>HG995379.1:7411379-8036379 GCA_905333075.3 Atethmia centrago
ATAGTTAAGAAAAGGCTCAGCAGGTGATAATGTAGTGATGAATATTTACTTTGTAATAATTAAAATGATATTATTATAATTAATAATATTATTTGAATGTGAAAACTATGACGATTGATGAAACTAACTTGAAAAAAGTCTGGCTTTTGAGTATTAGGTGAAACCAAATAAACCATTTTAATAAACATGGTATTGTTCGTCGAATCGTTAAGCTCCTGAAGTTCTGAGTTGAGCTGCACGATTACTGACAAATGCGTGCACTGACTGGACAGGTCCAGTCAATCTTTGTAGTTCTTTCATCAAAAGACCATTTCAGATACCAATCTACATGGTGTTCACATGATCTGGCCAAGATTATGTCTGGACTTTAAAAGAGACTGTGAACACTTAGTTTGTTTTGGCCTTTCTTCTCAGAGTAGTCAGATAGAAAACGCTGACCTCATCTAGATTTAAAAATATGATTGACGTGAAAAAGTGTTTGTACAAACCTACTTACAGAAATAAAATCATTTAACATTTAGTTTAGCTTCTGATCCAAGTCTCACAGTCCACGGTAGGGTAAAAATCAATGTCTAAGTTTACAAAAAACACCCTGTAACTTACATCATAACACTAAACCGGCTTTTATTTCATTCCAGGTGTCTACCCGGACAGGCATCGTATCCCACTACGTGCGACTACAAATAGTGGTGCCAGAAGCCTTCATCCTGGGCTCTGGAGAACACCACGTGGATCTGGGCAGCGTCATTCATCTCATTTGCATTGTCGAAAAGGTAATTTTGGATTATTTTCGATGTAAAACTTTTGTAGCAATGTCTTGTCACTGTCTTTAGAAAATTACATATATACCGGAGGTACCTAGGTCTGAAAGAAATGCCCCAACGGCTAAGGCATCGAATTATGAAGACGGTCTTAAATTCGTTGATAATTTTTTCAGGTTTACTTATACTGTGCTCATTCAAATCTCTGTTTTTCGCTGATCAGTAAGCTTAGAAAGACGCTTTCTTTTTCTACTTTACTGGAGAATAGAAATCGCTTGTCTAAATTTCTCAGTAGAAAACTGTCAAGTGTCTACATGGAAACGTCATTTTTGTCTGTTCTTCCGTCTACAAAACGCTTCTCTGCGGTTCTCGTGCTAAGCGTTCTGATATCTCAAAACACTGTATCTCTCCTTTTTACCCACGTCTCACTTCCCCTTTTTCCAGACTAGGATATAGCTAGTCTAGGATCTAGCTACTTAAATCTTTCTGCAGATAATTTACTATAACAGACTAGAACTGACTAGAATAATATGCTGAAAAATTATGGGATAAGGCAACGGCCGCACCGTTTAAAAGAAGATGTAGTGACAAAAATTGAAAATAGTATGCTTAGATGGTTTGGTCATGTTGAGAGGATGAATGAAAGGCGACTAACAAAAGGTATTTACAAGGCAGATGTGAGTGAAAACGCACATCTGCCTTGTAAATACCACGGACGCCACAGAAAGACATATCGTGACCTCATTGGTGATGTTCTTCAAAAAGGTCAGGTGCATAGTATTCGCAACCGGCGTGCGTGTATGACCAGATGTATGAACGTAAACGAAGCAAAAGGATGTATGTAACGAGGGGAGCAGGTGGCGTTCTATAGTTTTTTCCTACCCCCATGGGAAGAAGGCGTGAGTTTTTGTATGTGTATTTAGAACTAAATCTCCTATTAACATTACGATCTACAAAACCTACAACACAAGCATCCACAACCTACTTTAAATTAAATTAAAAGAAAACAAAAAAAAAACAATTATAAACGATCTCAAAAAATTCCCGCACGAATTATAGAGCGGACTAATTGCTTGTTTTACAAAAAAATAATATTTTCATTCGGACCTTTTTCTTTTTGAACATTATTTTTCTTAACGAGGGAGCTTAGCCCGGGAAGTGTGTAGGATCGCTCGGGTGTAATTAAGAGCAGCGAGGTCGTGTTTGCGGTGGCAATCTATCGATCTACCGCCCCTTAGATGGGTATTTTCGTTTTAAAGTAGACGTTAAAAGAGCGTAGTTGGTTATTGAGATTTATATTGGTTCGTCTGGTGTGATGCAATAAAATATTGCGCTGGAAATGCATTCAGTAGATATTTTTGTATTGGTGACTGAACATGTCCTATGCCTCATTCTATACACATATATTTGAAAACAAGCTTCTGCCCGCGACTTTGTCCTCCTGAAATTTAAATTAATTCCTATGAAACTCGGCAATACTAGTAGCTTCCCATTAGTGAAAGATTTTTCGGAATCTGATCTGATGTTCCGAAGATTACCTTTATTTTTTTATTTAATATTAGTATAAAATGAGGACCAGTGGTGGCACAGGGGTAACAGCCGCGACTTACGAGTTGTAGGTTTCGACCCCAGACAGGCGCTTTACTTGGTGTAAATAATTTCATTAGCACATCTCTCAAAACGATGAAAGAAAACCTCGTGAGAAAACTGGCATGTCCCAGAACCACAAATTCGAATTCATGTGAAATCTACCAACTCGAACTGGGCCCGCGAGGTGGATTACGGCCCACTCTCTCTCACTGAGAGGAGGCCTGTCTCCAGCAGTGGGAACATTATAGGCTGATTATGCTTTAATATTTATAGGTAGATTCGTTCTTTGCTAGATCCTCTATCGACTTCAAAGTCCACTGTCCTATCTGTAGCAAAGTACCATCTTCCTGTCACGAAAATTAGGTTAGCATCGTAGACTGCCCAGAATATGCCGGACGTAGTTAAAGTTTAATTACTCGTGTATACTGTTTTATGCAGTAACAAGTTGATTTTCCTTATTTTTAAGGAGGAAATAACATAATATCACGAGGTTTTTCTAGTTTGGTCATGAAGCGGTCATATTAAGCAATTTTTAAACAAATTCCTTTCCCACATACGAGTAGCAGACGCATGTCACCTTTTCGAAGAGTAATTTCAAATTAAATCAAAATGCTGGCAATGACGTAGTCGGAAAAATGATGTCATTCCACATGGGATATACGAGGATGCCTAGCGAAAACGTATGTTAAACTCGCCACAAAAAACAAGGCTTAATTTAAAAATGAGCGTATATTTGATAATAAAGCTATCGTGTAGGTGCTGATTCCCATAATGATGGGCGGTTTTTTTATAAATCGAATTATGAAATTCACTGGAGTGTTCTGAAATGTGCTAGCTGTTACTTTGTGTAATAACATAACATACCATCACGCCTTGTTTCCCTGAAGGGTTGGGCAGAGGTGTACCTGTAGTACACCGACATTTCGCCAGTTATGGGGCGAGCCTATTGACATCAACTGGGCACAAGTCCAGACTCCAGGCTGCTACTGAGAAATTCCAGATAGAAAAACACAATTACACTTTGCCCGACCCGGGAATCGAACCCAGGGCCTCATGCTCAGTAGTACTCTAGACCAACGAGGCAGTCAACTTTGTGTAATAAAATGGTCATGTTAATTGTAATGGTGATCGTTTAGTGTAATCGATTTATATACTTGTAAAATAAATGTATAAGTGTTTACACCTGACGTCTAGAATACAATAAATACAATTATTACACAAACTGACAGCTAGCATATGTCAGATTACTCTACTATACTAAATTAATAATTCGACTTTAGATTTAAGTAAAAATTAACCTTAATGTGTTACTTTTTTTTTTTTTTCGATGAGAAATCATCAAATAACTTCTCGCGCTCTGGGCGGAGCGGGAGGGTGTGTCAGACTCTTACTGACTAAAAGCCACCCGTATTCCTTCCTGTTGCCTGTGTTGCCAAGGTCCTCGGTGACCCTTTAGTACCTTCCCGCGAAATGTGTTACATACTTAACATATTTATTCCTTAACTGTACAGTATGCATAGACTAACATTACGCCATCATTTGCCTAAGCTCTCCTTAATACTACAATGCGTTTTCGATAGATTAGTAGACCGGTAAGCGTGAACATTAATCGCTTAATTCAAGCTGAATGCAGTAATTAATGCTTTGCCCATAATTATACCTTTGCTTAACCAAGCTGGGAATCATGAGCTATTAATGGGGTAGTTTCGTATCGTTTGAAACATATGGATGTAGGTAATACGTGTCTCTGTACGTTGGTGTCGAGAAAAGCGATTTATTTTTGAATTATTTACGCAGCTGACTGACTATAACTTGTTAGTCTAGTTGTCGTGTCGTGGCTTCAAATTAGGTACTAAACATCCTCGTATGTTTTATATAACATTTCTCAGAAATCTTGACTACATAAATATACACCCGCAACCTTTACGTAAGAATGGCGGGTGTATGAAACTTTTGCAATAACTTGTGAGCCTACAAGGTAAAAAATATTTAACATGTGGTACAATCCCTAATTAAGAGGGACTTCTGGCTAAGTAATAACAGCCGCACGGGTCGATCGATCAGGTTAAGCTACGCGTGGATGGGTGACCATCTTTATATACCAAGACCCCTCCGTGCCTCGGAAAGCACGTTAAGCCGTTGGTCCCGGCTGTCATTCGTGTATCTTTGACGGTCGTTACGGGTCGTCATAGAAGCCCGAAAGTCTGACAATCAGTCTTACCAAAGGGGTATTGTATTACCTAGTAACTGGACTGTGGAGGGCAGTCGCTCCATGTAAAATACTGGTATTCAGCCGCATCCTGTTAGACTGGAAGCTGACTCCAACATAGTTGGGGAAAGGCAGGCAGTTGATGATGACAATCAGCAGGCTTAGCATGACGCTTTCTATTTCTATTCTACTGTAAAATAGAAATCGCTTGACTACATTTCACGGTAGAAAACTGTCAACTGTCTACACGGAAACGTCATTTTTATCTACTCTTCCGTCGACAAAACGCTTTTCTACTGTTCTCGTGCTAAGCCTGCTGGTACAAATTTTTAAGATATAAGTCGGCCATTCACACACACACACACTCATTGTGATCCGGGGGTTGATCGTCGGGTCGGGCATAATATAGTTTGGATTTTCAGTAGTAGCCTGTAGTCTGGATTCGTGCCCTCTTGATGGCGTATGTCCTATTAAAACACTTTAAAAGAACTGGCTTTTACCTTTCCCTTCGGTGAATTCTACCCCTACTGCATGATGACTGACAAATGCGTGCACTGACTGGACAGGTCCACTCAATCTGTGTGGTTCTTTCCTCAAAAGACGATTTCGGACACCAACCTACATGGTCCTCAAATGATCTGACCAAGATTATGTCCGGATATATGACACTGATGAATTTTATTTATGCAATGACATGAATATTTACTCTGTGAAGTATTATATTGTTTTAATTATTGTAAATGTGAATACTATGTGGGTCATTGTTTAATTTTGTTTTATTCTCAGTTAGTTTTTAACATGGTCTGGCAGTTTGAGTATTTTTTGCGGCCTAGCCAAATATCCTTTCTTTGATATTGTTCGTTGTGTCGTTGAGCTCCTTAAGTTCTGAGTTGAGCTGCATAACTACTGACAAATGCGTGCACTGACTGGACAGGTCCACTCAAGCTGTGTGGTTCTTTCATTAAAAGACCATTTCAGATACCAATCGACATGGTCTTCACATGATCTGACCTGGATTATGTCTGGACTTTAAAAGAGACTGACCTCTGAGTTTATTTAGGTCTACGAAATGCCGACCTCATCTAGCTTTAAAAAATATGATTGACGTGTAAAAGTGTTTGTACAATCCTACTTACAGAAATAAAATCATTTATCATTTACTTGCATTCAATTACTCCACGACACGTCACGACTCCATACCTTCGTCTGAGTTCTAGGAGAAAAGTCAACACCAATTACAAGAAAGTTTTCCATCGACGTCACTCATTTTAGTTCGAGGCTGTGTAGGGTCGTACTTACAATGTTTACAACCGAAGTGACGTGATATACGGTCCCACCATACTCGTAAAAATCGGTCGGTGTTATTTACATACATACGAATGGTTGATAGGGCGTATATTTGCGGCGGGGTATTTGTGGCGTTTACGAAAGCTTTTCTTTGGTAAATAGGTTGAGTTTTTCTGTTTATTTGACCTCGAAGGTAATACGGTAAAGGTTTATTTTTTAACTTGAGCTTATCAAGGAAAACTAGAATGCACAGTCTAAAGAGTAAAGCCTATAGAATCAAGTTTTCCTAACTGAACAGACAGCTGTGCTGTTGGGAACTTTGCTGTGCCACTTCTTCTTGCCAGCTAAAGTGATGAAGGGCGGGCGTTTTTGGGGGACTGTCGTAATTTTCACGTTCGGAAAGTGCTAATTCTCAGCCTAGTTTGAATAAATGACTTTGATTTTAAAAGAAATATTACCGTAGTCACTATGGTGGGCAGAAGGATTGATGATATAGTTTATTGTCCTGGCGCACCTATGTACCTGATAAATTTGTCGGTTTTTTTGGTACCAAGAGGATTTGCAATCGAGAGGTCTTGCATCGAACCCTACTCTATGCAATTGGTATAGAAGTGAACAGACTTATCATTTATCTACTACTACATTGCTGGATCAATTACTAAAGGTGCACATTGATTTGACCACCATTGAGTTCCCTTGGTCTGTCTCTTCTTCTTTTGTAAGCCACCCAAATGTTTCTGGCACAAGACTTCAAAGTACCCATTCATTGCTAGACTTCACATTATTAATAACTCCTTTTCCCGCTTCCAGAGCCCAACACCCCCACAATACGTGTTCTGGTACCACAACGACCGCATGATCAACTACGACGCGACGCGGGGCGGGATCACCGTGGAGACGGAGCCCGGGGCTCGCACGCAGTCCCGGCTTACAGTCCGCGGGGCTACCCTGAAGGACTCCGGGAACTACACCTGCAGCGCCAGCAACACGGAGCCTGCTTCCATACATGTCTTCGTTTCTGAAGGCAGTAAGTATTTTTTTTTTTATTATCAAGGCTTTAAATAGAAAAGGTAAAGCCACTCCCTAAGCCTTCTTTGCTAATCACAAGTCAAATCTGTATCTGCTTGTCCACAATAGTTTATCATATAAGTAAGAAGGGGAGTGAGACTTAGTAACACCAAAGAGTTGGCTCGCCAAGTGGAATTAACGTTCGCGTGGAAGTTCGGAAGGAAAACCGAGGCCCATGGCAACACAGGCAACGGAAGGAATACGGGTGGGTTTTAGTCAGTAAGAGTCTGACACACCCTCTCGCTCCGCCCAGAGCGGGAGAAGTTATTTGATAATGTGCTAACCAAAAAAAAAGGAAAGTGGAATTAACGTCTAACTTTCATTTTTAATATGTTGTGCTCATTAAAGAACGGTGTCATGTCCCCTAAAAGGAACTTTAAAGCAGAAGCGTGTACAGGCGTTTTGAAGTCTTTGAATCACTCCTTCGGTTTTTGACAGTAGTCGTTGGCCATACACAGTGTATGGCCGCATAATTTAACTTTGATAAAACCAAAGACAAGCAAGACTCGCAAATCTTCACTAACGACGTTTTCTTCGAGCTTTGTATAAAATCTTAAGTCTGTAATAGCAATTACGCATAGATTTAGTCACGTGTTTGTGAAAACGAAGTTCCGTTTCTTTGATAATACTTAGATGACGTGCTTCGTAGACCGTTCGATAGGCTCTCCCATTACAGTTACCCAGCCGGCACAGGGTTTAATTTGACCGAACTGGTTTCTGTTCCAAAAAGCATATAGTTGGTTTTTGTTGGGTTCTGCGCAAGCGTGTCCGATTGGACCATTATTTCAAGCATAGGTAGGTAGGTATCAACCTACGTCAGCTGAATCTTAGTGTTGACACTTCTTATTTACCAGTGTTTTTTCCCAGAGAACCTGCTTGCTAAATTAAACTTTGGAAATGAAGATATTTAATTATATTCAAGTTTTGATATTTCTGCTACTGTTCACCATAGACATAAAAAATGAAGTGGGCGTTACCCTCACAAATAAAAGTGATCACTCTCTAGAAAGAGACAAAGCGACTTTGCGGCCAATACCTGTCTCTTTTCTGCAAGCCTGTTACAAAGGGACAGTGTTCCAATTTTAACAACTTAATTAGCTCATAAATAAATCTACTGGTCATTACTAGAGGATCCCATCAAAATCCGTTGATAGATCTGTCACGGCGTGAACAAGATTAAGTAGGAAAAGCAAACTAATAATAAAAATCTAGGTACCTAGCTTTTTCTATTTGTTACTAATTATTACTTCTGGACTAAAATATTAGACTTAGGTTAGTTAGGTTCGAGACTGAAAGAACTCTTTTTATCAATAATTTTCTCTTCACAAGAGAAATTGAGACAATTAAAATCAAGAATAATGAAAACTATTTTTCACCTCAGCACCTCAAACAAGGTTTTGCTGTTTAAAGACAGTGACGAAAATTAGATCTTGGTGCGAACGCGAGCGTGAGACTCGGTAACTTTTTAACTATTTGTTTTTAAATGCCGAGAACAGTGCTAGTCTACTCACAAAATTTGAAAGATTTGAACTTCACTTTGTTCCGTCACTTTCACTTCGATACGAAAAAACAAGAGATAGAAACAAGTCGATTCGATGTTCGATTTTCAAATTCCAGACCTAGTAGGCCCAAAAAAGAAACAAACAATAAAACGTTCGTATACACATTATAATTGCAAATCATCTGTTATGGTTTTAAATGTAGGTATTTTTTTTTTTTTGTGGTTTAAGGCTTCTACAGACTGGGGCGATATCGCGGGTGCGACAGGCAGCAATATGCCTGTTGCACCCGCGATATCGCTCCAGTCTGCAGAAAACCTTAAATTTTTACCATGTTGTATTTTTTTACATTTAAGTAAAATTATGTTATAAGTATTTAAGTAAATTGAGGCGAAAAGTTGTATGTGTTATTTGCATTTCGTGTATTTAAATCCTAAGCGGAGTGACGCGGTGTGTTCCATATTTAAAATTTAAAAAAGACTAATTTAAGAGAATTTGGCGGGATACTAACTCTTTAAGCTGTTCCGAAATTCGAAATCTCGGCTTTTTAGACTAATATTTGATTAAAAATGAGTTCAAGCGTTTCTGAAATGTTGACCAAACTACTATTTTTTACTTTCCTTATATTCGAAATGAAAAGTAGATTCTTTAACACGGGTGAAAGTCACCAATTCCTTTCGACCCTTGTATAAGAATCTACTATTTTCTCTTTTAATGCGAACTAAGTCTTGATAGCTTTGATTGATTATTAAGTACCGATTAAATTTCAAAGATTATACTGATACTTTACTATGTGTCTGTTTCATTAAAACATAAAGTCAAAACACATTGGACCAATCAGAATTCTAGAAAGTAACAACTACTAGCCGCACATTCGCTATGTCTCTCTCGTACATCGTCTGTATTCACTGCACAACTGAACCCGGAACGCTCAGTCCATTCTGTATGTCTATGCTGTTTATCTATTATAATCCTCAACCACCCTCCTTCCAGGTAACAAGATGGCGGCCATCCTGCGACGCAACACGAGCGCTATCCATGGCATCACAACCAGCGGCACGTGTCTGTTGCTGCTGACGTCTGTGCTCATGCACTTCGGCCTCCGATGACGTTAGAAAGGCATGGCAAGCTTTGTGGCACTGTATGAGAGAGGGAGATGGATATAGGTTGCGGTGTCGCTCATGCTTTCTTGTTAGATCAGAAAAGTCTCAATTAAATTTCACTAGATATTTTTATTTCGTTGTTTGTTTATTTGGTTTGTCTTCAACTACTGGACTTTAAATGCTCAATTTTTAAAATTTTCGCACGTTGTCTTGATGCCTGTTTTTTTTTACTTTTTTCTTCATATTTCAAATCAAATTAACCCAAAACTTTTCCACTGCCCATGGTGTCGTCGGTGGCAGCGCAGAGGAAACTTTGACTGCATCTTTTTATTGTGAATAAATGGACAAGTCTGTCCGTTTGTAGTGTTTTAGAATAAGTCAGAGTTAAAGTAGGTGCCTATCTACTTGACCATTGAACATAAAGCATGAGCAATACACGCTTGAACAAAATGATGATTGTTATTATACATTTCACACAGATTTCAACCATTAGGATTCCTATAATGTCTGCTCAACAAATAAGTAAATCGAGGAACCAAAAATTACTTTTTGTAAGGCAGTTTATTACTCCAATAAATTATTATTAGTTTTGAAACCATAAAAATAAAAAAATAAACATACAACTTTACGTAGAAATAAAATTGGTTTACGGATTATTTCTTTGCTAATTTTACGAGCGTATTTTCAGACTTGATCCCAATTTCTTTGAATCCTTACAAGTCTAGTCTCGACGGGCAGATTAGTTCACCAATGAAACTAAACGCAATAACCACATCTAAACCGCGTTCGAGATCTGTCATTAGTGTTGTGGAACATTGACACTAACGCTCTTGAACGCGATTAAGATGTACTGATCGCGGTTAGTTTCATTGGTTAATTCACTCTAAATAATGTAGAAGAACGACATTATAATTTGGGGAGCTAAGACTCGGACGTCCGTAAGGTCTTAGACCACGAAATTATTCCCGGAACTATTTATGTTTTCAATCAAGTAATGATCAATATCAGAAGTCAAAGATTGTCTTCATACAGTGTCAACGTAGAAAAATAATTAAATATTTAAAATAAACCAATCATTGAATTGTAACGTAAGTTGATTGTAACATTACTTAGTTAAAGTAACAAATATAATGACGTAACTTAGTTACCTATTTAGATTTATTTAGATTGTATTTATTATAGGCACAATATTGTACAGTTAATCAATTTCTTAGTATAAATGTTACGGGATTTTTGAGGTTTTCATACCCGAACATTCCCAAGGGCTTTATTCAGACAGTTTTACAAAAAGCCCGATTTTTTTCTGTAAAAATGTGTGTATCATCTATGACGCTACGTGCAAGCTACGCATAAACGTCAAGAAAACACTTGTGTTTGTAGGTGTAATCACACCCTTAAGGCTCCTACATACTGGCGCGACTTGTCACGCGACGCGACGCGACACAAAGACACCGCGTGTAGCGCTACAAGCGGTGCCTTTGTGTCGCGACGCGTCGCGCGACATGTCGCGCCAGTATGTAGGAGCCTTTATATTCAATTATATAATAATGATAATACATGGAAACCAACCTTAACATTTGAATAATTATAAAGTTAAATAAATTGTTGTTCTCGAAAATTAAGCTACAAAATTATTAAAGTGTTAAAATTAAGTCAAAAACATTCTGTCATCATTAAACTAATGCTCAAAATTTATAAACCAATCCTGATACTGGTAATGTAAATAATAATAGTTTGATTCATTTAAATGTAAATAAATATAACCTGACAATTGTTTAACTGATTATACCTTCGAAAATCACAATTCATTTTTTTTTACCATAAATACCTAAAAACCTATATATAAATACCTATAGACGTTGATTTTCCTGAAAAAAGATTTCCTCGTCGAATATTTATTAAACTTTGATTCGCTTGAGAGTGTCGAAATATACGTTTTTTGCGGCATAAACGGCCATATCCTTTTTTACGTGCAAATAATAATTATTATAGTTTGTGTAAGTATTATTTCTAAATATCTAAAGCTACTTTTTATGATTATTTCTAAATTTAACAAAACAGATTTCAAAATGAGGTCAATTAAATTATACGTACGAATTGTAAAAAACTGAAATCATTATAGGAAATAATATTATTCTGTGCCAGAAATACTATACCTACCTAATATTTAAAGAAAATAAATGTAGATATACCTAGTTTTCTTTGTTTTTTTTTTTTGTTTTCAAAATTGTGATTTATCAAACTATAATTTTATCGAAATTATTAACAACCTTATCGATTCATGGCTATTTTATTAATTAATGGTAATTTCTCAGGAATTAAAATTAAGATAGGTACGTACGTAATTCTAATTTAGGCAGTTGACTGGGTTTTTAGACATCAGAATTTATTTTAACATCACGCCTGTGCTCCCAAGGGGTTAGACAGCGGTGCACCAATAGTAGGTACATTTCGCCAGTTATGTTTAATGAAATTAAATAAGGGGCGAGCTTTGTATTATTTTATACAAACATTAAACAAAATGGAATCCCGATACCCGAAAAGATTAAGTATACATAGGTATGTATACTTAATCTTTTCGGGTAAACGGGTAACGGGTAACGGGTAAATAAACAACCAAGTAGGTACTTGGTTGTTTATTTTCGAGCTTGGAACAACATGACAGAAAAATAGACTCGGAAAATAAACGGTAACCCAAAAACCGTTTATTTTAGTATAGTTACCGAATGTAACAATTACTTCTTACATTAAGGTATGCTCAAATAACACACAAAATCGAGGGTTTTTCGCACAAAATCATTATCCTATAGTAAAAAATATTCAGATGTCTTTCTACCATAGTCAAAATAAAATTTACCATTACTTATGTCATTATTACCATAAGCCTATGGTAAAACCATAGACAAGCATAGTCATGTAATATACCACAAGTATACTTAAACTAAGATTTGAACGTTTGATTCTAAAAGTTTGTTATTTCTTGTAAATATAACATGACATAATTAATTATATAACATGAAAAATTAGTCCTACTATTAGTTAATTTGTAAATAAATTCATCAGTGTTACTAAAACCATTTAATGTAAATAATATTTCGGTGATCATGTATGCAATAAATAATAAATTTCCTTGGATTTTGAGTTTTATTTTCCTTTACTTATATTTATTTCTTGCAGAATTTACCGATGTCGAAAATGTATAAAACGTTTGGGATGGCCTATGTCTTTTTCTTTGTTTAATTCGAGACACCGGTTGCAAGAAATCACCACGCATAGAGCACGGAGACGGAGCACGGCGGCCGCTGTGCTGCTGGAAGCGATATTGTCAACACTCCTATACAAACGAAGTGTATCACCGTTTAATCACAAAACGGCACAGATTCAGATTCATTTATTTGCAAAAACATGTGTAGATAATATACATGGTGTGATGCTTATTATAGGTGGTACAAGGTAGTTTTTGGCTCAACATGTTTGACCATGGCTTTTTTTTTTTTTGGGTGGGAAAACATCAAATAACTTCTCCCGCTCTGGGCGGAGCGGGAGGGTGTGTCAGACTCTAACTGACTAAAACCCACCCGTATTCCTTCCTGGTGCCTGTGTTGCCAGGGGCCTCGGTGACCCATAAGTACCTTCCCGCGACCCCGGCAGGCATCGGCCCTAGTGGACCCCTACTTTTATGCTGACGACATCTCTTTGAGGCGCGCGTGGAATACGACGCGCCATCGACCCGGGCCTGGTCCTTACCGGACGGTGAGCTACCCATTGCTCACCGTCCGCAAGCCCGCGCCTACGGTGGCTGGAAATCCGCCCGAGATTCCCGACGCCCAGGGCGTCTCCTGCGGCGGCTAGGGGCGAGAGGGCGCGAAACGTGCCTTTCCCTCAACCGTCCCGCCTCCTCCTTCGCGAGCATTACTGCTTCGCAGAAGGAGGTGACGGCTGCCCATGCCCTCTCGCTCCGTACCATGGCCTGAACCAGGGCCGGACGCGAGAGGTCTCTGCCGCCGATCGCCTCCACGAGGACACGGCGGTGCTCTGCCCAAGCCGGGCAGACCTCCACCGTATGCTCCACCGTGTCCTCTGGGCGATCCACACAGTGGTGACACCCGGACGTTTCCTCCCGCCTTATCCAACACAGGAACCTCCCGAAGCTGCCGTGTCCGGTGAGGACCTGCGTCAGGCGGACAGTGAGGACGCCGTGGCGCCTCTCCAGCCACTCCTCAAAGAGGGGACTTATCGCCGCAATCGTGGCGTGCCCAGCACTGGGTTGCGACAACCGTACTTTCCATGACGCCATGAGATCCCGCCGGAGCTCCATCCGCTGTGCCGCGATTTCTCGCGGTAGCGGACATACGCCCCGGCATTTCGCCTTCTCGCGCCACTCCCATACGTGCGCGAGGGCTTTTGCCTCCAGATCCCATGGCGGCAATCCGGCAAGGAGGCTCGCTGCCTCGCAGGAGACCGTGCGGTATCCCCGGACCATCCGGATGGCCATGACCCTTTGGGCCGCGCTCAACCGGCGGGCTGGCCGCAGCGCCAGAGAGCGCGCCCATACAGGAGCCCCGTAGAGGGCCATGGACCGCACGACCCCCGCGTAGAGTCTCCGGCAGGAGGCGTTTGGACCCCCTTCAATGGAGCCTTCAATGGAGCCCCTTCAATGGAGCCCTTCAATGGAGAGCAGGAGCCGCTTCAATGCAGCGCCCGCCCGCTCCAGTTTGGGAGCCAAACGTCGGAAATGCTCCACGAAGTTCCACCGGCTGTCGAGGACGAGTCCCAAGAACTTCATCGTCGACTCGACGCCGATAGAAACCCCTCCTACCGTTATTTGGGACCCCAAAGGTGGCGCGTTCCGAGGACCATGAAAACACATGGCCTCGGACTTGTGCAGGGCCACCTCGAGTCCCAATTGCCGGATCCTTTCGACGATTGTCGCAACCCCGCGTGCCGCTAATTCGGGCGCCGCTTGGTGCGACCTCCCCTGCGCCTGGACTAACGTGTCATCAGCGTAGCACACTACGCTGACGCCACTAGGGAGGTCGGCGCGCAGCACCTAGTCGTATCCGATGTCCCACAGATGCGGCCCCAGGACCGATCCCTGTGGGACACCGCACGACATCTCTTGCCGGTTCCACACTCCCTGGTGATAGGGGTAGATGACGGCCCTGTCCGTCAAATAGGCCTCGACCACACGACAGAGGTAGGTCGGCATCCGGTGATACCGGAGTGCCTCCCTGATGCAACTTCAGGGCAGGGTATTGAAGGCATTGGTGATGTCTAGGGACACCGCCAAGACGACTCCACCCTGGGCAACAGCATTCCCCGTCGTCAGGGCTCGCACACGCATGATGGCGTCCACCGTAGAGCGCCCTCTGCGGAAACCAAACTGGCTCTCCGCCAAATCCGACCCCACCCGCACCAGCTGGCCGACGAGGCGGTCTGCAATGACTCTTTCAAAGAGCTTGCCCACCTCGTCGAGCAGCACGATGGGCCGATAAGCGGACGGAGAGTCCGCAGGACGCCTTGCCTTCTTTATGAGGACCGGTTTCCCCGTCTTCCAGCGAAGCGGAAACTGGCCCCTCTCCATGCATGCGCTTAGGAGCCCCCTAAGTTGAAGCCCGAGAGCCTCCAAGGCCAGGACCCAGGCCTTCCCAGGTAAGCCGTCGGGTCCTGGGGCGGTATTTTTGGCATTAAGCCTGCGTACCGCCGCTCTCATTTCTACCTCGGTCACCTCCGGAGCATCGTCGTCGCCGTCGTCGTTGGCGGTGTGGTCCGCATCGGGCACCGCAGTAGGCGGAGCCATAGGCGGGGAGGTGTGTTCCCCTCGGGAAGGGAACAGAGCGCTCACCACGTCCTCCACAAGCTGGGGCCGGAGACTCTGCGTTAGCGGGGGAGCCCATGGGCGGAGTTTATCCCGTACCACTTTGTACGGGCGTCGCCACGGGTCCCTGTCCAGAGTCCCCAGCGACTCCTCGCGGGCCAACCCCCTGGCCCGTAGGATCTCCGCTTGGAGGGCGGTCTTCGCCGCTCTGTACCCCTCGTACAGCTCCTCCTGAATGGCTTCCGTATCTGGAGGTTTGATACGGAGCCTGCGGTGCCTGGTGTACCGGCGTCGCGCAGCCACGCACGCGGTGCGCAGAGCCGTCAGCTCCTGCGACCACCAGTACACCTGGCGCGAGGCACGTCCAGGCTGGACCCGGGGCATTGCCACGTCACATATGTCGGACATGGCCTCCCGGAACCACTCCGCCTCGTCGTTGATGTCGGCAGGCCTGTCCGGTGGTGACACCCAGGCCTGCACGATCGAGGCTTCCAGGAGGAGCTCCTGGTCCAGCTACTTCAGCGCCCACCGCGGACCACTTGGGGCCCGTCGGACCGGCGCGTCCGAGGTCTGGGCGGAGACGTTGAACCGGATATGCCGGTGATCGGAATAGGTCTCCACCGCCTCCATGACGCGCCAGTCAACTACACGCGGCGACAGAGCGGGGCTGGCGAACGAGATGTCCACCACTGATTTACCCCGCATCCGCACACACGTGGGGACAGAACCCCGGTTTAGGACGACCAGGCCTGTCTCCAGAACCCAGTCCTCCACCATCCTGCCCCGTGTGTCCGTTAACCGGGAACCCCAAGTCAAATTCTTGGCATTGAAGTCCCCGAGGACGACCACGGGGAGGGAACCAAACCCGACGACGACGTCTCTCAACTCCGCAAGGGAGTTGTGGAACTCGGCAAGAGTTCGGTTCGGAGAGAAGTAGACCCCTACCACGACAATCTCCCCGAACCGTGCTGCTACGCAGCCCCGTCCTCTGTTGACGGCCTCGAGGGACGGGGTACCGGTGGCGGCCGACGAAATTAGGGTCACTGAGCCGCTCAGGTCCTCCACCCAGTCATCCCTGGGTGGGACAAAGTACGGCTCAGCGACCACGGCGATGTTAATCGACCACTGCGCCATGCTCTGGAGCAACAGATCCTGAGCGGTGGCACAGTGGTTGATGTTCGCCTGGAGGAGGCGTAATGGGGCCATTATTGGCACTCCATGTTGGCATTGGCCTCCTCCTGAACCAGGGGTCCTGTCGCGGTGGCTATGGCGGCGACGACTGCGGTGGTGGAAACGGCAGCGGTGGCGGTGGCAGTGGCGGCGGCTGCGGCGGTGACGGTGGTGGCGGCGGTGGCGGAGGGCTTGCCCCTGGCCTTGGCTTTGGCGGGTGGGGTGCAGGCCTTGCCCCCCATCCGGTGGTCAGCCGGCTTGCCAGCCGCCGCACATACGGCACAGTGCGGCGTGGCGTTGCAGGAGCCGGCCTTGTGCCCGGGCTGACCACAGCGGTAGCAGAGACCGCTGCGGTCCACCTCCGAGGTGCAATTGGCTTGCACGTGGTCGCCCACCTGGCAACGGAAGCACCTCAGAGGTCTGGGCTCCAGCAGTTTAACCTGTGCGGACACCCATCCCACCAATAACCTTTAGCCCTCTCTGGCAATATTTTTGGCTGCCGACACGGGGCAGCTCACCGTAACGGTTTGCAGCCCCGCGGAGTCAGGATGGATGGTGCCCACCCTATCCTGCTCGGCAGAGCACCCCCCAGTACTAACTACTACGGCGACCACCTTGTCCTCCGTCACGGAGTCGTTCAGGCCCATGATGCGCATGCTAGCGCACTTGGTGGGCCTGGACACTCGGACCTCGTCCGCATTTAGGGACGCCCTAAGCCTTTCGGCCAGAGCGTCAGCGGCCGGGCCACTGGCCGCACCGGGGACCTCCACCATTCGGGCCCCAGTCGCCGTTATCTTCATTTTCAGACCGGTGGCAGCGCCGAGCTCCTCGAGGCGCACCACCTCACCCACCTTCGCCATAACGGTCCTGTAGGACGCGCCCTTATTTTCCGCATCCGGCTGTAGTGTGATTACTACAGCTGCGGAATTCGGGGCGCGGAGCCTAGCCACGGCGGTTCGCTCCTTGCGCCGCTGCCGCCTCTCCCTCTTTTTGGCCGCCCTTTTTGCCTTAGCCGCCTTCCTCTTCTCCCCGGCTACTTGCCATTCGGCATCGGCCGGAAGAGATTTAGGAGGCGGGGGCGGCCGTCGCGTCACCGGAGCCCTCGCCGCCAGGGCTGGGGCCCTCGCCGCCGGGGCCGGAGTCCTCGCCTCTGGGGCTAGAACCTTCGCCTGGAGCCTGCCCATGCTGCTGCCCCCCCCTTCGGCTCCACCTGGGAGTCGGCTCTTCTGAGCCCAGCCAGGTCCGCTCGGAGCTCCTCATTCTCCTTTTTAAGAAGCTCCATGGCGGCTGTCAGGCGGGCGACCTCCGCCCGCATCTCCGACATGCCGTCTGAAGGAGGCCCTAGGTGAAGGGCGTCCGGCCCACCACCAGGAGCCTCTGAGCCCTGCACTGCCTTTGCGAGCCTCTCGGCTCGCTGGGCCTTCTCGGCTGGGCAGGCTCGGCTCGGCTCGCCGACATCCCTGGTGGAGGGCCCTCTATCCACCCCTTTTCCTCCTCGGGCCCCACCCCGCCGGCTGCAGTGGATTTTTTTCCTCCGACCGACAACCTCGTCGGAGGACGACCCCGAGTTGGGGCGCTTCGAGGTTCGTCTGAACTCTCGGTTCCTCCCGTCCACCTGTTTGCGCTCCGAGTTCCAACCTGAGCTCTTTGCGCTAGATGCTTCGTCGGACTCCGACCCCGCATCACTCTCCTCCACTTGAGTTTTGGTTTTTTTGTTTTTTTGTTCCATATTTGATCCCACGAGTGTGGGGGATGTAAAAAGTACACCTAGGTTCACCCCCTGTCCCTAGGCAAGTGTACATTTATAACCCAACCAGGGGGTCTACTGGTACCCTGGCTGGGGGTGCGCTAACGACTGTTGCGCCACCTACAACTCGGAAGTTGCAGATGACACTACTCCTCAGCCATTCATATCCTCGCAGCGCACCAAAACTTGATATTAGAGGAATTTTTATAGAGTTTATCTTCCTCGCGATCCGGGCGATCAAGCCAAGGTCATCGTCCCGTTCCAAGCCACAAAACATGACTGTGGTCTCTTTACGGATTACGATTTCGACGGTTGCAGACAGAAGAATCATTCTCCCGCTGCTTGCTCGCTGGCAGGGTAAGTGCACAGCAAGCACCGCCACTCTTCGCCACGCAGAAATTCGCCACGGTCAATACCCTCTCCGAAACATGGAGAGACTATTGGCCGTGCCCAGGATGCACCGGCCCGACGACTGCTCTTTCCCCCGAACGTATTCGAAGGGAACCAGCAGCAATCAGGCACACGAGGAGGTTTTCTGCACGCACCATAGCTGGTGTATAAATTATGTCAAAAGACAATAAGATTTCAAAATAAAACAAATAAAAAATACAAATAATAATAATATAAATAAATCAACAATTAACATTCATAGCAAATTAAAAAATTAGGTCAATAGTCATGCGATTCAAAATAAATAGAATAAATTCAATCAGTATCTTCAGAGCGATTTATCGTTTAAAAATTCATTAACATTATAATAGGCTTTTGCTGTCAGTATTTTTTTAAATGTTTTCTTAAACTGGTCTGTCGGTATTTAATTTCTTAACATAGTTAAGGATATTATTATAAATTATTGGCGCTCTGCATACAACGCTTTTATAGAGTAGCGCTGTCTTAGCTGGCTGTACACGAATTTTACTATTATCCCGGCGATTACGTATTATAATATCCGATATTCGAGAAAACAAATGGGGGTTATTTCTGACAAATGAGGCTATTTCCAAAATATAAAATGATGTAAGTGTGAGTATTTTATGCTTAGTAAAAAGTGGCTTACAGTTCTCCGTACTTTGGATACCGAACATGGCACGTAGTCATCGCTTTTGCATTATAAATGCCATATCTTTATTTATTGAGTTGCCCCAAAAGATAATTCCATATCTGAGGACAGATTCAACAAGTCTATATAATAAGCCGAGAGTAACACATCAGTGTTGATGGATGGAGCAAGTTGGTACAAAGCATATGATTGACTAATGATTTTTTTACATAGGTAGTTTGTCAATGTGTTCTTTCCAATTTAGTTTACTGTCTATAATTAAACCGAGAAAACGGGCAGTAGTTACTTCATTTATAGTGTAATTATCATGAATCAAATTTACATTTAATGGATTATGCAATCTTTGTCCGAAGTGCATTATATTTGTTTTTGCTAAATTTATTTTTAAATTATTAATATCAAGCCAAGAAATTATAGATGTCAGTGAATTATTTATGTCAAAGGCGAACGGCAGGCTTGTATGGGAATTTCGTATTTTATATATATAATAAAATTTCGTGTTTTGGGACATTTTTTGTTTTAATTGGTAGTTAATATGATAGACAAGCCCCTTTTAAATTCTAAGATTTTTAGAATTTAAGATGTAAAAGTTATAACCAGTTTTATTTTTTAAGGTTATGTACTAGTGTACCACTGTAGATTGTTACATAAAGGCACATAAACATTGTTTCGGTAATAAAGTATATGTTCTAGATTGGTTGTCGCTATTTTTGTAGTGTTTACTTACTATCAAGAAGGTAAATTGAGATGAGGATCGTACCTACTCAGCGGAGTGCATTAGGAGATACCTATGTCCAGCAGCTGACTGCAACAGTTGTATAATGATGAAGTCCTGATGGGGTTTTGAGAGTAGGTAAATAAAATAATACCGTTAATAGTTTTTTTTAAGTAAACTTATTTTATTTACCTTGACAATTCAAAAGTGCCTGTAAATGGTTTAATTGAAATAAATGCTTTGAGTTTGAGTTTGAGTTTATAATTAATTAATTCTTAATATTACTTCATCTAAGAAAGGGGCAGGTCGGGTAATACCATCATGGCGAGCATAGCTTAAATATCAACAGAACTGCGTTTAGTTTACAATTAATTTACGTGTAGATAGTTATTAAAATCTTTTTTTTTTATATTATTAATTAATCCGAAAATCTAAAAATAGTACACTTACATGAAAATAAATAGCTTATTTGCCTTAATATGTGGTACAAATTCTATAACAAATAAACAACAAAAGTAAGCGGTACGAAATCTGCAGTTCACCTTTATAATTATTCATGTCCTTACCTACATGCAATTGAAACTGTACTGTCATCAGCAAATAATGTTGAATCGTTGCCTTTGGCAAGTCGTTGATATAAATAGTGAACATCGGCGGCCCTAGCACACTATCAAAATCAAAATCAAAATATTTTTATTTCACATAAACCTACATGGGCACTTATGAAACGTCAGAAGCTAGGTGCACGGTTCCAATTGGTCGTTTCCTATGGAGAAGAGCTGGCAAGAAACTCCACGGTTACTCTAAAAATAATTGGCTTTTACAATGTTTTCAAATTACAGTGTTAATAGGTATGGGAGGACAGAGTAGGCCTGTCGAGAAGTACTTAACAAAAAAAAAAGAAAAATTAAAGGTCTACAAAAGATCTAGTCTATTAAGCCTACAACGTTCTCACATTCACAACATCATAATAACATAAAATAATAATAACTGCCTTGAGGAACACCGTATGTGACATATTTCCTCACGGAGCTGAATGTTTCGTCTTTTTTTTGTTTTGGGATCCTCTCTAGTTATTACTGTAACCTGTTGTCGATTCGTTAAATAGGATCGAATTAAATCTAAAACATTGCCTCTTATGCGTCAAGTTTACTGATTAGTATATTATGATCTACATAATCAAATGCCTGTGACATATCGCATTAAATAGCACAAACTGGAACTCATCTCTACTTCTGCAGTGCGACAACAAGGCGGTTGAAGCGTACTTGCGGAAGGAGGGGGGAAACAAGTCGCGGGTCTTGATGGAGTTAATATATCAAATTTTTTATCACATACTTCAAAAGTACGACATTCATGTAATCCCCCATCACATTCCAGGCAGGTACAACAACGTCGCAGACGGTCTGTCGCGTCACTCGATGTTACAAGAATGGCATCTACTCCCCGAATTCACGAGTATTGTCTTTGCAAAGTGGGGTGTTCCCCAGACAGATCTTTTGCCTCCAGTACAGCCCACGTAGTACCTTGTTATATGACTCTAGATCATATATGGGCAACAACCGGCCCGCTGTAAGATATTATCCGGCCCGCGAGACATTTTGAAAAAACCCAATTTAAAAAATATTACATAATAATATATTTATTTACATAACCAAATTACAAGATGATTATTAACATTAACTAAATTAAATTAAAACTAAGTTAAGCTTAAAAAAGGCTCTCGGGGCATTGTACCGAGGATGCTGGCGGCATTTCCTCGCTGAATTGCATGCGTTGCGCGAGAAAGCCGCCAGCTTTTCGGTCACCAGTTACATCAACTAGACGTTTCGCGATTTCCGCAAATAACTTAGCGCACTGGGACCCCACGGACCGAGGGTCTCGACGCCAAAGGGCACAAAGTTGTACTCTCTGCCAAGGCCTCCATATTTAATAACTTTCAGATTTTCGGCATTTTCAGCCGCTGCACCCGCTTTAGAAGTACGAGTAGGTGGGACGGTGCCAGTGTGTCTACACAGGTAGCGTCCCACACAAGCATCCGTCCCTAACTCCACGGGAACAAAGACACACCATCAGGTCTTTTGCCATCATCTCTGACAATGCCAGTCGGCTCAAGAAGAGAAGGCACATTGATGCTGGCAAGAGACCGGCGGATTATGTCATTAAATGTCGCATGTCTTGAAAAGCGGCCTGCACTTTTTTGACCACAAAGTCCGTGGTGACCCAGTCGGTCCACGTCCGTGCCACAAGGGCATGTGTGTGGAGTGCATACCGTGACCCCAAGCCGCAGACCAGTCGCCAGACCAAGCGAGGTCGGATCCAGGAAGGTACCGGTATATGGAGAAGGATGGGCATGTAGCTAATGACCGGCCTCTCTGGTTCCGGCCGCCAAAAGTCTTGCGCGATTCGGACCTGAACTGCGGCTCAGAATCGATTTGTATGTTAAATCGCAATAAATATCGTC
Organism: Atethmia centrago; assembly: GCA_905333075.3. Taxonomy (NCBI): domain Eukaryota; kingdom Metazoa; phylum Arthropoda; class Insecta; order Lepidoptera; family Noctuidae; genus Atethmia; species Atethmia centrago. Next base: position 7,433,871 of record HG995379.1, read on the forward strand.
CCAGCTCCTTTGAGATTTTAGGTTGTCTGGAAATTCTTTACCCGGGCAAGCAATTTGAAAAGCATTCTTGGCATCCTCCAAGCCCGCAGTCTCATAGTTTGTGGGCAAAGCCCTTAGGACATTACCTATGAGACGTGACGTGCTATGGGTGAACGACAAAAAGGCTGGGGAAGCAACACTCGAAATTTTGCGGATTCCTAAACCGCCAAACCGAATAGGGAGGGATGCTTGTAACCAAGATGGTTCATTGAGCTGAATATTTAAAATCATTTCTAAACTAGTTTTGACTAAATCGTCTGTTGGTGAAAGCAAATTTGGATGTTTCCAAAAAGGGCTACAGCGAAGCACATAAGTAAATTTAGGGACAAAAAGGCAAAACTTTAGAATTATAAGAGAATAGTGAGGACTGATTTCGAGTAAACAATTTGCGTGACTTTGGAATTTAGAAATAGTGTTAGTAATATAATCAGGAGAACCCAGACTTCAAAGATGGGAGAACCCAGGAGGCAAAGTGACTTTCTGTCTACTATTTTGATATTGGGTGCCAGAAAATTTAATTTGGATTTTAAATTATCCAAACCGTAAGAAGAATTTTGAATAAAGAGTTCACATTTGCTAAAATTTAATTCTAAGCCAATATTTTCGAAATTTGTTTTAATATCTGATAAGTCAGATAACACAGTATCCACATCGCCTCCCAGGGTTCCGTCATCCAAATACCAAACGTTAAATTTCGATTTTAAATTTTGAATAATCGGATTTATAGCCAAGCTAAAAATTGCTGGCCCGAGGGGATCGCCCTGCTGACAGCCGACCTCCGAAGAAAGTTCATGGGAACGGTAAATTAATTTTGAAGGTTCTGCGTAGCAGGTAAGCAGGTATTGATAGAGTTCCGGAATTATGTTCTTAACTTATATTAACTTATATTACATTAGGTACTACATTACATCACTCACGGGAGTGACAGTGAGGCGCCAAACATCAAATCCTTTGATGTTTGCCGCCTCACTCTTTGGAATCGCCGCCACTCTGCTTTCTCGATCAAATTCTTTGAGGTTTGCTGCCTCACGGGCGACACATCAAAAGATTTATTGTGCCTCAATTATTCTAAAATAGTTTATTCCAGATTATTCCTTCATTTTGCCTATATAAGTGGGTGAATGGCCCGAACGTCAGTTCAGCTCGATCAACTTCCCGAGTGGCTGTCGAAGTGGCGGCTTTCGGTGAATGTGGGTAAGACGCAGGCGATGGTCACAGGATCAGCGCGCCTCCCGCCACCCTTGAAACTACAAGGAGACGACATCGATTGGTCGCCCGCAACCTGCTTAAACCTGTGCTCTCGTTCCGCATCCCGTCGCGCGTCAAATTGGGCGTGTACAAATTGTACGTGCGCCCAATTTTGACGTACGCCGCCCCCGCTTGGTTCGCCCTCACGAGCGAGTCGAGCCGGAAGCTGCTCCGCGCGCAACAGAGCATTGCGCTGCGGACCATTGTTGACGCTCCTCGCTTCGTGAGGAACGATGTAATCCAGCGGGACCTCGGGATCGAGAGCCTGCATGAGTTTGTGCGGCGCCTCGCGAAGGGGATGTACGCGCGTGCCGACGCGTCTGATTGGCCACATGTCAAGCAGATAGCGCCCTGGCATATGCGTCCCCCTGACGCGAGACCCTTGCCCCGCGACCTGGTAGCGGACGAGTGACCCCATACACCGGACTGGATGCCTCGAGTAAGTCGCACCCAGGTTACACGCGGCTTACTCGACTCAATAGAACTCTACAGATGACATACATCTATTGCGTGGCGCGTGCTAAGTTAATATAGGCGCGTCACGTAATTAAACCAGACACCCATTACTAAACAAGCTTTTAACTCACACGTGCGTGCGCGGCGCGGGCCGCGACGCACTGTTACATCCCTAGTTTGCAATAGTAAATGCTGACAACAATGCTTAGTCAGCACCAGGCATTCTAAATCATGATTGCTCACAGGCTTCCAGCCAGTTCGGGTTTGGCATTCAAAGAGTTGGGACGTTTTACCGAGTTTTCCCCAAAATACATTGTCCTTGTTTAGGAAACAAAATAAACCTTTCTTAAAAAGATTCGGGACTTTTCCTTTCTAACATTTGGTGGCAGCGGTGGGATAAGACATCCCCAGTGTCCTTAAAACGGTAAATACGTCGCCGGAAATAAAATCTGTGTGTGTCTGTGTTCCTAAAAGTGCCCAGTGATTGTGTCGCCTAATAAGCACCCCAACCTGAACTCATCACATCGAAGGTCGATACCATTCGACCTGGTCCAGAGCTACATATCGCCCCGGGTCCACTGCGTAGTAAGTGGTACTGCGTTGTTGGGTAGCACTTGCTGCACCCAACTATACTGTATCCAGCGCTGACCTGACGGTAGCCGTCGGCTCCTCATCCATACGTCTAAGGTAGACGAAATCCAGAATGAAGAATTCCTACGAGTTGTTCCTGTAAGTCCAGATTACTCTATCCTGTGAAATTTGTGTGTGTTCTGCGTTAAGTGTGCGTACCTATACCGTGTTATAATCCCGTGTGTTAATATAGGTGAATACTAATTCTAAGATTAATCTTAAAACATTAATAACTAGATTCAAGGTAACTTGATAAGTAGCTTACGCTTCGATCCCAGTCGTCCTCATCAGTTGCGCATAACTTACACATCCGCAGCCCACGCAATTCTCAGAACTAAATAACTTTTAATCATACCAGTAACTTATCATCACGCCGGTAATTCCAGAAGGGTTAAGCAGAGGTTTTAGTATTCCTTATTAATTTACAAAACAAAAAGTCTAAATCCGAATCTAAAAAAGACATTAAAGGTGAAGAGGAAATCCCATTAAGTGTTGTGCTAAAATTTATTAAACCATTCAACGGCGATAGAGACAAGCTCACAGCTTTCCTTAGAAACTGCGATAGCGCAATATCCTTGGCGTCTTCCCAACAAGAAGACGTTGTTTTTAAATATGTATTAAGTTAACTAGAAGGCAAGGCTGAGACCGCGTCCTCTATTAAAGATTTTGAAACATGGCCATCACTTAAAGAATTTTTGAAAAATCAGTTTGGTGAACGTAAACACTATGCTCACCTGCTCACTGACTTGCAAGACTGTAGGCAAGGAAATCAAGAACCTGTTACCCAATTTTCCCTGAGAGTAGAAACCTGTTTGCAAAAACTTCTTACAGAAGTTACGGTTTCCAATACGAGGAAGATCGAACTTCCTGGTAGATTAGCCGCGATGGAAGACATCGCTCTCCATACATTTATATTGGCATTAATCCCTAGAATCGCTAACATTGTGAGATGTAGAGATTACAAAACATTAAATGATGCCATTAATGCTGCGATATCCGAAGAGAAAATACAGCAGTTCTCTTATCGCAATTTCAACAGGCAAAAAGCTACTGAATCCGTTAAAAGAAGCGAAATAAACAATACACCTCAAGCAAAAGTTTTTATTAGAAGTAACAATGGTCAACCCAGTATTTCCTCCAATGATTCTCCTTTCTGTAGATATTGTAAAAAGACAGGACACATTCTTGAAAACTGCAAACTGCGTGATTTCAACAATAAAAAATTTTCAAATGGCCCTCAGCCATTTACTCCTTTTAGACCTTCGCCCTTTAATGACAAACAAACAGTTGTTAAGCCAGGATCTCGTGTAAACTTCACTGATAATTGTGAAGAGGAGGGTAGGGATGAAGTAGATGAATCCGTTAACGATACAAATTTAAACTAAAAAATGTCCCGTTTAAGTATCGCACGGGGCAAACCCCTTTTAAACAAGCCGATACTACCCTTATTAAAATCAAGACCAATGGACAGGGTAACCAGCCCCAAACTCACGGTCTTTCCAAAAGTAGGACCACGCCGCAGGTTAACCAGCCCCATAAGGAAGGTCTGAACTCTTTTAATAGTAGGACCACGCCGCAGGGTAACCAGCCCCATAAGGAAGGTCTGAATTCTTTTAATAGTAGGACTACGCCGCAGGGTAACCAGCCCCATAAGGAAGGTCTGAACCAACATTCCAATTGTAAACCTGAAAAAGAAGTTAAAATATATGAAATCCTTACCCGAAAAAGATTTTTACCTTTTATTAAATTACGAACATTTGTAAATAAAAATCCACTTACCTTCTTGATAGACTCAGGAGCGTCGCTCTGTGTTCTGAAAAAGAAAAGTATAACAAGTACTCTACAATTAGAAGATAGTGTTGTTACAATTAAAGTAATAGATTCCAAAAAAGAAACTATGAAAAGTGTGGGAAGTTTTAAATTACAACTACAGTTCAATGAAAAACTAAGTATAACTCATCCTTTCCAAATATTTGACGATATAAACTTACCTTACGATGGTATAATAGTTACCGACCTGTTCACAAAACATAAGTGCCGCATTGATTATCAGACGGACTGCTAAGTAATAAATAACTATAACATTAAATTATCCTTCGATGAACCATCATATGTCATTGAGCCCCGTACCGAAACAGTAATAGAGTGTTCTGTGAAAAACCCTGAATTGAAAGAGGGAATAATATTAGATCAACATATTTCCGATTCCCTTCTTATATCAAATTGCCTTGTTAAAGTAAAGAACAATAATAGAATTAATTTGACAATTGTCAATACATCTGATAAACCAATTAATTTAAATGCTAATCTTATGCTTACCTTAACTTCACTAGACCTTACTCAGTGTAATATAATACAACATAATAGACTAATTAATAACATTGAAAGGTCCCGGCAATTGACCGAACTACTGCGAACATCTCATTTAAATCAGGAAGAATTACATTATCTTAGTGAAATCTGCCATCAATACTCTGATGTATTTCATTTACCAGGAGACCAATTAACCTGTACAGATGTAATTCAACACGAGATAAAAACTAATTCCTCACAGCCAATTAATGTTATCGTACCGATTCCCAGAGATACACAAGGAAGAGGTAAATTCCCAAATAACTAAAATGTTAGATCAGCAAATTATTAAACCATCAAAATCCCCATGGTCATCCCCTATTTGGATAGTGCCTAAAAAGGATGACTCCACCGGGCAAAAGAGGTGGAGAATTGTTATAGACTATAGAAAATTAAATGATATTACCATTGGTGAAATTTACCCAATTCCCCAAATTAATGAAATCTTGGACCAGTTGGGTCAAAGTAAATACTTTACAACTTTAGATCTAGCTTCCGGTTTTCACCAAATTAAAATGTCTCCGGAAGACGCCCCAAAAACTGCATTCAGTGTACCCCAAGGTCATTTTGAATTCAAGCGGATGCCGTTTGGTTTAAAAAATGCGCCCGCTACTTTTCAGAGAACAATGAACACTGTCTTGTCTGGATTACAGGGCGTTCATTGCTTCGTGTATTTAGATGACGTAGTCGTATACTCACATGATTTATCCTCACATATCCAAAAACTTATTCTTGTCTTTGAAAATTTGAGAAAATTCCGCCTTAAACTTCAGCCGGACAAATGTGAATTCCTGCGAAAAGAAGTTGCCTACTTAGGCCATGTAATAAGTAGTGAAGGCGTTAAGCCTAACCCTGACAAAATAAAAGCTGTCGTGAATTTCCCTATACCAAAATGCGTTAAGGACATAAAATCATTCTTAGGTTTAGCGTCATACTATAGAAGATTTATACCAGAATTCTCAAAATATGCAAAGTCCCTTACTGCCCTTCTAAAAAAGGATATTAATTTTAACTGGACCAATAACCAACAATTATCGTTTGAGCAACTGAAAAAGAAATTGGTAACTGCACCAGTCCTTATTTACCCTGATTTTACCAAACCTTTTATTTTAACTTGCGATGCGTCAAATTACGCAATTTCAGCTATATTATCCCAGGGTGTAATCGGAAAAGATCAACCAATCGCTTTCGCGTCAAGGACACTTAATAAGGCAGAATGTAATTATAGTGCCACAGAGAAAGAATGTCTGGCTATTGTGTATGGAACTAAAACATTTCGTCCTTATCTTTTCGGCCGTCAGTTTAAAATATTAACAGACCATAAACCCTTAAATTGGCTTTTTAACTGCAAGGACCCTGGATCTCGATTAATCCGCTGGCGCCTTAAACTAGAAGAATTTAATTATGAAATTCAATATAGGAAAGGTAAGACAAATACGAATGCTGATGCTCTTTCGCGGTATCCAATAAACCCTTTACAAAACATAGAGGAGACTCAGACAAATAATACACCACCTAATCCTGAAAATGTCTCCACTAACCCTAACCAAATACTTACCGATGATGCACCTCCTTCGCAGTCATCGCCGCAATCAAATCCTGGAAGCTTAGACTTACCTGACGATTTTGTCCTCCCTGAAAACCTGGAACTCCCTGATGACTTTAATATACCTACACCACAATCCAGTGAAGTCATTGACGATGATGACACTTATTCTAAATGCCTTAAAACTATAAACAACAGATTAGCGACAGTTAACACCAAAATCCTTGAACATAACGAAAACCTTTTAAAAACAAAATCAAAACATATTGTGATACCTACCTCAATTGACTTCGACGAGTCAAACCGTTATATAACTGAAATTATCAGTAATATGACTGAAAGCAAAGAGTTCCAAGCATTAGAGAGAACCCTGTATTCATTCTTGACATCTGAAAAAGAAAATATTACTTATTATTTATTATTCATTAAAGTGTATCATTATGAAACAACTACTTACGATGATATTTTTAAAAGCCTGAAAAACTTAAAGAACTACTTTTTATCTGTAAATATAAATGAGTTTAGTATCACAGATTTCAGAAATCCGTTTGATAACCATAACTTCATAAAGATAAATAACATAATCACGTACCTATTTCATAATACAAATATAACCATTAATATTTACAAAAATATTATAATGTATCCGACTATGAGCGAAATCGCTAAAATCATGCGTGAAAATCACGATATCCCTATTTCTGGTCACTTAGGTTCTAACAGAATGTTAAAAAGAATCCAAGAAAAATACTACTGGTAAAATATGCGCAGTGATATTGAAAACTATGTCCGTAAATGTGTACCATGTCAAGCTAATAAAGCACTACGTCAAACTAACCGTGCACCGATGCAGATCACCACAACATCAACACAACCGTTTGAACGCGTTGCATTAGACATTGTAGGCCCCCTTCCTGAAGTTGGTAATGCTAAATTAAAATTTATTCTAACATTGCAAGATGACTTGACGAAATATTCAGCTGCCTATCCTATCCCTAATGCTACCGCAGAAGAAACGTCTGAATGTCTGATTCATTTCATCGCTCAATTCGGTATTCCAAAAACAATCCTAACTGATCAAGGCCCGAATTTTACGGCCGAACTATTTAAGCAAACTTGTAGCTTTTTAAAAATTAAACAGCTATGGTCCACCCCTTATCACCCACAAACACAGGGAGCCCTAGAAAGGAGCCACTCAACTTTAAAAGAATACCTTAAATCTTTTGTAGATGAAAAGCAAACTAATTGGCCTCGATATGTTTATACAGCCATGCTCACCTATAACACAACAGTTCATAGTACTACAAACTTCACCCCTTATGAGCTAGTATTCGGTCATAAGGCTCTTATACCCTCATCCATTTATGACTCCGCCTTAGAATCTACATACAATAATTATGTTCGGATCTTACAACAACGTCTACGAATTTCCAGGGAGAAAGCTGTAGAAAATATATTAAAATCAAAAATAACTTCCAAAGCTTATTATGATAAACACACTAAACCAACAAAGTATAAAGCAGGTGATATGGTATACGTGAAAAATCACTTACGACTTCGTAAAGCTTTATCACCCATCTGGAAAGGTCCTTATAAAGTAATTCGAGTAAATGGAAATAACACACTTACATTATTGATAATGTAAAACACCTGTAAAACACCACTATGATGAAGTTAAACTTGCTGAAACGAATAATTAGTTTTATTATACTTATTATGTTATATTTAGCTACGTAGATTAGTTTTATAACCTAGAATATTATTTCAGGATCGCCTCGGCGTGTATCTCCGTTATCTCAGCAGACATTATAGAACCCATTAAAGAAAGTACTGGAATCTATTTTGACCCGGTGGGAACCTTGAAAATCTCTAATAATTATCTTCACATGTTAGTCCCGATCGATATTGGGTATATACAACCTCATATAGAAAATATTAAGTCTGCCTTAGGAACTGCTAGATTTCTTTGCCAACAGAACGAATTAAGTCTCTCAAAATGCCATAACTTCCTACAACCCTTAACATCTCGGCTTGACAGTATTTTAAAAGATTATAGTGCTATATCTCATCTTATTCCCGATAGAGATAAGAGATCTGCATGGTTTGCTGGTATCGGTTCCCTTTTCAAGCAAGTAATTGGCACAATGGATGAGGATGACTCAATTAAGTATAATTCCGTAATTGAACACTTAGAAAATAATGATATGAAACTCTCATCTCTCTTAAAAGAAAATATTTTGATGACTAATACAGCATTAAATAATTACAATGAAACACTTAAAATAATCAAAACCAACGAAGCTCGATTAGGCAATGCTATTGAAAATTTATCAGCCGTATTAAACAATGTATCTAATATACCTAAGGACTTATATATAGAATCTAAAATGAATGAAATCTATAATGAATTGTTTTCTAGTTTACTAACTTTATCATTTAGACTTGATGATTTTATTAACGCTATAATGTTTACTAAAAGTCATTCTATACATCCCTCTGTCCTAACCCCTAAACAACTGTATGAAGAGTTGATGCGTAATGTTAAGGATTTAAATAAGAATAGTGAACTACCCGTTAGCTTAAGTTTAGATAATATCCATATGCTAACTGACTTAGCACAACTATCGTGTTATTTTATAAATAGTAAAGTAGTGTTTGTCATTAAAATTCCCTTAGTACATAAATCAGAATACTTGTTATATAAGCCTATATCTGTACCTATCCCACATGATGTGGACCAGCCTTATTCCTATGCTATGATAACACCTCATTGTAACTATATAGCTATAAGTAAGGATAAAATAACATATGTATGCCCTCAAGAACTAAGTAAATGTGTTAAAACTGTTAATCAGTTTTATGTATGTAATAATCTCGATGTATACTCAATTCAAGATATGCCTACTTGTGAAACTGAAATGTTATGTAAAATTATTAATAAATTACCTCAACAATGTGAAACTAAATTAGTTCATGGGAATATAGATATTTGGCAAGAATTAAAAAACAATAAATGGTTATTTGTTAAGTCAGAACCAACCAAACTTACCCTTGAATGTAATTCACAGATAACAGAGTACAAATTGTTAGCTACTGGTATTATCAGTCTAGAACCGGAATGTAAAGCTTATTGTAAAGATAGGGAACTTTCATCTAAACCTTATTATAATAGAGTTCTTAAACCTGTAATTTCTGATTTTAATCTTATCAGTGATCCTTGTTGTGACAAAGATAAGTTCATGTCAATTAAATCAAAATTAAAACCTTTAAAGTTAAACGATGTACATCTAGAAAAGCTTGTAACTGCTTCAAATCATCAATTAATGTCAGATATTGACAATATTATTAATGAACCCAGTCCATTAATTAAATATGAATCTCATTATCCTATTATTACCTATTGTATAATTATTCTACTTTCAATTTTAATATTATACAAACTTTGTAAAAAATTCGGTAAATGTCCAACTTTCAAAACTAAAATAAAATCTAACAGTTTAACAGATGAAGTTCAGGAATTAGAAGAAATTCCAGTCGCAAGATTCCACACATCTCCCTGAAACTTATGTATAAAAAAAAATATAAGTTTCATCTTGCTGGGGGTTCGTTACATCCCTAGTTTGCAATAGTAAATGCTGACAACAATGCTTAGTCAGCACCAGGCATTCTAAATCATGATTGCTCACAGGCTTCCAGTCAGTTCGGGTTTGGCATTCAAAGAGTTGGGACGTTTTACCGAGTTTTCCCCAAAATACATTGTCCTTGTTTAGGAAACAAAATAAACCTTTTTTAAAAAGATTCGGGACTTTTCCTTTCTTACAGCACGTAGACACTGAACGGCGTTACACACAACACAATGCCGTTCACACACACACGACAGTTCCTTAGTCCGGACCGTAATCGGCTAGATCTGAGAGCGGGGCGGGCGGGGACTATACACCTATTCTGTAGGAACGTCGAGTCGGCTCCACTGTCGCTGGTCGTCTTCGTTGGGCCTCCCCGGGTAACCGGGGGTCTCACCTAGCGGGTACTGACCGCCGTGGAGTCGTGAAGAAAGCGGCGCTAATGTACTAGCGTCGTGGCGTGCCTACAGATTTACACTTAGCAACCAGTGACACGGACGCGTTAAAACGCGTCCGACGATTTTTAAACCGCCACTAGGCGCCCAAAACGAGGGGTCCGTATTAACGGACCAACGCAGACCCTCCGCGGCCAGGGAGCGATGCTCCGGCTCCGCATGCCGCGCCCCCTTGCGGGGGCGCAGCGACATCTCCGATGAACGTCAGTTCAGTTCAGTATGAGCTACCGAGGTGATAACTTGGACAAGCGATATCCTAGCGAACTGCTCGAGCCGTCAACATGCTTTGTGACTTTGTGTGCATCTTGAGTGGTTACTAACTATAGTTTGTTATTAAGTTTATTGAACGAAAAGTAAACAAAAATGATGTCTGGTGGAAAGAAACGAAAAGTAGATACAGAGGGTCGCCAGTTTCAAGAAAAATGGAGTGAAGAATTCTTTTTTATCTTGCACAATGGTAAGCCTATTTGTTTGCTGTGTAATGAATCCATTTCAGTAATGAAATAATTCAATATAAATAGGCATTACTCAACTAAGCATGCTACGCTGCACTCACTGACAGGAAAATTAAGAACAGACAAAATCCAGAAGCTTACCGCAAATTTGGAAAAACAACAACAAACGTTTCATAAACAAAGAACACAACTTGATAATGTTGTGAAAGTTAGTTTTATAGTTTGCTCAAAATTGGCAAAGGCATTAAAACCATTTGCCGAAGGAGAATTTATCAAGGAGTGTATGTTAGAAGTTTGCAGTATTTTGTGTCCCGAAAAGAAAAAGGAATTTGAAAAAATTAGTTTGTCAAGACGAACTGTTGTTCGACGTATAGAAATGATGGCTAATGATATAAAAACAACATTGACTGACCGTATGGCTGGTTTTGAATCATTTTCCATAGCATTAGACGAGAGCACCGATTTGTCTGACACAGCTCAACTGGCTGTATTTATTCGAGGTGTTGATAAGGAGTTCACTGTTACTGAGGAATTGCTTGCTTTACAGCCGCTTAAAGGAACCACTACAGGAGAGGATATTTTTATTGAAGTTCAAAAGGTATTCAAAAGTTTTGGCTTGCCATGGTCAAAATTAATTGGAGTATGCACTGATTGTGCACCTTCTATGGTCGGCTTACGTAAAGGTTTCATCGGAATTTTGAATGAAAAAGCAACAGAATTAAATGTGCAAAAGATGATTTGATAGTCCTTCATTGCATTATCCACCAACACCACCAACTTGTGTTCTAAGTCCATTCGACTCCAGAATGTTATGAATGTGGTAGTAAAAACCATCAACTTTATTTGATCCCGAGGTCTTAACCATCGTCAGTTCAAGGCGTTTTTGGATGAAATAACAGCTGAATATAACGACGTAACATATTATTGTGAAGTCAGATGGCTGAGCAAAGGAAAAATGTTGAAACGGTTTTACGAGCTTAGAAATGAGATAGCAGACTTTATGAAAATAAAAGATAAACCACTATCTGAATTACCAAAGTGACCAAAAATGGATATGTGACTTAGCATTTCTGGTCGATCTTACAGGCTATTTGAATAATTTAAATTAGAAACTTCAAAAACAAGGACAGTTAGTAAATGATTTGTACAGCCATTTAAAAGCGTTTCAGATCAAACTACGCTTGTGGGAGTCACAGATGCTGTCTGGTAATAGTTATCATTTCAACACGCTCTCTGCGTATGAAAATATTGCTTATGCTCAATATGCTGAGAACTCAAGTTACTGTCGGAACAATTTTCGAACAGATTTAGCGACTTCAAAAACATGGAAGACAGTGGCGCCGATTCCCTTGTTCACAAACTGAACTAAATTTAAGTTCAGTGCATCTTTTTCTTTCTATTTCATTAAGAAAAGGACAGAAGATACATTTTAGTTTAGTCCTGTCAAATTAATCAGCGGTTGACGTAAATTGACGTAATTTTAGTAGGCAAGTTTTTAATCACGTCTAAACTTGTATAGAGTAGTGACAGGCGCTGATTAATTTGACAGGACTAAACTAAAATTTATCTTCTGTCCTTTTCTTAATGAAATAGAAAGAAAAAGATGCACTGAACTTAAATTTAGTTTAGTTTGTGAACAAGGGAATCGGCACCAGTTTCAGTTTATTTGCTACTCCTACAAAATGTAATGTACAAAATGCTCCAATACACTTACAAATGGAGTTGATCGAGATTCAAGAAAACTCACTCCTAAAATCCAAATTTGAAGACGTAGAGTTGTGCGATTTCTACAAAAAATACCTAGAAGAAGACAATTCTCCGCAGCTTAGAAAATTCGCAAGAAGATTGATTTGTGCGTTTGGCAGTACTTATAAATGCGAACAGTTCTTTTCATTGATGAAAGTTAATAAATCAACACATCGTACAAGACTGACTGACGATAATTTGGAAAATTCTTTACGTCTTTGTATCAGTCGAATTAATCCAAATATCGATGGATTAGTTTCCCAAATTCAAACTCAAGTGTCTCATTGATTTCGGTGTATTTAACTTTCGTAGTTTGTAACAATTGCAAATTTAACGATTTAATTATAATGTACCATTATTTTAAAATTTCATTTTGTTATTTTAATAAATTGTACTATAATAACATTGTCGTATTATTTCATGTCTAACATCTATCGCAAAAAATATGATCACTACTTAAAAATGCACTAAGTACTTACCTACTTTTAAACGCGGCCCGCGAACGTATTTGCACGCTAAAGTTTGGCCCTCAACATGTCAAAGGTTGCCCATACCTGCTCTAGATCAACGAGATCGGCGAGCATGGAGACACAACGCGTTCGCATTCAAATGGGATTTCCGTCTGGCTTGGGTCTTTCCTCCTCCGAGTTTATTACCCCGGGTCCAGATGCATCTAAATCAGGCTCGAGGTGTATTCCTGATAGTTGCACCGAGGTGGCCTCGAGCTTTCTGGAGAGCAGACTTGAAGGCCAGAACGATCGCTCCTCCTTTCACGATTCACAGGTTATCGAAAGTGCTAGTAGACACGAGGACCGGGCAGCCCCCACCTCGAGTGATGGAGCTGATCTTAGAAGTATGGAGATGTGGGGGTGGTCTGAATCCTTAGGTGACTGGTCTGAAGAACAAAAGCGTTTGTTGAAAGAATGTTGGAGGTCGTCTACTTTAAATACATATAAGCAGGCATGGCAGAGATGGGTGAATTGGAGCTTGAATGTTTGGTATACATTTTTCAGACCCTTCAGGTAGTGAATTGGCTCGATATTTAGCGGATTTGCACCTAAAAGAAAAATTATTCTATCGTACTATTTTGCTTCATAAATCGGTTGTGTCTACTTTATGTAATACAAAGAATGAGGCACGATTAAGTTCAAATATTTTAGTTAAACAAATGATAAAAGCAATAGCGTTGCAACAGCCTAAAAAGTGTCCACCCCGTGTTTGGGATCCCCAGTCTCTAGAAAGTTGGTTGAGCAGTAGACCTCTTCAAAATCAAAGTGCTTTCGAAATTTCAAGAGTTTGTGCAGTTTTACTGTTGTTATGTTCAGGGCGTAGGATATACGATTTAACATTACTTAGTGTTTCGCCAGACAGGTGCATAGTAGGTGAAAATAGCATAATGTTTTGGCCGCATTTTGGTTCCAAAACTGATTCTGAAACTCACGTATAGTCAGGTTGAAAGTTATTAGGGAATCTTGATAATGAGGCGCTTCACCCGGTAGTCTGGCTTTAAAAACTTATAGAAATTGGAAAACCGCGTAGGTTGACAATTCAAAAGTGCCTGTAATTGGTTTATTTGAAATAAATGCTTTGAGTTTGAGTTTGAGGTTGCTTTGTTCTAGCGATAGATTATTTATCACTGTATGTGGAAAAGCTAAGCCAGCTACTAGAACTATTTTGGCCGGTTGGGTTAAGTCGATTTTGAAGGAAGCAGGAATTGAGGCTACTCCAGGTAGTTTTCGTTCTGCAGTTGCTTCACGAAGTTGGTTGGATAACGAACCTCTTGATGAGATAATGGCACGAGCTAATTGGAGATCCGGTAATACTTTCAAAAAACATTACAGGAGGGAAGTGATTCCAGCGCAGGGAAGCTCCTTGGTTCATCTTTTTCAGCCAATTAATTAATTACCTTTAATTTTATACAATAAATAATTTTGTGGTATTGATGATCCTACAAGACGTGAATTATGAGAATAAGATGTTGTATCGATGAATATAATAATACAGTTTCACATGATAGTTATACAAAGATTTAAAACATAATGATGAATTAGAGGCACGTACCTATAAAATGTCCTGTTTCTCTTCTGACCTACTCGTAACTGTAGCCTGTTGTAACTTAAGACCTAAACATTTTAACTATTATTAATTTATTACAAAGCATATCTTAAACATTGGTGTTTATTTTTGTGCTTATCGTATATGTCTTGATCTAATTTAACGTATGTCTTTTACAACACATTGGCGTCCCGTTCACCAGGCGATAACAAACAATGCCTCAAATTATGTTTATATGACCCCGAATGAACACAATAGCAGCGTTTTACCTTCAAACAAAACGTTTGTTGTGTCCGGAGACTCATTCGGGGTCATAATTTTAAAGACTGCCTGGTTTATTTGGTTTCTCAAGTTTTAGATTTATAGGCCACAATGAACAATTTGGCGCGCTGCACCCACCTGGTGAACGCGAGCGGAAATACGTCATCATCGAGTTGTCAAAAAGGAGATAGTTGCCAATATATTATATGACACGGAAACGGAAGATGCTTGACTCAAATTATGTTTATATGACCCCGAATGAGTCTCCGGACACAACAAGCGTTTTGTTTGAAGGTAAAACACTGCTATTAACGACAAGTTCATAATGTGACTCAGGTGATGGCATATATCCTCGTTTACTGCTTTAATTGTTTTAGAAACCATCGTATCCTACACTGTTGGTATTTTTAAGGTTGTTTATTATTTTATTAATCTGGTAGGGTGAACTTGGTGCAAGAAATATTGAATTTAATTGGTAATTAATTAAAGACGTTACATTTATCCCGGCACCCGGAAGGGGGTTGACTTTTTCAATAAAATAATGATTAAATTCGTTCGCTATTTCTGTTGGATTATTAAGGACGTTGTTTTCATCAATTTTTATGTCGTGAATGGATTATTTTGGGGTGTTAAGTCTCGTTATGTTTATAATCCGCCACGCTGTTTTAGTCTTATTATGAACCGTTATTAATTTATAGTTATTTTGCGCACGTTTTGCTAGTTTTATATTTTTTTTTAAATAACTGACTATAATTTAAGTACTTTATTTTATTTTCTTTTGTTGACTTTAATCTGAATTTCCATAGCAAATCCTTTTTTTTTTCGACTACAAATTTTACACCCGTGATATAGTTGCCGGCATTTAACTTTAGCTCTCGGCGGAGTGGGGGCGGTTTGTGTGCGCATCGTATTGTCTCAGTAGTAAGGTCCATAATCGCTTAAATTAATTAAGGATCAGAGCTCAAGATAAATGCCGGCAATTATACCCACTTTGTTTTATGAATGACTTTTATTAAAAATTGGGTTTGTGGAAAAGATTAAAATCAGCTACCTATAAAGTGTTGATAAGCCGTGTTTGGGTCAATATCTGAGAAAGATAAGCTCTTAATACACAATTTAAATTTCTCTATGCTATAATCGCGTTTTAATGTAGGTACGCCAATAATGCAATGTCAGATTTATTTTTACACACCTAATTCTAAAATTTCAAATTTACAACCCTTTCTGAAGTTATGTGCAAAATTATCAATACAAGTTCGACTGGTGAATCTGGTCGGTTCATATAAAGTCAATTTCTGGAATTACCCTGAATTTATGTTCTTTTTAAGTAAAATATATGTTCCTCCTCTTTTACTATTTGTTCTACTGTAAAATGAAGCTAAACTGTAAATTTGGTAGATATAAATTTGACTCAAATTCTGCCAACATGAAATGCTCAGTAATACATAGGACGTTCACAATTTTGTTACTGTCTGCGAGTTCTTCTAAGTTAACACATAATAATGGTGCCGATTCCCTTGTTCACAAACTAAACTAAATTTAAGTTCAGTGCATCTTTTTCTTTCTATTTCATTAAGAAGAGGACAGAAGATAAATTTTAGTTTAGTCCTGTCAAGTTAATCAGCGCCTGTCACTACTCCATACAAGTTTAGACGTTATTAAAAATACGTCAATATACGTCAAGCGCTGATTAATTTGACAGGACTAAACGAAAATTTATCTTCTGTCCTTTTCTTAATGAAATAAAAAGAAAAAGATGCACTGAACTTAAATTAAGTTTAGTTTGTGAACAAGGGAATCGGCACCATTGCCTCAGATTTATTAATTAGACCTGAAATATTCTGATGTAAGACATGCATATATTTCTCAGAGAAAAAAACTGGTTGGCGGTTTCTTTTTCATTGATTAGAGGAGATTTTATGATAATGCAGGTTCAGTGTTTATTTTACTATTATTCAATACTATGTCAAACTGACCAAATGAGCACATGTCAATTACAATATTATTCATAATGCCATCGTATATACGTTTCATTCCCTGTATTTTGATTTTTCCTGTTTGAGTTGGAGAACATGTCTAGTGATAGCTCACTTTTGCTGCCAAATAGGTAGGCGTAGTCATTATTTTGTAGGTCAAGAGAAAGCAGATTATTGAACATGTCCACTTTAAAATTGCAAATCGGTGCTCCTGTTATAAACATCGGTAAACAGATAACATTATTGGTGTGGGCCACCTTCTGTAACGATTCTCCTATCATATTTATCATGTCTCAGCTTTTATGTAGTTTTCGCCAATGAAAATTATACAGTAATCATTATCAGTGAAGTCTATCAATTTATTTTCCAGGTTGTATAAGAGTACCTGATCCCTTTGGTATAAAATAATGACAAAAATCGAAGTAATCGGAGAAGACGTCTTGAATCAAGGATACAAATGACCTCAATGACAAAAATTCATTATTTTTGACCTGGGCGTCTAGTTTTCGAGATATTTGTGAAGAACTCAAAAGGGGGATTTCAAGTCAACCATTTTAGGACGCAACTTATGATTACACTTGTTTGGATTCGAAAAAATTCGTGACGCGACCTGTAGGTAAACCATCAATATCATGACAAAGGTCTCGGTCTTGTGTTGCACCCCCAGGATGTTTGTCTAAAGTTCATGGATGACCTTTAATTGACCTTGACCTTGACCTTGTGAGTTTAGTAAAAAAAACAATAAAATAAAATACAATATTGGTAACAACATTTTATTCTCTCTCAATATAATTTCCACACCAACATGATTCACACACTCACACATTATAAAAACTTTTCTAAATCCAAACCAAGTAAAGACTGTCTTTAGTCTTTACAAATCACACGTCGCTATATTTGTATGCTCACAAATATTATGTTTCTTACAGCGTTTTTTTTTTCACCCAAATGTTGTGTGCAGTCCTTTCACAGTTAAGGCTCGCGCACATTTAACGGGACCGCACCGCATCGCAAGGCACACCATATATCGTCCTACATCACTTTAGTAGGTACATATTGTAGGAATCATCGCACACTACAGGCGGGCCCGCACCGGGCCGCAGTGCAACGCACTAGCGGATCACTCGCCAGGCCAGGTATTTCTGCAACCGCTGATGCGGCCCGCATGTAGTGTGCGATGGTTAATACAAAATTTACAAAGTGATTCAGGAGGATTTATACAATGCGTTGCGGCGCGGCTCACCCAAATGGCCACAGGTTGGATACAGTTCAAAATCAAATTCGAAATTTGAATCTGTCTGAAAAAATTACTGCGGGGCGTTGCGGCCTGCCGCGGCTATGTGTGCTTAGCTTTATTTTACCTGTGATTTTGCGTCACATATCGCACATTTCGCGAGTTCTCTGTTATACAACGAGACGTCGACCGGTGTGCGAAAGAGAGCGCACGAAGTGGAGTTCGCGTTATCGCGACAGTGTAGCCGTAGGGTAACAAAATTACAGTGATCATTATTGTCGGTGAGTTGCTGCTTGGGTTGGCGTCAGAGGTAAAATAATAAATGTGAAAGGACTGTATGTTACATTTTGCCATCGAGTACCGCAAGATTTATTTACAAAGTCTTGTCTATGACCAATTTAATTTAATTTTAATGCATCTATCAGTGATTGCGTGTAACATCGGATTCCTTTCGCCGTCTACAAACAGTAGTTCTTCCTAACATAATATTGTGCTGAATAAGCTTCGTGATCGAATATTAACAACTTTAAAAAAAAAACCTATTACAATAACAACATGGAACTATAACAACATAGTTACACACCTTTTAATCAATTAATCTACCGATTAAATGTTCCTTAATTGACTGACGAATGGTTTTATCCGTTAATCGACTGACAGATTGGTTAAATCCATTAGTTAATTGATGGATAGATTGGTTAAATCCGTTAATTGATGGACAAAATACCTATGGAAAAATCTGTTAAACCCAACAAAAAATCCCATCCCATTTTTTTACCTAAACAAAATCCTTAATAAACTCAATAACCGATTGCTAACAATATTTTATTTACCTACTTGCTAATATAAATTAAATATCCTTACACCTAATAACGAACACTTAAGGGCTGGGTAACATTACATAGTCACAAAAAAAAAAAACAAAATATACCAGCATTATCCTTTGTACGCTTATGGTTATTTTTCTTTAATTTTCGTTTCGAAGTCTATTTATTTTTCTTATACGGTTTGGGCTGTGTGGCCTAATTTATTGCGGCGTTATTCATCATCAAGGGACACTAGCAGATGGGGCATAGTCTCTTCAGGAGCATCACACTCGCACTGGGTGTTGGATGAATCTATACCATAAAGATCATCGCACACATATTATATCAGCTCGGCACCGGATCAGCGTCACTTCGCCTCATCGGCTAGTCATCAACCAGGGGTCGACGAAACATAGACGCGAGACCGCAAAAATATCGGCAACTGGAATTTATTATAAGTTAGCATGATTGTTTTCTTTCTAACTTCTTTCTGACTTCAGAAAAGAAGGTTCGCATAATCAGCCTATAATGTTCCCACTGCTGGGACACAGGCCTCCTACCACGCGGGCCCAGTGCGGGTTGGTAGATGTCACATGTCTTCGAATTTTTGGTTCTAGGACAAGCGATGTTTTCCTTCACCGTTTTGAGAGCAGTGGTGATGAAATAATTTACACTAAGTAAAGCGCCTGTCTGGGTTCGAACCTACGATCTACAACTCGTACGTCGCGGCCGCTACCACTGGGCCACCACTGCTCTCTAAAGTTACGTAAAATAAAATAATTTGCTAGAAGTAGAACAACTACTCGTATTCCTTACGATACGAATAAGCTCATGATAATGCTTTTACATTATTTTTTACCATGGAATATATACTAATTTAATTTTGAGAATCCCACGCCTTGGGCGTCGGGAATCCCGGGCGGATTTCCGGCCACCGTAGGCACGGGCTTGCGGACGGGGAGCAATGGGTAGCCCACCGTCCAGTCAGGGCCAGGCTCGGGTCAACGTGTTCCACGCGCGCATCAAAGAGATGTCAGCACAAGTGTAGGGTCCACTAGGGCCGATGCCTGCCGGGGTAGCGGGAAAGTCCGAAAGGGATACCGTGGACCCTGGCAACACAGGCAACGGAAAGAGCACGGGAAGCTTTTAGTCAGTAAAAGCCCATCCCGCTCCGCCCAGAGCGGGAGAAGTTATTTGATAATATCCCACCAAAAAAAAAGCCATGGCTAATATAAATACAAATATACAAAACAATTTTAATTTTTACTTACGACTAAAGGCTTTAGATAATTTCTAAATCACAAATAACTATAACTCGCCTTAAATACGGTCAGGGGGTTTACCAAATTGACCCCTACGTCAATTTGCCGTGGCTATAACCAGCTATAGGCCATTTCATAAACATGTCAAAAAATGACAGTTGTGTTTTGAATATTATACGAACAATTTAAGTTGGCAGTCAATTTGATAAGCAATTAATTTCCCTGGCTGTACATAATATAAACGCTTCTATAATCTATAACTTTACTCTTTGAGGTAACTACACTGGACGAATATGGGTTAATTTGTCATATGTTTACGCTTACTTTAATTATGAAGTTAAGCAGAAGTGTACGCTAAGTAGCACTTCGTGCAATAAATAGTTTAAAAAAATCAGTTGATTTGACTTGGAACATTTAAACACAAACATAATTTTCTAACAAAGAATCATTAGGTTATTATTTCCTGCTATAGTATATTTTCTGTTAAGCCATAGTTTAGAATTTCATTCTTTATTTGAATTCAGAATGTCAAATAAATATCATGTTTGGAAAATACAAATTCAATGTCCTACATGACAAAATTCAAATTCCATTGCAGCCAAAACAATTAGGACCTTTTTATTACAAATGGTCACTCAAAAATCAACTTACGAGTACATAACGCTAAAGTAGATAATTGATAAAGTGGCAATACACCTAAACTATCTCCGAGTATGTACAGTCAAACCAGAAAAGGTATGATGTACCTCGGTAATCTTCGTGTTTCCGAATAAGCACGAATTTCGAGCCACTGAGACAAAGCTTCTAAGTTTTGTATCGTCACGCTTTGTAGTAGTGCACTTAACATTTGTATGAATTTATCTCTATGTCGGATTACTTAACTCCGGTCGCACTTCGTCATCTGTCACTTACTGAGTTTTGAAAAGTATTTTGGAATTTCATGGTGTTGTTAATCTATAATTTTCTACCCATGGTAATACCAAATATGGAAGTACTTGCATGGTTGTATTAGTTCTATATTAAATCTCATCATCGCGCGTTCGTCTTTTTTTTTTGAAAATAGTAATTGCCGAAACGCATACTTTACCTGGGAGATTTGTACGAACTCGTCCTGTGTCAAAGTGCTAAGTCTTATCAACCGATTCATACGTCATAGTCCTACAGACTAAATTCATTTGAACTACGATACTTTAGCTACTATTATACGTCATCATTTCATAATGACTTGTATGTCGCGTCCGCGTCTTGATCTTGTTGCTTTATCAGGTTCCAGTAGAAGCCTTTCTGTTTCTTTAGTTGATTGTGAGTTCCCATCTGAAAAATAAAGGTTTTAGTTTTAAAACGGTTTCCAATTTTTAATACAGCAGGGATTCCAAAATAAAAATATTAATATTATGAATGAGTTATATAATGGAAAATTACTCTTTCGAAACGCCATCTTTTTCGGCACATATAGAGCTGTGTTAAAAAAACGTAGGTTTAAGTCGATTGACTGAATAACGCGTCAAGTCAAATACATATATATTTTAGTATGATTCAATTCGAACTGACCGATTATTCGTACTGAATTTTATTCGTAATGGTTGTAACCATTGCAACCTATGCATGTTATATAATATTCTTAGACATTACGGGTACTGTGTTAAATTATAGGATATCTAGGGTTCTTTTAAAATTTGCTAGATGGCGCGATGCGAAATAAATACCTGAAATTATTGTTAACTTCTACATTTAGTGTTGTAAGCAACTCGAGTCCTAAGTCTTACAATAATAATATTTGAGTTCTTTTTGAAGACTCAGTTGTTTTTGAAAACTTGAGTCTGATAAAAAATATTCAGAGCTCAAGTCTTTTTTAAGTTTAAGTCTTTCATAGCAAGATACGGAAGGAAGATAAAGACTCAGTCTCGATTTCTTTTAGACAACACTCGATTGTGTCCAAAAGAACTCGGAACTGATCAACTGATTAATCTGAGTCCTTACCTAGAATCCGTATCCACCACCAGTATTGGTTATTATTATTAATATCTGTTGTTTCCTGACTTGTACTGCAAAACATGTATGGTGCCATTGTTTACCATCACATGAAAAATCATTTGATGGTAAAAATTTTTTTGTTTTTTTTATGATTTTAGTAATTTTGAGCTGATTTTAACATCATATCCCTAACATACTAAGTAAGTAAGTCGTTTATTTTTCAAATATGTTTACGGCAAGTACATGGTGATAAATTGATAACAGATACGTTCAGCGCTATTTTACCACTAGGCATGCAAAAGTTATAGTTTGACGCTAAAACAATAAAGTCAATTAAAAGATACATTAAAGAGTTTTAAATCACAACTTATACAGATCACTACCACAAAATTTATAACAAAAAACACTACACAATACTTATACAAAGTTCTTTCTCAATAAGGAATTCGCTGACCTTTTAGCATGTTTTACGCGTTAAAAATCTTCGGAGCCTGTTTTTGAATCATAATATACCAACTTTAAAGCTCATGGCTCAGTTCAGCTCAAAGAACTCATAGGACTAAAAAGAGTTAAAGAACTCGTGCCTCGTGAGACTATTAGACCTAAGTCTTGAAAATCTACTTAAGTCTTGAAATTAAGACGTTTCGTCTTAATTTCGAGACTTGATTTTTTTACAAAACTAATTACACTTTTATTTTTAAATAAATGTAGGTATTAAACTACTCATATTTTAATGACAAAAATAAATTTGACGACGAGACATAAGGGATGTCGGTCGTTTGACGTTTTGTATGAATTTAAAAATTTACCCAGATTTTCGCTATTATTGATGAATAAATAGTAGGTATATTTTAATAGTTTTGTGGCGATCCACAGGATGAAAAAGTGATTGTCATAATATAAGGTGCTATAAAAATATCTGCCACGGCTGCAGTGGGAGACAGTATTGTGTTTATAGATTACGATAGTAAAGATAAATTATTGATTCATTTGTCTTAGTTTTATTCATACAAAAAATTTTACGTATAAATTTGAATTGATTTATTTGCATAAAACCATCACGTAGACTTAATAAGCTGTTGCCGCACCGCACCGAATACAATTCAATCTTTTCGCAAAACGCCGGCGCCGTTCATACACTGTTGCCATTCTTATTAAACAATGCCGCTGCGCGCCGGCCACTCGTCGGTCGTCAAAGCGCAGCCCCGCGCGCCCCCACCCTCACCCGCACTACCCCGTTCGTCGCACGCGCCGACTGCCCGCTCGTCAGTCGCACCCCGCCCGCTCGGAAGTTAGTTTAGCGGTTAGAGACGGAAAAATCGCTCGCGCTTCCTTTAAAAATTCCTCCCAGACGACGGTATTCCAATCAAGAATATCTTGAAATGGTATTGTGCTACCGCGAGTATAACTCCGTAACTGTGCATGCAGTAAACTTATACCAGCAGAGGTTTGGTGTACGAGTGAGTCATCATACCATTCTGGATGCCGTGTACAGATTTAGTGAACACGGCCGCTTTGACCCGCCTCCGGTTGACGCAAGCAGGCCTCCATATTCTGCCGAACTCGAAGAGGAAATGTTGGGTCATCATACCATTCTGGATGCAGTGTACAGATTTAGTGAACACGGCCGCTTTGACCCGCCTCCGGTTGACGCAAGCAGGCCTCCATATTCTACCGAACTCGAAGAGGAAATGTTGGACTTCTTCCGGCGTCATCGTCTTGCGAGCACCAGGGATTCTGCTCGAGTCTTCGACGTGAGCGACAACTACGTGTGGCGACTTTTAAATCGGGAAGGGCTCCATCCTTACCACTTCACAAGGGTACTGGTAGGGCATCTGTGGACTGACGAGTCCACATTCACACGGGTTGGTATGTTCAACATACACAATGCGCATTATTGGACTGAGGCGAATCCTTGTGTTATGCGGCCTGAATTTTTAAACGGTGTGTGGTACGGCGGTGAAAGGTGGATAGGCCGGGAGGGCCAGTGCCGTGGCCTGCTCGCACCGATTTAACCCCTCTAGACTTTTTTTGTGGGGTCGTGTAAAGGACCTTGTGTACGGCATTATAAATGTGGAAGAACTAAAAAGGCGCATCAAACGCGCATTTAGGCAAGTAAAAAGTGAAACGGACACATTAAATAAAGTGAAGAGACAAGTACGTAAGCGTGCTTACATTTGTGTGACGCGATACACGGTATGTGTGTAAATAATTGTAAATACGATGCAATTATTGTAAATAAGATGATTAACTTTTAAACACGCCAAGTTACTGTAATTTATCTTTATTTTTTATTAATCTAAGCACGTATTGTTTAAAAAATAATAAGAAAAAAATTGCGATTCTTACTATGACTTGTCAGTCCAAAGCCTGTTTTAAGTGTGATGGGAAGTTTATCATCTTATTTACGTCAGTTTTTTGGAAGAATGCGGTAGCTGGTTCGAGGGCGGCACTAAAAAATTCGGGAATCAAGGAAGTGACACCACATTACTATTTAAAAATGTATTTATTGCCTTTCGAAGTATTCTCCGCGAAATTTAATACATTTTTCCAGACGATGGAATAATTGAAGCAACCATTCCATTCGGAAGTTGGGGTCTCCAAAATGGCCGTTTTGTAGGCGTCCACAGCCTCTTCAGGTGATGAAAATCTCTGTCCACGCAATTTATTCTTTATTTTAGGGAAAGTATAGAAATCATTAGGGCTTAGGTCGGGGCTGTACGGCGGATGATCTAATAATTCTATGTTTTCTTGCTCTAAAAACTCTTTTGTTCTGTGCAAACAACTTTTTTACACCTAATTGTTCATGCAAGATTATTTGTATTTGACTCATGCCAATGTCTAAAGTTGCCTGAATTTCGCGGTATGTCACATGTCGATCATCCTCAATCAGCTTACGCACAGCATCAACGTTTTCTTGGGTGACTGCAGTTTTTGGACGACCTTGACGGGGATCATCACTGAGCTTGACACGTCCACGTTGAAATTCAGCAAACCAGCGATAAATTGTGGTTTTGGATGGGGCTTCATCACCAAATGCAGAAATCATCCGGTCAACACACTGTTTTTGTGTTAAACCACTTCGAAAGTCATAATAAATCATCGCTCTTGAATTTTCCCGAGTCAATTCCATTTTCTCAACGACTAAACAAGTTTGACAAAACCTTGTGACACGATCGAGAATCTTTTTTTAAATAAATAAATGGTATTCGATTTTTAAAACCAAGGAGTTTTCAATTAAAAACATTTTAATATGGCAGGAACAGTGGAAATATTCCATTCCCGATACTTTTAGTGCAGCCCTCGTAAGTAATTGCACTTTTAAAACACTTTTTTGCCGCGTATTATTGCGTACCTAGTAGGTTAGATAGTGACGAACTAGTCAGCTGATTTCAGTTTTCATTCACAGAACAGATAGAAAGAGATAGCAGTTGTTTTCATTGACGAAGCGACTTTGTAACTATTGTATTAGGAAAAATGGGAAAGCGAAAGGGGAGGTATTATAGAAAGAAAAGAAACCAATTCAACAAAAATCGATACGTATCATCTCCTAGTTTAAGTTTGATTATCTGTCTCTTAGAGCTAGATACGAGGGTGGCACGCTGAAAGTTTTAGAACTGGACACTTGTAAACGATATAATAAAAAAATTGTCCAAATTTTGAAAATGGTACTCTTTGCCAATATTATTGTGTATGTATTTTATTCATTTGTTTACGATTTGGCGGCAAATTGAAAATTTTCTGTCTCATGTCAGCATGAATTTAACGCGAGAAAATTTTCGTACAATGATTTTTTATGACTTTCGATGTCATTTAAGTCAACAAGAAAGTTATGATAGACTTCGATTGGCCTTTCACGATGAAGCCCCATCTCGTGCCGTTTACAACTGGTTTAATGAGTTTAAACGTGGTCGCACTAATCTCATCGATGATCTGCGTGAGGGACGACCTTCTACGGCGACGACTGAAGATAACATCAGTGTTGTGCGGCGTATGATAGAGAATGACAAAAGAGTGACTTATCAGCAGATTCGGACAAGCCTAGGCATCGGTATGAGTCAAGTGCACAAAATCCTCCATGAATATTTAGCGGTCAGGAAGCTTTGTGCCCTGTGGATACCTCATAATTTGACAGAGGCCCAAAAACTCCGTCGTGTTGATTAGTGTCGTGAAATGGTTCAAAGATTTAACGGAGGTGACTCAAATGCTGTGCTCGACATACTTACGGGTGACGAAAGCTGGATTTATTGTTATGATCCTGAAACTAAGAGACAGTCTGCTGTCTGGGTGTTTCCTTCCGAGGAGTTGCCAACTAAAGTGAAGAGAGGTCGAAGCGTGGGAAAAAAGATGAAGGCCTCGTTCTTCGGAAGGACAAGTCATTACGCAACAATTGTTTTTAGAGGATCGAAAAACAGTTACTGCGGAGTGGTACACTCACAATTATTTGCAACTTGTCTTGGAAAAAATTCGGGAGAAACGAACTCGCAGTAGAATCCTCCTTCACCACGACAACGCCTCGTCGCACACCGCCAAGCAAACAATCGACTCGCGGGAAGGTACTTATGGGTCACCGAGGCCCCTGGCAACATAGGCAACAGGAAGGAATACGGGTGGGTTTTAGTCAGTAAGAGTCTGACACACCTCCCGCTCCGCCCAGAGCGGGAGAAGTTATTTGATGATTTCCCAACCTCAAAAAAAAAAAAAAAGCAAACAATCGACAACTTGGCGACGTCAGACGTGGAATTACTGGATCACCCGCCCTATAGCCCCGACCTCGCACCTTGCAATTTTTATTAATTTCCGAAAATAATAGAAAAACTTCGAAGAAAACGTTTTATGGACGCCGAGGAAGCAGTGGCTGCGTTTCAAAATGCCGTCGAAGAGACCTACCTCTAAGGACGAGTGGGTAAAGTGCTTTGCTCAGTGGTTCCATCGGATGCAGCGATGTATTGATGAAAATTGACACTATTTTGAAAATATATAATAAAATAACTTGCTAGTTTGGCCAGTTTTTGATTTTCTAAGAACTTTCAGTGACACCCTCGTACACAAAATAAAAACCACGTTTGGGAATTCTAAGCACAAGGTCAGATTCATATCACGCAGAGAAAAATATGCATATTTGCTGTTTGGACAGATGTGGATATGAAAATAGAAATAATAGAGGAAGACATAGCATTTTGGACTGTGATGGAAAATACATTAAAAATGTTCTACTACTGTTTACTGCTGGAAATAATCGACTCAAGATTGGGCAGACAAAGGGAAATCAAAGAACCCGAATACATCTTCGAAGCTATCAATGCACGGGCAAAGAAAAATAAGCGAAAAACTGAAAATTGACAAATGTGAAACGTAAAAGAATATGTAATGATTAGTAGATAGTATCAGCTACGTCCCTTGTTAAACAATCTACTATTTGTGATTTTATAATAAATAATAATGAAGAGAATATCAATATTGTCTTTATTATCACACCATCCTTTTTTTTTTGGGGTGGGAAATCATCAAATTACTTCTCCCGCTCTGGGCGGAGCGGGAGGCTGTGTCAGACTCTTACTGACTAACACCCACCCGTATTCCTTCAGTTGCCTGTGTTGCCACGGCCTCGGTGACCCTTTAGTACCTTCCCGCGACCCCGGCAGGCATCGGCCCTAGTGGACCCCTACATTTGTGCTGACGACATCTCTTTGAGGCGCGCGTGGAATACAACGCGCCGTCGACCCGGGCCTGGTCCTTACCGGACGGTGAGCTACCCATTGCTCACCGTCCGGTAAGGACACATGGGTAGACCATGATCTGGATTTGGACATACGAGGTGCATTCAATAAGTACCTAGCCTCATCGCCAGAGGGCGCTGTAGTTTCAAAAGAGTTTTACCACAGTGTAGCACATTCTTTTTTAATTCTTTTTTCAAACTTTCATTCCAATCCCTTCATTTGTTTTAATTTGACAACTTATGGAAGCGAATGTGTCGATCGGTTTTACAAAAATGGAAAAAGAGCAATATCGTTCGGTGGTTCGATTCCTATTTTTGGAAGGGAAAACGCGCATCGAAATCAAAGAGCGCTTGGATGCCGTGTACGGTGACTCTTCTCCATCGATGGCCACCGTCAAGAATTGGTTCAACGAGTTTGCACGTGGCCGTACGTCGGTTTTTGATGAACCACGTCCAGGTGCACCGAAAACAGCTGCTACGGAGGAAAACATTAAAAAAATCCATGATTTCGTATTGGCAGATCGCCGATTGAAGGTTCGGGAGCTAGCTGAGACTGTAGGCATTTCAGAAGGAACAGTGCATCATATTCTTCACGAGGAACTCGGCATGAGAAAGCTGTCGGCGCGATGGGTGCCGCGTTTACTCACACCAGAAAACAAGCGCAACCGTGAGACCACATCGGAGACGTGTTTGGCGCTGTTTAAGCGGAATCCAGCGGAGTTTTTGCGTCGTTTTGTGACCGTCGATGAAACCTGGATCCACTGGTACACACCAGAGACCAAGGAGCAATCAAAACAATGGATCCAGACCGGGGAACGTGCTCCAAAGAAGGCGAAAACTGTAAAATCGGCCGGAAAAGTTATGGCCACCGTTTTCTGGGATTCACAAGGTGTGATCTACATCGATTACCTCGAGAAGGGTAAAACAATTACAGGGCTTTACTATGCCGATTTATTGGGCCGATTCGACGCCGAATTAAAGAAAAAACGACCCCATCTGGCGAAGAAAAAAGTGCTGTTTCACCACGACAACGCACCGGTTCACACGTCTGCCGTTGCCATGGCCAAATTGGTCGAATTACGCTACGAATTGTTGCCCCATCCACCGTATTCTCCAGATTTGGCCCCTTGTGACTTCTTTCTGTTTCCTAATCTGAAAAAATCACTCGCCGGGAATAGATATGGATCGAATGAGGAGGTCATCGCCGCCACGGAGGCCTATTTTGCAGAGTTTGACAAAAACTATTTTTCGGACGGGTTAAAAAAGTTTGAGCATCGCTGGGCTAAGTGTATCGAACTAAAAGGAGACTTTGTTGAAAAATAAATTGCCACTTTTCCAAAATTTTCGTTTACTTTTTGTAGGCTAAGTATTTATTGAATGACCCTCGTAGCATGCTTTTTTATTCCGATATTCCCACGGGATCGAGAGTTACGCGGGTAAAACCGCGATGCGCAGCTAGTAATATTACAAATGCGAAAGTGAGTTTGTTTGTTTATTACGCTTTCACGCTAAAAAGGCTGAATATATTTGGATGAAATTTGGCACATGGGTAGAACATGACCTGGATGACATAGGGACACAGTACATAGGGTACTTTTTATCCCGGTACTCTCACGAAATGGAGACTTGCACAGCTAGTAAGAATATAATTAATATCATCTTACCTCCACAATTCTTCCCTTGTTGAGCACGACTATAAGGTCTGCGTTCATGACGGTGGACAGTCGATGTGCGATGACCAACACTGTGCGACCCTTAGCGGCTGTCTCCAGTGCTGTCTGTACCACTTTCTCACTTGCTGAGTCGAGGGCACTGAAAAAATAAATATAAAAAATAAAATATAGTTATGACGGTAACGAGTGAAACGTTGCGGCGACCCCAAATAAATTGGAATTTATTTATTTATCATTAATTCAGGCACATTACCCATAACTTGTTAGTAGTACTTAAACTATATTAGTATTATATATAAAATGAATTAAGACACAAACACAAATTTAACACACAACACAACACAGCTACGTATATCTATTATGCCAACCGGAGACACCTGACAACAATCAATGACTGCGCACAGGTGTCCCATCAGGTGGCGTTCAGACTTATTAGCAACAATGCTCAAGAGACTGCTGTCGCTGTCTCGCACCCCACGCAGCAGTCACGCAGGTCTTTTACACATGATCGCAAAGAAATCATCTGTACGCGCTGCTGCGAACGTCCCTGAAGCGCTAAAGAAACGCGGCAGCAACAGCAGCATTCTATAAGCGTTGTTGTATTGCACCCGCAGGGCATTAAACGTTTTTTGCGTGTATCTGGTCCACAGACTGCAGGTATAAAAACCCTGGCAATATGCCCTAAACAGTGTTATCTTGATAATGTCACGAATTAAATCTACATTGTTTTTTCAACTCTCTAGATGCTGTTTAGAGATAAAAAACCGGCCAAGTGCGTCTCGGACCACGCACAATGAAGGGTTGATCGTTAGGATGAATTTATCCAAGTTCCTTCATACATTCGTATTTCGTATATTTGTACGCACAATATTGAGCGATTTAACATGTTATTTTAAGACCATAGACTTTTTTTTTCCTAAATATTAGGCTCGGTATTTTCAGAGATAAGGGGGGAACGGTCAATTTCCATATATTTTCGGTAATAACTTTAAAATGATTGAATTTTAAGTATAAAAAATATATATTTGGAACACTTACAACAAGCACTTTCATTTAGTTTATTTTTCTAATTTTACCTTCAAAAGTGACTGATCCTCATATTCAAAATTCATTTATTTACGTTACACGTCCGTGTTTGGGTCACAGAAATTCATATGTGTACCAAATTTCAACTTAATCGGTCCAGTAGATTCGGAGCAAATTGGCTGCGACAGACGGACAGACTGACAGACACACGAGTGATCCTATAAAGCTTCCATTTTTTCCTGTTGAGGTACGGAACCCTAAAAATGTGATAAAAAGCTGAATGATCTCATTTGGGCAATATTGTATAATTCGCTAGGTACTTTAGAGTTTTTTCCATTCTTTTCTCATTTCACAAGCAAAAATTATGAACGAAAATTCCATCTAATCTAAACTAAAATTATAACATGAAAGATTGTTTGTTTATTTGTTTGTAAAAGGTAATCTATGGAAGTACTGATCAGATTACATAAGTGAGTGGGATCAGAGTGCCATGGGATATATTGTATGCTAAAACACGCGGCCGAAGTCGCGGGCTTCTGATACTGCAATCGCACGTATGTTCGTGTGTCAAAATCCCACATCCTACTAATATTATAAATGCGAAAGTTTGTAAGAATGGATGGATGGATGTTTGTTACTCTTTCACTCAAAAAGTACTGAACGGATTTGGATGAAATTTGGCACACAGATAGTTTATAACCAGGAATAACACATAGGATACTTTTTATCCCGATATACCCACGGGGTCAAAACTTATGCGGGTGAAACCGCGGGGCGCATCTAGTATATTATAAAACAAACTGCCCTTGCCGTCTGTCTGTCTGAACGCGATAAACTCACAAACTATCAAACGGATTTTCAAACGGTTTTCACCCAATGTACGGAGTGATTCACGAGGAAGGTTTAGGCGTATAATTAATTAAGGTTTTGTGTCATCATAATCAGTCTATTATCTAGCATTGGGAACATTATAGACAATGTTCCCAATGCTGGGACACAGGCCTTCTCTCTTCGAGAGGGAGTGGGCTATAATCTACCACGCGGGCCCAGTGCGCGTTAGTAAATTTCACATAATATGTGTAAATTGCCTGAAATATGACAATGATTGTTGGAGATGTCGTAAAAAGTATTGTCGACTGGGAGCTTTACTGGCCCGCGCCGCGTAAACCATAAGAAATACATAAAATTAATGTTCTACAGGATTTTACATCTTAAAAAGTTCAACAAAAAGTCCGCGGTAGCATATGTCTATCTTCTAAGGAGGACCCACAGTAACCATCTTAATCCATCAGAATTTTATAAAAATTCTAGTGTTGTTTCCGAAGATATTTTGACCGGTATTATATTAATCCTTATCCAATAAAATATGTTATTAAAATAGGCATTTCATTTAGATTAAAATATGCCTTGACTTAAATACTTTATAAAAAATATCACAGATACAAAATTACGCGTAACAAAAAAATAGTTGACGGCGGCGCAACGCTAGAACAGAAGTCAATGACCTTCTCCTCGACTGTTAGGTATGCGATCATCGCTTCGCTTCCTGTTAATGCCGGTAGTACGGTCCCGTGGGATATTTTCCGACATCCAAGCGGGCGAAGACGCGGGCAAAAGCCTGTAATTTATAAATATGTTTTACTGGTGTTTTATTTTATCACTTGTTTACAACAATAAGATAAAACATCAGCAAAACATATTTATAAATGACTAGCTTTTGCCCGCTTTGATCTGTTTTTCTTTCATTATAATTTGATATTAATTCATTATAATTTCGAGCTTCGCCGGTCACTACGACGATTATCTCGAAAACTACATCCCAAGAACGGTTTTCACCATGCATACCTGGTAGCCTCATCCAATATAAGAACAGGTGGGTTTTTAAGCACTGCCCTAGCAATAGCTATCCTCTGTTTCTGTCCCCCACTGAGTGCCATCCCTCTCTCACCCACGAGTGTGTCGTAACCATCGGGAAAGCCGGTGATGAAGTCGTGAGCATTGGCGGTTTGAGCTGCTCGGTACACCTGGAATTTGTGAGAAAAAAACTCAAGTTATGATGATATTCTGGAAAATATTGACGATTTTTTTTTATTAGTACTTATATTAAACATACCGTTAATTTTTTTATCAGTTTTACTTTATAAGAGCTTCTTCTTCTTTGGCTAAGTAATAACAGCCGCATGGGTCAATCGATCAGGTTAAGCTACGCTTGCCGCGGTTGGTCCGTAGATGGATGATCATCTTTACATACCAAGACCCATCCGTGCCTCGGAAAATACGTTAAGCCGTTGGACCCGGCGGTCATTTTCCTTCTGCGAAGCAGTAATGCTCGCGAAGGAGGAGGCGGGACGGTTAAGGGAAAGGCAAGTTTCGCGCCCTCTCGCCCCTAGCCGCCGCAGGGCGTCGGGAATCCCGGGCGGATTTCCGGCCACCGTAGGCGCGGGCTTGCGGACGGTGAGCAATGGGTAGCTCACCGTCCGGTAAGGATCAAGCCCGGGTCGACAGCGCGTTGTATTCCACGCGCGCCTCAAAGAGATGTCGTCAGCACATATAGTAGGGGTCCACTAGCGCCGATGCCTGCCGGGGTCGCGGGAAGGTATGGTATGGGTATGGGTATGGGTCACCGTGGCCCCTGGCAACACAGGCAACAGGAAGGAATACGGGTGGGTTTTAGTCAGTAAGAGTCTGACACACCCTCCCGCTCCGCCCAGAGCGGGAGAAGTTAAGTAGTTAGTTAAAAAAAAAAAAAAAGACGTTATGGGTATCTAAATCTAAAAAGTAAAAAGATTTGATGAATTTTTTGGGGTCAACGACCTCTATTAATGATGTTACTTGAAGTATAACATAACATAACATCACGCCTTGTTTGGGACGGGTTTGGCAGAGGTGTACCTGTAGTACACCCACATTTCGCCAGTTATGTTTAAGTCCCATGTAAAAGGGGGCGAGCCTATTGCCATCAACCGGGCATAAACCCAGACTCCGGGCTGCTACTGAGAAATTCTAAATAGAAAAACCCGATAACACTGTGCCCGACCGTACTTGAAGTAAGAGTTGAGAAAATCTGTTTTTTTTTTGTTTTATCATGATTAGACATCGATACCCATCAGGTCTGTGAAGTATACAAAAGAAAATAATGCTTAAACTGATATTTCAAGTGACTACACTAAATTCGGTTGATGACCTCAAAAAAAAACTCTTGAAATTACATTTTCTTTTTGTTTGACCCTGTTTAGATGTCGACACCCATGACGTTTCGCTTCCCGTTGAACGCCAGAATCCGGATTCCTAAGTTCTTATGCACCAATGGTGTATCACGTGACATTTAAGATATTAATTTGATCCTGTATACAATAATAATAATAATAAGCTGGCAACACCAAAGTTAACAGAACGTCAAAAAAAATGTTTTCAGAATCTTGATATTTTTATTAATTTTAGACGCAGTTATTTTATTTTATTTAGCGCTATGACAACACCGACCGCGGCAGTTGCGTCGAGCTCGAGCGACGAGTATTTTACCCCGCCGTCGTCGCCAACATCTGTACGTCGGCAGGGGAGAAGCCGGCCACCGAAGAGCTTGGGACTTAGGGGCCATCCGGCCCCAAGCCGGGTCCCCGCTGCCGGTGGTTGTGTGCAGCGCATGTAATGGACTCAGTCTATGAACGAGAACGTCATGCGCGCATATTACAGGTCTACAGAGGGGGGAACTAACCTCACTGCGTACCGTGTTAGGATGCTGTCTCTGTTCCAGGAACTAGAGCCAACCGTCAACGTCTCGGCCCAACGATTGTCGGATCAGCGGGATTGTCGGGTCATCCAACGCAATCGTAGGTTGGACGATGCCGCACTTGATAGGCTGCGTTCGGAGGTACTGAGCAACCATATCATCTCGACTCCGGCACAAACCGCGGTACATACCCCAATTATTTATGTAATCCCGCCGCGGTCCAATCACGGTGTTGAAGAAGAGGATGATAGGGCTGCCACAGTAAGTATCCAGTGCAACGTCTGATTGAGGAGCGCACTGGAGGATGCGTTTCGCGAGTATAGGTCCACTCCAACCGAACTTAGACCCCGACTACCACGCCTACCCATGCACAAGAAAAATAAGGCACTGATGTGTGCCTTGGACTCGCAGCTTAAGGTTTTTTTCGAGAGCAGCGAGGATCTCGTTGATACACACTCGATCCTGTATTGCGCGGCTGTTGCGGCATGTCGTTTAGCGAAGTTTCTAAACTCGGACGGAGCTACTCGACCAAAACCAGCCGTACCAGCCTGGCAGTGCAGGATTGAGCGTCGTATGGATGGGGCCAGGATACTCATCGGCAAACTATACTGCTTCATTCGGGAGGGCAATACACGACCACGTGTGATGCGCTTTGTAAGGCGGGCATTCTCGAGGACTGGAATCAGCCCTTGAGAATACATGTCCCATATAACAGAGTGCATCGACTTCCTGAAGCAGAAGTTTGTGCATGGGCGAGCCGTATTCGGCGGTATAAGCGGCGGGTTGATCGATACACGCAAAATCCCATGTTCCAGAGCGATGAGAGGTGGTATATAGAGCTTGGGAGCGACCTAAACAAAACGAGACAGACGTGTGCCACCCGGATGATGCCACCACAACTGCGTTCTGGCGCAGCATCTGGTCGGTACCTGTCTGCCATGCTGATGCTGACTGGATGCGGAATGTAGAGCGAGTGTGTGAAACTATACCAGAAATGGAAGTAGTCATTATCACGCCATCAGATATAGCTAGAGCGGTCCGTTCGTTACCGAATTGGAAATCACCGGGACCGGACGGACTGCACAACTTTTGGCTGAAATGGCTAACCAGTTCACACACTTGCCTGGCATCTCAGTTCCAGTCATCCTTAGAGTCTGGGTTAGGCAGTTTATGACGACAGGTATTACCCACCTGCTCCATAAGTCAGGTAGTCCCACGGAACCCAAGAATTATAGACCGATCACGTGTTTGTCGACGGTCTATAAACTTCTTACATCCATTTTGAGAGCGAAAATTTACACACACATTGACAGTAATTCCATTATGTCTGCCTCTCAAAATGGATGTAGGAACGGGTCTCGTGGCACTAAGGAGCTACTTCTCATCGACATGGCCATTAGCCAATCGTCGATCCCGCAAGGATCTGTCGACTTGCTGGATAGATTATAAGAAGGCCTACGACTCGGTGCCACATACATGGCTCATTCCTTGAATCGTGTATGGGGCAATGGAGGACAGTCCTTCGCTATCCGGGGTGTCGACAGATCCAGGGGAATGATGAGCCTGTATGGATTAAACGGGGAATATTTCAGGGCGACAGTTTAAGTCCACGTTGGTTCTGCTTAGCCCTGAATCCTCTAAGCATGCATCTGGAGGATTCAGGTCTAGGCTATCGGTTGAGGAGAGGTGGTCAGGTCATATTTCACCTCCTCTACATGGATGACTTGAAAATCTTTGCCCCCAACAAATTGCAACCGATGGGGCTACTGAAGGTAACTGAAACTTTCAGTAGCGCCATCAGAATGGAGTTTGGTGTGGACAAATGTGCAGTCATGCATGTGAAGCGAGGGGAGATAATGGAATCCGAGGGAATTCAACTTTCGGATTCCATACACCTTAGATCCCTCTCCTCACCCGAAAGCTATAAGTATTTGGGAATGTCGGAAGCGTTAGGCATCAACGTTACTGACATGAAGCAATCGTTGAAGGAGCGCTTTTTTGGCCGCCTGAAGAAGGTATTGATTAGTCTTCTTTCAGGCGGTAACAAGGTGCGCGCCTTCAACGGTTGGGTCATGCCAGTTTTGATGTACTCTTTCGGCATACTCAAATGGACTCAGACCGAACTAGACGCCCTGGATAGGAGGGTCCGTACACTGTTGACCGCAAACCGGATGCATCACCTACGATCATCGGTGATGAGACTGTACATCCCGCGGAAGTGCGGGGGTCAAGGCTTTTTAAATGCGAAGACCCTCCACAACCGCGAGATATGCAGTCTCAGGGAATATTTTTTGAAAACCGAAGTGGGTATGCACCGTGATGTGGTCGCAGTGGACAAGGGGCTCACTTTCCATGGCTAAAGAGAACTGGTGCGAACCTGTAGTACTTACTACCGATGATCACAAGGAGATATGGCAAAACAAGGAGCTACACGGGCGCTTCTATCGGGCTCTTCATGAGCCCGATGTAGATTTCTTAGCGTCCGTATCCTGGCTACGTTTTGGGGACCTTTTCTGGGAAACTGAAGGTTTTGTCTGTGCAATTATGGACGAAGTTATCTTGACGAATAACTACCGGAGACATATTAGGTATGAAGGACGGGACGGTTGACGTGTGTCGGGCATGCCACCGTCCGGGTGAGTCTATCAGACATATTATCTCTGGTTGTTATCGTCTGGCTAACGGCGAGTACTTGCACAGACATAACCAAGTAGCTAGGATCACCAGCAACTTGCTTTGAAATATAAACTTGTGAACTCTGAGGTACCGTATTACAAGTATGTGCCCGACCCAGTTCTCGAAAATGACCATGTCACATTGTACTGGGATCGGTCTATCATTACTGACAGGACTATTGTCGCCAATAAGCCTGATATAGTGGTGATAGATCGATTAGCGCGCCACGCAATGATAGTCGATGTTAACATTCCACATGACGATAACCTCGTGAAAGCTGAGAAAGAGAAACACATAAAATATCTCGACTTAGCACACGAGGTTGTTGACATGTGGAATGTGAACTCGGCTGTCATTGTGCCGATTGTCGTTACGGCCAATGGCCTGATGGCCAGAAGCCTCCACCATCATCTCTTGAGGCTCTCGTTAGACGGCTGGATTAAGGGCCTGATTCAGAAGGCAGTACTCCTCGATACGGCTCGCATCGTGAGGAGGTTCCGGTCTCTGGAGCCCTAACCACCGGTAGCTTGGACCCTGCTCCCGACACCGGCGGACCACTATTTTTTTTATTTTTAAATGTTATTTGTATCTTTTTTAAGAAATATTTAAAAATATATTTTATATGTAAAAAAATGAATAAACGCCATAATAATCAATTTATTTGTTAGAATATTGTTGTAACAAATATGATGCCCATAATATTCTGCAGATTCCAGCGTACAAATATAAGCGTATACATGTACGCAGGCCACTACGCGTAGTCAGTCTGGCACGTCACATTAGTATGTCGGTGACGCGGTTAGCATGTCGATTTCGCAAACCCATAAGTTTTGCCTTTACCAAAACTCGCTCAATGCGGCTAAAAAATATTTCACGTAAAAAAAAAATCACATCACCTCGGCATCACTGGCCTCCGGTAGTCCATACCGGATGTTCTCCTTGACGCTGGTGGCGAACAACACAGGCTCTTGGCTGATGATGCCGAGAGCTCTTCCGCGGAGCCACTTGCTATCCATCTCTCGAACGTTGATGCCATCGATTGTGACTTCTCCGGAATTTACGTCGTAGAACCTGGAGGTTAAAGGTTTAAAATAATTAGGTAGTGACAAGATACAAAAATGACGGTGAGCAATGGGTAGCTCACCGTCCGATGAGGACCACACCCGAGTCGACGGCGCGTTGTATTCCACGCGCGCCTCAAAGAGATGTCAGCACAAGTGTAGGGTCCACTAGGGCCGATGCCTGCCAGGGTCGCGGGATGGTACAAAAGGGTTACCGAGGCCCCTGGCAACACAGGCGACGGAAGGAACACGGGTGGGTTTTAGTCAGTAAGAGACACACACTCCCGCTCCGCCCAGAGCGGGAGAAGTTATTTGATGATTTCTCATCCAAAAAAAAAAAGAGATACTAAAATGAGAAAAACCGGACAAGTGCGTGTTGGACCACACACAATGAAGGGTTCTGTAGTTGGGATGTTGGATGGAGCAAACTGAATATTGTAGTTGTTAAACATGTTCCCTCATACATTCCAACTGCAAATGTGTACGCACAATATTGTGAGATTTACCATGTTCTTTTAAAACCATAGACTTCTTATAAGTTTTCCTGTAATCTATAAGTAAAAAACTATATCTGTATTTTTTTTTCAAAATTTTAGGCTCAGTAGTTTCGGACATAAGGGGGAGGGGGTGATTAATTTTCATCTATTTTCATAAATTATAAACAAATATATCTGTAATCCTTAAAACAAGCCCTTTTATTTGACATGTCACACGCTACAGTTTGCAAAACTTTTTATTTAAATTTTCTAATTTGCCCCCAAAATTGACCCTGTATTCAAAATTTATTTATTTACGTTACACGCCCGTGTTTGGGTTACAGAAATACATATGTGTACCATATTTCAACCTAATCGGTGCAGTAGATTCGAAGCAAATTGTCTATGACAGACAGACAGACACGAGACACGAGTGATCCTATAAGGGTTCCGTTTTTTTCTTTTGTGGTACGGAACCCTAAAAAAGGGTTATTATTATATTAATAAGGGTTAGGGTTATATTATTACCAATTATGTGTAAATCCCATGTAATATAACCATACCATGTAATTACCACTTTTTACCACATAGTATCAACCGGGCTAAATGCAGACTCCGGGCTACTACTGAGACATTACATACATACATACATAAACTCACGCCTTCATCCCATGGGGAGGCGGAAACTATAAAACGCCACCTGCTACGTTCCTTACATATTCCTTTTGTTTCGTTTACGTTCATACATCGGGTCATACATGCCCCGGTTTAAAAAAATGAAAAATACTACTGAAAAAAATTCTGACAGATAAACCCAACAACGCTGCCCGACCTAGGAATCAAACCCAGGACCTCACCCTCGGCAGTCGCGCTAGCGAGGCCTACTCCTCAGGGAAAACAGGCGTGATGATGTTTTGTAATGTGAAAAGAGTTGTTTACGTATTCCGCGCTATTTTTATTTCTTTGATTTTACACGGCTTAAGAAACCAATTACATAAATCAAATTATATGTATATAATACGTACAAACTTAACATATAAATTGATAACAACAGTTAAATACTATTATTCTCACAAAAATGTAGGCACATAACCATTAAATTGGCGAATTTATTAGCGAACAGATCGCAGTCCGGGTTGGCTTCCACGAGCTTATTTAGTTCGGTCAACATAACAACATTATCCATAACTTTTTTTTTGCTTTAAGAAAGCATACTAGGAGACGTGAAGCGCTATGTGGCTTTTCGAATTGTTCGAATAAACATGTTTCGTTTTGCATCCTCGTCAAATTTCAGGAGACTGATATGAAAGACAATTAAAATAACGATACCTGCTCAATAATTAATACATACTTGTTTTTTTAGTTATTTAAGTTTGACAATATTTTACAATACACCACTTTCACAGAACAGAATCACCCCGTTGCGAATTCGGTATTGTGTGTGTAACCCTTTTACACAGTTACAGTGCGGTATCTCACGGGCCGCGTAACATGCGTGTACCACACATGCCGATTTCCGAAAATTAAAAAAATTAAAGACCTACTTATTTTATTATTGATTTGTGTCGAGAATCCATAGTTACCTTCTTGAATTTAACGAGGATGCAAAACGACACCTTGTATTTCAGTAAATGCAGAAGTTATTACTCGCAAATCAGAAAACTTACCTTTCTAAGAGAGCAGCGATTGTGGACTTGCCATTACCAGACGAGCCAACGATAGCCACTGTTTTTCCAGCCGGTATCTTCAGATTGAAATTCTTCAACACGGTCTGTAAACACAATAATTAATTATAACTTTTTATAATATGTCCGTTTTCACTAATACTAGGCGACATCTAAATATAATGTCTAAATATTAATACCTCCAAATAGTCGTCAGATTATGTGTCAGCATGACTAGGACGAATCGTCTGTATAATAAATCTGACGTAAAATCAAATGGGCACTTATGAAGCGCTCAAGTATTTCAAAATAGCGATTTTTTATGCATTTTCAAAAGACCGTCACGAGCTTGCGTCTCTTCCGACTCTTCGTCTCTATGAGAATTATAGTGTTGAATTATAGTGTTGTGAGAATTGTAGTGAGAATTGTAGTTTTAACCGAAAATCGATGCTGCGTGGTGGTTCACTAATCCTAATTAAAAGTGTATCAAATCAAAAACTCGTAAAGACATAGTGGAACTTTCGGTTGAACATAGCATTGAACTGTCTTGTGTTGAGCTAGATAAGCATGTTATAGTGTGCGTTTACAGACCCCCTAATTATCAAAACTACTCGATATTTGAGTCAGTTATGGAAGATATTTTGGCTAAACTAGCAAATGGAAATAAATCAGTAATTATCTGTGGTGACTTTAACATTAATATTTTAGAAAATAATTCAAACACCAGTAGATTATTAAATTTGTTTAAATCATTTAATTTGTCAAATGTGTTTGTGGAACCAACACGAATAACTACGACTTCTGCTACGTGTATTGATAACGTTTTTTGTTGCTGCGACTATTTAGATAAAGCCATCGTTAATTATCTCCCGTCTGACCACAGTGGTCAAACCGTAACTTTCGAGTCCAACCTAACAATAGAAAAAGTGCAAATATAATTCAGACCAATAACATCTGTTAATTTAAATAAATTTAATAGCACTTTAATTTGTAAGTTAAGCGACCAGGATCTTACAATGAACAATGTAAATATCTTGTACAAAGATTTTTTTTCGGTACTCCAGACCGAGTTCAATAATTATTTTAAGAAGAACACTAAAACTATCAGCCCTAGGTTTTTATTTAGTGACTGGGCCACTAGAGGACTCAGGAAAAGTAGGGAAAGACTTTTCGAGCTGTATGGCCTTAAGCCTTACATAAACACTGAAACTTTTAATAGGTATGTTGCTACTTACTCTAGAATTTTTAAGAACACTTGTAAGGCAGCTAAAGCCTTGTACATTAGCAACAAAGTTAAATCAGCAGACAATAAAATAAAGACAGTTTGGAAAATTATCAATAATGAAACGAATAGGCACAAAAAGCATGATTCTGATTACACACTGGATACGTCATGTGGTCTCATTTGCGATAGCAAAGAAGTTGCTCAAGAATTTGTAATTTTTTTTACCAGTGTCCCGCTTAAAACTACTGAAACCTTAAATTCCTCGCCCTCGCTCGCTTTTGATTTAGTAAAGGAAAACGTTTCAGCTTGCACAATTGAATTTAACTTTAAGCATATTAATCCCATAATAGTAATAAAAGCTTTTAAGCAAATCAAGATCAAATTGTCTGAAGATATTTGGGGAATGTCTATTAAAGTCTGTACCTCTATAATTGAGACTATAGCGCCCTACTTAGCCTTAATATTTAATTTGTGTGTGGATCAAGGAGTCTTCCCGGATTTAATGAAATACAGTAAGGTAGTATTACCTTACTGTATTTCATTAAATCCGGGAAGACCGGATTTGAAAAGTGGTATCACTTTTCAAATCCGGGGACAGTAAAGACACCAATAATTATAGACCCGTATCCGTGTTGCCGGTTTTCAGCAAGGTGTTTGAAAAGGTAATGCTTAATCAAATGCTCAATCATTTTAACTCGAATAAAATCCTTCACGATCAACAGTATGGTTTCACTAAAGGACGGTGTACGACCGACGCCGGTGTAACCTTACTAAGACACATTTTTAACGCGTGGGAAGAAGCGCAAGACGCCATAGGAATCTTTTGTGACCTCTCCAAGGCATTTGATTGCGTCGACCACGAAACCTTACTCTTGAAACTTGAGCATTACGGACTTGGAAAACATGCGCTCAGCTTAGTAAAATGTTATTTAAATGATAGACAACAGCAAGTACAAATTAATGGTATCAATTCACTCGGTTTGAAAGTAAAAATGGGTGTTCCACAAGGCTCGATATTGGGTCCTTTCCTCTTTTTGGTGTATATTAACGATCTACTCCATTTATTAAATAATCAACCACAAATGGTGTTATTTGCTGATGATACTTCTTTCATTTTTAAGGTAGATAGACGTGCTACTAATGTTGACGACGTAAATAACGCCCTATTGCAGGTTCAGAACTGGTTCACTGCCAATAATTTAGTATTAAATGGGAAAAAAACTAAGTGCATTCGATTTTCTTTACCAAATGTCAAAAGTGGTGATTATGAGATAGTATTCAATCAAGAGAAACTAGAATTCGTCGATAAAACTGTTTTCCTGCGGATCACGCTCGACTCAAGGCTACAATGGGGTCCTCATTTAACATCTCTTGCAGGACGGCTAAGTTCAGCGGCATATGCTGTCAGAAAAATCCGTCAATTTACTGATGTAGATACCGCGGGGCTAGTCTATTTTATTTACTTTCATAGTATCATGTCTTACGGTATTTTACTTTGGGCACGGGCTGCAGACATCGAGTCAATTTTTATTCTGCAGAAAAGAGCTATCAGAGCCATTTTTAATCTCCGCAGGCGCGATTCTCTAAGGGATCGGTTTAAGAACATTAACATCATGACGGTACCTTGTCAATATATCTACGAAAACATCATGTACGTAAGAAAAAATGTACATCATTTTAGTAAAAGAGGTGAAAGACATAATTATAGTACTAGAAATAGGGACCTATTATCTCAGCCAGGTTTCAGACTGGCTAAAGTAGACTCATCTTTCATGGGGTACTGTTTAAAATGTTACAATAAAATTCCAACCCACATACTTCAACTGAATGAAATGAAATTCAAATCTTGTATCAAACGCACACTATGCATATTATAAGTTGGGTGATTACATCGCTGATAAAAATGCTTGGCTCAATGCTGATCCTGCTCCACAACCACAACCAACTGAATAATTAACATTTGAAAATACTGTTGGAGCAGCTGAACATTGTAAGACTATCTTTGCATTGTATAATTGCATTGCACAGGTGTGAGTACTATGTATAACAGAGCTACTATTTACCGGTTATGTAATTGACTTGAATGGGCCCTGGCGGCTGAGAGTATGTCATGCTCACTCAGATGTCTCGCTGACGGTGGCGCGTGTGTTGGATCATTTAGCTCCCTTCAAAATGGTTGAGCTGAATGGTGCTAATCCATGCGTCATGCTCGTGAACGGGCGCCGTTAGTTGGGACTGGTCACCTCTTAGCGTCCTCGGCTTATTTGTAATTATTTTATTTAGAAATTGTTTTTGTTTCTCTTTCTACTATGGACGCGTTTTTTATTTTACATCGTCCTCACATTTGGTTATAATTTCAACATTATTTTTGTACTAATCTTTATGTATCAATTTAATTTAAAAGAGTGTCTATGGAGTTTCTTGCCCGTTCTTCTCCATAGGTACCTACTACGCTTTGGAATGGGCAACTAGCTTCATATTTCTAACTGACCGACTCCTTGACAATTCAAAAGTGCCTGTAAATGGTTTAATTGAAATAAATGCTTTGAGTTTGAGTTTCCGAATCGTCAGTCTTTTGAATGGGAGCTTCTTTCGGATTCACTTTTAACATCCCCTCTGAAAATCAAACGAGCTAGAAATCAATTTTTTTCTCCATTTATTACCCTTCCCTACGGCGCCGGCCGGGGTGGTCGTAGGGAAGGGTGTGTGCGCCACGTTGTGTCGTCTGCACGTCAGTACAAGCGATCTACTTCTGAGGAACCAAGTTTCTATTCGACGTGTCGTCCTTCGCCAGCCTAGGCTCTCGGCGC
This sequence comes from Atethmia centrago, assembly GCA_905333075.3. Classification (NCBI taxonomy): domain Eukaryota; kingdom Metazoa; phylum Arthropoda; class Insecta; order Lepidoptera; family Noctuidae; genus Atethmia; species Atethmia centrago. Next base: position 7,478,049 of record HG995379.1, read on the forward strand.
AGCCTCCTCTGAACAGTTTTTTTTTTTTTTTTGACGTTCAAAAGTGTCTTTTATGTGCCTATTTGAAATAAATAATTTGACTTTGACTTTGACAGGTTTCTTTATGAGATTACTATATTTCAAGGAAGATATTCCTGCCGTACTCATTAGTATCTAACTAATTATTACGTTATACGAACTATTCTTTGACGTTGTAGTGACTTGAACGGAGAAACCTGGTTTCATCTTGACACACACGTCACACACCCTACGTAATTAGCGACGTGGACTAAACGAGCGATTGCAATCGATCCAATACCTCCCGGAACCCTAAAACGTTTCAAAAATTCCATCCATAGATTGGCCAAAAATTTTCCCGAAGGCCTATTTTCTTTTAAATAGTAATTTAAAATATGTAACTAATGTATTATTATAATAATTTAAGATTGTTTAATTTTTAGATATAAAATATACGGTTTACGACTAACCATATATTATATTTTTTGTTTTTATTTACAAAATTATACGTATTATGATAAGATGAAGAAAAAAAATTTCCTTACAATGTGGTGTTATAGCATTTGGGGTTCAAATGCCTGCTCCTGCTACCAACTTCACACTATACTAGGTATTAATGCCTCCTGTTATGTAACAGTGTTATAAACTACCATGTTAACTGTCTTCTTCATATTAATAATGTCAGCATTTCGCTAAGCAACGACCTTTTCTTGCACTGATGCGACACACTGTTTAATTTTTCTAGTTAAGGCGCTGACAAGACCCAATTGACCAAAATAGGCTTCTCTTAAGAAAATAAAAAAGCCAAATCTGTAAAGTTTGTGGTAGCGGAAAAAAATATGTTAATTTTGAACATATTTCCCAGAACTTGGTTGTTACCAAAACACGTTTTGAAAAAAAATCTCGATTCAAACTAACGTTAAACTAACCTCTTACCTTGAGTTCTAATCCAAAATATCTGCAGTAAATATCAACATTCGTTACGTATTTAATTAATAACAAGAACGTCTTATTTGAATGCAGAACTTGGTTGTTTTTTATTTTCGATTACTCAACTCATTTTCGAGTAAATAGATAATTGCTTCATATTTTGCAATAAATTACAAGCGTTGTGTCATCGCGCTTCTCTTTCTTTTCTATGCAATCTGACAGTGACCGCGGTTTAGGTGTTGTCAGCGTCTTAAAGTTGTTTATTTGTTATAAAAGTAGTTATTTCCCCACTCTGCAATCGGCATTCTGTTTTTGTTTTGACTGTAAGTTGTCATCTGCTAGTGTCGCAACACAGAGTAAATATTACGCAATAATCAAGAATGTCAAACTTATATGACTTGATTACGAGGCTTTTGGCCAGTTTATATGTGTGTATTTTATGTTAATTTTTGTAATGTGCGTTTTGTTTTGGCAGAATAGTTTTTTTTTTCTTTATTATCTTCTTTCTAATGTTATATAAAATTTGAATATAAAAAGCAGCTACTCACCGCATCAGGCCTGGTCGGGTACACGAAGTTGACATCTTTGAACTCAATGTCACCGTGAAACTCATGGAACTTGATGACTGCTGTGCCTGATTGGTCCATTACAGGCTTCTTGTTTATGTACTGGAAGTAATATATGTATGTGGTTAGAAATTTAATTTTTTTTTCTTTTAATTTCTCTTTTTCTTAATTTTTTATTTTTCTCTTTTATAAATTCTATCCTTATGGATAGAATTTACCTAAATACCTCTACGTTTGCACTCGAAACTGAATCTCAATCCTATAGACATAAAGTCGAATTATTTCAATAACGAGAGCTACGAGACGACGACTGGCGCCGACATTAGTGACTTGCGCTATTCAAGAGCGAACTTTCTCACTATGGACATAAGGTCTAACATCAATTACACATACACGTAAACTTATGTATTTTAAACACCATCGGTACACTTGAGTCGAACCCCAAAATTCGACCCTAAAGCTATATAAATAATGTCTAACATCAAACACTCGTCCGCCAGCGCTGATTTCCTTCACTACAGATCCAAACAATAAAGACAGCTGAGCGACTGATCCCTGGACAGTTTGCGCGTTCCCTAAGAAAGGCATGACGTCACCGGAATCATTGATTTTTGTCGTTACAAAACAAACTTTATCACCCTGGTGGTAAGGTCTTAAATCAATCGTAACATACACTTACAACCTTCATAATAATCTGTCTTTACTCAAAATGAGACCACAACATTATAGAAATAAGATCTAACCTCAAACACTCGTCCTCCAGCGCTGATTCCCTTCACCACAGATCCAAACAATAAAGACAGCTGAGCGACTGATCGTTGTACAGTTTGCGCGTTGACTAAGAAAGCCATGACGTCACCGGCTGACATTTGTCCCGTAGACATTAGATGGCCACCCATAAACATTGTGCCTAGGACCATACTGTAAGAAAAAAAAAAGTAAAAAACAATTATACTGTTCTTGAGTTCCCTGACGTTGTTTCACCATTTCTTTTCAGGAAAATAGGAGTCAAATAGGAAATATCGACTCGACTTAGCGGTTTTTTTTTTTATATGGCGTAATATTGATTCCGATATCCAGAATAAACAATTTCATTTCATTTCATTTCAATACCGTAAATAAAGGAAACACAATAATTGTAGGTGTTACAGGTTTGATATACAAGGTCAAATTAAATTCCTAGCGGAACTCCGTAGACATGATGGGTATCGATTAGGGATAGGCCCAAATTCGTTTCACATTCGGTTTAACCGAACTTTGGCACAATTCGGCCGAAATTTGGTTCATTCACATTCGATACAAGAAAATATTAAAATAACTCAACTGTTTTGACTGAAATAATAAAACTAAAACAGTAAATGAAAGGGCCTTTTTTAAGTGTAACTTAGTTTTAATTTAATATAGTTATTAACCATCTTGTAATTTCTGGGGCTTGTGGCTAAGTAATAACAGCCGCACGGGTCGATCGATCAGGTTAAGCTACGCTTGCCGCGATTGGTCCGTGGATGGGTGACTATCTTTACATACCAAGTCCCCTCCGTGCCTCGGAAAGCACGATAAGCCGTTGGTCTCGGCTGTCATTTGTAGATCTTTGACAGTTGTTACGGGTTGTCAGAAGCTCGAAAGTCTGACAACCAGTCTTACCAAGGGGTATCGAATTACCCAGTAACTGGGTTGTGGAGGTCAGATAGGCAGTCGCTCCATGTAAAATACTGGTATTCAGCTGTATCCGGTGAGACTGGAAGACGACCCCAACATAGTTGGAAAAAGGCAGGCAGATGAATCATCTTGTAATTTGGTTATGTAAATATATATTTAAAAAAAGTAAAATCAAATCATAAGCATTTATTTATGGTTTGTTAGTTTTTACTTATTTAACAATTAAATGCATTCTAAACATTAACAGAATTTTTGAACGTAAACATTGAAACCTATCGCCAAAAATCACTCATTTTAAGAATTTTTATAAAAGTTAAATAAAATCTTATTAGGTGCAAAAACAGCAAGGATTCAGCGTTATTTGGCAGGAGTCTGTTATATTATTTTTTTGTATACATTTCCTGCCTCTGAGAAAAGTACCTATATATAGTGTACGCACCAATAATTCAAGTGAGCGCATAATAACAAAATATATGACGTGTCACTTCCTAGAGAGCATGGTGGAAAAAACCGAAGTTCAGCCGAAGTTCATATTCAGTTCAAACCACGTTCGGCCCATCCCTAGTATGTAGAAAGTATATGAGTCTGTGAGTGTGTGTAACTACACTACCTACGGTCGTTAACCCTGAAAAAAATAGTATCACATATACAGAATGGATTTTTTTTCCTGTTGCTACAACGTTTAAGGTAGCCTTTACTGCCCTGTCTCAAAAATCCACCTTGTATTTTTTTTTATATTTGGATATCGATACCCATTACGTCCGCAGAGTACCTGTATTTTCAGTGCGTATTCATTTTCACACGCTCTAAAACGTTATTTCATGAGCAGAAACACTTTAAGCTTGTATAAATCATAACTTTCCATCCCCAGCAAAAAAATCCTCTAAATGTAGTTTTTTCTTTTAATTATAAAATAGAAACAGTCAACGAATTTACATTACTAAGCATAAACTTAGACAAGAATATAAATTAGAAGTCACCGGGTGTACAAAAATTAAATCTGAACTTTCAAGATTCTTATATGCTTTTCGTGAAGTTAAAAAAACACAAAAACAATGGCGAACTTTTTTTTTCGTCAGCCGATGAAAAATATTATGTAAAACTACAGACAGACTGACCCTAGTAACATACTACGCCTATGCTTAAAGTCGAATTATTAATTCACTGGAGTAATCTGACATGTGCTAGCTGTCACTTTGTGTAATAAATTGGTCATATTTATTGTATTCTAGGCTTTTACACTTATTATTATACATTTATTTTACACTTATAGTATAAATCGATTAAACTAAACGATCACCATTACAATAAATATGACCATTTTATTACACAAAGTGACAGCTAGCACATGTCAAATTACTCCAGTGAATTAATAATTCGACTTAAAACAGCGATTTTTCACACCAAAACTATGTGATGTTTTTTTGCGCCCTTTATAGTCCGAAGCTATGTTTATGATATTTTGAGAAAAATTGTTTTATCACGGTTAGATACCGATAACTTCTGTGAAGTTTACACAGAAAAAAAAAGATTTTTCAAACTGATATTTTAAGTGAATAAAGTAACTACAATGACCCCACAAAAAATGAAATAAATGAAAGGAAAAAAAAAAATTATGAAAAAATTTAAAAAAAATTAAAAAAAAAAAATATGTACGAAAAACAAAAAAAAATTAATTTCTTTTTTGTTGTACCATGTTTAGATATCGACGCCCATAACGTCTGGAGTTTCGCTAGCTAATTCAATTGGACCTTGTACACCACCAAAGCCATACATACTAACATACCCATTCAAAAACAAGTTAGTCCCAGCTTGGAACAGGCCTATTCCCAATCCTAGTTCCATATTCATCTCGGCGGCCGCCTTACACTCTTGCGCAAACAACTGAGCTTCGTTCTCTTCGCCCGCGAACGCGCGAACTGTTCGCATGTTTGATATCGCTTCCTCTGCTAATAGTGTGGATTTTTCTATCTGAAATGAGGAATACGAAATTAAAACTTAAGTATTTTCTTTTTTTCAAAACTTAGTTTTAGTTTTTAAACTTAGTCTTAGTTTTACAAAAGTTTTAGGAATTTAGGGAGGAGGTTATGTCCGATGACGCAGATTTTGAGCGGGAGCGCAGGGCATTGGTGGTCCAAGGGAACTTGATTGCCCGCAGTTTCACTCGCTGCTCCATTCCAGTAAAAACCAGCCAAGTGCGTGTCGGACCACGCACAATGAAGGGTTCCGTAGCTGGGAAGTTGAGATGAATTGATCCAACAACAAACATAACATTGCAAAACATGTTCTCCCATACATCGATACATGCCACGGTCAATTCTCTAACTGCGAATTTAAGTTGGTCGACTATTACTCGTTAACTTGTAAAGCTTACTTAGCTGTGATAGTTTTCCTTTTAATTTCATTATATGTACTACCGCCATGAATTTTTTCACATCTCCATAAACAACAGTTTAGCGGACAGGGAGGGGAGGACACTTGACTCTAACAAAAATTTGCACTTTAATGCTTAATATTACGCAAGCGGATCCTTGAATCGAAAAGTGGTGTTGACAGACCCACAATATTTTTGAACGGCCAATCCAAAGATACCTCACACTATGGGGTAGACGAGAAAAAAAAATATCATCCCTACATTACTTGCAAGGGCTACCCTAAAAAAACCTATGCCAAATTACAGCTTTCTAGTACTAAGGGTCTTTGAGCTACAGCGGGGTCAATCAGACATACAGACAGACAGACGGACATGGCGAAACTGCAAGGGTTCCTTGTTTACCACGGAACCCTAAAAATCACTTTGTTTAAGGCATAGGTACTGTCAATCCTTTTACGCGAGCAGTCTATGGGTAAGTCATACTCGTCGGGCTGCCAGTGTTCTGCGCGTTCAATATAACATCTTTAGGATGCTGATACGGCTGCCTCCCTACTGCGGTGCGTCGCTAATGTTTGCAGAAGCTCGAACGGATGGCTATCCAGCTATAATCCGAAGGTTTCTTCTTTATTAAGACGAGTGAGAGACAGTAGCAATAGCATCCTCAGGGTGATTGCATCTCGCACAGACTGTCCGTTCCAACACAGATGGATGTGTATATCTACTGGACATGATATTATTTCATATTATTTTATTGTATTGTATTGTTCTTTTATTTTGTTAATTTTTAGGGTTCCGTAGTAAACAAGGAACCCTTACAGTTTCGCCATGTCCGTCTGTCTGTCCCCGCTGTAGCTCAGAGACGGTTAGTACTAGAAAGCTGTAATTTGGAATAGGTGTACATATTAATCTCGCCAACAAAGTGCTGAAATAAAATCTCAAAAAAGCTTTTTTTAGGGTACCTTCCTTGCACGTAATGTGGCATATATTGATATGTGGGAGAACATGTTTTTCAACTAGTGCTAAGTTTGTTTTTGGGATAAATTCATCCCAACTTCCCAACTACGGAACCCTTCATTGTGCGTGGTCCGACATGCACTTGGCCGGTTTTTAATATTTATGCGCTGCCTTTTTATTACTATTACGCTTTATGGAACTGAAATAAACGTTTTTAGGGTTCGTACCCAAAGGGTAAAACGGGGCCCTATTACTAAGACTCCGCCGTCCGTCCGTCTGTCTGTCTGTCTGTCTATCACCAGGCTGTATCTCATGAACCGTGATAGTTAGACAGTTGAAATGTTCACAGATGATGTATTTCTGTTGCCGCTATAACAAGAAATACCAAAAAACAGAAGAAAATAAATATTTAAAGGGGCTCCCATATAACAGACATGATTTTTGTGCCGTTTTTATAGATAATGACCCATCGTGCGCGAGTCCGACTCGCACTTGGCCGGTTTTTATTATTATTAGTTACATCACATACGTATTTCCGGAAGGATTAGGCAGAGGCGTGGGCAAGTTCATACACACTTCGCCGGTTATGTTTTAGGTCCCATGTAATAGGGGGCAAGCATACGTGACACCGGAGCGAGTGTCCCGATGGGCCAGAGGTTAAGGCCTTGGTTTAAATCCGGGCGAGTACACACGGCTACATATCAAGCTATACATTTCCAGTCTAAGCTGATCTCGCATTATATAGGATTTCCGTACAATGAGAGGTAAGTTTATACTGGAAATGTATGGCTTGATATGCAGCCGTATGTACCAATGTGACTGTTTATCTTTGGACATTACTAACAACGGTGAAGGAAAACATCGTGAGGAAACCGGTATGTCCTAGAACCAAAAAATAGTAGACATGTGACATCTACCAACCCGCACTGGGCCCGTGTAGTGGATTACGGCCGACTCCCTCTCACAGAGAGAAGGCATGTGTCCCAGCAGTGGGAACATTATAGGATGATTATGTTGTAAGTCTGGCTAAACTGAAGCGTATCCACCGCGGGATGCGAGACGAAATTGTGCCGACTAACTTGCACGGAGGTGTTTTCTAATCATTAAAACAATCGACGTGCGCAGTCGGATTCCGTATCCCGCGCGGGATTTGCCTCATTCTGGCCAGACCTTAAAACAGTGGCACATTAAATGCACCGGTTTCTGAGGCGTTTTTATTAAAACGGACACAGCGTTTCTGAACACTTAGGTATAGAAGAACTTCGGCCAAAAAGATAACTAAATCGAATCAATATATCTATTGAGAGTTCATCTGAGGACCTCAGAAGCTGAACAAATTACATATAAAAAAAACAAATTATTTAAAAAACAAAAAACCCGACTGCAAAAACACATCCTAACTGAAAAGAGAAAAACAAGCATTATAAGATATAGTTTGTATTCTGTTTTTTAAATAATTTGTTTTTTTTTCAAGCTTTTTAGTTTTATTAATATATACAATTGACTCATTACTAGCTTTTATTTGACATCAATATTGTTATAATTTATTAAAAAAAAAACGTTTCCCTCCTTTTTTTGTATTAGCAGATGCAATATATAAAAATTATATAGCCTATGTCACTTCTACAATGAAGACGAATCTAACGACACCTCTTATGTTAAAATCCATCAAGCCGTTTAGACTACAGAGCGTGCCAAAGAAATAGACATACATACATACATACATACATACATACATACATACATACATACATACATACATACATACATACATACATACTCTCGAAAAACATTACCCTTCTGAGGCTGTCGGGTAATAACCAACTCACCTGCGTTTGCGCTTCTCTAGACAACTTCCTCAGCAGTGAACCAATGAACGTGCCGCCAACGACAACTGACGGAATACATAATAGTGTGAGGGCGGTCAGTTGTGGAGATATGACTAGAAGACTAACCGACGAACCTACTACCTGGAAATAGAAATAGCATATTACTTGCTGTGCCCCTCGGTTTCACCCGCATAAGTCTCGATCCCGTGGGAATAGCGGGATAAAAAGTATCTTATATCCTAACCCAGCTTATGGACTACCCATGTGTCAAATTCAGCCATTTTAGCGTGGGAGCGTAACAAACAAACTCACTATCGCATTAAACTTTATAATATTAGTTAGAATTAGGATTTTAAACCATTGAATATTTGCCTCCAAATGTCATCATCTGCCTAGCCTTTTCCCAACTATGTTGTCTGTTCCAGTCTTATCGGTTGCAGCTGAATACCAGTATTTTACATGGAGCGACTGACCTCCACAACCGAGTTACTGGGTAAGGTAGAGGTAGAAAGTACACATTAATATCGGTCAACAGGACCTTATCATATACACATTTATAATGGCTTGAATACCACGATTATAACAACCCCCGTTGGGTCTCTTGCTTCTAATAGTTCTAACACATGGTTTAATACACATTAATATAGAGGCGGTGCAGAACAGCCCTGCCCCTGATCACTGTTTTACTGTGTAAACACGGACTCCCTAAGACAATACATGGTTGTCAGGCTTTCAGACTTTCAGTCCGTAACGACTGTTAAAGATCCACGAATGACAGCAGGGACCAACAGCTTAACGTGCTTTCCGAGGCACGGAATGTAAAAGTATGTAAAGATGGTCACCTATCCACGGACCAACCGCGGCAAGCATAGCTCTGTGGCGGCGTCTACATCGCCACATGCGAACTACGCCGCCCACGACAATCCTGCATCGCGCAAGCAGAGTTTACCGCGCAACTAGCATATATATAACATCCCGTCGTCAACCGTCGGGCAGTTGCCCACCAGACACGACACCCGTCTGGTCGGAGGATGAGTGATCTTTACACCCTGTTCCTCATGCCTCTATAGCTAAACCTGATCGATCGACCCGTGCGGCTGTGCTTTTGCCTCCAAATGTATTAATGTAAAATGGCTTTTGTTATTTGGAAAATTACTTTACATCAGTGGAAGTTTTTGTGTTCAGTTTCTAACGGACATAATACGTCGAATTTTAGAATTACTGAAGTAGGACGTAGTAATTACCTGAGTAGTAGCCCTCATTCCACCTGAAATTGTCTGTTTGAAGGAGCTCTTAAAATCTTGCACATCAACGGTCAGCCTGAAATGACATACATGCAAATATTATGTATTTCAATGCTTCCATATTTTTTTATTTATTGTTTATATGCTGATGACAATATTTTGTAGTTATGCACATTTATTAAAAATGTGCATAATTAAATAAGTATAATATGTATATTTGCTACCACGATGGACTAGTGGTCGCAAGCGCTACTGCTCCTGCCGGGGTCGCGGGAAGGTACTAAAGGGTCACCGAGGCCCCTGGCAACACAGGCAACAGGAAGGAATACGGGTGGGTTTTAGTCAGTAAGAGTCTGACACACCCTCCCGCTCCGTCCAAAGCGGGAGAAGTTATTCGATGATTTCCCATCCAAAAAAAAAAAAGCGCTACTGCTGAGCATGAGATCCTGGGTTCAATTCCCGGGTCGGGCAAAAGTGTTATTGGATTTTTCCATCTGGAATTTCTCAGTAACAGTCTGGAGTCTGGATTTGTGCCCGGTTGATGGCAATAGGCTCGCCTCCTATTACATGGGAACTCAAACATACCAGGCGAAATGTGGGTGTACTATAAGTACACCTCTGCCTAACCCTTCGGGGAATACAGGCGTGATCTTGTGTGTGTGTGTGTGTGTGTGTGTGTGTGTGTAATGTGTATAATAAGTAAAATAAGTATAATACTTATGTTATTTTTCAAGTTAATAAGGCAAAATTTAAAAAAGAATGGATGGATGGTTACTACTCGTATAACAATTTGAATTAATACAGCTAAATAAGAATGCAATTATCCTGATAATAGTTCGTCATCATCTGCCTAGCCTTTTCCCAACTATGTTGGGGTCGGCTTCCAGTCTTACCGGATACAGTTGAATACCAGTATTTTACATGGAGCAACTGCCTATCTGACCTCCACAACCCAGTTACTGGGTAGCACGATACCCCTTGGCAAGACTGGCTGTCAGACTTTCGAGCTTCTGACGACCCGTAAACGACTGTCAAAGATCTACAAATAACAGCCGGGACCAACGGCTTAACGTGGTTTCCGAGGCACGGAAAGGTCTTGCTATGTAAAGATGGTCACCCATCCACGGACCAACCGCGGCAAGCGTAGCTTATCCTGATCGATCGACCCGAATAATCCTGATAATAGTTCGTATGATTACGAAAATCTTCCTTAATTATCCAATAATCCATAATTATTAAATTTTCCCAATTATGTTGCGACAGATAAATTAGACGGGTATGAAGAAAATATGAGTGTATTTACAAAAGTAATGTCCATCAAAGTTATCTCCCTACCTATTAACAAGTTCCCCAGTCCGCTCCTGGTCGAAGAAAGCCATGTCCTGCTGCAGAATGGACGTAAACAAGTCCTGCTTCATCTGAGCGGCCACCTTCTCACCCACTTGGGACAGCATGTGGATGTATAAGAATGTGAACATTGCCTGAAAATAAAAAGGATCATCACAGTGCTTCATCCCAAACCAACAAATGCCAAAGAGTGAGGCATATTTAAGCACAGCGTTTGTACACTTGGTTACCACAAGTAAAGCGCGTGTCGCTTCGTGAGATAAAACTACTTTATCAGTAAGGGTCGTTTTCATAGTGCAAGTGTTACCACTGGTGCGATTGACTGTACTGATCAGTAAGATTTTGACGATGTTATTTATTGTCTTGTGAAAACAATTTCACAGAGAAAAAAACAACATTGTCAAAGTAGGACTCCATTATGCAATGCAGGCAATAGAGCCCTATTTTTTTTTGTAACAGGCCAAAATAAAATTAAACAGGTCAAAAATTGCTTGTGTTAGATGAGAATGAGATAGAAATTGTCTACTCCAAGAAAAAGATTACTGCATAGTACTAATTAGTGATGTGATGATCATTAAAAATGTAGATCCGTGGATACGGATCCCGATACCAGTGGCGTGCAGTGGTTCTCCACAGAGGGAAGGCCATGCATACCGACACCAAAAAAAAAAACTAATTTGCGCAACATCACAGCGCGGCTCTACATACAAGAACTCACCACATTATTCAAGGTTTAAAACACGATTTTTTAACGATGCAAACAGAAGAAAGATTCGGCCACCTCAAATACCATAACCAAGTGGGTGGGTGATAATTACAGAACACGTCACTTGCAAGATATCCGAAGTCATGAATTATCATATTTTTGGATTAATTCTCGTAATTCGGGCACACACCTTTAGACACAACTTGAATCTTATCAATAAACGACAAGTGCGACTAACCTTACCTAACCAACACATTATCGGCGCAAACTTCACAACAGAACACCATTCTTAGGTAAATAAACAAATAATAACACAACACATAATATTTACACTACTTTACGTTTCAAAACGAATTACTTAAAACTTAAGAGCCATTTCACAAAATTACTACGCTCGAGTTTAGGTAAAAGACGGCATTATTGTGTATGTGTGCGCAGCTATCCACACATACACAATGCAAGCAGTGTAGCGCGAGCGTCGAGATGGACTAAACAGTCTTGAGCCGTTATAATCGTAATGCACCATGGTTAGAGATTTATGAAAAAAGTTATTTTATTTATTCAGTCTATGCTTTCTAGACTAATAAAAAAATCACAAATATATGTTATGTAAAGTATGTAATAAAAATTAACAGGGAAAAAATCACATATCATTTACATTATATGAATAATTGTTGTAAAGGCATTGATATTGCCTTTCTAGGGTCTATGATTTCTGGCAATACGCAATCTTGGTAAAACCTCGTCAATTTTGGAAGCAATTTTTCCTGCCAAAAACCGTCATCTTTCACTATGCTCACTACTTTCAATGGAAAATCAGGACCTATCCACACAGCAAATAAACATACGTTTTTATTTGCAATGTGCAACTGGCCCTGTACCTGGTAGTACCAGTCATGATTTTGGTTCATTACGACGAGATTGACTGTTCAATTTGAAACATTTAATTTTTTTGCTTGTACAGCGGTATCAGGATCGATTCCAAAAAGTGAGCTAGGACATTTCACTTCCACTAATCCTTCACTGCACAATCCATCCGGTGTCGCACCTAAATAACAATGTTCCTCGTCTATAAAAATACCACATTTTTCTATAATTGTGTATTCTTGCACACTGAGTTGTGCTAAAGCCTTTGGTTCATTGTCCCTACCATGTTTAATTGCGGTGATATTGTCCAAGTTATATGAGTACAGAATGGATTTTAGCAGGGGAGCAGAGTTTTGGTTCGAACGCCTTTTGCAAATCTTCCCAAAGAAAGACGCGGTGAGTATGCATCTTCTAAGTTTAAGCCACAAAGAGCTTGTAATATACTAGCCCTCTCAATTTCATGGCGTTTTGATGCCTGTTCTTTTAATAAATTGTTCAAGAAAAGTTGTTTTCCTTGTTCATCCGGTAACATCCCATTGACTTCCGAATAGGAGTCGCACTCCCGAACCCTTCAGTCCCCACTGACACCGAATAGGAGTCTTGGGCCACGCGGTTTGCAACTCTATTATGATGCAATAAGGTGCTCATCCGTTATAATAGAGTTGCAAACCGCGCGCCCCAAAGACCCCGAATAGGTGTCAGTGGGGAATGACGGTTGGAGGAGTGAAACTCCTATTCGGAGTCAATGGGGACTGACCGGTTTTGATTTTTCTGCGAGCGCTACCTCTACGCGCCATTACTTATCGACTATTTTTGGCGAATCTCCTGGCTTCCAACGATTTTAACGATTTTCCAGGACTAGCGTGACAGATTGATTTATACAAAGTATATTGTGGCTTTTTTTTTTTTTTTGAGGGTGGGAAATCATCAAATAACTTCTCCCGCTCTCGGCGGAGCGGGAGGGTGTGTCAGACTCTTACTGACTAAAACCCACCCGTATTCCTTCTTGTTGCCTGTGTTGCGGGGGCCTCGGTGACCCATAAGTACCTTCCCGCGACCCCGGCAGGATATTGTGGCTTGCCGGTATTAAACGATACCACTGCTGCATAGCATCTTGTAGTGTAGAAGGCTTTTAACGAAAAATTTTGACACAATGGTATACCCTTACGCCCCATTGCTAAAACTAATAAAACAAAAATATGTAATTATTCTACAAACTACTAAACTAATACTTTACTTGATAATAAATTACCTCATGCAAAAAAATACGAAGAGAATCAAAATGTTGTAGTCGTAGTATAATAATTCGTTCACAATACGTGCGCTCGAAAATCGAGACGCGGGAAAATATGGCACAGGTCCTACCTCGATGGGCGCTCACGCCGTACTAAACGGTGTCCGCTTAGCATCGGAATTTATTCTAATTTAGAGTGATTTTAATAACGATATTATGTCTAAGTAAATGAAAGGATTTTAATAAAACTTTAGAATGCGATTTGTTAAAGAACATAGTTTATTTTGCCAATAAAAAAAAAATGTAATTACGCATTATAGAAACCAAAAAATCACGATTTATTAGCGATATAAAACGTAAAAATTGGCCTAAGACTTTATTTTTTTACTAATTAATGTTATTAATAATCGATATTCTAGTACTGTATGTGTCGACTAAATTATATTTCTGATGCTTTATGTATTTTTTTCAGTCAAATGTATAAATATTAATGATAGATATAGGAGTCTGAAATTGACTCTGCGATGATTTTTCAGTAAACTAGTTGTGGGAGATTAATCACCACAAAGAAAACAAATAAGTTTTTGTAAATGTGTTACATGAAGTGTCAAAATGAAGGATTGATCTATTTTTTACATGTATTCACCAATGTCAGAGTATTACCTAAGATGGTAAATTAGGCGACTGAAATCTTCGATATTCGCGCGAAAACGTGAAATGGCTCTTAATAAGATTTAGAAAAGCAAAACATTCAAGTTCGGATATAATTTGCATGTCACATGAAACAAAAAGGAAAGGCTTGTCGATAAAAAAACACTACCAATTAAAATTTTATCACTGTCATACCGTGTTCTTCCACAAAAGGGACTACCATATTTTGCCGGATAACTCTGACATACTGGACTGTGTAGCCGAAACTTATTTTCCTAACTCCCAAAAACCAAGCGAAATTTCCCAAATACGAGAAGAAAAATAAAAAATTATGAAGTTTTTAATTATTTTTATAGGGCTTTTGCTATTCCTTACAATTTATAATTTTTTGGAAGGTATAAATTCAACAATACCACCCTTTTTTTTAATTGTCTCTAGTAGTCTGGTAGTCATGAAGGAAACTTCCCCGCAATTCGGGGAATTGTCCAAAAATTGGGAACCCTGGTCTTCAATATTTTTCATTCATTAAATCTTCACTTTACACACAACCAATGGGGACCAAGCTCCTGCCGCAGGAGCTACGCCCCTGATGTAAACCATTTCACTATTGTGTGCCGTTCATACACACGAAAATATACACGAGTGTGCGTAAATTTATTAACGGAATGTAGGCCAAACGAATGCTTGCCTTGCTTACGTATAAAGAAAGCTCCGTTCCGTCGAACTGTGAGTCACGTGTCGTCTGCGACAAGTTGCTATAAGAGTCTTAACAGGAGTTTAACTTTTTTTTTTATATTTTGTATTATTGTATTACATAGTTAAAATAAATGCATTTGGCGTTGTTGGTAGGGTAGGCTAGGCCTAATTGCCTCTATGGACGGCACGCCCCTGCCGGATCCGGATCCGCGGATACGGATTATGGATACGTATCTTAACTTTCTAATTAGAATAATCATTTAATTACAATTTTACATATTACAAAGATTTAAGTTTTGTTAAAAAGTAATCTTATAACTTTCTATAATAAATGTTACAAAGATTTAAAACTCAATTGATCTCATTATAAAAATATTTTAATTAATATTTTATACTAACTTCCTTTAATATATTAAGTGTTTAAGTAAATATTAGATAGTTGATTTAGTTCCTTTAAGTTACGTACTATTGGTATGTTAACTTACTACGATAAATGTTTGCAATATAAAGATGCCAAATATTTGATTTTTAGAATGATTGAAATTGAATAGTATTTTATTGCTACGTAATCACCTTATACAAGGTGTCGTTTTGCACATCTCGTCAAATTCAAGGAGGTAACTATGCTAATGATTCTCGACACGAATCAATAATAAAATGAGTAGATAATTTCTTTTTTGTTTTTCTAATATTCGGAAATCGGCATGTGTAGCACAGGCATGTTAAAACGCGGTCCATGTGATACCGCACTATAACTGCCCTTTTACACACACACTACCGCATACGCAACGGGGTGATTCTGTTCTGTGAAAGTGGTGTATTCTAAAATACTGCCTAACTTTAATAACAAAAAAACAAGTATGTATTAATTATTGAGCAGGGGGGTAACCATCACCTCTTATAGCAGTATTATTATAATATTACTTCACAGTGGGAAAGTGATGGAGCTATACAGGACTTATAGCTCCATCTCTTTCTCACGCTAAAGTAATATTGAAATAATACTGCTATAAGAGGTGATGGTTACCCCCCCCCCCCCCCCCCCCACCCCCCTGTATCGTAATTTTATTCGTAGATTATATGTATCTTATATGTATCTTATATGTATCTTTCATAGCAGCCTCCTGAAATTTGACGAGGATGCAAAACGACACCTTGTAGAATTTAATCTATGTATTAAAAGTCAATAAGGTAAGAGATCCGTCAAAAATGTAACGGACAGGGATACGGATCTTTTTTCTCCTGTGGATATCCGCGGATACGGATACGGATATCCAGAACATCAGTAGTACTAATCAATTTACGGAGTAGACAATTTGCCTTGAATATAGTAAGAAAGGAGATGCCTAAGTTACATAATTATGTTGATTAAAACTTAAACCAGTCATGTCAAAGTGTACAGGTACTAAACACTAACTTAATCTATCAACTAATCTGCTCAACATTATTTAATGAAATGAGAATTCACCTGTCCTAGATACAATCCAACGAGTTTGAGCGCAGGCAGTCTGATCTGCTCTAGGAAGTCAGCTGAAGGATTCTGTCTCTGGTTTGCAAGCACGTTCACCACTTCTCCCAACAGCACTGGGATGTACACGTTCAAAAATGCAACTACTAATGCTGACTGGAACGGAAGAATGCAAAATTATTAAGATTGGTTGGGTATGACATATGAAAACTGAAACCATTTTCTTTTCATAAAAATTAAAAATTAATGTTAATGCAGAAAAAATATATGGAAATTTTATATATTAATAGCTACTATTTATACACAAAAGTATATTATTTTGGCACTAACAATTAATACTAAAATACTAAACTAAAAACTACTAAGTTAAATTACTAACTAAGTATTCAATTAAATACTAAAATAGAATGACACTTAAGCGAAGTATACTCCTCCACATTAAGCAATTACAGGATAAAACTAGCAGTGGCCGATGGAATGTAACAGTTTTTCTTTTGGGTAGTAACCAGCGTTGAAAGGTTTTTGAAGAGAAAACTTCTTTAGACACGTTGAGCGATTTTTTATAGAGGAAACACTTATGGGTTCTCGTCACCAACATGCTGTAGTAGCATTAAGTGAAGTTAATTGACCACGTGAAAAGTTGTAATTTGTGTATACTGTGCATTGTTTAAATTGTGTTTTAGATAATCATTATTCCATTTGAAGTGAAAACTTCTTTAGGTGCGTTGAGCTATAAGTATTAACTTCTGTTGGCAGTCTCCATAACTGCCCATGTTTTTTTTTTAGTTATTTGGGATTTACAAACGTAAATGTAGTAGTGAGTTGTTTTTTTTCTTACTAATACTCCACTGTCCGTCTGTCTGTCTGTCTGTCTGTCCGTCTGTCACCAGGCTGTATCTCATGAACTGTGATAGTTAGACAGTTGAAATTTTCACAGATGATGTACACTCGTATTTCTGTTGCCGCTATAACAACAAATACTAAAAAACAGAATAAAATAAATATTTAAGGGGCTCCATACAACCGACATGATTTTTTTGCCGTTTTTATAGATAATGGTACAGAACCTTTCGTGCGCCAGTCCGACTCGCACGTGGCCGGTTTATTTTTATTTTTTACTACTTATATTCTAATTTGAATTTCAAATTAAGTTAAGGGTAAAATCTAGTATCGTTTGGCAGGAGACCCCCCAACCTCCCCCGCACTCCCACCCCCCTGGTGGGAGTGGGGGGGAGGTTGGGGGGTGGTGCCCCTTGCCCCCTGGCACCACTCCCATGAAAAAGTAACGCACCGTTCTTGAGAAAAACCAATTATTGTAACCTAACCTCAAAACACTTAAAGTCGATTAAAAGGCGTAGTATAAGGCCCGCTTCGCGGGCCTCTGGCGTTTGAAAAAAATAACCTAACCTGTCCGAGTCGAGGTGCCCCAAGTCCCGAGCTCGCTTCGCTCGCTCATGCATCCTAAGTTCTCCTAGTAACAGTAGTAACATTGCCTTTTGTACACACATACGATCAGTGGAAGTACAAACACAGAGAAAAAATTCACGCAACTCGAGGAGAAACTGAACGATCGAAAACGACTGACAGTGACACATGACGCAAATGGCATACCTGTTTTATTGTTTACATTCCATGTTGTCGATTTTGCCCGACATTTTATACCAAGGACTGACTACAAAATACTGATACTGGATACTGACTACAGACACTGGGGCAGATTTGGTTGTCAATCGCCCATTTTAAACGTTTAGTTTTCGCTTCTTATCGGATTTGAAGTTAAAAACATTTTTTATTAATTTCTCGAAAAATATGAATTACCTTTTAATAAGAGTGGTAGCGTTATAATCGGGGACCCAACCCCTACCAACTTTAGCTCCTTTTACCCCCCCAACTCCTGCCAAACGATACTAGATCCAACCCAACTTAAGTCTTCATTGTAATATAATATAAATAAGTATTACATTACTTCCAAATTATTTCTTAATATTTCTCTGAAGATATAGCTTCTTTTTTTTCAATATAGTAATCCCTAGTAAATCCTAAAAATCAAGACATTGGCAACACTAGTAGTAACTCAACCTTTACCAAGGGCCAAGTTAGGTAACTTTAAATTATAAAATCTGATTGTAGATTACCTGATAAAACATAGCATTTTAA
Organism: Atethmia centrago; assembly: GCA_905333075.3. Taxonomy (NCBI): domain Eukaryota; kingdom Metazoa; phylum Arthropoda; class Insecta; order Lepidoptera; family Noctuidae; genus Atethmia; species Atethmia centrago. Next base: position 7,496,728 of record HG995379.1, read on the forward strand.
CTTAGTTGGTAGAGAAAATAATTAAGTATTCATTTGTAAAGCAAGGCCAAATTCATTTCTCAACAAATGACATAAAAAATAAATATTCAGGTACCAGGATCATACTATATACTAAAGAACTTACCGCTATAGCAGCAGCTAACAGCAACTTATGAGGTTGAAGATAAGAAAGAAACTTTTCCCAATCAAACTTAGCAGTGTCTTCTTCTATATTCGGCCTTCTTTGTATTACCCTAGAGTGGGCCACAAGAGCCTTGCAGTACGTTGGACCATTGCTCAACAAATAACGAGCCCCGAGCGCCAAACTAACCCCAGTGCATAACTTCCATGGGCTACAAAGCAATAATAACCCAGGCTTTGCATTTTTCTCCGACGATGTTTTGACTTCAGAAAAGTATCGTTTTACGACATTTGAGGGCTTATTTTTTATTAGATTTGTAAAGTACACGTTACTTTTGGTTGTCAGTAACCTGTAAAAAAGTTTTATGTGCGTAATTTCATGTTTATTTATCAAAGTAAGCTGTGACTTATTTGCTAATATTTACCTTTGTCTCACAAGCTGACAAGAGTTCATTTGCATTAATTGCCACATTTTTATAAAATTATGCTTACTACTCTATAAAGAAATCACTTATTTACACATTCTTTTAGTCTTAATTATCAAAATTATGCAGATTATTTCCTGAAAATCTATTTGATAACCTCAATCCATAGTCCAATGTCACTGTCTTCTGTCAAAACGATGACGTAATACTTACAGTTTAGAAACGTACTTACCAATTATTTCAAGATAACTATCTAAAATAAAAGCCAAAAAAAATCAGACGTATCGTGACAAATTATAGTTATGAGAAACAAATCTGTTTTCGTGTTGACAAACTCAAAATTCATAACAAAGCTTATTTTGTAAAATCACAGCAGCAAGGTTCAGCCACCTAATTTCTGAACGAGTAATATTCGTTTCATTTTACGTAATATGTATCGCAGTCATTTTATTATCACAAACAATCAAATAGCTTCAACTTAATAGCCGATAGATGGCAATGAAGGATTTTATTTACCTTTGTAAAGACTTGCGTGTATGAAGATGTATGAACGTAAATGAAACAAAAGGACTATATAAGGAGTGTAGCAGGTGGCGTTCTATAGGGAAGAAAGCGTGAGTTTATGTATGTAAAGACTAACATTAGACTTTGATAAGAATGTGATGAACCAGATAGGCAGGCACATTAGCAAGGAATGCCAAGCAGTCTCCTGTGTTATCTATCTTTGTGTACCAGGTACAATTTTAAAATATATGCTCTTTGTTACAACAAATACCCTCCTAAACTAAAATCTTAGGTCTAGAAAAAATAAATTAGATCTAAAACAATTACTTGAAAAACTACATGCCACCTAAGATATTAATCAAACCGTTCATCACACACCAATTGACCACAGTTATAAATTTCACCCCTGACGAGCTGCGATCAAAACCGCCCCTTTATTGCAAGCGATGCTTTAATCCCTCGCGGCCCCTCACTAGTCACAAGTGCTGACAATAAAATGCATTACACTTAAATAATGTTTAATTTGTTTGAATTCATTGTTGCTGTCTAATAACTTGAAAGGGAAGGAAGATTTTAATTGTTGTGGAGGTTTAATTTAATGAATTATGATAGTTCGGTAGGGATAAGGTCTGAATGCATTTAGTTTGAGTAGGGGTACCTACACTACCTACTCAACAACTCGCATTCAGTTGGTAGGAATACCGACTTAGGATGGACGCGGTTTAGCAGTGCTGATCAGGTTCATTTGTGAATTTCAGGCTTAGACATAGGTACGAAGAAGGAAGATGGAGGTCTGCAGGTCGCCAGGAATCTGCTGAATAGTGGTAATGCAGGAGACTGGTTATTGTGATGATACTTGGCTCTGTCGGTTGAGATTGATTATGATGACCTGCTAAGCTCAATATTTTATTAATAGCTTTACCTTTGATCAAGGGCGTCGCCAAGGGGGAGCAGGGAGGGGCAGCCGCCCCCCCCCCCCCCCCCTAGATGTAAAAAAGTACCCAAATGCAAAGCCACCACTCGAATTCGTCCAATGTTATGATTTACCGAACATAAAAGATTAAATCGAGGCAGCAATTGTATATAAATCTAACCGTTGTTGATGTCCTAATAGGGGCAAAACACCTTTTTGGAAACGGGAAAAACGTTGAAAATTTTGATCGCTCTACCGTGCACAACGTGTACAATTCATACTATGTTGAGTACTGCTGTAGCGGGTGGCCGCCATCGGCCACACACATGTGCGACGAATCTATACAGAACGTATGAAAAAGCATGTGAATGCCTTGTCGCTGGGCTACCGGTGGCTGCTGTGGCCGATGGCTCGTTTTCGCCTAGCCGTAGGGCCGGCGCATATATGGTGACGCGCAGCACTGCGCATTCGTCACTGCCAAACAAATATCGACCTTGCATTGCTTTAAAGAAACTTGAAAATGAATTAACTTACATTAGCTCGAGAGCCAGAGCTCAACTTTATTTTTAGGCTCGCAACATTGATATTTGTGTAGCAGTGACAACCGCACCGCGCTGCGCTTTGCCAAATGTGCGTCGGCCCTTAGGGTACGATGAATCTAGCATAGTCTTGTAAGACTAAAAAGTCTTAAGAGAGACAAAAAACATGGGTAGTCAAGGTGTTTTCTGGCTAGGTCCACGCAAGCGAACCCGCAGGTATCTAGGTAGGTAAGCTAGTTTCAACTCATAATAACTGCGGTAGAACGTTACTATTTACTCCACGTTAGCGTTAGATCTTTGTGGCGGTAGGTACAGTCACCTTCAACTCTGCTGACGCCCAGACACCTGACTCTTTGTTATGTTTAGTGCAACACGAGGTTCCTTAACGCGATTGTTATTCGAGGAACACTAACACAACTTTATCCAGATAAGAAACATTAACAGTGCTGTTTTGATTTTAAGTAGACCGTGTAGGTGTAGACCGATTTAAAAAGTTGTGTCGACAAAAGTTTGAATAAGCACTGCGAACAAACGCGTGAAACCGTGACCTGACCTGACATTAGGTACGACTGAAAGAAACTGGCCAGTGATACGAGGACCCATAAAATTACATGTTCAGTAGGTGGGCCACTTACTGAACATGTAATTTTATAAGTAATTTTGTAGTCAACGAAATCATTTTTAATATGTTTTTATTGAAACGAAAAAAACTGTAGAGCAGCGCCCCCCTCCTAGAGAATCAAATAAAATTTAAGTAAAATCCTTTTTAAAAACAAGGTTTCAATGAATTAAAAAGTAAGGCGTCCTAAAAATAAAACTTAAGGGGCTGACAAGACCCAATTGACCAAAATAGGCTTCTCTTAAGAAAGAAAATTGCCAAATCTGTATAGTTTGTGGTAGCGGAAAAAATATATGTTAATTTTGAACATATTTCCCAGAACTTGGTTGTCACCAAAACACGTTTTGAAAAAAAAAATCTCGATACAAACTAACGATAAACTAACCTCTTACCTTGAGTTCTAATCCAAAATATCTGTATTAAATATCAACATACATTACGTATTTAATTAATAACAAGTACGTCTTATTCTAATGCAGAACTTGGTTGTTTTTTATTTTTGATTACTCAACTTAATTCTGAGTAAATAGATAATTACTTCATATTTTGCAATAAATTACAAGCGTTTTGTCGTCGCGCTTCTCTTTCTTTTCTTTGCAATCTGACAGTGACCGCGGTTTAGGTGTTGTCAGCGTCTTAAGTAAACATAGAACTTTACTATTTTCTTGAAAGTTCGTGGCGCATAAAGTGCATCTTAAAGTGTAAGAAGACGTTCACGCCTCATGCTTTTCTAATGTGTACAGTGGCCACCCCCTGGTGCTTACCATGGGGTGGACACAGTTAGCCATATCCTTTCTTAAAAATCTAGTAGTAAATCAAAAGTAAAGCTAATAACCTAGGTACTTGTTCATAATAATTGAATTATTGAAATTAGAAATTTTGGTGATTAGGTTTCCTAGAATTACCTACTTCTTTCCTAGAATTAACTGTTGAACAGGTACCTAATCACCAAAATTTCTAAGATGGCTAATGGCTCGATATCATTTTACTTTTTTCAAAAGACCTGAAACTTTTTGAAAGTACTAAATATTTTTTTACAGAAGTGACTTGCTATGAATGTTAACATTAAAACAAACAGCATTTCAAACAGACTGTAAATAAAAAAGAAAATTCTTCTTAGCGCAGTTCGACCATTACATTGCATTGAATAAAAAAAAATCACAGATGGTCAAGTGGCGGGAACGCACCCCGTTTTTGGCGCCAATATAACCTATTGTTTATCACAAGTGGTGCGTTTAAAACGGTATATTATTTGTGTATCGCTCGTTTTTATTTGATTTTATGCCATTTAAAGTTGTTTAGCATTTGATTGTTGATAATTTTATTATGAGTGGCAGAAATAATTTTTGCTTTTGAATTTTTCTTTGATGACATTTGACGTCACGATATGATTGTAATCATATCAAAAGTCTTAAGTACCTTATTTTATACTGCCGCTGCCGTTTACAAAGCAAGTAGGTAGGTAAGGGTTTCTTTTTTCGAATGACTTAATTTGAAATTCATCAGGTCACGCTAGCTTTGCATGCAGTCTTTAAATCACATTTTTTTTAATATTTCATTTGGTTGTTGGTACCGTATACGGTTTAGACAATCTATCATGTCTGTCCGTTTTCAATATGGCCGCTGCCGTCGACGGCAAATCCCGTGAATTTCCCTATAGATATCGACAGTCCAGTTATTAGCGGGGTTCTTTCAGATTTGTTTGTGTACCTACCTACATTACATACTTGTCTCGAGACCTAGAATTCTATTAAAACAGACATATAGTAGGAGCTTCTTTTAATGTCAATTGTACGTTAAATTAAGCAAATTAACTACCAATACGTATTATAAAAAAATAACTTGACTGCAAGCACATAAGTGATGCGCTTGCAAAGTCAAGTTGTGGATTTCTAGGTTAAGACAGAGCAACTTTCGAGCCCCTTAATGTACCTAAATTTTTAGTTGTCGTAGGTACATATAAAGTGAGAAATCTAAACTTTTCAAAAAAAGTAATTACGGTTTTTCCAAATAAAACACTACAAAGTGGCAAATAACTTAAATTTCAGAAGTCGGTGGCAAAAAACGAAAATACAAAACCTAAGACACCGACTTCCGAAATCACTTTGTAGTATACACAACATTGGACGTAGGCGTTTTCTTTTTAATCTTAATAATAATTGCTACTAATCGAAATTACAATAACATAGCAGTAACCGTCCCAGTTCCCACACTGACCACAATAATACAATAATGACCACAACTCGCACAATCTGGGTAAACACATAAATCACTGATAAATCAAATTATTTGAGTTAGAATTAGTAAGTGAGTATAAAATGACTTTTAACTTTAATATTAGGGATAGTTTACCTACAGCATAGTTTAGGAAGTTTATAAATATTTTTGATAAAGTTCTTACCTATTTATATGTATACATATTAAGTTTTTATTTCTCTAAATGTTGTCGAGTTATGCGAACATAAATGAATCAAAGGTAAAAGCTTGTGGTATCTGTCTCATGATTAAGTTGCAGGTAATCCGCAAATAATCAATCGGTTCGTTGACTTGGTGTTTCATTGAGTGCGCTCCCGAAAATATTAAGCTGATGCTTTTGTGCGAATTAAAAGCTGATAGATACTATTATAGAAGTCTTTAAATAACGAAAACTATTTGAATAGTTTATACCTAGTCCTCTTATTTATCGATTTCAAAATGAAAAGGGCTGGTCTTTATAGGGAATCTATAATTTAAAAATGATGAGTACAATTACCCTTTATGAGATTTTTAGTTATTTCTGTTACACCTTGTCTATTGCCATCCTATAAGCAGTTTATTATTATAAATTTGCTAACTTACAAAGTAATTATAACGCTTTCATAGAAGGTAAGAGATGAACATACCTTTTTTTTTTGGGTGGGAAATTATCAGATTACTTCTCCCGCTCTGGGCGAAGCGGGAGGGTGTGTCAGAGTCTTACTGACTAAAACCCACCCGTGCCTGTGTGTTGCCACAGGTCACGGTATCCCTTTCAGAGTCCCCGGCAAGCATCGGCCCTAGCGGACCCCAACACTTGTGCTGCCATCTCTTTGAGGAACACAACGCGCCGTCGGAGATGAAAATACCTAAGTCTTATAAAAGCGGTGAATACTGAGAACACGGCTGATAGAGGTGCGTAGAAGCAGAAGACATGCGGCGCCGACCTGAATAAATTATGGCCAGGAGAAGGATGCTGATTATTTTTTAACACCAACCTACCACCAAAACTCTGCAATTTCCAAAGAAATATGCCACTCATTTCACCAGACCACAGATTTGTCTACCCTACTTTATCTAAACTCTTTCCAATCAAACTAACAGAAGCTGTCATAATAAATTAATAGTGTATCCATATGCCACAAGTAGCCCAGTTTAACCGGCAAATATCAATAATGTTCAATACGTACTAATACTTTAATTTATTGTCTGTCCTGACAAAATACCCGATCATTTAGACCCTCTGTTCACCCCCAAATGGCAAGGGCGTGATTTTTCAGAATCGCGTGGGATTATTATGGTTTTATTGTGTGCATAAATAAATATTAATTTTGTCTTGTCTGTGGTAGGAATATTTCGAAATTGTTTTTGAAAGAGTTTTGTGGAATGAAAAGAATAAAAGGAATTTTTTTTTCGTCCTGCGTTTTTCATTTGATTTTCATAAAATCTACAGAAGATTATTTTAGTATCTAGGTAAAAACTAAAAAAGTCAAATTAGTCATAATTATGTACAGACTATTGCTTAAATAAACGCTTTCAATTTAATATAGGGGTAGACCGCAGAAGTATTTGTATCACTTTAAATGTTAGATCTCTTAACGTTAAGCGATCTAACATTAAAGTGATACAAATACTTGTTGTAGTAACACAGGAAGTTATTGACTTCCAGTGTCCTTCCTTAGAAATATTGAATTTTCACAAAAATAAGACAATTTTAAGTGGGAACATTTTCAAAGAATATCCTCAGATTTTTTTGCAGATTAGCCATTTAAACTGAAAAGTTTTGTATGAAAGTTATATTAATTATTCATCCGAATATAATTAAAATAATTTCGCCCACCACGTGTATCTTAGTTCCCGATATAACTTAATCCTATTACTGACTCTTGTTCTGTGCAAGTGTTTAATGAATCGGATCATAGTGGATTTGATTCTTGGTTGGTAGTTAGTAGGTCGGAGGGGCGCTAAAATGCTGCTGCATGTCGAAGTAGTATGGGGGATCATGGCTAAAGGTTAAGTTACGCTTCCCGCGGTCTGCTCGTGGACGGGTGACACTCCTTTAAATATCGACACCACTCCGTGCCTCGGAAAGCACGTTAAGCCGTTGATCCCGACGGTCATTCATGGATATTTGACAGGCGTTACGGGTAGTCAGAAGCCTTAAAGTCTGACAAAGAGGTATCGTGTTACCCAGGTACTGGGTTGTGGAGGTCAGATAGGCTTCTTACTGTTATTTTATACAACAAAAGATATACAGAATACATGACACATAACATAATGGGCAACATCAGGTATTAAGTAGGTGTACCTACTCCTTCACTTATAGGAGACCACAGCATGCACAATAACGTTAACAACTAAGCTAACAAAGTTAAAATATTAATGAAAGTTAAAATTAGGAAAAAGTTAATACATACCTATTTAAAAGACATACAAAAGTTTATTGTCAAAAAAGTGCAGGCCGCTTTTCAAGACATGCAACACTTAATGACATAATCCGCCGGTCTCTTGCCAGCATCAATGTGCCTGCTCTTCTTGAGCCGACTGGCATTGTCAGAGATGATGGCAAAAGACCTGATGGTGTGTCTTTGGTCCCGTGGAGTTTGGGACGGATGCTTGTGTGGGACGCTACCTGTGTAGACACACTGGCACCGTCCCACCTCCAACGGACTACTTCTAAAGCGGGTGCAGCGGCAGAAAATGCCGAAAATCTGAAAGTTATTAAATATGGAGGCCTTGGCAGAGAGTACAACTTTGTGCCCTTTGGCGTCGAGACCCTCGGTCCGTGGGGTCCCAGTGCGCTAGGTTATTTGCGGAAATCGCGAAACGTCTAGTTGATGTAACTGGTGACCGAAAAGCTGGCGGCTTTCTCGCGCAACGCATCAGCATTGCAATTCAGCGAGGAAATGCCGCCAGCATCCTCGGTACAATGCCCCGAGGGACTTTTTTAAGCTTAACTTAGTTTTAATTTAATTTAGTTAATGTTAATAGTCATCTTGTAATTTGGTTATGTAAATAAATATATTTTAAAGAAAAATACAACATTTAGCGAGAATTGTTTAAAATTTTGAATAAAATTTTATTAAATTAAATCTTTTAACAACTCTTATATTTAGACAGAGACTCGCAGATGTCTAAATTTGTAGCTTTGGCTAACATATTATATTGCCTACAATTATTATTCACCGGATGCAGTCCGGTTGGACTGGAAGCCGACCCCAACATAGTTGGGAAAAGGCTAGGCAGATTGATTGTGTCAAAGTAGAAAAAGTTTTTTACATATTGCCGCTTACAAAATGATTGTTTTGAAAACGACGCGTAAATTAACAACGGTTAACTTTTGTAAAACTTTTAATAACTGAGAAGCCTGTGCAATCTAAGTAAACTCTATTCCACTAAAACAAATACAAACTTTACACCAGAGTAAATTAAGTTGATTTTAGAATGACTAGTAGCTATTATTGAAAAAGTCATTACATTTTAAATGTTTTAAGTTGTAGCGCAAATAGAACTTTAAAAAGTAGTTCCAAAAACACATACAATTGTTTAGATATTTAATTTTGCAGATCGGTTGAGAAAATACAATTTTCTTTGATATCTTGTAACATCACAAATCTCAAAATGCTTGTTTCAGACTATCTGGATAGATAATTACCTACTAGATACTTAGGTATAATATATTTAAAATGAAACAGAATATGTATGATAAGATATCTCCCTGATAAGGTTAACCGGTACTTAGCCGGAAGTGGTGTAACAAGCTATTTATTATAGTATAGTAGACAAAAAAAGTTTATATCATCAACTTATATAAATTACATCGTTAAGTTTGGAGTCACCTTTCAAGCAAAGATTTGCTTGTATTAGGTGAATTGTAATTAATTATATATATAATAATATAATTATATTTCTGCTTCGTTGGTGCACTTTATCGAAGCGCTACTGCTGAGGATGAGGTCCTGGGTTCGATTCCCGGGTCGGGGAAAGTGTTATTGGGTTTTTATATCTGGAATTTCTCAGTAGCAGCCCGGAGTCTGGATTTGAGCCCGGTTGATGGCAATAGACTCGCCCCCTATTACATGGGACTTAAAACATAACTGACGAAATGTGTAACTGGGTGTGCTACAGGTACACCTCTGCCCAACCCTTCGGGGAAAGGCGTGATGTAATGTTGTTATATTTCTGGATATTCTACACGACAGATTTGAAACCACAATAACTGCACATTTTAGCGCTCATCGCGGCATTGGTGTCATCGCAGCTGGTATGACCACCCGCGATCCATCTCTACATTTTGACTTTAATATTTCACAATCATATTTCATCACCCCTCAAAACCCTACCACCACCCTTATCTCAACTGTATAAGGTTGAAAATCGAATGTAGTGGTGTAGATTAAACTGTTTTGGTAAAATTGAGCTTGTTGGGTGTTCAAATCTGCCGACAGATGGCGTTCTCAGTTAATACTGCTCGTAACGATAAGTATTGGTTATGATATAAATCGAATGGAAGCTTTATTGTTTATAGTTTATGGATTCGTTGTTTGTTAAACACTAGTGTTATGAGTTTGCGTATAAGGAGTAAGAAGGTATGGTCTTGTTTGTATGAAACACACGTGGAATTTAGATCCCTTTTTTGTGACGGAGGATAATTATTCTTTTACTCGAATGTCATTTACATTTTTCAGCATGCCTTTTTAACTTCTTTCTTTCACCTTAATAGTGATAATTTTCAGATAGATTATTTTGATTTTATATTTTTTTATTTAGAATTGAAATGGCAAAGCAAAAAAGTCATGTTTTTATGCGAAAGAGTTTTGCACGTCAGTTTAAGCTGTTTTAATTTGATGATAATACAAAACCTAAAAAGAAATCCTACATAAACCTATCCAAATAAATAAAATTTAAGTGTGTGTTTGTAATTCCAAAATAACAACTTCTTACTTGCAATGCATATGAAAGTACCTATATTATACGGAACCTACTTATAAAAAAAAAAATGTTTGTCTGTTAGCCCGTCTGTGTGTTCCGGCTAATCTCCAAAACGGCTGGACCGATTTTGACGGGGCTTTCACTTAAGGAAGGTTTATTTTAGAAAAAGCCAAGCGGGCGAAGCGGAATGCAGCAGCTAGTATTCAATAATACATAAAATAAAGTTATCTATGTACAGTCAACGTCCAGAAGTCCACTTGCACCGCAATGACCATTATCGCCTGCGCTATACGGGCAACAAGATGCCAATGTGTAGTGTTGTCAAACGTTCTTATAGAAGAAGGTCATAAGTACAACTAATATTGCTATTCCATAGTTTTGTGAGATTGCTAGTCGACTTCTGACTGTTACTGTACATCTGCTCGTAACACGAGAGAATATCACACACAGCCACATATTTTAAAAGACAACCTTTAAAGAGATTTACGATACAAAATCACGGCAAACACATGACGCTCTGTAAATATTTACAGTAGGGTAAGCAACTGTTCGCATTACAGAGGATTATTAACGTTTTATTATGAGAAAAATTAATTATTAAGCAAGGGGCTGAACTAACTACAGATGTTTTGTAAGCAATTGTTTTTTATGAGTTTTTGAAGTTTGTTATGATGAGAATGTTGAGTAATAATTAGTGCTTGTTTCGTTTATCAACATGAATGACGTAACCAATATTTTGATTTAAAAGAGTGTCCGTGGAGTTTCTTGCCCGTTCTTGTCCACTGTACCTCCTACGCTTTGGAATGGGCATCAGCTTCATCTTTCTGACTGACCGACCCCTTTTTTTTTTGTTTGGAAAATTATCAAATAACTTCTCCCGCTCTGGGCGGAGCGGGACTGTGTGTCAGACTCTTACTGACTAAAACCCACCCTTATCCCTTCCATTGCCTGTGTTGCCAGGGGCCTCGGTAACCCTTTCGAACTTCCACGCGACCCCGGCAGGCATCGGCCCTAGTGGCCCCTACACTTGTGCTGACGACATCTTTGAGGCGCGCGTGGAATACAACGCTCCGTCGACTCGGGCCTGGTCCTTACCGGACGGTGAGCTACCCATTGGTCACCGTCCGCTAGCCCGCGCCTACGGTGGCCGGAAATCCGTCCGGGATTCCCGACGCCCAGGGCGTCTCCTGCGGCGGCTAGGGACGAGAGGGCGCGAAATTTGCCTTTCCCTCAACCGTCCCGCCTCCTCCTTCGCGAGCATTACTGACCGACCCCTAGACAATTCATAAGTCCCTGTAGTAGGTTTATTTGAAATAAATGATTTCAGTTTGAGTTAAGTAAGCAGGTAATTAATGAATAAAGGAACTGAAAAACTAAAATTCGTAACATAACATAACATCCCGCCTTGTTTCCCCGAAAGGTTGGGCAGAGGTGTACCTATCGTACACCCACATTTCGCCAGTTATTGTTTCTAAGTCCCATGTAATAGGGAACGTACCTATTGCCATCAACTCGGCGCAAATCCAGACTCCGGGCTGCTACTGAGAAATTCCAGATAGAAAACCAAATAACACTTTGTCCGACCCAGGAATCGAACCTAGGACCTCATGCTCAACAGTAGCGCTTGCGACCACTAGACCAACGATGCCGTAAAATTTGTAACAATACTTAACAATAACTCAACAATAGCTTTGATGTAAGTAGAAAAGCTAAAACAAAAGTTATTATTCATTTTGGCATAGAGAAAAACGCACCTTGTAGGCTTGTACCGTATGTAACATACGTATATAATAATAATATCCACCCGAGCCGGTCGAGGATAGTTAAGTCGAGGAGTAAAATGGCTCGTTTGTGCCCGAGTATACTTCGATTGCGAGAAAATGAAACAGGCATAAAGTATATTAACAATATTTACTTGTTTGTCTGATCTCCAACGCATGAAATTGTCGTACGCGTTGAGATAAAGTTGCTTGGATTTCGGCGGTAATATTTCTTCAACCACGTTTTTCGCATTCTGCTCCATTAGCGTGTTAGGTGCGAATGTAATTACTTCGTCAAATGACTATTCCTTTGTTTTAGTTTAATCATTATTCACTGTTCAAAAATGTTGCAAAATTTAAGAAGAGAATAGCTAATTCCCCGCCGTAACTTTTTATAAGTTTTTTTTTTATTTTCAACATGTGTCATTCCAAGTCGAATGACACATGTTGAAAATAAAAAAAAAAACTTACTACAGTACTTCATACTGCCAAGTCATAAAAACGTTTCTTTGCGTTTTTAAATAATAGATGACAGCTATTTTATCTGGTTTTATTAAATTAACGATAGAAAACACGGAAGTGATATAAAATAAATAAAATAAAATAACGACTTTAATCTGCGGCGCCGACGCGACGGTCAGCGTGTGGTCAGCGCAACTCTAAAACCAGCCTTATTGTGCATGTGGCTGTTGGGCCTGAATATCTTAGTCTTAGAAAAAAAGTTTACTTTATGCACTAGAGCATAAAAAGCGATTTCATGTCGCCTACACACAACATAAATACGAACTCTTAGAACATGGGAAGTGACAATAATATTATACAAAACAAAATGTGTGCCTGAAAATTCAAATTGTACTTTTCCGTCGGAGAAAATTCTCTTTGATAAACCTAAGTTGTTCTTAGATACAAATTAATATATATTATCATCTTAAGAAACAGTTAAACTTTTCTACCTAGGTAACTATTTATATTAACTCCCACCTATTTTTATCCGACTGCCCCAGGAGGATAATGTTTCTCGAGAGTATGTATGTATGTCTATTTCTTTGGCACGCTCTGTAGCCTAAACGGCTTGATGGATTTTAAAATATTTATAAATTGCATGTGCAATACAAAAAAAGGAGGGGAAGGGTCTTTTTTAAATAAATTACAACAATATTGGTATCAAATTAAAGCTAGTAATGAGTAATTTTCAAATATATATATAATAAAACTAAAAAGCTTGTAATAAAAAAATTATTAAAAAAAAAACCTGACTCAAAAAAAACTAAAAAGGGAAAAACTAGCATTATAATCTATAGAATATTTGTCTTGCAAGCCCCCGGGGACAAACGAATCACCAGGGGGCCTACCATGAACTCTTATAGCAGGTCAATTTTCGACGTAAAGTGAACTGTCGGGCTATTTTGTACTATGAACACGTCAAATAACAGGCGAGCCAGCGATCACGTGACCAAAGCCGGTCAGTAGTCACGTGACACCATTTCATTGGTCTGACCTGCCTTATGCTGTAACATCAAGTCCTTTTTGACATGTAAAACCTTGACAACTGAACTGCCCTGCAGTCATATTAAGCAGCCGTGTAAAACTAACTTTTATTGAACTGTTTTCCTTAATTTAAAATAAACAACGGAAGGACGTGTTAATTTGTGAATACAATACTATTGCGGCGTTATTTAACATTATAGACAACACACAAAAGAATCTCTTTGTCGTTTATTTTAGATGTGTGACCAAAATGAAATTTTTGAGTTTCTTGAAGAAGTTGATGATACTAACAGTGTAAAACATATAGCTAAAATCCAAAGGCAAGTTATGAGACGCATGATAAAACCCTTTGACTTGCAGGATGGCATGTTTGTCAAACGGTATAGGCTCACCAAAGAACTATTACTTGAACATTGCAATGAGCTACGAGCTTTCATGCCACGCACCACAAAATCAATAGATTTGTCGATAGAGGTTAAGGTTTGTACTAAAATAATACATCTATTTATCGCACTAATTATCATAAGAACAATTAAATACAGTATGATCACAAATGACCTCGTACAGTTTTGTGGTGTTGACAATATATTTGACACTCAAGAAATTGTTTTCGTTCGAAAATAGCAATAACTTTGGTAAGATTTTCAAGTAGGTACCTTACCGTTCGTTAAGTATCTAAAAGGGTCTCGAACGTCCTAATCGTGTTAAATAAGAATTTTTGCTACGAAACATAGTTTTTTAGAATTCTTCTGATCATTATAAACTGTTATTAAATTAATTTGATCTACTTTATTAAAACCGTAAAACCGGTAATATTGCGAAAAAGTATTTCCGAACGTTTGTTTATAATATGGCCAGCGATAACGTAGCAGGTCTGAAGTTGATACATTGCAGGTCAGACGGAAATGCTTATGGTACAACTAGAAAACCTGTCAGGTTAACCTGCTAAGTTGACCTGTCATGTACTTGGCAAGTTTTTTTAATGTTGATGGTAGGGCCCCTGAAATATGGTGTAACTTTTGATTGTCGGGCCAGCGATACCAAAATTGTATAGATTATAATGCTTGATTTTCCCTTTTCAATTATGTGTTTTTGCAGTAGGGTTTTTTTTTTTTTTCATAATTTATTTTATAATAAATTCAAAGTATAGGAAAAAAAAGTTCTAAAAATAGAGTGCTTTATGAAAAATAGTATTTTCCTAAGAATTTCCTACCTGAATTTTCTTTACCATCCCTTTAAAGACTAATTCTAAAACAGCAGGGCAACAGTATTCTAAAAAAATAAGACTCAACAATCCACATAGGTAGTCAAAAACCCATACCATGGTCACACCCACGGCCCAGCTCAACAGCCCACCCATAATTTCCACTCAGCCCTTTGACTTAACCTCGTATGAAATTCATAATAATTGAGGGACAATTAAGTTTGGCCGACCTTTGGGGCTTTGGTACACCTTTGAGGTAGGAACCATTGCGTCCCATTTCACTTTGAGCGTTTAATAGAGAGTAACCTCAAAGAAAAATGTACTTACCAACAATTACACCTACGTATGTAACTATGAGGCACTCGGGAGGGAGCTGAGTCAGTCAGTAGGGATGAGGTGGTGATATCGATAAAGTGATTGGAAAAATTTGTAAAAAAAGCCTTTTTAAGCATGCTTTTCGGGGAATACCTAGGGAATATTTCCTATTTCTTCCCATGGGTGTCGTAAACGGCGACTAAGGGACATACGAGCTACAGCGTTCTCTATGCATTTTAACACCATACTGCGATTGCCGGCTATTATGGCAACCCCCTCCTAATTGGGGGAGGCCTATGTCCATGGGCACGCCACGATTGCGGCGATAAGTCCCCTCTTTGAGGAGTGGCTGGAGAGGCGCCACGGCGTCCTCACCTTCCGCATGACGCAGGTCCTCACCGGACACGGCAGCTTCGGGAGGTTCCTGTGTCGGATAAGGCAGGAGGAAACGTCCGGGTGTCACCACTGTGTGGATCGCCCGGAGGACACGGTGGAGCATACGGTGGAGGTCTGCCCGGCTTGGGCAGAGCACCGCCGTGTCCTCGTGGAGGCGATCGGCGGCAGAGACCTCTCGCGTCCGGCCCTGGTTCAGGCCATGGTACGGAGCGAGAGGGCATGGGCAGCCGTTACCTCCTTCTGCGAAGCAGTAATGCTCGCGAAGGAGGAGGCGGGACGGTTGAGGGGAAGGCAAGTTTCGCGCCCTCTCGCCCCTAGCCGCCGCAGGAGACGCCCAGGGCGTCGGGAATCCCGGGCGGATTTCCGGCCACCGTAGGCGCGGGCTTGCGGACGGTGAGCAATGGGTAGCTCACCGTCCGGTAAGGACCAGGCCCTGGTCGACGGCGCGTCGTATTCCACGCGCGCCTCAAAGAGATGTCGTCAGCACAAAAGTAGGGGTCCACTAGGGCCGATGCCTGCCGGGGTCGCGGGAAGGTACGTATGGGTCACCGAGGCCCCCGCAACACAGGCAACAGGAAGGAATATGGGTGGGTTTTAGTTAGTAAGAGTCTGACACACCCTCCCGCTCCGCCCAGAGCGGGAGAAGATATTTGATGATTACCCACCCTCAAAAAAAAAAAAAAAGGCCTATGTCCAGCAGTGGACGTTTTTCGGCTGAAACGATGAAACGACGACGACCTTAGGAATTCTTAGGGAAATTCTCACTTATTCGCAGCATTTTCTCGATAAACCTTTAAGGAAGTGAGCATTTTCAAACTTTTGAGGATCAGCAAAAGCACAAAGTCCTAAGATCGCCTATCGTCCTATCAAAGGCAGCATTATTATTGCCAAACTGGGTCCCTAAAACAAACTCTTAAGATAATACCTGCCCAAGAAGTGCCCTGGCTTCTAACATCCAAACTAATATTATAAATGCGAAAGTAACTCTGTCTGTCTGTCTGTCTGTCTTTCTGTCTGTCTGTCTGACTGTCTGTCTTTGCTTCACGCCTAAACTACTAAACCGATTTGTGTGAAATTTGGTACAGACATAGTTTGGAACTTGAGAAAGGACATAGGATAGTTTTTATTACAAAAAATAAAATAAAAAATAAAATTTATTCCGGACATACAGCGCCATCTATTGGTCAAGAGTCGGCATCAATTCAGTACTGAAAATTCATCGGAAAAATGTAAATAAATAGTAAAAAGGTATGAAAATATAATATAATACAACTTTTAGTACAAAGAAAATGCTCTAACGGAGTATAGATAATTCTATTAGTACTATATGTCGAGTTGGTGATCGCGCAATGGTGTCGATCGTTACACGAGTTCGGTTCATGTTATTGTTTTAATTCATCGGAAAAAAGTAAATAAATAGTAAAAAGGTATGAAAAAAATAATATCAATATAATAAAACTTTTAGTTCAAAGAAAATGCCCGAACGGAGTATAGATAAATAATCCGAGTTGTCACTATGCTCGATAGATGGCGTTGGGATCGAAATAGATCGCGCTATGGTTTCGTTACACGCATTTGGTTGGGTATCGGCCGAGCGCTTCGGTACTGTCGTG
Organism: Atethmia centrago; assembly: GCA_905333075.3. Lineage (NCBI taxonomy): Eukaryota > Metazoa > Arthropoda > Insecta > Lepidoptera > Noctuidae > Atethmia > Atethmia centrago. The sequence goes on from HG995379.1 coordinate 7,513,791, forward strand.
GAATTGTGGATTGATCGTTTCGTAAATTTAAAATTGGCTCCGTTATATTAGTAGATTAAAAGTTTTATTTGTTGGGTTGTCTGGTGGTTGTTTTCAAAATTGGTTCCGTTGTATTTGTCGATTAAAAGGTTTATTTGTTGGGTTGTCTGGTTGTTGTATAATGTAAGTTTAGTTTGATCTCGATTATTAGTAGATATATTAGTAGATACTAAAATTGTATGTCTAAATTCGTTTTAATTTTTAAATTAATTAGATCGTTCCTTTTAAATTATTTAGTTTTAAGCTTGGTTATTAAGAGAATGGGTTGTAATATAATGTCTTTTAAATTGTTATCAAGTTTAGCAAAGCAAGTCAAATTTAGCACGTAGTTCCAGCGGAGCTCGAGCTAAAAGAGTTGCAAGAAGTCAAGGGTCTCAAGAACAGACTCCAGCCCGTTTAACTTTAGACGCCGAGCGTCACGCTGCTCAAAGAGCTGCTGAGACTGAAGAGGTGAGGCAGGAGCGACGGCTCTTAGACGCTGAGCGTCACGCTACTCAAAGAGCTGCTGAAACCGAAGAGATGGAAAATCGGGAATGGTTATGCGAAAGGGCGATATTGGCGCCAACAAATGAAATAGTAGGCCGGATAAATGACCAAATTATGTCTGACGTAGAGGGAGATGTCATCGAGTATCTATCAGTAGATAACGTCGTGGATACCGAGCAAGTGACATCTTACCCAACAGAGTTTCTCAACTCCTTAGAGTTATCAGGAGTGCCTTCTCACAAGTTGAGGCTGAAAGTTGGAGTTCCTGTGATGCTTATGAGAAACCTAGATCCACCAAGGCTATGTAACGGCACACGGTTACAAGTAACCTATTTAGGACGGAATGTCATTAAAGCCGTTATTATGACTGGAATGGCAAAAGGCAAAACTGTAATTATTCCCCGCATTCCCATCATTCCAACTGATTTGCCATTCCAATTCAAAAGAGTTCAGTTTCCGCTGAAAACTGCGTTTGCAATAACCATAAATAAAGCCCAAGGGCAAACGCTTAAAGTTGCGGGAGTACATCTTGAAAAATACTGTTTCTCCCATGGACAACTATACGTTGCGTGCTCAAGAGTGTCAAAACCACAAGACCTATATATTTTTGCAAAGGATGGCAAAACTAAAAACGTGGTATACAGAAACTTTAATAATCTTTAAAGCCTAAAATAATAGAAAATTTGTCAAGGGAGAAACAGTATTTTTTTCTGAAATGGCAAATCAAAATAATATTTTGAAAATAAGGGAAAAATAACATTTTCGCCTTTTTCGATCGGCAATAACGGCTTTAATGCCCTAAGTGAGTATACATATCTTCAATTCAAACGCAGAGCTCATTATGTTGATTTTTGAAGAGTTCCCTAGAATATCTTCCACATTTCATTTTTGAAGAGATCCCGCGAGATCGGGAACTATGTGGGTAAAACCAAAAATCTGCCGGAAGTCACTATTCCACGCGAACGAAGTCGCGGGCAAAAGCTAGTAGGTACATATTATGAAGATCAACTATGTATGGTGAGACTACTGTGTAAATCTGGGATATACCAAAAAATATTGGTTGCTAGCAAATCATAAATAGCCTTTACATCGAATAAATACAATACATAGCCAATACATCTTTTACATCTATCTCTAGCTCTCTTTTACGTCTTCTAACAGCCAACTTAGACTCTTAATCTATCGACACTTCACTTATCGACGTGCCCTCACCCCTAACATGCCAGTGCCGCCGCGTGGCCTTTGTGGAGTCTCTCCAATATTCGCTTTGTTACTCTGAAAAATGTACCAGCCGCCATCGGGCGTATTACTTTGTAGCAAATGTTTGCCTTCATATAAATACGACGGTATTCACTGTATTATATCGCATTTATGTTGGAGCTGTTGAATCTTGTTTGGCGTTTAGAGATAGTGCTTTTTTGGGGGAAATATTAGAGGTTTTGTGTAGTTTTGTAGAGATTGTATTTACAGGAAGCTTTTCTTAAATGAAGAAGGCTGGCAAAGGTCTATAGTGTCTATAGTGCCAAGTCATTGATGAAATGAAGCGGATGGTTAAAATAAGAAATGAGTACATAAGAGGAAGTCTGAAAGCGGCATCGGTGACTGAAAAGTTGTGCGGAAATCGGTTGTCATGGTATGGGCATGTGATGCGAAGGAATGAGGAAAATGTCATGAGGAAAGTCTTGAGTATGAATGTCGATGGCTATAAGAGTAGGAGAAGACCAAAGAAACGATGGATGCACTGTTTGAAAGATGATATGGCTAGAAAGGGGGTGACAACTAATAGAGAAGTATGGAAGAAAGGGACATGTTGCGCCGACCCCAAATAAAGTGGGATAAGGGCAGGAGTATGATGATAATTGAGGAAATGAAGCATTTCGACCATTCGGCAAAGCTTGTTGACCTGAGGGATAGACAAAGTGGCATTTAGACGATGATGGAAAAGTCAAATGTATCGGATCGACATAAGCTACCGGAACTCTTATGTCAATCCTGTTAAAAGTCGTTGTAGTAAGTAATTCGAAACACTTTGGAAGCGAATGCCACTTGTAATTTTAAAACTATGGTAGATTCATGAAAACGATGGTAGATTTATGAAAACTATGGTAGATTTATGAAAACTATGGGGATTTATGAATTGGAGATGATTAAAGTTGTTTCGGGAAAGCCGTCGCAATAATCTTGAATGTCATGGAATAAAACCTAACAATTACTTACTTCACGAATATCAGAAGAACACCTCGCCTTAACAACAACTAAAATTACAGTCTTTTCACAGTTTTTTTACCTCTGCATCACTGGTAAAATCACAGTGATATTCGTTCTTCTTATAATGAGGTTGAGTTGGGTTTCTGCCACTGTCAAGTCTGTCAAAATTACAATCATCTTTATTCTCGTTAAAATAAGGTTGCTACTAAGTTGCTGCTGTCAGTGGTAGAATAATTGTGACAAAACTGTACAGCAAGAGTGACAAAAATAATCACAGCAAAAACCCATTGATAGTTAGATAGAAAACTCTTTATTATGTACACCATAATAAAGAGAAAGCCAACGCAACAAAAAAAAAACCAGAGCCCAACAAAAAACAAAACATGATTCTTCTCCCTACAAAACATAGCTACATCTACAGCCAACAGAAACCCTAACACATTAATACTTGGACGGGTCCGAAGAAATATTTTTTCCCAAAAGTAATCCATTGGGCTGCTACCTAATGAATTTAGAGGGTTAATGGTACCGTCGGCCCTTTGAAAATGGCCGACGGAGATATTGACCGGGAATGTAGCTGCAGATACTTGTTCTGTGTTTTGTGTTGATGCTACCCTGATTGAGGGTTTTTGGGGAAAACTGTTGTTTGGTATATTTTGGGGATGAATGGAGAATTTCTGATAATACATGCCTGAAATAACTGCTAGGGTTTTCATAAAATACACGTTAAATTACCGAAAATGCCGATTTCATTAGGAGATTGATGATTGATGATTTAGTTTTTTTTTTGTTATTGGTAACAAAAAAAAAACTAAATCATTGACAAAAAATGTTTCCAATTAAAATTCGTTTACCAAAAAATTGCTTATAGCATTTGTTTGGCTTGTCTTTCTCTCAATATAGATGTTAAATGTCTTTTGAGGAAAAAAACACCCAGATTTGAGTGGACCTGTCTAGTTAGTGCACGCTTTTCTCAGTAATTGAGCTACACGTCAACTCAGAGCTTAAGGAGCTCAACGACTCGTCGAACAATACCAAAAAACGACATTTGGGTAGGCCGAATAAAGTACTCAAACTGCCAGACTATCATTAAAGCTAACTGAGAAAGACACTAAACAAAATATGACCCACATAGTCCTCACATTCACAATAATTTAAATAATAATATATTAAACTCCACAAAGTAAATATGTAATTGTGTTTAGAATAATCATTAAATAGCAAATATAAAAAAAAGTTACAGTATGCAATAATTGGAGCAGCTCAATCTCAAGCCTTTTTGTCCTCAATACAATCTTTAATGTTATAAAAGGCCTTTTGGCACAACTTACTTTTAAGAAATGATTTGAATTTATTAAGGCTTAGATCTTGAACGTGGCTTGGAAGTTTATTATAAAAACGTATATATTGACATCTGAATGATCCACCTATTTTCTTGAGCCTTGTTATAGGTAAGGCACATTTTAGTTTTATCAAAAAGTCCGTGTGACACACTTATGCCTTGAAAATCAGTTTTATTATCAGACACATAATTACTCTTTGAACAGGCGAATATTTGCTAAAATTAATATTGATAAATGATAAATGATTTTATTTCTGAAAGTAGGTTTGCACAAACCCTTTTACACGTCAATCATATTTTAAAAAACTAGATGAGGTTGGCGTTTCCTATCTGACTACTCTGAGAAGAAAGGCTGAAACAAACTCAGACGTTACAGTCTCTTTTAAAGTCCAGACATCAGACAGTCCTTGTGCGTAACAGCATCACCAACCCGGACAAGGACCAACTACAACACAGACAGAGAGTGACGGGGAAGGAAGACGGACCTGGCAGCTCTAACACTTTCCCGGCCGATGGAGTACGCATGCTGTACAAGCGCGGAAAAATCATGGCTCGAGGGAAGAAAGTAGGCGACCGAAAGCGCAACACTCGCGAAGGCTCTAGCCAGCGCGAAGAGCGATCGGACGCCGAAGAGGTAGTACGCGACCAGCCACGTGTACGCGAAGGGGCAACCCAGCGCGGAAAACGGCCGGACGCGGAATCACGTGACCAGCCGCAAGTACGCGAAGGGGAAACCCAGCGCGAAAAGCGGCCGGACGCGGAACTATGCGGGCGAGGGCAAGTACGCGAAGGGGAAACCCAGCGCGAAAAACCTCCGCACGCGACTGAGCCTGCCGGGGCCGCCAGCCGACCCCAGGACACCGACTTGACCCACGACCGACCTCGACCCCAAAGGAAGAGGGGTAAGCGCGCTGGATCCTCACGCCAACCGCTACCGGCGAGAAGCACCCAGACGGGTACCTCCGATCCGCAGCCTGGACCAAGTGGTACAGGGCCGGTGAAGAGGGAGCGCCCCGACGACTCGGCCTCACCGAGCACGCTTCAGGGGGACGCCAAACGCGTGAGGGTCCACTCCGCCCAGGGAGTGCAGAGGACCTACGCGCGCGACCAAAGGACATTCCTGCGCGGCTGGCCGTAGCAATCTGCTTCCCTACCCCCTCTAGAGACCTGACCAAGGAAGAGGCCATACACATCAAGACCAAACTTGAGAGCCTTATGCTGGACACGGACTCCACATCGCAGCTCCCTGCCTTCCGCGGCTACCCTCGGGTAGCGGAAGGCACCGTGCAGTTGTGGTGTGAGGACGACCATGCTCTGACCTGGCTGACTCAGAACGTGCCCCGTATACAACTCCCAGACACCGACCTTACCCTAACGGTAATGAAACAGACCGACGTGCCGACCCGTGCCCGAGCCTCACTCTTCGTCCCACGCTACAAGGGGGACATTGCCCGGCTCCAAAGTATTCTGATTCGTCAGAATACTTGGTACGACATAGGCAAGTGGTCGCTGCAAAGGGCAACTACCGTCGGTGGCGACAACTATGGGACATATTTGACCCTAGGTGTACCACCGGAGGAAGTTGAGAAGGTCCTAGCCCGGGAGCGTCGGATATCGTACCTGCTTGGGTCGATATACGTACGCTTCTGGCCCACGACCCAACCCCCTGACACCGCGACCCAACCCCCTGCCACACTGACCGAAACAACGACGGACCTGACTGTGACGATACCGACGTCAACAGACACACTGGACACGGACATGGACAGATTGGAGGAGGTCATGGCCCGAGCGGCAATGGCCGACGAAGACGAAGCCATACCGCCAACATCGCCCGGCTGGAACGAGCAACTGTTAGCCTCGTCACCGGGCGGTCAACACGACGACCAGCATAGGGCGGAGGGAGCGGAGGGATTGTCCGATGGATCCATCTCCGACTAACTCCACCCCACCGTCGCCATCGCCCCCCCTCAACATCATACAGACAAACCTCCAGCATAGCCAGACTGCCACGGCTAGTTTACGCAGGGCGCTGGAGGTAACACCCCGAACCATCGCACTGATCCAGGAGCCTTGGATCAGGAATAATAAAATATGTGGCCTCGGTAACATCGGAGGTAAGCTGATCCTGAACACACACAGCGCAGACAAGCCAAGAACCTGCGTCTACATACCCAAAGGAATTCCTATCACACCACTTACTCAATTCTGTTCCAGAGACTTAACAGCTGTCAAGCTCCACAGCGATGGTAGCGCTCCAGATGTTGTACTGGCCTCGGTGTACATGCCAGGCGAGGACGCAAACTGTCCTCCAAAGGAGATGGCCGACCTAGTGCAGCACTGTGAGCGCGCCAAACTGGAGCTGATAATCTGCACCGATTCGAACGCTCACCACCCTCTATGGGGCAGCGACGCACCGAATTCCAGAGGAGAGGTATTATCCACCTATTTATTTTCTACTAATCTTAACATCATTAACCGCGGCTCTGAACCCACTTGGGTCACAGTCCGAGGACAAACGATCATAGACTTAACACTTGCTACAGAAAACGCGACTAACTTTATTATGAACTGGCACGTATCGGACGAGCCATCTTGCTCGGACCATAGGAGGATACGCTTCACAATAACTACCAATACAAAGAAACCAACACCAAGGCGGAACCCGCGGCGCACCGATGTACCCGGGTTTAAACGTCTACTAGCCTCTCTATTAGATAGACACCTATCACAGGTAACTATAAGAGACCAAACGCAACTGGAATACACCGTGACAAAGTTATCAGAATATATAACCGAAGCATACCATGCATGCTGCAAACTAAGAGCGCCAAAAACCAAGGGCGAGAGGAACCCCTGGTGGAACGCAGAACTTAGTAAACTCAGAGATGCATTGCGGAAACAATTCAACAGAGCCAAAAACACCAGACTCCCGGACGACTGGGAACTATACAAAGAAACCCAATATGCATACAAAAAACAGATTAGAACCGCCAGGAGATCTGCTTGGCGGAAATTCTGTGAATCCATAGAGACAAATAACGAAGCCGCTAGGGTAAGGAAGATCCTGGCAGCAGACCAGGACCGAACTCTTGGCGCGCTGAAAAAGCCTGATAATTCATACACACTAACCGACCAGGACACCAGTAAGGTCCTTCTCGAAACCCACTTCCCAGACTGTAGACTCCTGGAGGATGGGAGGTGGGAGGCTGAACCAGAATGGACCCCAACGGATCAGGACTGGTCCACAGCCCGCAACATAATAACAGAAGACCGGTTAAGGTGGGCTATTGACACCTTTCAGCCGTACAAGTCCGCAGGGCTGGATGGCATTTTCCCAGCCCTGCTGCAGTGGGGGGTAAATCATCTGGTGCCATTGCTGACGGAGATTTATCGAGCCTGCATGGCACTCAGGTACATACCCCTCGCGTGGCGCGAGGTGAAAGTCATTTTCATACCGAAACCTGGCAAAACCGACTATACACAACCCAAAGCTTATAGGCCTATAAGCCTCACATCCTTTCTACTGAAGACCCTCGAGAGACTTTGCGATAGACACATTCGAGACGGACCACTTCGAGCCAAACCCCTCCATAAACAACAGCATGCGTATACCACAGGCAGATCAACAGAATCCGCGCTGCACAGCGTGGTTTCCAAAATCGAATGCGCAGTGGATCACAAATGCTCAGCACTGGCCGCCTTCATTGACATCGAAGGCGCCTTTGACAAAACGATGTTCAAAAGTATCAACACGGCCCTTGACAGGCACAGCATAGACCAGACCATAAGTGGCTGGATCTCAAATATGCTTAAACTTAAACTGAGAGCGGTACAAGTCACAGTGAACGACACCACCAGGGCCATAGTGGCGAAGGGCTGCCCACAAGGTGGCGTCCTCTCGCCACTCTTATGGAACCTGGTTGTCGACAGTCTTATCAAAACACTCAACGATAAAGGTTACTTCACCGTAGGCTATGCGGATGACTTAACCATAATAATAAACGGCACCCACGAGAATACCCTGTGCAACCTTATGCGCCAAGCCTTAAAAATAGTAGAGGTTTGGTGCAATAAGCACCAACTATCAGTAAACCCTACAAAAACCGAATTGGTTCTTTTCACAAAGAAGAGGAAATTGCCGCTACTACAGCTACCACGATTCTTTGGAACCACCCTAAGCCTATCAACTGAAACCAAATACCTGGGCATTTTCTTGGACAAACAGTTGAATTGGGCAAAACACACCAACTACATCATTACAAAAGCCAGCATATCACTGTGGCAGTGCAAAAGACTGCTCGGCAGGAACTGGGGAATTAACCCCAAGATTACCCACTGGCTATTCACCACGGTCATCCGGCCAACTATCACATACGGCTCACTAGTCTGGTGGCCCAGGACAGACCTGAGCACAGCCCAAAAAGATCTCGAAAAACTGCAACGGTTTGCTTGTGTAGCAATCACAGGCTGTATGAGAACTACGCCCACCGCCGCCCTACAGGCGATGCTTGGATTGCCGCCTCTGCACCTCATCGTGCGAGAGGAGGCAGCCCTGGCCGCCTTTAGGCTTAACATAACAGGGACCCTGAGCAAAGACTCTAGAGTCAAGCACATACGCATAAGGGAGGATGCGATCAAACGAAGACCGATGATGGCATCACCCTGCGACAGAGCCCCAAAACTACACTGTTTCCAAAAGCACTACAACATAATACTCACAGAAGAACGGTGCGACTATTCAGGCCCGCATGAGGTAAGAGTATACACCGATGGATCAAAGACCAACTCCGGAACCGGAGCTGGCGTTTTCTCACACGACCTTAACATAGATATATCCTGTCCGCTGGGAATGTTCAACACCGTCTACCAGGCGGAATGTGTGGGCATTATACAAGCGGCGTATGCCATAGAAGCCAGGAGAGTTACTGACACTCATGTACGTATACTCTCCGACAGCGCCTCAGTTCTCCAATCCCTAGGGAAGAAACATAATACCTCGAGATTAACACAAGAATGTCACAATGCGCTAGAACGTATAACGGTATTGAACCGCAACACAGTGACACTGCAATGGATAAAAGGACACAGTGGATCCCTGGGCAATGACGCAGCTGACGAACTAGCCAGGAAAGCATCCGGCACGTCAGTCTGCGGACCAGAGCCAATCGTGCCCATCCCCTTCAACCAACTACGCAGGTGGCTACAGGAGCTCACCCACACACAAGCGGAGAGCTGGTGGTCCTCGGCACAGGGGTGCAGACAGTCCAGGGAGGCTATGCCATCCTTGGATAGCAAGTTAACCAGGCGCCTGTTACGCCTGAACAGGGCCGGCCTGCGCCTGTTGACGGGGACCATCACGGGCCACTGCTCGCTAAACAAACACTTCCACACAATAGGCATAACGGACAGCCCTCTGTGCAGGGCTTGCATGGAGGCAGAGGAAACCGTTGCGCATGTGCTCTTCGAATGCACAGCCGTCACCCACATTAGAACAGAAACCCTCGGGGCACCTAGATCCTACACAGAGGTTCTAAACAGACCAGGAGATGTTATCAACTTCTGGAGGGAGGTGGGCTGGTTGGAATAACCACCAAAAAACGGCCGCCATGGCCCACGCACAATGGTCCACTTGAAGGACTAAGTGCGGAAACCAAACCCTCTAACATAAGTCCAGACATAATCTTGGTCAGATCATGTGAAGACTGTAGATTGGTGTTTGGAATGGTCTTTTGAGGAAAGAACCATACAGATTTGAGTGGACCTGTTCAGTCAGTACACGTATTTTTCAGTACCCGTGTAGCTCAACTCAGAACTTAAGGAGCTCAACGACTCGATGAACAATATCAAAGAAAGGAAATTAGGTAGGCTGCACAAATTACTCAAACTGCCAGACCATGATTAAAACTAACTGAGAGAAAAATAAAAACAGTGACCCACAAGTCTTCACATTCATAAGAATCAAAATAATATAATACTTTACAAAGCAAATATTCATGACATTGTATACAAAATATCATCAATGTTAATGAGTTTATAAGAATCCAGAAATAATCTTGGTCAGATCATTTCAGGACCATATAGATTGTATGAGTGTCTGAAATGGACTTTTGAGGAAAGAACCATACAGATTTGAGTGGACCTGTCCATTCAGTTCACGCATTTGTCAGTAACCGTGTAGCTCAACTCAAAACTTATGGAGCTCTACAACTCGACGAACAAAACTAAAGAAAGGGCATTTGGGTAGGCTACATAAAGTACTCGAACTGCCAGATTATCATTAAAACTAACTGAGAAAAAGAAAAATGAAATATATAATCTACCTAGTCCTGACATAAATGTCAGTAAGTCAATAGAAAAAAAATGACAATATTAATTCCAAGACAGTATAAAAATTATTGAAATTTATTGAGGCTCAGTTCTTTAACTGCTTGATTAAACGACTGTATCCGACGAATCAGCATGCAATTGTAATGTCAAAACTGTTTTTCCTGCTGTTACATTACAGAAATCAGCTGTAGTGAGTGAAGAGCGGTCACTTAGAATCTTATTGTTCAACGCCTTTTGTTAATTCCGCTGGTCAAAAACTTGTACGCACTTTTGCACGTTTTAAACTTGCACTTACATGCCGACTTACACGATGACTTACAAGCCAACAACAAAATACCAAACACGCACATGAGACGTAAGAAAACACCATATAAATAGTTATGAGCAACAAATATTGTCCATTTGACCACTACCAAAGATTCCGGGAGAGACGCACCGTCCATATTGTAGTGGGTAGAAGTAGAGGGGGAGGCAATCCGCGTCGGCGCATGTAGTCGCGAGCGGCAATATCGCGATGGCCGGCGGCTCATTTAATCACGCGACGGAATTTGCAGGATAAGGGAGACCTTCGGGGTGGGTTAGAGTGGAGACGGAAAGATTCTGATAGCTTTGTAGATGATTCTGGCACCGTTGTGTTATTTTCTGGCGAGGCTGGGGAATATCAATCGGTCACTGCTCACAGACAAAACAATAATAAATAACTTATGCATAGAAAAAAATTCAAAAGAATGTTAAGAATGTGTGGCAAAAGGTTTAGAATGATTATTATTATTTTTCCACCAGCTTCGCTAAATTACTCGTTTTTTTGATACCCTTTAATTTTCTGTGTGTCCTCTTTCACCAAACCTATTTCGTACAACGCGAACCTATTTCGAACCGCTCCCGCCACAATCCGCTCCTGCAATAAGGGCGCTGCTTCTAGAATATTCTAGAAGCCTTGTGAGAAATAGAAGACGCGCGCCTTGTTTTGTCATCAGCCGACTGAAGTACGTCAACTGGGCCGCGCACCGTGAAAGTGATTCTCTTCGCCCCGAACCCTATTGTTTTTATTATATATATATATATATATATTACAAGTAATATACCCCTTTCAGTATGTGTGTGTGTTAAACTGGGTTATATCATAGATACTATACAGTCCATTATTTTAGTTATCCAGCTAAATACAACGTAAGGCAAGAGTTTTAAGTCAAGTTTCAAGTCCATCGCTACCACACTCCTTGACCCGTTTCCTCCATGTAACTTGATTTAGAACTTGCGGTTTTCAAGGACACAACACAACTTTATCACAACTTTGCACGTTTACAATGTGATATTTACGAACTTCAAGTATCGAGGGCTGTTTACAAGCATTTAGGATATTTGACTTCCATTCTGTTCATGTTTGAATTAAATCGATAGTACCTACTTATCTCTAGAAGTTTATTTTCAGCAAATAAGTAAGCAAGTGCATCTTTACTTTTGGGTATTTGTAAATTCTGACTAAGATTATGTCAGAGGACTTTAAAAGAGACTTTGACCTCTGAGTTTGTTTCGGCCTGTCTTCTCAGAGTAGTGATATAGGAAACGTCGACCTCAACTAGTTTAAAAAAATGTGTTTGACGTGTAAAAATGTTCATGAAAACCTACTTACAGAAATAAAATCCTTAATTATTTATCTCATTTGAGATTTTGCGATCATGTGATGCGAGTAAGATTTCGCACCTTTTGCAACAGGGATTCGTATCTGCTTACGCTGCGTTGATTTCTGAATCCGTAGATTCTTATCTTTCATCGTCTCCAAAAAGAAGACTGGTACCTGAACAAAAAATCGAGCGATCACCAGATAGAAGAGCAAAATCTCAAAAAAATCTGCAAGATCTCTCTCTACACTTACTTAGCAGATGGCTGATAAAAGGCGCGCGGACATTGCACGCTTATTGGACGAGTCAATAATGTACTGCTGGAGGGACAAATGCCGAGACTAGACAGCATATTTGTACATATAGATAGCAATAAACGTTGTCAACGATAATGTTGGCTTGTCAGCGGACCAAGCGTGATTTGGGTCTTTGTTTGGAACCTTTGAAGTGTTGTTTAAGTTGTAGCGTAGTATATTATCCTTCGTAACTTATAATGTATCAGAAGGTAGCATTTATTTCATATTCTATTTACAGCACAAAATAGTTAAACTATATATGCAATTAACTAGAACAGATTATTAGATATTGTAACGGTATGTTTGCAATATCTACATATATACCAAAACCAGTGCCAGTTTATGCCTCATCATAAAAGATTGTTGAGAGATCCCCAATTCAGACAAATTTTATAAGTCAAAAACAATTTGCAAGTCTACAATATGAAACAGAGCAGGAAAGAAACTGAACGGATACATTTTTCAAAGAAATATGGTTGAAATAATTATATTTACGTTAGAAATCCTGATCATCATCATTCTATTATCGTCACATAAATCGGCTGGGTTGGATCTTTGATATTCCCTGCGCATAGTGACTTCGTATCGATAAATTGTTTCCAAAACTATTATATACTCTGCTTCTTCCTCACCTTTATTGTTATGATCGGGTTTGAAATTATAACTTCCCAACTCTCTCTCTATGCCTTTATATTAATAATATTTCTGTAATGTTTTATAGAAAGAGAACATACCGATGTGCTTGCCAATGATATCGTTAACTTGTCTCTGAACAAAACGTGAGTTGGGTCTTAGTCTCGACCCCTTGTAGGTTGTTTAACTTGTCACTTTAGAGTAACTAGAATATTTTAGATCGGGACGATTATAGCTCATTACATACTCGAAGCTTCTATTTCATTTTTAATTGATATAAAATTGAAATCAATAGGAGTACGTTAAGAGGGCCTAGACAAGCGGTGATCGCTTTCAGAGCGTTTTGAATTTCTTCATCGACTTTCAACAGGAGCGATATGGCATAATTAAGCTTTACGGTAGCTTATGTCAATTCAATAATTATATTTTCGACTTCTCCATCATAGTTATCGCCGATAGAATGACACTTTGTCAATGTCCTCAGATCTCGTAACAAATTCTTCAGCTATTCTTTTACGTGTTTCGAATATCGGTTTGAATTGTAGTAAGTCAGAACAGCATTACCTATATAACCAGATGTTGTAACTGTTTCTTTACTATCAACATCATTGTCTGGTTTAGATATAACTTAAAGGAACGTAGATATACATACAGTTCCTACAAGTTGTCTGACCTTCTCGCTTTCTTTTCCTCGCACCGTCGGGGCGTCGCGACGCAATAAAAATATAGAAAATATTTGTAAGGTTACGAATGGCCGCCGCCGGTGGTATATTGTAGGTATCGCAAAATATGTAGCTGGCATTTTATTTCCGGATTTATTTGAATACTTTCATATAGGGAAAATCTTTGTTTTACTAACTAAACTGTCCAATTTTGGGACGACCATGCCAACATACGTAGTTATGCGTCTCAAACAGAAGCTTTTTAAGCAAATAAAAAAATCTCCAGCGTAATGAAACCAATTCCGGACTAAAACACTTTCCTCCACAATTTCCTCAAACAAAATCAACTGGAGAAAGCCATCACCATAAAAAATATACTTCCACCATTGTCGGTCAACATTCCTCATTCTTTGGAGCACGTCTTCACGCTTTCAAGTGCGTAATCCTTCAGGAATCGCCACTATTGTACTCCCGAGACAGAGCATTAATCCTGCCTTTTCAAGACAAGAGATATCCATCATTTGTCAACATTGAACCGGTGGTGCGTCCCCTTGCCTCCCTGCCACCCTCCCTCTACACTCACACAGGGGAAGACTGTCACAGATTACGTTGGGTGTTTTAAATTTTCAGAAGGGACGTTTCTGAGCTTTCTGACCATCATCATCTGCCTAGCCTTTTCCCAACTATGTTGGGGTCAGCTTTCGGTCTAACCGGATCCAGCTGAATTGCTTCTGAGCTTTCTGACAAGCTCCTGAAAATATTTTTGGACGTTTGCTTGGTAATTGGTAAGTTCGCAGCTTGTGATTGATCGTTGATTGTGAGAAAGATGACATACGGCATACGACAGTTGCACAACCCACTGAAGTTGGTTGTTAAGAACATCATTGAATAATAAAATCACACATTAAATAATATTTTAAAGTACTCCAATGGTTTATTGTGAAAGACCGATACCTAATATAATAAATATTACTTCCAAAGATAACACAATATTTTTATCACAGTTTCCAAAGGAATGTTTATTTACATAATCAAATTACGAGATGGTTATTAACATTAACTAAATTAAATTAAAACTAAGTTAAACCTAAAAAGGCCCTCGAGGCATTGGACCGAGAATGCTGGCGGTATTTCCTCGCTGAATTGCAATGCTGAAGCGTTGGGCGAGAAAGCCGCCACCTTTTCGGTCACCAGTTACATCAACTAGAATAAAAAATCAAATCAAAAGTCATTGATTAAAACTAGGCTGAGGATCAGCACTTTTCGAACGTCAAAATTACATAAGACAGTCCCCCAAAACGCCCACCCTTCGCCACTTCCTAATGCTTTAGCTGGGAAGAAGAAGTGGCCAAGAAACTCCCCAGCAGACGTTAGACGTTTCGCGATTTCCGCAAATAACTTATGTTTCCAAATAAGTTACTATTAAAGATCGTGTTGTCCATATTCGACGCTGTGCTATGGTTATCAAATCGTACGTTCGCTGCTATAAAACACCAATGACGTGTTATAAAACTTAAAAAACCCAATCACTTTTTTAATAACCATTCCTCAAACAATAACCCGATTCCCGCCTCCCCTGGCTAATCTTTGCCAACCGCCCGTGTACATAGATATATGAGAGTGAGCTAGTGATTGTCAAAATTTGGCTTCGTAGAACAAAGCGTTATTTACCGAGCCGGGAGAAGCCTTTGTGTCGGCATTACACCACTCCACATAATATTGTGAAACTTCTCACAATGCTCTGTTTGCCAGGACGTATTATGAGGCTCAGAAAAATTGCGACTTGTTGTACGGGAGGTGATTCGGATTAGGTTTTGAGTTTGTGAGGTGGCTGTCTTTTTAGGTCGGTGTTTTATGTCGTGTCGTTGACAGTTGAAGTTTAGGCTAATGAAAACATTGGAAGGTAAGTGTTTTAGGTTTTAAAATAAAGATTTGTCTTTTTGTTATTTTACATTGTGATATTTATTTGCGAATAAAAATAATATTAAAATATCCGCCAAATATGAATAGTCTTTTCAAAATAATGCATTCATTTCATTCAAGTAAAAAATCTATTTTATTATTCATTCCCTTATATTGTGCAACAAAAAATAAAAATAAAAACGACAAAAGGGGGCAACATACTCGGTGCAGCTATGCCGTTAATATAAACCGGCTATTAAATAACAATGAAGCCGTCACACGATGCACGCAGAAAACGAATTACCGAGAAATTAATTGGCCGAAAACCCGTCCGAACACACGTTCGGAAAGCTCGCGTTCGAAATTCAAATGAGGCGGCACGCCCCACCCCCGGCCCCGCCCCGCCGCCATCTTGGATCCGAGTGGGGTGGCGGAGGGGGGCTATTAAATTATTTCATTCCACATTGGGCCGCTCCCGCTATCGGATTAAAACAATTGCCTGTGAAACCGTAAATGGATAATGAATTTTGCGAAGAAAATAATATGGTACGAAATTTAATTTTGCTCAGAGCTCTATCTTGTTTTATTCCTCCTTGGAGTATTTTTTTGTTACATGTACCTATCATTTTTTTTTCAGGAATATTTTTACACGTAAGTAGGTACCTATAGTATTTAAAAAATAATTGAATAATTTTCCGGGAATTTGTAGGGTCGTTTTCACGGAAAGCGTTTTAAAAAAAAATTTTTGCTAGTAAGGAAAAAATTTTTTCAGAACGCTTTCAGGTTTTCGTTTTAATGGGATTTCTGTGAACATGAACTTTTTTGTTTTTATTGCGTGAAAAAAGTATGTCCTAGAAAATGAAATCATATCAAAAGAGACCTAATAAAAACTCACTAACAAATATTAAGACGACCTACTTAAATGATCTTTGATTTTGTTACTTCACCTTGTCCCTTCTGTTGCCCCATTCATTTATCGGTTCTTCTACCTACTCCTAATGTGGGCCAGAATATTATCATAGATTTACGCTCACATTGTCAAACTGGTATTTTTTTTCTAAACCACAACGGGAAATCTTTTGGCCTTCATCTTACCTGATGGTAAGTGATGATAAAACAGAAGGTAGAAGCGAGCTTCACCTGGAATGCTCCACCACAGAGGAATTGGCTATCTTACCTCTAATTGCAGAAAAAACACAACAATGCTGTTAAAATTGTTATTATGGCGACAGTCTTAGTATTTCTCAACAGTGATATCAAACATGTCAGAAATGTAGTTCACATAACAATTTACAACAAGCTATAATACGAAAAAGATTTGTATAAACCCAGAGACAAAACATGATACCTTAGCTTCTTATAGAAACGAAATAAAAAATTATATTGTACAGTTTCCAGATTTTCCTAAAACTTAAATTTACCTAGATTGCGAATTCGTGAATTCGTATTTCCATTGTTATCGACGTTTAATGAACTGAATACAAGCAACAATCAATGAGAACGGTATCTATTGAGATATAAAAAAGCGGGCAAAAAGTTCAAAAGTTACCTACTTATAAAAGTGTGTAACTCTATTTACAATAAGTGCAGAAAAACCGTATTGAGATATAAAAAAGCGGGCAAAAAGTTCAAAAGTTACCTAGTTATAAAAGTGTTAGTGTGTAAGTGTACAATAAAACAAAACCGTAAAGACTTTATGAAAACTTACAGTCAATCAATAAAAATGTTAAACTAACTTTTATTTGGTTTTTAGCTTCATGTTAGCTTTTATTTGCTCCTTGTTATTTTTTCGACTACGTATTGTCAATATTTTGAATGTGACAGATGAAAATGAGAAAATGCGCCTGCTATGCGGAAAATGAACGCGTTTGAAAATCGATCAATATTTTTTTCAGATGTCAAAAAAAAAGAAAAAAGACGTAAGAATAGCCACAGCTGAGTTTATGAAAGGTTAATAAGAGCTTTATTTAATTAAAATCAATACAAAATTCATTACCTTTTACTAAACTACGATTAATAAACTTTTATCGCTGCAAGCTTACAAGTAATCACCAATCTAAAACTTTTCTATTAGCCACTACTTCATAACTAACTCCCAATCAAAATCCCACCTTAATCATCGTCCTTAAAACTCACATTCCACTGCATCTTTTATAGTACATTAAATACCAATAGTCGAACATCAATGACCCGGAACTGCTAGTCGAAAGTTCTTTTCGATATTCGCTTCACAACTTACGAAGTTGTTGGCGAAACTTGCGGCCACGAGTGCTTCGGTTAAGCGTCGTGAGGAACCGAGGAGGTGACAGTTTACCGTGGCGAACATTGCGGTCCTATCGTGTCGTGTTGCAAGTATCGGATGAAGCGAACAGCTGGAAGTGTGCTCTACTTGGGAATTGAAAGAAAGAAAAATTTTTTTTTTTTTGGGACATGCACAAGAACTACAAAAAGTAAAAAGGAGCATTTAAAACTAACAAGATTTAATATTTGTTCGAATAAACAAAAAACAACGAAGAGAATCAATAAAAACGACTTGTGCGACGCCAAAAAGGCTCCTATCACAGCTTAATACTGCGTTATTTAAAAAATAAATACCGCAGCGCTGGTATTCTGATAGGGCCCGAATTGGGAAGAAGGAATTTCATTGTAATTAAACAAACTTAACCCAAATCATTAGATTGTAGCATCTGCTGGCCTTATAAAATATTATGGACCTTACGTTTACCAAAATCAAAATATGTTATTTCATATAAACCTACATGGGCACATAAGAAACGTCAGAAGGTGCACGTTTCCAATTGGTCGTTTCCCATAGAGAAGAGCCACCAAGAAACTCCACGGTTGCTCTTTTAAAAATAATTGTCTTTTACAATGTTTTCAAATTACATTGTTAATAGGTATGGGTGGACAGTGTAGGCCTGTCAAGAAGTACCAGGTACTTAATTAACAAAACATAAATGGTCTACAAATCTACAGTCTATTAAGCCTACAACGTTCTCACATTTACAAAATATAAAATAATCTACGTAAAATATTAATAAAATAATAAAAAATAAAAACCTTTTTAAACCAAATGACATGTTTGCCATTACAACTGTGACGAGTTTTTTTTTTGGGTAGGAAATCATCAAATTTTTTTTCGCGCTCTGGGCGGAGCGGACTAAAATCCACCCGTATTCTTTCCGTTGCTTGTGTTGCCAGGGGCCTCGGTAACCCTTTAGTACCTTCCCGCGACCCCGGCAGGCATCGGCCCTAGTGGACCCCTACACTTATGCTGACGCCATCTCTTTGAGGCGCGCGTGGAACACAATGCGCCGTTAACTGTGTCAAGTCTGAATTAATATCCTGTCCACAAAAGTCACTAATAAATAGTTTGAAATGAAAATTGTAGGTATATAATGTCAAATAATTAAAATATTATGTCAACGAAGTATGTACAAAACATAAAAATAAACATATTAATTTGGGAGCATTTAATTTGTTTAACCACCCAAATTCCAAGAGAAAACAAGTGGGATCGTTATAAATACCCATTGTAGCACGATGTCCGTGTCCAGATAGATTGGTCCAATCCAATCCATCTGATCTCTTGAAATGAGTTAAGGTAATTTCACCAGCTGTGAAAATGGCAAAGATTTTGAAAGAGACGAGTTTTTGAGTAAAGTTCCTGTAGCGTAAAGGAAATATTTAAGTTCATTGCACCAAAGATAATACTCGCCTCATCAATTTTTCATCCTTGAAGTAAAGCAACATCCCGATCACCACACATCGCAGGTGCGAATCGAACACGATTTAGCCATCAGCGCGGCGTCGTCAGTCGTCCCCCTACCACCCTTCTGTCACCCTCCCATCCCTTGTCTCCGATTCAAATTGAATCGCGGAGTTGCACTGCGCTTGAACTATGTGCACGCAATTGGGCGGATGTGGCTTTGAAGACAATACGGCTTGGAGCGATCGATATTGTTGTATGTTTTATGTTTGGGTGTCGTAATGTTGTGTGTGGAACTGTGGGACTGTATTTATGGAGCGATGTTGGAGTATGGTGAAAGATGATTTGTGGCTGGTAGTGGTAAAGAGTCATCATCTGCCTAGCCTTTTCCCAACTACGTTGGGGTCGGCATCCAGTCTAACTGAATGCAGCTGAATACCAGTATTTTACATGGACTGACCTCCACAACCCAGTTACTGGGTAACACGATACCCCTTGGTAAGACTGGTTGTCTGACTTTCGGGCTTCTGACGACTGTAAAGATCTACAAATAACAGCCGGGACCAACGGCTTGACGTGCTTTCCGAGGCACGGAGGGGTCTTGGTACGTAAAGATGGACACCCATCCACGGACCAACCGCGGCAAGCATAGCTTAACCTGATCGATCGATCCGTGCGGCTGTTATTACTTAGCCACAAGCCCCACTAGTAGTGGGGAAAAGAGTATAGGAGAGGAAATTATTTGCCTGAAAGGCGGATTATGTCTATAGGAGCATTGGATGAAAACCAGACTAATTTTTCCCCTTAGTGTCTATAGCTTCACGTGTTACATTAAACTTATTAACATTTTTTACTTGGTTTCTCCGGTAAGGGAATATGTTGACCATAGTTTCTCTTAATATTTAACGAACTCAAGAACATGAATATTTTCATCGATCTCCGCCGGGGCTCAACCAAAGAGAAGATAAATACTGGCTAAATATTCTCGGTAGAAGTCTATTGCATCAAAAGCTTCTATCTAACAACACATTTCCTCACCATATCACCTATTGGTGGAAAAAACACCCTACTCTGTCCACAACCTCCTGTTTTCCCCATTATCATTTATCCTTCAGCACCACGCTACCTTCTTCTGTCAGCTTGAAACTTCAACTGGCCACCGCATAGCCGACGCTAATGTTTAAATTAAAAAATATCTAGCTCTGCTAAAGCAGGCCCTCCATTCTTCACTGAACTCTTTATTAAACGTAAAAGCAATTTTAATAGACGGTATTGGAAAGAATTTGGGTTGCAAATTAGTAGGTTAATGAATTATTCATCACTCAAGTTACCACTACACCTATATTTGCATGTTATTAAGTGAATTTTATATTTTAACCAGCTATTTGATCAATCGAAAAAGAACGTTCACAAAGACGTTCAAGAAAAAATGTGTTTAAAGTTTTTGTGAAAAATGAAAATGAACATAATGCTGATATTATAATGTTAATAGTGATACAGCAAACAATGTCCATAAAATAAATTCGCTCGGGTAAAAGTTATTTTAATCAACCCGCACTGGGCCCGCGTGGTGGATTACGGCCCACTCCCTCTCAAAGAGAGGAGGTCTGTCTCCCAGCAGTGGGAACATTATAGGCTGATTATATAAGTAAAGATATTTTTAATATTGTCGCGTTCCCCGTATTCATCGTTAACAAAAGTTGTGTAATATTTTTTCAGCAATATACAGTGAGTCTTTATAATGGGCTCATATCGAAGTGATCCCATCTATGCTTAATTTTATCGCCGGAAATATACAAAAAAAAATCTATAAACATGCAATTTTTACTATTGGGTGGCTAATACGATTAAGAATAACTTAAAGTCATAAAAAAGGCACGTAATAGGGCGTATTATTGAAAATTTTACGATTATTGTAAAAATAATGAAAAATACACAGATTTTTGCTAAAAAAAACATGTTTATTTTCAATTGAGGATAGTTTTTTTTCCAGAATTTTATGAGAAAGCGTAAGTGTAAACAAAACGGTGTAACTTTTAAACTTAATGATTTATCGCAATGAAACAAACTCCATAATTCCAATCATTATGGAGTTTGTTTCATTGCGATAAATCATTTAGTTTAATCATTTAGACCGTTTTGTTTCATCAATTAAATCATTTAGTTTAAAAGTTACACCGTTTTGTTTACACTAAAATTGGGGTCACAGTAGCAAACATTTTTTTAATGCATAAAATGTATAAAAATATATTTAGATTTTTTAAATATTTTTCCGTTGATAAAATTAAACATAGATTCCCCCCTCATTTCGATATACGAGTATGCACATTATAAAGACTCACACTCTATTCATATGTGGTGGTTTGTCGCTGGCAACATGTTTTACATTTAAATTACTGCCATCGACATGTTTCCCGCAATCATTTAGACGATTTGTTCCGCGTACGCCCCAAGTTTTCACATTTACTTTTCGAAAAATTCCTTATTCGTCCCACGTTAAATTTTACATATATTTAACGTGGGACGAATAAGAATATTTTTTGTTGTTTCGTCCTACTATTTACTGCTACAATGTTGTGAATCATTTTTGTCATGAATAACCACAAACCAAAAACCAAACTGCGAACTGTGATTCAAAAACCCTCCTAATTAAAGTCTCACTTCATCCCACAGGCTGCAATTTATAGGCATAGGTATACAGGGTGTATCGAGTTTGGAGTGAATTGGGAAATGGGCCCGGTGCACATCAATAATGCATGCAAGCGGACAAATCACTTAGCGGGTCGATACTACCGACAGTGCATCGCGTTGCCACCCTACTGGTGCATATTATGTACTGTAATGGACAGGAATGGATTATTTATTTACTTAGCGAAGTAGGTAATTGCGTTGGCTCGTGAAAATAATTAAATTTTAATTTTGTTTTGGAAAGTGAGACTTTAAATGTTATATGGTCTGAATGTATACCTAGTTAGGAAGTATCGAAAAGAGTACTAGTACGTAACTAACTCTTTTTAACCGACTTCCAAAAACGAAAAAGGAGGAGGTTATATGTTCGTCTGTATGTTTGATTTTTTTTTATGTATGTTCACTGATTTCTTCGTCAATTATGGACCGATTTTAAAAATGATTGTGATTGTTCATAATTGATTTAATTCATTTATTCACTTTTAAATAGAGTAAATACAATCGGTGGTTTAACATGTTACATTATTTGGTCTTATTTTCTATTTAGCCTTATTAGGGCATGTGAAGTTTTTTTAGAAAAGAATAATAATAATAATAATAAATATGAAATAATGTTAGATAAAAAAGGATGGGTATGTTATGATCAATTCATGTCTCTAAAATTCAAAGTACCTAATGTCAAATATATAGTGCCTGGTCAAATACAGTGTCCAGTACCAGTAAAAAGTTATTTTTTTACGTTAAACAATGTCACATTTATACAATAAAAATAAAAATAATAACCATAATTAATACAATTGAATTATTCCTGTAACCATTAATTTATTGAGTAAGTCATCTTTTTAAGAAGTAGCTCTTTAAGCTTTTTCTTAAAAGCTTAAAGAGCTTAGCTTCTGTTTTCTTTTTAATGGCTGAGTTAACAGTAATCTGACGATTAAAAAATGAATACTAACTTTGTAACCTAGACTTCCTTCATCTTTTTAAACTGGACTGTAAGAATATTTTAAAACACTGTTTTTTTTATAAGTAGCCATTATTACTGAAAAGAAATATACTCTTGAATCCAGAACTTCCGACAAGTACCTACGTAAATCCAATATCCTACTTATATTATAAATGCGAAAGTTTGTAAGGATGAATGGATGTTTATTACTCTTTCACGGAAAAAGTACTGAACGGATTTGAATGAAATTTAGCACACAGATAGTTTATAACCAGGAATAACACATAGGGTATTTTTTATATACCCACGGGGTCAAAACTTATGCGGGTGAAACCACGGGGCGCATCTAGTCTTACATACTGTTAAGCTAAAACATCTAAGCTTAAGAGACTTAAGGACAACAAGTTTGTATATTCGGGTTAATACACATAAAAGTTTTTATTTTTTAACTGATGTACTGACTTGAGTCAATAGATATTTTTTTATGTAGGTGAACAGATGCCTATAAAGCACTCGTTACATCACAGCAAGATCATAATACTCTACTAAGTAGGTATTCACTAAGTAGGTACTCATTGACACAGAAACAATGACATAAATATAGGTTGTCACCAATGTGAAACGAACAAAAGGCCATCCAAAAAAAAAAACAAAGGGCAAAAGAATTTAAGACAAACGCCAGTTATAAAATGAACATTCTTCATAACAAGAGCGAGCCGCGAAAGAATGTGAGGCTCTATTCTTTCAGGCTCTTTCTATCCGATAAGGTCTTAATGAAATACTTCGTTGATTAAGCCTCGTCCGAGCTCTTTAAAAAAAAGGAAAAACCTTTTTTATGCGCCTTTTTTTGTGTGGGTCTGTTTATTTTGAAGGGTTTATGAAAATGTGGGAGGGGCTCATGGCTAAACATGGCTGCACGGGTCGATCGAAGGTTAAGCTACACTTGCCGCGGTCGGTTCGTTTATGGGTCGACGACCCATTACATGTTAAAACCCCTCCGTTTCTCGGAAACCACGTTAAGCCATTGCTCCCGGCTGTCATTCGTAGATACTCAATACTCAATATCTTTATTGCTTTACCATAATGTGTACTTAGGTGGTAACTATATAAACTAGATCATTATGGACCCTGTAGGGCACAGCAAGAGGGTAGGAGAGAGGAAGCCGTGTTTTAGGAGATTTAACTTTCATACAGAGAGTTTTAACTTTCATATACATACCTAATCAAAGTCAGGAGATCGCGAAATAAGATACTACATAATCAGCCTATAACGTTCCCACTGCTGGGACACAGGCCTCCTCACTGTGAGAGGGAGTGGGCCGTAATCCACCACGCGGGCCCAGTGCGGGTTGGTAGATGTCACATGTCTTCGCTTTTTGGTTCTAGGACATGCCGGTTTACTCACGATGTTTTCCTTCACCGTTTTGAGAGCAGTGGTGATGAAATAATTTACACAAAGTAAAGCGCTTTACTTTGTGTAAATTATTTAAATGTAAAGCGCCTGTCTGGGTTCGAACCTACGACCTACAACCCGTAAGTCACGGCCGTTACCACTGGGCCACCACTGCTCTGCTCTAATAAGATACTAACATTTCGCCTATCTATTATTTATGTATTATTTTATCTGCAAATGTACTTAAATATTTAAACTACTTTTATTTACCTGTACATATGTATTATAATGCTGTTTATTTTTTGGTATAATTGTTTTTCTTTGAATAATTATTTCATTTCATTATTATTATTTTTATATTAATAATTCATTATTATTATTAAATTATTAATTAATAATGATCTACTGTTATATTAATATATTCTTAATATACCTATAAGTTGCGTGATTATCATTAATTATTGTTATCAATTATAATTATTAAGTATAATATTTATTGATTGATTGATTGATTGAATTTCTTTAACATATACAAATTACACTATTTATTAATATGTTTTTCCTATTATTTATGTTTATCGTTTAAATATTCATCTAAGGAGTAATAACATTTGTTTATCAGTAATGTTTTAAGATCTTTGACAGTCGTTACGGGTAGTCAGAAGTTCCGCAGTCTGACAATCAGTCTTTCCAGGGGGTATCGTGTTACTAAGTAACTGGTTTGTGGAGGTGATATAGGCAGTCACTCTATGTAGAAATACTGGTATTCAGCTTCCTCTAGTTAGACTGGAAGCCGACCCCAACAAAGTTAGGAAAAGAGGCTAGGCAGATTTTTTTATTGCTTAATTTAAGGTTGTTCCAAATATCTCTTGGATTTCTTAACAGGGGTAATATAATAAAAACGGCAGAGGTGCTACGAATTGCATACGAACGTGACCGTTCAAGAAAGAAAAACCTGTAATAAAGAGAGATAAATAAAATATAATATAACATAAGTAAAGAAATTAGAAAGAAATTAGCACAGTAGTTCTGTGGTTTCTCTAGTACAAAAAACGCACACAAAAACAGGCAATAAACTTAGCACTTTCTACGCCACAATAACTTTTTTAATTTTTTTTTAGTTTTTATTAATTTATTTAACAGTTAATAAAAATAAATTAATCGGCCGTGGGGTCCGAGTGCCCACGGCCTTTTTAAGGAAATCTCCAAACGGCTGGTTGACACTTCCCGTGCTGGTTTTTACCTTGGCCTGAGGCTAAGCATTGCCATACAACGTGGCAATGCCGCCAGTCTCTTGGGTACGTTACCAGCTGACAGCGATGTGGAATGTGGATGAATTTTTTCGACGCCCTATTTTAGTTTGTGTGTTTTAGTTATTTTTATTAACTGTTAAATAAATAAATTATTTTGATTTAAAAAAGCTTTAAAGCCGTAACGCGTCCAAAATTCAAAAATAACAAAATCCTAATACGATTTCCATGGGAACATCACAAAGTACATGTGCAAATAGTTCTCTGCTTTGGCAAACTAATATCCGTTGTGCAAACAAAAAACAAACATCTATGCCAAGATACGTTTTGCCGACTATACTTTGCCTACCACCACCTTCCTACACCGACTCAAAGTTAAATTTTCCCTGGCAATTTTAACAGTCTGACCGTCAACTTTAACATCCCACACATAAGGCTCATATTTGCTTGTGGTTTTGAGGTCAAATGTAAAGTTACCCCAGCATAGTCCGGTCGTTACATGTTGACAACTTTTGAAGGGGGGCGAAGCAAATAAAAATGTAATATCGGGCTTGAAGTGCGCCACGTGCAATGGGAATTGATCTCTCTAATATTAAGATGGTGTTGCGATAATTGCCGTTCAATTTGCCGTTAAAATTGGGGTGTTTTGATGAAGTAACAAACATGTTTTTGGGGCTTTTTGAAGCATGTTTTTTGTGTCATATAATAATAAAAATAACCCCACCGCCGTATCTCTACGTTGACGTCGTGATGGGGCTTGCGCGTTCCGAACTCTGGGTCTGTGCCAGTAGAGTTTACTTTGCCGGAACGGGTCTAGGGTAAGGAGCCAAACCAAGAGAGATACAAAAACCCGCAGGGCAGCATGTGGCGAGCTGTTGGGCAGTAGCAACCCCACGGACCCTATCTCCTGGAAGAAGTCTTGTTCCTCATCTCTGGCTTGCCTTTATTGGCCGGCTGGTGTGAACACTGACGAGGAACAGAGCTCCCACCTCATTCTTGCCTTTATTGGCCGGCTTGAGTGGAGATTCGCAAGAGCAAACTTGCTCGGAGGAAGGAAGTATTCCAGTAAGATGCTGGTCCCTACAACAAGCCTTGAACCAAAATAATCATGACATACTCGTAAATTAAAAAATAGCAAAATGTACCATAACATATACACTTTAATCAAAAACTGCAGAATGACAGATGTCACCTCACGATAAAATAGCATGAATACGGATAAGAAATCGAAAAAATGTTGACTAGAGTAGCTACGAAACGAGCACGCCCACCACCTCCGGACTCTTCGCTCAGCTCCGCCTCGCCGCCGCCGGTATCCAGCCCCACTGTGAGCGCAGTGATTACACCGGCCGCGGTAGTTGCGTCGAGCTCGAGCGACGAGTATTTTTCCCCTCCGACGTCGCCAACACCTGTACGTCGGCAGGGGAGAGGCCGGCCACCGAAGAGCTTGGGACTTACGGGCCATTCGGCCCCGAGCCGGGTCCCCGCTGCCGGTGGTTGTGTGCAGCGCATGAAATGGACTCGGTCTATGAACGAGAACGTCATGCGCGCATATTATGGGTCTACAGAGGGAGGAACTAACCTTATTGCGTACCGAGTTAGGATGCTGTCTCTATTTCAGGAACTAGAGCCAACCGTCAATGTCTCGGCCCAACGATTATCGGATCAGGTGCGGGTCATCCAACGCAATCGTAGGTTGGACGATGCCGCACTTGATAGGCTGCGTTCAGAGGTACTGAGCAACCATATCGTCTCGACTCCGGCACAAACCGCGGCACATGCCCCAATTATTGATGTGATCCCGCCGCGGTCCGATCACAGTGTTGAAGAGGAGGATCATAGGGCTGCCACAGTAAGTAGTCAGTGCAACATCCGATTGAGGAGCGCACTGGAAGATGCGTTTCGCGAGTATAGGACCACTCCAACCGAACTTAGACCCCGACTACCACGCCTACCTATGCACAAGAAAAATAGGGCGCTGGTATGTGCCTTGGACTCGATGCTTAAGGATTTTTTCGAGAGCAGCGAGGATCTCGTTGATACACACTCGATCCTGTATTGCGCCGCTGTTGCGGCATGTCGTTTAGCGAACGTTAAGTTCCCAAACTGTGACGGAGCTACTCGACCAAAACCAGCCGTACCGGCTTGGCAGTGCAGGATCCAGCGTCGTATCGATGGGACCAGGGTACTCATCGGCAAACTATATTGCTTCAGGGAGGGCAATACATGACCACGGGTGATGCGCTTTGTGAGGCGGGTATTCTCGGGGACTGGAATCAGCCCTCGAGAATACATGTCCCGTGTCACAGAGCGCATCGACTTCCTGAAGCAGAAAGTTTGTGCATGGGCGAGCCGTATTCGGCGGTATAAGCGGGGAGTTGATCGATACACGCAAAATCGCATGTTCCAGAGCGATGAAAGGTGGGTATATAGAGCTTGGGAGCGACCTGAGCAAAATGTGACAGACATTTGCCGCCCGGATGATGCCGACACGAGTGCATTTTGGCGCAGCATCTGGTCGGTGCCTGTCTGTCACGCCAAGGCTGACTGGATGCGGGATGTCGAGCGAGTGTGTAGAACTATACCAGAAATGGAAGTTATAGTAATTACGCCATCAGACATAGCCAGTGCGGTCCATCCGTTACCGAATTGGAAATCACCGGGGCCGGACGGACTGCACAACTTTTGGCTGAAATGGCTAACTAATTCACACACTTGCCTGGCATCTCAGTTCCAGTCATCCTTAGAATCTGGGTCGCTACCACAGTTTCTAACAACAGGCGTTACCCACCTGCTCCATAAGTCAGGTAATCCCGCGGAACCCAAGAATTATAGACCGATCACATGTTTGTCGACGGTCTATAAACTTCTTACATCCATTTTTAGAGCGAAAGTTAATACTCACATTGACAATAATTCAATTATGTCAGCCTCTCAAAATGGTTTTAGGAACGGGTCCCGCGATACTAAGGAGCTACTCCTTATCGACATGGCCATTAGCCAACAGGTTCGTAGATCCCGCAAGGATCTGTCGACTTGCTGGATAGATTACAAGAAGGCCTACGACTCGGTGCCACATATGTGGCTCATGAGGGTGCTGGAGTTGTACAAGATAGATGCAACTCTACGCACCTTCCTTGAGTCGCGTATGGGGAAATGGAGGACGGTCCTTCGCTATCCAGGATGTCGACAGATCCAGGGAAATGATGAGCCTGTATGGATTAAAAGGGGAATATTTCAGGGCGACAGTTTGAGTCCACTTTGGTTCTGCTTAGCCCTTAACCCTCTAAGCACATTGCTGGAGGATTCAGGTCTAGGCTATCGGTTGAGGAGAGGTGGTCAAGTCATATCTCACCTCCTCTACATGGATGACTTGAAACTCTTTGCCCCCAACGAATTGCGACTGATGGAGCTACTGAAGGTAACTGAAACTTTCAGTGGCGCCATCAGAATGGAATTTGGTGTGGACAAAATAATGTGCAATCATAAATGTGAAGCGAGGGGAAATTATGGAATCCGAGGGAATTCAACTTTCGGATTCCATACACCTTAGATCCCCCTCCTCATTCGAAAGCTATAAGTATTTGGGTATGTCGGAAGCGTTAGGCATCAACGTTACTGACATGAAGCAATCGTTGAAGGAGCGCTTTTTTGGTCGCTTGAAGAAGGTAGTAATTAGTCTTCTTTCAGGCGGAAACAAGGTGCGCGCCTTCTACGGTTGGGTCATGCCGGTTTTGATGTACTCTTTCGGCATACTCAAATGGACTCAGACCGAACTTGACGCCCTGGATAGGAAGGTCCGAACACTGTTGACCGCAAACCGGATGCACCACCCACGATCATCGGTGATAAGACTGTACATCCCGCGGAAGTGCGGAGGTCGAGGCTTTTTAAATGCAAAGACCCTCCACAACCGCGAGATATGCAGACTTAGGGAATGTTTTTTGAAAACCGAAGTGGGTATGCACCGTGATGTGGTCGCAGTGGACAAAGGGCTCATCCCACTTTCCATGGCTAAAGAGAACTGGCGCAAACCTGTAGTACTTACCACGGCTGACCGCAAGGAGATATGGCAAAGCAAGGAGCTACACGATGTAGATTTCTTAGAGTCCGTATCCTGGCTACGTTTTGGGGACCTTTTCGGGGAAACTAAAGGTTTTGTCTGTGCAATTATGGACGAAGTTATCTTGACGAATAACTACCGGAGACATATTATGAAGGATGGGACGGTAGACATGTGTCTGCCATGCCACCGTCCGGGTGAGTCTATGAGACATATTATCTCTGGTTGTTCTCGTTTGGCTAACGGCGAGTACTTGCACAGACATAACCAAGTAGCTAGGATTATTCACCAGCAACTTGCTTTGAAATATAAACTTGTGAACTCTGAGGTACCGTATTACTAGTATGTGCCCGACCCAGTTCTCGAAAATGACCATGTCACGTTGTACTGGGATCGGTCTATCATTACTGACAGGACTATTGTCGCCAATAAGCCTGATATAGTGGTGATAGATCGATTAGCGCGCCGCGCAATGATAGTCGATGTTACCATTCCACATGACGAAAACCTCGTGAAAGCTGAGAAAGAGAAACAAATAAAATATCTCGACTTAGCACACGAGGTTGTTGACATGTGGAGTGTCAGTATGAAATCGCAGTTGAAAGATTAGTAAACTATTTAAATCTAATCGTATCTCATCAGTGAAGTCCAAATATTATACAAAGCTTGACCATTCATCCATTACATATCGAGATTTCTCCTTGCCTCGGAAAGCACGACTTTCATTTTATATCTTTGACAGTCGTTACGTGTAGTCGCAGAAGCTCTGAGTCTCTGAGTTTATTTTGGTCTTCTCAAAGTAGTCAGATAGGAAACGCTGACCTCATCTAGTTTTCAAAATATGATTGACGTGTTTGTACAAACCTACTTACAGAAATAAAATCATTTATTATTTTAACAAATCCGAAAGAGTCTGACAACCAGTCTTACTAAGAGGTATTGTATTACCCAGTAACTGGGTTGTGGAGGTCAGATGGGCAGTCGCCCATTTAAATTACGGATATTCAGCTGCAGTTAGACCGGAAGCCAACCCCAACAAAATTGAGAAACAGCCAGGCAGATGATGTTCCTGTCATCAGATGTTTTAATACATCATCTCAGGCGTCAAAATACTCCAATTTTCTACACCAACACAACCCCTCTAATAGAACGAAGAAAAGATCCTATTAAGTTGAAGAACAGTTCATTAAGACGGCAAGCCAAAGGAAAAACAATAATAGCTCTAAACGACACTTTATTTTTCACAGTCACGCAATGAAACCGTAAGCCGCCGCGCAATTATAAATATTTCAATTATTAAAAAGCTGACAGATTCAGCGGGTCCATTCTTCTGAGTGGTGCTCAGATTGGGAGGCTGGGGTTAGTTACATGGCGAAGATTCTGTATCGTAATCATTTTAGTAAACTTTGTCCCTGCAATTAAAGCCTGAGGGGCAACCACGGCCTCTTATAGCAGTATTATTTTAAAATTGTTTCACAGCGGGAAAGAGATGGAGCTATACCTCCTGTATAGCTACATCTAATTCTCACACTGATGTAATATTAAAATAATACTGCTCTAGGAGGCCGTGGTTGCCCCCCAGGCCTCTCGGGAGGTCGGAAAAGCAAAAATCATATGAATTGAAAAAGTCAAATTGGTACGTTTTGAGCAGTAGTGGCTCAGCGGTAACGGCCGCGACTTGAAGATCGTAGGTTCGACTTCTGACAGGCGCTTTACTTTATGTAAATTATTTCATCACCACTGCTCTCAAAACGGTGATGGAAAACATCGTGAGGAAACCGGCATGTCCTAGAACCAAAAATCCGAATACATGTGACATCTACCACTGGGCACTGGGCCTGCGTAGTGGATTACGGCCCACTCCCTCTCACAGAGAGGAGGCCTGTGTCCCAGCAGTGGGAACATTGTATAGACTGTGTAGACTGATTATGTTGTTATTGTTGTTGGTACTTTTTCAATTCATATGATTTCCACTCTTCTAGAAAGCCGTAGCTTAAGGGTCGAGTAATCGCCGTTGATGTTGGCCATACAAATACGAGTCGCGCTGCCATTCAGTTCCATTGGGGAATATTTAGTTTTAGTAACAAAAACATGAACACACATATTTAAATCATTGACAGTTCATAAAAAAAAATCATGAAAATATCTTAAGTAGTTTGAAAGTAATATCGTTTTTTTATGCTTCGGGTAGACATAACATCCTGAATTTATTTCATTAAGTGTTTTACTACAATACATATATTCACATATAGACTTGGTGTGCAATTTAACATACATACATTTTTTGCTTAACTTATTTGCATTATATAAAGGTATAATAACAGATTTAAAAGTCACTAAAATCATATCTGCGCCTTAACATGTAATAGAAGATAAAAGATGGAGAAATAAATGCTGTCAAGCTAGTTAACATGCTAATCTTCAGTGTTTTGTGTAGGCATTATTTTGAGGTGATGCTTTATAAACTTGTGTGGGGCTTGTGTGTAGAAAACTGGTCTTCTAACCTCGTTTTTGCGTTATCTACAATTGGGGTTGGCTTAATAATAATATCTTTTATTTCAGGCAACTAAGGCCCATAAAAACACAATACGTATATATATGTATAAAAAATAACTACAAACTAATACATATTTTCTATAACAAACTTAAAAACTACTGCACACGAAGTGACGGCAACGCTGCGCGGTGTCGCGTAGCCGACCGCGGAAACGCCGATACAGCACATCCTTCGGCCAAAACTCTTCCTTGAGGAAGGTCTCCAAATGATGAGTCGGAACACGCACTACGAACGACTTGAAATTGGTGTTATGGCGCGCCTCCAACTTCTCCACTCTCAAGGTCCAGTTGCTCTTCACCCGTATGTACTCTACGATGTCCTCAGTCTTCGTAGAGTGGTGCAAACGGGACACGTAAAGCTGCGTCGCCGCTACTGCAGGACGTAGCAACATATCAGTACCTGCAGGCGCTGTTCCACACTGGTTGCGATAAGTAGGCTTCCTCTTCTGATTCTCAATGATTGACGAACTTTATAAGCACGTCCTATGTCCTTTGAGGGGAAAGAAGACATAATTATTCGCAGCGGCTATAGTGATTACATCTACAAATTAAAGTATTTACAACTTCATTCAGCAAAGTCACGGCCTGGTTGAGCCAGAAATTAGTGGGGTAATTGAGTAACACATAAAATGACAATTGATCGCAATGTCTTTCATTTTGACCATTCAGCCACATTCATTGCGTTGATTTAAAATTTGGGGCCAAAAAACATTATATTTGATTTCATTCTCGTGGAGTAGATGTTAACGTAACCTACATACGTTGTGTTTATTTACATAACCAAATTACAAGATGATTATCAACACAATGGAAACTAAGTTAAAACTAAAAAAGGCCCTCGAGGCATTGTACCGAGGATGCTGGCGGCATTTCCTGGCTGAATTGCAATGCTGATGCGTTGCACGAGAAAGCCGCCAGGTTTTCGGTCACCAGTTACATCAACTAGACATTTCGCGATTTCCGCAAATAATTTATGCGAACTGGGACCCCACGGACCGAGGGTCTCGACGCCAAAGGGCACAAAGTTGTACTCTCTGCCAAAGCCTCTATATTTAATAATTTTCAGATTTTCGGCATTTTCTGCCGCTGCACCCGCTTTAGAAGTAGTCCGTTGGACGTGGGACGGTGCCAGTGTGTCTACACAGGTAGCGTCCCACACAAGCATCCGTCCCAAACTCCACGGAACCAAAGACACCCCATCAGGTCTTTTGCCATCATCTCTGACAATGCCAGTCGGCTCAAGAAGAGCAGGCACATTTATGCTGGCTAGAGACCGGCGGATTATGTCATTAAGTGTCGCATGGCTTGAAAACGCCCTGCACTTTTTTGAAAACAAAGTCCGTGGTGACCCAGTCGGCTCACGTCCGTGCCTCAATATGTGTGTGGAGTGCATACCGTGACCCCAAGCCGCAGACCAGTCGCCATACGAAGTGAGGTCGGATCCAAGAAGGTACCGGTATATGGAGAAGGATAAGCATGTAGTCAATGACTGGTCTCTCTGGCTCCGATCGCCAAAAATCTTGCGCGATCCGGACCTGAACTGCGGCTCGGAATCGATTTGTATGTTAAATCGCAATAAACATCGTCCCAGCTCCTTTGAGATTTTGGGTTGTCTGGAAATTCTTTACCCGGGCAAGCAATTTTAAAAGCATTCTTGGCGTCCTCCAAGCCTGCCGTCTCATAGTTTGTGGGCAAAGCCCTTAGGATATTACCTATGAGACTTAACGTGCTATGGTGGACGAGAAAGAGGTTGGGGAAGCAACACTCAAAAAATTACTTTAAATTTACTACTTCTTTGTAAATTAAGGAGATAGGCCTATAAAACTAACCCACTTCTCATTCATGTCACTAGTCCTAATGGCTTATATTTTCTAGATTGCTATATAAAACAAAAACAATTGCAGGAAACTGGAATTTTATTTTATACTCTGTTTAATATAATTCTATAGGAAGGAGATTAGTCCCTTACTGTGAACACTTTAACAGACGAATGGGGTGTACAATATTCATGATTGGTGAGTTAACACTTATTACAGACGCCGCCGCCGCCCATCCCGCCGCTCCCGCTCCGCTCATTACGAACTACTTAATGCTATAACATTAAACGTTTATATTCGAAGCATTCTCCTGAAGAATCGAATTATTACGGATTCATTTTAAAATGTTTTATGTCACTTAGTTAAATTATTTTTTTTTCACTTGAAAAGTTTGTATATAATTGTGTTTGCTTTTGTGATTATTATCTTCAGCATATTCGATTAGAATAAACGTGTATTGCCTACAGTGATGGGCTGTTTTTCCACCAGAGAGGTGATATTATTCTTTTCGAGCGTACTGTACTACGTTTTACACGAACAGCCTTTTTTTTGTTTTTTTTTGGGTGGGATCATTAAATAACTTCTCCCGCTCTGAGCGGAGCGGGAGGGTGTGTCAGACTCTTACTGACTAAAACCCACCCGTATTCCTTCCGTTGCCTGTGTTGCCAGGGGCCTCGGTAACTGTTTTGTGCCTTCCCGCGATACACGAGCAGCCTGGGATGTTCGCGGACGTACATTTGGATTGTTTCTTTGCCAAAATGCGTACGCGCTGGGCGTCCCTGGTACGTGGCGTGTGAGGCGGCAACAACAGCATCCTGTCTCTAATTTCGACCAGGCTGGACTGTCCGTACGTGAATCGCTGCTGCGCAATTTCCCATGGATTGGTGCAGCTGTGGTGAAGCGCCGGGCAGTACTGCTGCTGTGTATATTGTACAGGAATTTGTTTAGTATGTACATATATAAAATGATCTTAATTACTAACATAGGATAAGTTTTACCAACAAATGTATGATAGTTAATTGAATAAACAAAATAAATTATTATTATTATTATTAATTATGCTACGTTGCTATAGAAGCATTTGATAACCATCAATCGTATTCATTGGTCCACATAACATAGTACTCGTGGAAACAGGTTCAACTTAAGCTATGTTTTTTTTTTTATGGAAGGATGAGTGCTATGGATGCGTTTGGTATCGAGCGCCTCTCCCCTCACAGCGCAGTCGGTCCCCGAGCTCTCCTGCAGCTGAGCTGCGCTTCTTCCTCGCACAGCTACCTCGCGAAGGTGCATCTTCATAGCACATCTTACTCGCTCCGCTACACAGCTTAGCAAATCCCTCAAAGAAAACCGTTGATGTCTTTTTTGTAAATTTTAGCAATTCATCATCATCTGCCTAGTCCAGCTGAACACCAGTATTTTACATAGAGAGACTGCCTATCTGACCTCACAACCAAGTAACTGGGTAACAAGTTACACGAAATTAACATCAGTTTAAAACCGGTTGTATGTCAGTTACTCTCCGGTGAGTAAATCTGTGGAGCTCTCAACTCGTTTACGAGTTAGCAACATGTTGGGAACGCCAATTAGTTTCAAAGTTACATTAATTACTATGCTTGCAGTCTAGAACGATACTTATTTAGGAGCTAGGTTTTAGTTGCGATAAGTTTTAAAATCGGTCTGTTTTAAATCTGGGGTCGTTTTCATCTTCATCAGCCTAGCCTTTTCCCAACTTGTCTAATCAGATGCAGCAGAATACCAATATTTTACATGGAGCGACTGCCTATCTGATATACTGCCTATATCACTTGGTAAGGCTGGTTGTCAGACTTTCGGGCTTTTAACGACCCGTAACTACTGTCAAAGATCCACGAATGACAGCCGGGACCAACGGCTTAACGTGCTTTCCGAAACACGGAGGGGTCTTGGTATGTAAAGATGGTCACCCATCCACGGACCAACGGCAGCAAGCATAGCTTAACCTGATCGATCCTCCCGTGCGGCTGTTAATATTTAGCAACATGTTTACTATACGATAATGTCAAGACGCCGATAGGCGATAGAAGCCTTCTGAATAAATTGCAATATCGGCATTGCAAGAGCGGCGAATTTCCCTCATCACCGATATTCGGCTAATTAAGGCCTTCCTGACTATCGGATGACCACACCACAAGGTTTACCTGCACCCGGATCAATTCCAAACATCAGACCACGGGGCCACACCAAGGCATCAGAAAACACATGTACGAGTCAAGGCATCCCGCATGAACATAGAATATGGTTGAATACTCACAGGATTCAGCTTCTTATTGGAATTATTGGATCCCCATCGGGTTATTTGGGCACAGTCTGGTCTTCCAGAACTAAGTCCCTATTCCAAAACTTATTTTTATGACCGTCATAGTAACATTGTTGACAGGCCTACACTGTCCTCGCATACCTATTAACACTGTAATTTAAAAACATTTTAAAAGCCCATTGTTTTTAAATGAGTAACCGTGGAGTTTCAATTGGAACCGTGCACTTAGCTTCTGACGTTTCATAAGTGCCCATGTAGGTTTATGTGAAATAAAAATATTTTGATTTTCATTTTAAAAAATAATATTATAAACAACAACATACATAACATCACACCTTTTTTCCCCGAAGGGTTGGGCAGAGGTGTAACTGTAATACACCCATATTTCGCCAGTAATGTTTAAGTCCCATGTAATAGGGGGCGAGCCTATTGCCATCAACCGGGCACTAATCCAGACCCCGGGCTGCTACTGAGAAATTCTAAATAGAAAAGGCGAACGGCAGGTTTGTATGGGACTTTCGTAAAGCTAATAAAATTTTGTGTTTTGGGATATTCTTTTTGTTTTAATTGGTAGTTGATACGATAGACAAGCCTTTTTTTAAATTCTTGGATTTTTAGAACTTGGGACGTAAAAGTTATAACCAGTTTTATTTTTTAAGGTTAAGTACTAGTGTACCAATGTAGATTGTTACTTATAGGCACATAAACATTGTTTCGGTAATAAAGTATATGTTCTAGATTGCTTGTCGCTATTTTTGTAGTGTTTTACTTACTATCAAGAAGGTAAATTGAGATGAGGATCGTACCTACTCAGCGGAGTGCATTAGGAGATACCTATGTCCAGCAGCTGACTGCAACAGTTTGATAATGATGAAGTCCTGATGGGGTTTTGAGTGTAGGTAAATAAAACAGTACAGTTAATAGTTTCTTTTTTAAAGTACATTTGCATATTTTATTTATAATTAATTAATTCGTAAATTACTTCATCTAAGAAGGGGGCAGGTCGGGTAATACCCTTATGGCGAGCATAGCTTCAATACTAACATAACTGCGTTTAGTTTACGACTAAATTACGTGTAGTTATTAAAATCTTTTCTTAAATATTATTAATTAATCCGAACTTCTAAAACCAGTACAGTTACATGAAAATAAATGGCTTAGTTGCCTTAATATGTGGTACAAATTCTATAACAAAACAACAAAAAAAGTAAGCTATACGAAATCTGCCGTTCACCTTTGGGAGTTTGTATGTTGGGGTTTAACCTTTTTATGTGAAAAGAAATATTTTGATTTATCGTCTATCGTCTACGACGCCACTCATAAGAAGGTATTACAAAACTCAAATCATCAATGAATAGCCAGAATGTCACCAGTATTTTAATGGCGGTCCGTTTCACTGTTGATATGAGTTTGGAACACGTTACTTTTGCATAGCATCATGGACATGGAACGGTGTCGCTACGGCATCATCATCATCTGCCTAGCCTTTTCCCAACTATGTTGGGGTCGCCTTCCAGTCTTACCGAATACAGCTGAATACCAGTATTTTACAAGCAGCGACTGCCTATCTGACCTCCACAACCCAGTTACTGGGTAACACGATACCCCTTGGTAAGACTGGTTATCAGACTTTCGAGCTTCTGACGACCCGTAACGATTGTCAAAGATCTATAAATGACAGCCGGGACCAACGGCTTAACACGACGTGCTTTCCGAGGCACGGAGGGTTCTTGGTATGTAAAGATGGTCACCCATCCACGGAGCAACCGCGGCAAGCGTAGCTTAACCTGATAGATCAACCCGTGCGGCTGTTATTACTTAGCCACAAGCCCCTCCCCTCGGTGTCGCTACGGCATCCTACATACAAATACAGGCACTTTTTAATTTCAAGGGGTCGGTCAGTCAGAAAGATGAAGCTAGTTGCCCATTCCAAAGCGTAGTAGGTTCCTATGGAGAAGAGAAACTCCACGGCCACTCTTTTAAATTAAAATATTGTTACAAAAATATTGGTTACATCATTCATGTTGAAATTATACACGTGAGAACGATGTAGAAAGAGGTGCACGTTAAAAGTGTCCGTAATAAAAAAATAAAAACAATTGAAAAATTAAAATAAGCCGTGGCTGCTAAGAAATGACCAGTCCCTACTGACGGCGCCCGTTTACGAACATAACGCATGGATCAGCACCATTCAGCTCAACCATTTTGAAGGGAACTTAATGATCCAACACGCACCAACATCCACCAGCGAGATATTTTAGTAAGCATGACATACTCTCAGCCGCCAGGGCACATTGAAGTCAATTAAAGACGTACCCAGTAAATGGTAGCTTTATAGTAGGTGCCATCATGTCATGGTACGTTACACTGTGTATTCCGGCGTCGCACGCACCGCACGTACACCGGACTTGCAACCCGCGAGACGAGGCGGAGCGGGGTGTACACGTTGGGACGCTGGAACGGCACCGCTCAGTTCTTTGTGCGGCAAACGATTAGACAAAATCTTTGCTAAGGGCCTCTACTTCCTAATCCTAGGCATTATAAATGATCTA
Organism: Atethmia centrago; assembly: GCA_905333075.3. Taxonomy (NCBI): domain Eukaryota; kingdom Metazoa; phylum Arthropoda; class Insecta; order Lepidoptera; family Noctuidae; genus Atethmia; species Atethmia centrago. The sequence continues at coordinate 7,552,581 of HG995379.1, forward strand.
TTATTGTGCTACGCCGCGTAGCACCTCGTAGCAGTCGTAGCAAGCAATACGAAAACGATTGAAATCTAAAGCTACGGTTTCCTGCGACAGCGGTAGCCGCTACATATCGGCCGCACTGACGGCCGTCATGAAAATGACGGCAGCGAGGTTTGACTTTACGGTGTCCAAATACGCTCTCTAGGGAAACACACCAACTTACTTTTATAAACGACGTTTCAGGATTTAGATTAACGTCAATCGACGGTAAATTGCAGATGTTATGTGACGGTCGCCGCAGTCTTAGGAAACCCTAGCTTAACCAGAGGTTTTTTTTGGTATGTTTTGGCGTCTGTCACTAAGCCTTGAGGACTGCTTCGTTTTGGCAAAGTTATAAAAAAATAAACATTTTTACAATAAAGTTAAAAATCACTTTAATTTCGCAAGGCGGTACCTTTGGATCTGAATTTTAGTTTTACGCCACCGACGACTAGTTCAGTTGTAAACTTTTGTTTTTCACTTGTTAGTTATGGTTCCTACCAACACCAATTCGTATACCACTACTTGCTATGTAAACAACAGTGAGAGAAAGTATTATAACATCATCAAGATACACAAAGTGGATTAAATACGTAATCAAAGCTAACTCAAGAATTACCCAGGCAAAGTTAATAAAATTTATATGGGACCACCGCGCAAGCTTCCGACTTTAAAAATTCTTTTTTGTTTGGTAGAGACCAAATGAACAAGAATTATCGAAGTCAGTCCACAATTGACGAAAATATCATAATGAACAAAAATATAGAAAAATATAAATACATATCACCATTCATAATTTCAGCCGAAAGAAGTCCACTGCTGGACATAGGCCTGCCCCAAGCACCGCCACTTCGACCGGTTCTGTGCTTCCCGCATCCAGCGGATTCCTGCGGCCTTCACAAGGTCATCGGTCTACTTTGTAGAAGGCCTATATACATACCAGGGTTGTTGCGAACATCAGCATCAGCATCAGCATCCGCATTGATCAATGCTGATTATTAATACTGAAGTTCGAGTCGTGACGTGCCCGCAGAGGGGGCGGGGCTTGAGCACGTGTTGTGTTCGCTTGCGAGTTTTGACCAATTCAGAGGTCGACCGTTGTGATTGCGATTGCAAACAAACGCAAACTTGTCTCATTACGTTATAATAAGTCATTGCGCGTGAAAGTTATTGTTCTTTTTACCCGACTGCCCCAGAAGGAGGGTAATGTTTTTCGAGAGTATGTATGTATGTATGTCTATTTCTTTGGCACGCTCTGTAGCCTAAACGGCTTGATGGATTTTAACTTCAGCGGTGTCGTTAGATTCGTCTTCATTGTGGAAGTGACATAGGCTATATAATTTTTATATGTAGCATCTGCAAATACAACAAAAAGAGAGGGAAACGTTTTTTTTTAAATAAATTACAATAATATTGATATCAAATAAAAGCTAGTAAAGAGTCAATTCCATATATATATATATTAATAAAACTAAAAAGCTTGAAATAAAACAAATTATTTAAAAAACAAAAACCCGTCTGCAAAAACACATACACAACAAAAGTTACACCATATTTCAGGTTATTGGTTTGTCCCCGCCTGCGATACCAAATTTCTATAGCTTATAATGCTTGTTTTCTCTTTTCAGCTGTGCAACTTTTAGGTATAAATTCATAATGGTCACTGCTTTTTTTAAGAAAATAACCAAAATCAGCATCAGCATCAGCATCAGCATCAGCATCCGCTGATGTGAAAATAATATGCATCAGCAACAACCCTGATACATACAGACGACATACAGACGAGAGAAATAACCTCCTCCTTTTTTGATATCGGTTAAAAATAAAATATTACTCACAAATTTTCGACATCAGCTTTCACATACTACCCTCTTTTAAATTCCGCAGTTCCACGACAGCTAAACCTATAACTAAATACCCCTTCAACTTGGCAAATATATGGCGATTGTCACGACACGCTTAAAGCCATCCTAAGGGTGGATTCAGACACGCGACTGGGCGACAGTGCGAATAGCAAACACCCTCGCGGCGACACGGCGACTATTAATTACGTACTTGAAATACACGATAACACTGTTTGTTGTAATTTGTATTTTGGAGAGTTTGTTGTTTACTTTTGTTTGTGTGAGCAAGTGATTGACGAAGAGACTGGTTTCTGGAGAAAAAAAAGTATAGCTGAATGGTATTGGCAAGAAATAGTTCTAAATCTGACAGTATATTTTTGATTTAGAAACGATAACAAAGACACGACAATTTCTTATTTGTCGTGTCTTCGTTTGTCTTGGTTTGAAGGCTAAAGCCTTCTAAGGCTTTAGCCTTCAAACCAAGACAAAGAAAAAGTATTTCCTCAATAAATACTATGTATGACTACACTAAGATATTCGTTGTAAGCTTTATATAAAACACACATTTCTCACGATTTACATAGTAGAATCAAAGCTGAACTGTTTATGGCAACGAGTTGCCTTAGAGCCTGTTGCAAATGAAGAAATCACAAACAAATTTCGTCCTTGTATGACTGTGGAACTCTAAATAAAACAAATAAAGACCTCACAATCAACACTTGTGGAAATTACATTCCTAAATTAACACAACACTTTAGTACTCATCCTAGTGTGAAATGACAAGTAATCGCGACACTTTTGATGTCCCATGTCCCGTGTCCCATGTCCTTTGTTGTCCGCCATGACACGTGTCGACGTGATCAATCGACGCCTTTTTATCAATTGCAAACACTTATTGCGTCTGAACAAGACATTAGTTTGATGTTTGTTGTGATGTTCATGAGGGTTTTATTATATTCTTTTTTATTTGGTAGAAATCGAATGATCAAGAATTATCGAAGTCGGACCGCAATTGACGAAAATATCATAATGAACATACATATAAAAAATATATATATACATATCACCATTCATAATTTCAGCCGAAAGACGTCCACTGCTGGACATAGGCCTAGCCAAGCACCGCCACTTCGACCGGTTCTGTGCTTTCCGCATCCGTCCGTAATACATTTGTCATATAAAACGATATAACGCAGAGTGGCGACTTTGGCGAAGTTTCTAGAGTAATCTAGAGTTTCTAGTAGTAATCTAGAGTCTAGAGTAATCTAGAGTTTCTAGTAGTAATCTAGAGTTTAGAGTAATCTAGAGTTTCTAGTAGTAATCTAGAGACTATACAAAATCAAACTGGTTGCTATTTTAATTGTATAATTTATTATTTGATAAAAATAACAAATCAATGTTGATTTTACATAGTAATTTTATTATAGGTATTGAAGTTTTGTAGTTGTTCAGTTTGATGGTCTGTACAGTCACGAGCACTAATATGTATACACTTAGCAAAATACAAAAGCGATTTTTTCGTGGAATTACGACTGCAACATTGATGTAAGACCTATTTCATAATAGCATGGTAGTATGGGTGCACAAAATACTATGTTCGTAACGACAAAAACGTACAATCAACACAGTAGGAGAAAATAGCTTTTAAAAGTTGTTACGTGTATACATATTAGTGCTGACTGTACCACACCCTTAAATTAATATGACCACACATTTTTGACACACGCTATATATTTTTTAACAAAACTAAAACCAGTGTCAAAGCCGTTCATGGCTGAGAAGAAAATTACTTTTCGAGGCTTATGAACTATAAGCGGTGCTTTAAACCAGAAAACGTTTGTTTATCTCTTAGAAGTAAAGAAAGTACACAAGAAAGGTAGCTTTAATAGATGATAACCACAATCCTACAGTCACAGTTCGATTGAGTTATTTTTTATAGAATACAATTTAAATAACAATAGAACTTTTAAAAATAATAGGGTGTCACGATAACCGGTCTTATCGCTAAAAACTAAGCAGTGGAGTATAAAAAAATAACGTATCTCTTCTAAAAATACATTCCATATTACGTAATATCACGTGTATCTATCTACCCATCTACAATATCAGTACCTGTATATCAGTACATTCTCCAGTCGCGACTCGTGACATGATCCTTCTGAAGTATTGTGTCCACACAATATAAGCGCAAATAAACCGGATCTCTCGCTGCCGCGCCGTGTGCGAACCGGTTGTGACGGTAGCGTATCGAGGGACGCGGATTAGGAATATATTTTTAGTATAGAATTTTGTATAGGACATTGTTTGTTAAAGGCAGGACCTTCTAGAATCTTTACTACAGTCACCGAATCATTGGCAGATCGTGCATATCAATTATTAGTGGAGGTGATAATGAACGAGAACTAAAAAACACAATTCTACTGTGTAGCTAGTGTCTGCTTCCAATCTAAACGGATACAGAATACCAGAAACACAAAGATATATTTGAAAACCTATTGAATTATGTTTTGTCTATTGTACCTACTTCAGAAAACATGTGCCTATTGAATTATGTTTTGTCTATTGTACCTACTTCAGAAAACTTTTCAAATACTCATTAAGAAAATGATATAAGTATGTTCGTGTATTACTCAAAGCATCCCTAGCAATAAAAGCTAACCGGATATTTTGGAGTCTAAATTGACACTTGAGCAGCCAAACTCTTAGGCTCAATCCAAAACCAGTTAGCATATTTGGTTAAAACTGTGACTAGTTCCTGGCTTGATAAACTGCCTTATGTACAAGTTTAGTAACATTGCTATATATGGAAATAACAGGTAAACACATGTGTCCTTTTTATTTTGTCTCGTTCAGCCAAGATCTTGGTATTGCAGTAGCATGACAATCGTAGAAACAAAAGAGAAAATGAGAGATTCTAGAGCGATATCTATGGTGAACGGTGGTAAAGAAATGCCACTTTACTTTATTGTAAGCTTTGTATAGAAAGAGCTATGAGATAGAAATGGTCATGCTATGGTTTCAGGTTCCCATGCAACGGTTTCGCCCAATTTAGCTGACAGCCAGCAGCCATTTTATAAACATAATATAGTTTAAACACACAGTTCAAATATAATTTAATCCATAAGTCCAGTTATAAAGCAGTTCCTTCCAATTCCACCAGCAAATCCCTTCCCTATCCCGAACAAAAATAGTGGCTTTCAGTGCGATGACACGTCTGAAGTGAACGCTGAGCGCAACATAAGTGAGATTAAGTCAGTCGCCACCGACGGTATTCTCACCTACAGTGTGCACGTGGCTTAGTTGGTGCTTATGCGACTGTTATGTGCTACATCTGTGCGCATTGTTAGGATTAGTTTGCACAGTCGGGAGAGATGGATGATGATGGCTTTGGCTGCGTGATTTCTTTAGTTTTTTGGTTTGAAATATGTCTTTGCAGGTTGATTTTTGGGTTGCCTGTCCACCTCGAATCAAACTCATCATCATCCTTCTGCCGTCATCCTAATTTATGGGGGTTTGAGCACCATGTCTTTTTCGAATCGCTAAAGGCCTATAAAACATTATATTTCTGTCCATCGTTTGAAGATGACAAAGACAGAATGATGTTTTAAATATATTTAGCGCTATACGCATTTAGTAATTTATGGTGCAGGCGGGCCCTCACTGTTATACTTGTGTAATACATTATTAAGTCAGTGGCTATTGCTAGGGCTTGCGGACGGTGAGTGGGCTTGCGGACGGTGAGCGGGCTTGCTGATGGTGAGCAATGGGTAGCTCGCCGTCCGATAAGGACCAGGCCCGGGTCGACGGCCTGTTGTGTTCCACGCGCGCCCCATAGAGATGTCGTCAGTATAAGTATAGGGGTCTACAAGGGTCGATGCCTGCCGGGGTCGTGGGAAAGTCCGAAAGGGATATCGAAGCCCCTGGCAACACAGGCAACGGAAGGAACATGGGTGGGTTTTAGTCAGTAAGAGTCTGACAAACCCTCCCGCTCCGCTCAGAGCGGGAGAAGTTATTTGATAACTTGCCACCGAAAAAAAAACGAGGCTATTGCTTGTACCCGTGGCTTATTAAATGCAAAAGTTCAAGTCAAAATTTTTTTGAAAGTTTAATAACAATGGACTTAATTTTTATTGTGCTGCATATTTCGTATTCATACCTAGCGCGCGTGATGTTGAGCAACACGATGACTGATGCATGCATGCCGTCTGTTGGGACAGGTCAACCCAAAGCTGCAATGGCTCTTTCTTCAAATGACCCTTCCTGACATGGCTCTGCATTGCTAAACTCACACACATAGATAATAAACTCACGACTTCTTCCCATGGGGGTAGTCAGAAACTATAGAACGGCACTTGCTACGCTCCTTACTACTCTTTTTGCTTCGTTTCCATTTTTACATCTGGTCATACACGCACGGCGGTTGCGAGTACTACGCATCTGACCTTTTTGAAGAACATTACCAATTAGGTCACTGTTAAACTCACATAAATTCTTAATAAAATAATGTTTGGACTTTATAAGAGACCATGAACTCTGAGTTTATTTAGGCATTTCTTCTCGGGGAGCAGTCAGCAAGAAAATACCAGCACCAACTAATTTTAAAATATTTACCAAAAAATGTAAGTGTCTTGAAAGACCTACGTATAGAAATAAACTGTGTCTACTGCTGGGACACAGGCCTCCTCTCTTCGAGAGTGCGCAGTAATCTACCCACGCGAGCCCAGTGCGGGTTGGTAGATGTCACATGTCTTTGAATTTTTGGTTCTAGGACAAGCTGACAATATAATATTTATTTAAATAAAAAGGTTTGCCAACAGCTTCTGCATACAATCTATCTTTTTAAGTAGGTATAGGTAATGATTAGCCTTGTAGTTACTGTCGCCAATTACGGCTCGGATAATCTCAACAATGTCGATGAAAAAAGCATTAATGTAATATCTGTAGAACATCTCCTACCACCCATACCTACTCTTATTTAGTGAATTACTAAATTAAGTATATAAAGCAGTGACCGTCGGACTGCCAAATCATAGGTCTCAAGTCCGAACCCAAGGCACGCAACTCTGACACCGATTTGCTTGTCTACTAAACACAACTTATTTCACTAAGCTAGCATTCTTAGATTCTTAGATTCCGAGACTTTCTGGTAACTTTATATGATACTAATTGTGTGTGTGAGTGTATAAAAACATTAAGAGGCTTACAACACATAAAGTGTGGTCACTGTCGGACTGCATAGAAAAGAAAGAGAAGCGCGATGACACAACGCTGGTAATTTATTGGAAAATATGACGCAATTATCTATTCACAAAAAATCCATTGATTGGAGAAAAAATTAAAACATAATTATGCTAATATGTTGCTTGTAGAATTATCTGACATAAAATCAGAATAATTGCATGTATATTAGTATGGTTTTTAATCGTTAAAAGATTTTTTTCGAGGTATCTTCGTGATTTTTTTCTATCGTATCAAATTAATTATATTATGTTTTCAACACACTATCTAGTTTTCTAGCATATATCCTGAAGAATATCATATATTTTTCTGATTTTCTTTACTGCACTTGATCATATACTTTTACGCATTATAAAACTTACAAAATTTGCGTTTAGGTCCTGTAGTCCCCTTAAAAAGAACAATTTTATCCAAAATCTCAACAACAACTCAACAGTAGAATAATGGATGTAACTTAAGCAAGTGTTATTTGTTGAGCTCAGTTGTTCATGAGAATGTCCCCATCTGCAGTGCAGTGCAGTGAGCAGTATCGCAAACAACTCCTCAACCCTCACACGGCGACGGCGTATTGTGTAACTTTGTGGATTTTAGTAATACGGGAAGAATGTAGGATAATAGTTTAGGTTTAAGATGATAACTTGTTTATGGGCATTTATAATAGGACTTGTCATCACAGTGACGCTAATTAATATACACTGGCTGACAAATTATACAAAGTACTAGATGCGCCCTGTGGTTTCACCCGCATAAGTTTTGACCCCGTGGGTATATCGAGATAAAAAGTATTTTTTGTATTATTCCTGGTTATAAACTAACTGTGTGCCAAATTTCATCCAAATCCATTCAGTAAACACAAACAAACTTTCGCATTTATAATATTAGTAGAATTTGCCGCCTAGTTGAAGAGACAAATAGCTAATCTTTAAGCATACAATATTGAAACCGTGACACAGTGAAATTGGTACCTGTAATGACGTATCATCGATTACTGTTCGTAGTGGTACTAACACTACTTTTGATTCGCATTGTAGTTTAAAATATTAGGTGCGACAACGACGACACCCGAATTGCGTAACTGTCAATCACAATCTGAATGATTTTGAAGGATATTCCTAATCCATTACTTCTTATGTTCGAACAATTTGTCAACTCAACAACGTAAATAACACAATAATGCTGTTGAACTGTCAAAATGACAGCCACTGTCAGTTGGTTACGCAATTACCATGCGGGCATATGTTAAATTTAGCACATCTGGAGAACTATGATGTTCATGGTGTAATGTTTAACTGAACGCTCTGGTTGAAAGAACATGAAGAAGTGTTTATTAAGGCGCTGACAAGACCCAATTGATTAAAATTGGCTTCTCTTAAGAAGAAAAATTGCCAAATCTGTATAGTTTGTGGTAGCGGAAAAAATATATGTTAATTTTGAACATGTTTCCCAGAACTTGGTTGTTACCAAAATACGTTTTGAAAAAAAATCTCGATACAAACTAACGTTAAACTAACCTCTTACCTTGAGTTCTAATCCAAAATATCTGTATTAAATATCAAAATACGTTACATATTTAATTAATAACAAGAACGTCTTATTTTAATGCAGAACTTGGTTGTTTTTTATTTTCGGTTACTGAACTCAATTTTGAGTAAATAGATAATTGCTTCATATTTTGCAATAAATTACAAGCGTTGTGTCATCGCGCTTCTCTTTCTTTTCTAGGCAATCTGACAGTGACCGCGGTTTAAGTGTTGTCAGCGTCTTAATGATGATTATTATAAGTGGCAAAAGCTTAAAAAAATGCCTTCATAATATTTTCCTGTTGAGTAAAATCTTCCCATGAATAAACTTTAGATACTTATTTTCTACTGAGTGCATGATTATCAATCCTTCTGCCAGCACGGATAACTTGTACTTTATTGCTTATGTATATTTTCAATAATTTAATTTGTGTCTTTTCCTACTAGATTATGAAAGTTTCACCGATGGTGAAAAATATTTAAATTAGTTGTAGCTGAAATACCGAACTGCTTCTGCTCATGCTGTCTAAGCTGTGGCAGTGGTGGCAATTAATTCTTAATTTACTCACCAATTTTTTTATAAAACCATGTTGGGACCTAGCCAGCTGCCACCGCACATCAACGGATGGCGGAGATTGTCAACGTAAAGTCGTGCGTATCTAATGGTAACAAGATATAGATTCCAAAGCTCAAAGACCGACCACGCAGCATCAAAGGGGATTTCACTCTGCTGTATTGAAGAGCGCGCTGGAGGACGCTGCGGCGGGATGTGAAGGCATGCGACGGTATGCGCCGGAGTCCGCTTGCATACGATTGCGGGGGAGAGGCGGCAGTGTACTTCGCATTTCCCAGTGACATACTGCAGGATGCTCTTTAACAAATCCACCTTGATGCCGTTCCCCGCCATCCGCCGGTGTGCGTTGACCTTTATTCCCATACATAGTCCAACTCAGTCCATCTTTCCACTAAGCCATAGTTGCATATTATGTATTTATTCATTTATACTATTAATTATATATAAGTATTTTAGTGATATTTATATTAGAAGTATGTATGTATGTAAGTATATTCTCATATATGTTTTATATATATAATATCATTTATTTACATAACCAAATTACAAGATGATTATTAACATTAACTAAATTAAATTAAAACTAAGTTAGGCTTAAAAAAGGCCCTCGGGGCATTGTACCGAGGATGCTGGCGGCATTTCCTCGCTGAATTGCAATGCTGATGCGTTGCGCGAGAAAGCCGCCAGCTTTTCGGTCACCAGTTACATCAACTAGACGTTTCGCGATTTCCGCAAATAACTTATGCGCACTGGGACCCCACGGACCGAGGGTCTCGACGCCAAAGGGCACAAAGTTGTACTCTCTGCCAAGGCCTCCATATTTAATAACTTTCAGATTTTCGGCATTTTCTGCCGCTGCACCCGCTTTAGAAGTAGTCCGTTGGAGGTGGGACGGTGCCAGTGTGTCTACACAGGTAGCGTCCCACACAAGCATCCGTCCCAAACTCCACGGGACCAAAGACACACCATCAGGTCTTTTGCCATCATCTCTGACAATGCCAGTCGGCTCAAGAAGAGCAGGCACATTGATGCTGGCAAGAGACCGGCGGATTATGTCATTAAGTGTTGCATGTCTTGAAAAGCGGCCTGCACTTTTTTGACAACAAAGTCCGTGGTGACCCAGTCGGTCCACGTCCGTGCCACAAGGGCATGTGTGTGGAGTGCATACCGTGACCCCAAGCCGCAGACCAGTCGCCAGACGAAGCGAGGTCGGATCCAGGAAGGTACCGGTATATGGAGAAGGATGGGCATGTAGCCAATGACCGGCCTCTCTGGTTCCGACCGCCAAAAGTCTTGCGCGATCCGGACCTGAACTGCGGCTCAGAATCGATTTGTATGTTAAATCGCAATAAATATCGTCCCAGCTCCTCTGAGATTTTAGGTTGTCTGGAAATTCTTTACCCGGGCAAGCAATTTGAAAAGCATTCTTGGCATCCTCCAAGCCCGCAGTCTCATAGTTTGTGGGCAAAGCCCTTAGGACATTACCTATGAGACGTGACGTGCTATGGGTGGACGACAAAAAGGCTGGGGAAGCAACACTCGAAATTTTGCGGATTCCTAAACCGCCAAACCGAATAGGGAGGGATGCTTGTAACCAAGATGGTTCATTGAGCTGAATATTTAAAATCGTTTCTAAACTAGTTTTGACTAAATCGTCTATTGGTGAAAGCAAATTTGGATGTTTCCAAAAAGGGCTACAGCGAAGCACATAAGTAAATTTAGGGACAAAAAGGCAAAACTTTAGAATTATAAGAGCATAATGAGGACTGATTTCGAGTAAACAATTTGCGTGACTTTGGAATTTAGAAATAGTGTTAGTAATGTAATCAGGAAAAGATTCTTCAAAGATGGGAGAACCCAGGAGGCAAAGTGACTTTCTGTCTACTATTTTGATATTCGGTGCCAGAAAATTTAATTTGGATTTTAAATTATCCAAACCGTAAGAAGTTTTTTGAATGAAGAGTTCACATTTGCTAAAATTTAATTCTAAACCAATATTTTCGAAATTTGTTTTAATATCTGATAAGTCAGATAGCACAGTGTCCACATCGCCTCCCAGGGTTCCGTCATCCAAATACCAAACGTTAAATTTTGATTTTAAATTTTGAATAATCGGATTTATAGCCAAGCTAAAAATTGCTGGCCCGAGGGGATCGCCCTGCTGACAGCCGACCTCCGAAGAAAGTTCATGGGAACGGTAAATTAATTTTGAAGGTTCTGCGTAGCAGGTAAGCAGGTATTGATAGAGTTCCGGAATTTTGTTCTTAACTTCTGTCAGCATGGCATCCCTGTTTACTGAATTGAAAGCATTTTTGACGTCAATTTTGACTACAATTTCGCAATCATCATACGAAAGGTAGGTTCTTAAGGCATGGACGGCTGCCTCACACCCACCTTTCGTGCCAAATCCTAATTGTATAGGTTCGAAAACAGACTGTAATTTAGATTTGATATGTCTCACCGCAATTTTGGATGCCAAACGTCTTAAAGTTGACCCCACAGCAATGGGTCTCACCCCTCCGTCCTTTTTAGTTAGGGCGATCAAATTAGCACCAAATAAAAGTGAGGCAATATCAGCGTTGATTTTGCCTGAAAACATAAAATTTATTAATTTTGTAATAGAGCAAATAAGCTGCACACCTGCATCACCCACAGAATAAGAAGTTAAATCTTTTAAATGTTGGGGTGAGATTCCGCCCAGGCCGGCCGCTGAACCGGTTTTAAAAGAAATTATTGCGTCAATAACGTCTTTGCCTTCGATTTCGAGGCAGGCCTGGTCTGCTGTAGGAGAGTCGAAAAAATACGGGATCACGGGAGCCGGGGGATGTTTCGAATGTAAAGCCGAAAGGGTATCAGGAGTATCAGGCGACAACACGTCGTTAGTAAAAAGAAGACGTGCGGCGCCTTTGAGATCCCCGTCGGCAATTTTGCCTTCAATTAATTTAATTCTAGATAATGTTCCCCTCTTGGGAGAATCAAAAGGTGAAGATGTTTTTGTTAAACAGTTATTTTTGATTTTTTGGGTTAGAGAAATAGTAGCCTCATCTTTTTTGACATGCAAAGTGGTATACGAAAAAAGGAAGAGATTATGCCAGTCTACAATTTGGTTGCTCTCCACACATTTTTTAATCAAGCCTGAAAGGTGGTTTGCGACGGAGATCCTGGCGCCGCGCGGGACTCGTTTGATAACAGGCACATTATTTTTTAGGTAACTAAGGTACAAATGGAATGGGGTAGAAATTGGACTGTCGGAAACAGGTGCCGGTAAAGAAACTGGGTCTAAATTTAGAGCAGGGCCGTTCTGGCTAATACAAAGACGATGTTTTTTTGAAATATGAATGTTAAGACCCCTTTTTGATTGAAAAGATCTATCGCAATGTAAACAAATGTAATTTTGATTTAACGTGCCATCACCGGATTGGGTTGCGGTATGCATCCACTTACCAGAAAACAACACTTGAATAGAGAAAAACACTCAACTAAACACAAAATAGAAATTATCACTAAAATATAACTATTTTAAAGTCTTTCAGAAGTGTTGACGTCGGACGTCAGGACGACACGCCATAACGTTGCCAAGGAGGACCGCAACGTCTGAAACAAAAATATATTTTATTATTTGTTCAAAATTGGGAGCTGCCTACACTTTGGCACAGCAGTTAAGCCTTGATTAACAAGAAAAAGATCAAATTTGGACATCTAGGGCCACGTAAAATATGTAAATTTAAATAAATATGAGCTGTGAAAAAGTGACAGACAGTGACGTGACAGATCTTATCTTTATTTTCAAATATATATGTTTTTATTTAAATTTGTGAATAGTTTTAATGTAGGTATTTTGTTTTCTCTTCTACTCTTACACACGGTGTCTACATCTCTTTGTCTACTGTCCTATCGCAGGTATGCTGGAAGAGATTTCTTTAGAAATTTTTGTTTGTTTTTTTTTGTCCGTATTTTTCTGTTCCTTTCTTCTTGTTTGTTTATATGTGTATACTTAAACAGTTAAATAAATAAATAGTCCATACAGAAAATATATTATTAAAAAAACTTAGTGACAAAATATTATCCCTAATCTTACACAATCGACTCAAGTGTACAAATAACCTTCACTCCCACAGGATTACTTAATTTCAATCCGACGCGTCCCCAAAAAGTGCTAAACTATTGACTCTGTAAACTAAAAACTACAAATAAGATTTAAATGAGAGCGCCGACGGTTTAGGGTTGAATTTAATATTGGGGAACGAATTAACGGGCCGCGTAATGAATAATGTAGAGGTTTTAAGTCTTTCATTTAGAATATTTATTGTGTTTAAATGAAATATTCTTAATGTTTTAATGCCCATTTTAGAAAGTTATGTCTTTTTATTATGTGCGAGATGAAGATTTTTGTTTAATTTACGAAATACAGATAATATAATTTTGAGTGATATTTTTGTGACTCTCATATAGATGACAATGACGTGTTTTTACTAAGTAATAAGTAGTAAAAAATTACGGTTTTGTAAGAAATCTTTCTAATTCTACAGTCTACAGTAGTGTATCTTATATTAAATACTTGATATGTGCATGCGGACATATTAAACTTCACATTACCAGTTCACCACCCTGATGGGTTAGGTACATCTGAATGATGAGGCTAGTAGTGAAGCTACTCACCAATACTCCTGAAGAATCCTCATCACCCAATAGTTGGCATAGTTACCAGCAGTGCGGTAGTAGAAGACAGATGATAGTCGTTTAAGAAGCGACTAAAAACTTAACTTAAGCAAATAACAACTTAACATAAGCAACTAAAAACTTAACATAAACAAGTAATGACTTAACATAAGCAACTAAAAACTTAACATAAGCAAGTAATAACTTAAGATAAGCAACTAAAAACTTAACATAAGCAAGTAATAATTTAACATAAGCAACTAAAAACATAACATAAAAAAAGTTTACAACCGCGTACACCCATATTATCCGATTCATACTGCTCTCTCTCATTCAAAAACCACATAAAGGCGTCTTCACACATCATAAGGCATATCATAGCTTAGGTTCAAAAGAACCGGTAGTTAGTTTCCACCCAATCTCACGCGGTTCAAATTATTTCCGCTCCTTAACCACACACAATCGGGTGTTTTGCGAAATGGCCGGGCAGCGTCAAATTGGGGGTTTGTGCAGCCGGGCGTCATATGATTTGCCCTACCGGCATAATATTTATTTCATTACTTCTATTCATAGGCTCTAATCTGTGTAGCGGTGGAAGTTCGAAATATTTTGCAAATACTAACAATTTAATATTTTCGAAAAATGCTAGAGATAAAATACTACTGATAATAAATAATTCTACATGATTCTTATCAACAGATATGGTTTTATCGATGATGTGAGTTTAAAAAGTTAAACCGCGTACCCGCACTTACCAATGACCACCCTTTTGAGACTGCTAAAAAAGCTATTGAGACTGCTAATCGCTGTACTTAAAAAACACACAAATACAATATGCTGCAAAAAAAAAAACATTTTGACAAGATTGCTTAAACTGCTACACACTTAAATTGCTTCGTGAAAACCAAAAGAGAAATCTCTATCCTCCATACGCAAAATAGTCGTACAATGTACAATGTATATAACCTATAATTAAACCATAAAATAGGAATATCATCTCCAAAATCATCATCAGTCACCGTTGTTCTTTAGGTGTTGCCTACCACCTACAACCGACAGTTTATATTTTAGATTTTAAAAAAATGCGCGTGCACCGAAACTTAAAACAACCGGCCAAGTGCGTGTCGGACCACGCACAATTAATGATTACGTAGTTGGCATGAATTTATACCAAAAACAAACACATTGTAGTTGAAAAACATGTCCTCCCATACATAGATATACGTCACGGTCAATTCTCCAACCGCAAATGTAAGTTTGTCGACAATCACCCGTTAACTTGTAAATACTACTTAGCTGTGATACTTTTCCTTTTAACTTCGTTATATGTACTACTACCATGATTTTTTTCACATAGCCAAAAACAACAATTTAGCTGGCAGGGGACTTGACTAACAAAAAAAGCAGCACTTTAAAGCTTAATATTACGCAAACGGCTCCCTGAATCAAAAAATGTATTTCACAGACCAATATTTTTTAACGGCCTATCCAACGATATATATCGAGAGAAAAAAATATCATCATGATATTTTTTCCCCTACAATTTTTTTTTCCACTTTTTTACCACTCATGCCAAAACACAGCTATCTAGTAATAAGTCTCAAGAAGCTAAGCCACGGACAGATAGACAGACATGACGAAACTACAAGGATTCCTTGTTGACAACGGAACCTTTAAAACTAAAGAATAAGAGAGATTTTGTGTGAGACAGAATGTGCCTAAACGTGACGCATCCTTGAAATTTCACTCTCAATTCTCGTTCAATTATCGAATTGCCGCCTAAGAAGCTAAACTTGAAAAACGACATCACAACTTCTCCAAACTACCAGATTTTCAAACTCTAACTGCAACATTACAGCATACGAACAGATCATAGCTTACCTACTTCACGGGGCGTCACTATCAAGGGCTGGATTTTTCGACCCCCGCGGCGACATTATGTCCGTCCCTCCATCAAAAACAACCTTATTCCTGCAAAAATAAAGTTGAAAATCCACCGACAACAATTTGTCAACGTAGCTTCAATGCGGAACACTATTGTGAGGATAATACCGCGATCAAACGTACACCCATTGTCATTGGATCTGATAAAGAATTCTAAACTTTATCACGAAAGTTTAAAGTTCGTTTTTCTTTGGGGTTTGTTGATAGTGGTTTTGCATAAGAGGGTAAGTGAGATTCGTTTAATTCATGTAGACGTGCTCAGGACTCTTAATTTTGAATGTAATATTTGTAGGGTGTGTCAACGGAGACACTAGGTGGCTTGCACTTAATAGTTCTGTGCAACTCATTAGCATTATGAATTGTATCTTAAAGGCTTTTTATTTTATTTTTAGTGTTGAATAGGTTTCGTTTCAGAGGTTTTGTTCTAGTGCTAGGAATCATCCTAATCCTAACTAATATTATAAATGCGAAATTAAGTTTGTTTGTTTGTTAGGCTTTCACGCTAAAACAGCTGAAATGATTTGGATGAAATTTAACACATGGATAGACCATAACCTGGATTAGGACATTCAATAATTTTATCCCGATATTCGCACGGGATCGAGATTTATGTGGGTGAAACCGTGGGGCGCAGCTAGGCCTACTAATATTATAAATGCGAAAGTTTGTAAGGATGGATGGATAGATGGATGTTTGTTACTCTTTCACGCAAAAATTACTGAACGGATTTGGATGAAATTTGGCACACAGATAGTTTATAACCAGGAATAACACATATAATACTTGTTATCCCGATATACCCACGGAGTCAAAACTTATACGGGTGAAACCGCGGGGCGCATCTAGTATTATTATAAATGCGAAACTGTTTCTTTGTTACACTTTCATGCTAAAACGACGGAACCGATTTGGATGAAATTTGGTACATGGATAGACCATGACCTGGATTAGTACATAGAATACTCTTTATTCCGATATTCCTACGGGATCGAGACTTATGCGAGTGAAACCGCGGGGCGCAGCTAGTTATGCATATTGATCATCCTGCACGACAAGGATATGTGAAACATGAGACCATTCATAAAATATGAACACCTCATCTACTCATATTCAAGCAAATAAATTATTTGTTTTGATTAGATCAAGTACTCATTTTGATTTTGACATTTGATCTTTCATAGATAGTATAGCGAGTTCGTTATTTTGTTCAAGAAATAAATCTTTTATTACGAAAATAAAATAAATGACTGCCTTGTTGTTCTAGTGGCAGCAAGCGCTAATGCTGCGAGCATGAGGTCCTGGGTTCGATTCCTAGTTCGGGCAAATCATTATTGTACTTTTCCATTAAGAATTTTCAGTAGAAGCACGGAGAGTGGATTTGTACCCGGTTAATGGCAATAGGCTCGCCCCTGTTAAATGTGATTGTACTATGATACACCTCTGCCTAATTCTTCAAAGATGTTATGTTATGTGTAAACTGATAGCAAATTCATGTAGGTTATTTTTGGCGGCGGGTGCTACGCAAGACTACGCGCTACGCCGTAGCTTCATTGTAGCAGCGTAGGCGTAGGTCAAGTTTCTCAAAGCATATTGTTTAGTATATTCACTACAATTTTCATAACATCGCGCTAGGGTTTAACAGGGATAACCAGTCTATTTCACCCAAAATTTGAAATATATTAAGTATTGTTACTAATGTTAATTGTCCTTTTTAAAAGTGTTTAAACTATTGATCAATATTGCTGAAGTGAACTACCTAAATACGAACAGTAATTAAAACCTAGGGATTAAAAGAATTACCATAATAGTTGCGTAGATCAGGTTTCTCAAAGCGTATTGTTTAGTAAATTCACTACGATTTTGCTGTCGTAGCTCATCTTAATATTATAAATGCGAAGTGAGTTTATTTGTTTGTTATGCTTTCACGCTAAAACGGCTGACCGGATTTGAATACAATTTAGCACATAGGTAGTCCATAACCTGGCTTAGGACATAAGATACTTTTTATCCCGTTATTCCCACGGGATCGGGACTTATGCGGGTAAAACCGCGGGGTGCTGCAACTAATAAATAAACCTTCGGTACTTTTAGCAATCAATTGTATATCTTAACATCGCATAGCATAATCAGCCCATAATGTTTCCACTGCTGGACACAGGCCTCCTCTCTGTGAGAGGGAGTGGGCCGTAATCCACCACGCGGACCCAATGCGGGTTGGTAGATGTCACAAGTCTTAGAATTTTTGGTTTTAGGACATGCTGGTTTCCTCACGATGTTTTCTTAACATCGCGCTTGTGTTAAATAGGGATTAAGCAGAGGTCTACTTCACCCACAGTTTGAAATAGATAAGGCACAAAAGTAATTTTTATTTTCGATAGTAATTAAATTATTTATCAGTACTGACTTGAACTACCTAAATGAAAGAAAATAAATGCGCTCATCGGTATAAATATAACAAAAACAAATAAATGCAAACATTTTTTTTTAATATACCGTTGCCCTTTTGCAATGAGGGTTTTCTGGCAGCACTGAGACGTCAGGTCACACCTGTCAAAAGTGTCAAAGCACCTATATTTTCTTCAGTCGTGACCATGACTGAATGAAGGACGAAGGAATGAAACGAATGATGAACGTCATCTTATAAATTCGTTGTCGAGACCTCTTGTCAAAGTGGCGCCAAATGGTGGAGTGAATTTTCATGAACACCCTCATTCAAAGTAAAACCATAACCTACATAGGTACCTACCATTGATATTGGAGCTCAATCCCACTGTGTCTTTACATAGTATACAATATATGGATTATAAAGGAAGGGATGTCGGCCCTTCGGTAAATCTAATAAACATCCCTTCAAGGGACTTTTGGAAAACAATTTGCCGACGAATTGATTGAATGTGTGTCGAGCAACGTAACGTCTATGATGTAATTACATTATTACATCATAAACGTTACGTTACGTTACGTTTCGTTCTAAACAAATAAATTTTTGTTTAGAACAAAATAATATATTTTGGGTGAGACTCTTGGCCCGCCCATTTTTTTTTTTTTGTATTTTGTACAGACTACCTACAAACAGAGAGATCATGAGTTCGATTGTCGGTAAAAAAGGAAGGTTGACTGTAGATTGTCATGTGTGGGTTATACCATGAAAGTAGTAGCGCAGCCGAATTGTACAAAACATCTAGCCGAAAAAAAAAGGCGATTTTTTCTATTACTGCTGATTGTTCAGCCAAAATGTCGTAATGATACGTTTGCCAAAAGCCGGCCAGCCTTTAGCCCTATCGCCGCTAGTGGCACGTTGACTAAATGGGTTAGGTTAAGTTAGAACTGTGACCAACCGCACGCGAGCTGAACGAGCGAAGCGAGCGGTGCCGCGGCAACGGTTGGCGAGCGCTTTATCCAAGTTGGTCGCAGAAATGGTATTTGGAACTAAAAATACAAAGCGACGCGCCAAATTATATTATGGCGGAGCGTTGATCAGCTTCATTGTAGGACGCGATGCGCTATCCCAATGCGGCGTAGGTTTATTTAGCCGTAACACATTTTGGCTGAACGTCAATCAGCCGTAATAGAAAAAATCGCCTTTTTTATTTCGGCTAGACGTTTTGTAATACGCCGTATTTATAATATTCACCTGTGACAAACATATTATTACTGTGGGCTAACTCTTTAATTAATAATCCTACAGGAAAAAGGGCTTCTAAAAAAAAAGTATTATTTTTTTACATAAGTACCTACCTCGTTTTCTAAAAAAAAACATTTTTTTGAAGAAAACCCTTATAGGATCACTTTGTTGTCCGTCTATCTGTTTGTCTGTCAAGACCCCTTATCTCGGGAACGCGTACAGTTGAAATTAAAACCATGTACTCAAGTCTACAGTTTCTTGACGCTGTGAAAAAATCAAACATATAAATTAATGAATAAAAAAGATACAGCCGTTTATGTCGCAAAAAAGTATATTTCGACACTCTCAAGGAATCAAAATTTATAGGGCACTTAACTTTGACCTAGAACTATGAAATTAGGCAAGTAATATCGTCTTAAACTACAAGTACAGGGAAAAATCTGAAAACTACACATTTGTAATGAAATCATAAAAAATATAGTATTTATTGAATACCTACAAATTTGTACGGAACCTTCGGTAGGCGAGTTGGACTCGCACTTGTCCGGTTTTTATTTTTAGTATAGGTACTGGCTTTTGCCCGCAACTTCGCCCACCTGAAGGTGGGAAACTATCCCACGGGAACATACTACTGGGATAAAATTATCATAAATATTGTTGTTGTTGTTGTCTCGTTGGTCTAGTGGTCGCAAGTGCTACTGCTGAGCATGAGGGTTCGATTTCCAGGTCGGGCAAAGTGTTATTGAGTTTTCCCATTAGCAATTTCTCAGTAGCAGCCCGGAGTCTGGATTTATGCCCGTTTGATGGCAAAAGGCTCGTCCCCTAGCGCCCCTGCTTACTTAAACAGAACCGGCGAAATGCGGTCGTACTATGGGTACACCTCTGCCTAACTCCTCAGGGACTACAGGCGTGATGTTATATTATGTAAATGTTGTTTAATAGATCTTTTTCAGAGAAATAATTCCGTAACACATTGTTTTCATATAACTCTATTGGTTTACGCGGCGCTCTCCAATAAAGCTCCCAGGGGCGGCACGATTTTTTTCCGACAACTTCAACAATCATCGTCATATTTCAGCTAATTTACAAAAAACCTGAATGAATTATACACCTAAACCTTCCTCATGAATCACTCCGTCCATCGGTGAAAACCGTATGAGAATCCGTTTGATAGTTTTCGAGTTTATCGCGTTCAGACAGACAAACGCGGAATTTGTTTTATAATATGTTGTGATAGTGATTTCGGACACTGAGCTTTTGGGTCGGCAAAGATTAAAATAATGCAATAACAGAACAATCACTTCTAACACCACTCAAAACGCTACCAAATATTCCTTTAACTTATTGACCTACGTTTCCTACAAAATCAAAAGTAAAGACTCAACCACATCTCCATTCACTACAAAACATGACACATTCACATTATAGTCACATTATGCACAGTAGCCGAACTAAGTACGTCCTCAAACTATTGAAGTACGAAAAAAACATCTTCAAATAACAAATTCAATAAGTTATGGTACATGTGGTCGAGTACAATCGGCCTCGCTTGAGCACAATTGTGCCCACTTGAGTGCACACGTCATAATATGGAGATACATTTGTTAGGGTATAATTTGCTAAGTATAGGGGCGGTTTTGTACAGATGTGGAAGTAGGTATAATTCTGTCGGTTACTCTGTGAGGATTTTAGTAGAAAATAAATGCAGGAGTTGTTTAAAAAGGGGGTAGGGGCTCGTGGCTTAATGATAACAGCCGCACGGATCGATCGAAGATTAAGCTACGCTGGCCGCGGTCGATTCGAGGATGGGTACCCATAATATTGAGACCCCTCCGTGCTTCAGGGAGCATCTTAAACCGTTGGTCATTCGTAGATCTATGACAGTACTTATAGAGGTTTGAGGAACAGGGTATAAAGTTCACTCATCGTCCAGAGAAAAGAGAGGATCCTCCGACCAGACGGGGGTTGTGTCTGGTGGGCAACTGCCCGACGGTAGGTGTTGAGACGTTGTATATTAGTTGCACGGTAACTCTGCTTGCGCGATGCAGGATTTTGCGTGACGTCAGTGTGATGCGTAGTTCGCATGTGCCGATGTAGATGCCGCCACAACATTCGTAACGGGTAGCCAGAAGCCCGAAAGTCTGGAACCAGTGTTACCAAGGGATATCTTGTTACCTAGTAGATAACTGGGTTGTAGCGGTCAGATAGGCAGTCGCTCCATGTAAAATACTGGTATTCAGGTGCCTCCGGTTAGATTAGAAGCCGACCCCAAAATAGTTGGGAAAAGGCTAGACAATTTTTTGTAGCAAAAATCTACTGATTCTTTTTCTAGCATTCCTATCCTTCGGCGAAATATTTTTTTCTGATATAAATAGTTTAGACATTCCTGTACGCCATTATTTTAAAGTTGTCAACAGCAGTTTAATACTTTAGGATCTGTGGCCATGGCTTGCCGTTGCTACTAAAGTCTATTTAAATCCTCGTTTCCATTTTTTATATTATTATGGAAATATTATTAACATATCATAGAATTTATTTATTTACATAACCAAATTACAAGATGATTATTAACATTAACTTAATTAAATTAAAACTAAGTTAAGCCTAAAAAAGGCCCTCGGGGCCGAGGATGCTGGCGGCATTTCCTCGCTGAAATGCAACGTTGATGCGTTGCGCGAGAAAGCCACCAGCTTTTCGGTCACGATATATAATTTTATACAATTATATATAAATATATCATATCATTAGAAAGAATATCAATTTTAAGAAAATGTAAAGTAAGGCTTCCGCAGACAGGCGCGACGCGACACTAGTAGCACAATTTCTATGAAAACTTCATGTCGCGCTGCGCATGATGCTGCCTGTCGCGCCCACGATATCGCGCCAGTTTGCTCGAGCGTTTAAGTTGTCTTTAGAATGACTAGTACCATTAGAAAGGTCACAATTTGTAGCGCAAACTGACCTTTATGTGTGTAGATATTAAAGTTGTTTTCCCAAAAACACATTTATTTATTTGCTTTCATGCTAGGAAACTAAATCGCGAACGCAGGTTAGGTATGTAATATTTGAACACTTCATTCAATTAAAAGCGCCTTTACGAGTGACTATACCTGCCCATGAAAGAATACTCGAAAGCGTGCTCAATCTCCGTCCATTTTTTAAATTATGGAAAGAAACACTATCTCTCTCTTTAAACATATTTTTTATTTTCTTTGTTCCAGCTATTTTTGTTCTTAACAATAGTTTTATGATTATTATTCTATATATTATATAAATAATTTTAATTAATTTTGTATATGTATGTATTTATTGAATATATGTAAATGGTACACCACAGATTACCTACAGTATTGTCTCTCCTTTGTCCCTAATCCATCCAAAGGTTGTCTTTAAAATAGCGCTTTTAGCGATAAGACGGCCCATTGTGTCACCCTGTGTAAATTTCTACATTTATATCTGTAATTTTTATACATTACAGATATAAATGTAGAAATTTTACACAATAGAATTCTATTCTATACTATTCTACTCGGCGCACTATAGGAAGCCTCCGTCAGTATCCCATCTGCACATACCTAATCTCTGCCAATGCGAAACACAAAGTGATTATGCGCACTAAACAAGCCTGCTCCGATCAATTGTGTGCGCATTGCGTTAACTTTACAATTCAAATTATTTGCACTAGCATAGATATTTCTTAGAAACTGTGGGGAGTCTTTAAATACTTGATTTGATGCGTATAAAGACTTTGTATGTATCCGCAAATAAGAAGGTACTTAATCGAACCTCATACTTCTCATATTGCGCTCCTTAAAATCATATTGAACACTCTAATATTACCCCTCTTTTTATGAACCTATAGAGGCATGAGGAATAGGGCCTCAAGTCTGCCATTACAATAGTGTCAGAATGGTCTATCATTAATGTTATAATTGTTGATTTTGACAAGTTTGGTAATCTACTAATATAATGGCGTCATTAATGAGGATCGGAACAGACCATTCTGACACTATTGTAATAGCAGACTTGAGGCCCAGTTGTATATATGCAGTCGGGATGTTGTGCGGTAAACCCTGCTTGCAGGATGCAGGACTTTGCGTGGCGTTATCGTGTTGCGTAGTTCGCATGTGGCGATGTAGATGCCGCCACAAACCTTAAATAATTGCTATTTTTAAGGCCCTTAAGCGCTAAACAGCCAAGTAACTGCAACCAATTTGTATGTAGCGGTCGTCGGCCGCTGCCGCGGCAGTTACGCAATTTTTAGAGGATCTGTTAATATTTCCCAAATGCGAATGGAGAGTGATGTGAATTTGTGATGCTACCATACAGAAGTCATGCGGTGGATGCAGTCATCTTAACAAATTGGTCCAGTCCAGTTTTCCTCACGGTGTTGTCCTTAATTGTAAAGTGGTGTCTCATGGCCTAATGATAAATGATAAATGATTTTATTTCTGTAGGTAAGTAGGTTTGTACAAACACTTTTATACGTCAATTTTTTTTTTAAACTAGTTGAGGTCGGCGTTTCCTGTCTGACTACTCTGAGAAGAAAGGCCGAAACAAACTCATAGTCACAGTCTCTTTTAAAGTCCAGACATAACCTTGGTCAGATCATGTGAAGACCAAGTCGATTGGTGATAACACTGATAACAACCACATGGTTCGATCGAAAGTTAAGCTACGCTTGCCGCGGTCGTTTCGTGGATGAGTGACCATCCATTTCATAATTATAGAGACCCCTCCTTGCTTCGGAAGGCACTTTAAACCGTTGGTCCCGCTTGTCATTCGTAGATCTTAGACAGTCATTACGTGTAGTCTGAAGCTCAATATTCTGACAACCAGTCTTACTGAGGGTCGTGTTACCCAGTAACTGAAAATAAAGAAAGAAAAATAGATTTATTTGTCACAGAAATACGTGCACATAAAAGATATGGGTAATTCTTATAAATAATAAAACTAAACAGATTTACACAGAGAGACACAGAACATATTATACTCGTACATATAGTCGGCAACTGCATGCCGTGACTGTGAAAAGTAGGCTTCCACTCAGCATGATGCTGTGCTATGGGGGACCCACAGCAAAGCGCTGATTTTCAGTGGTCACCCGATTGGAACTGGGTTGGGGAGGTCAATTAGGCGGTCGCTCCATGTGAAATACTGGTATTCAGCTGCATCTGACTAGTCAGGAAGCCGATCCCAGCATAGTTGGAAAAACTTAGACAGATCATTTTATAAGAAAGGCGATATTTTAGATTCCCTCGTTGGTCTATTGGTTGCAAGCGCTACTGCTGAGCATGAGGTCCTGGGTTCGATTCCCGGGTCGGGCAAAGTGTTATTGGGTTTGTCTATCTGGCAATTTTCAGTAACAGCCTGGAGTTTGGATTTGTGCCCGGTTGATGGCAATAGGCTCGCCCTTTTACAATGGGACTTTAAGTCCCATTGTAACATAACTGGCGAAATGTGGGTGTACTACAGGTACTCCTCTGCCCAACCCTTCGGGGAAACAAGGCGTGATATTATGTTATGTTTATATTTTTAGTAAAATAAAAGACAACATTGAAAATATGGATAAAATATATATCTGACAGACACTTAGCTACTGTCCATGGCCTCAATTTACTCAATTTTTTTCAATTTTCAATTTTTTTTTAATCCGTACCAATTATAGACAGAATAGATTTATTGTGCGTGCAAGCAAATAGTTCAATGAAATAAGTAAGCAGCATGACTTAGATTCCTTTACGACTAGTGTGACGTCAGCTAGTAGGTGCTTAGGCGTCAATTTTTTCAAATAGCCAATATATCTATTCGTTCGAAAAGTTACATATTTGTCTAAAACTATTTGGTTTACATGACAAGGAGAACAAAATAAAAATTTAATTAAAAAGGTAATACTTTTTAATTTAATTATTATTTTGTTCAAAAGTTACATTACAAAGTACAAAAGTTATTTGTCTAAAACTATTTGGATTACATTACAAGGAGAAGAAAATAATAATTAATAAAAAAGTAATTAATAAAACGTATCACCTTTTTAATTTAATTTTTATTTTGTTCTCCTTGTAATGTAAACTAAATAGTTTTAGACAAATATGTAACCTTTAAAAAAATACAATGTATTACGTATTACTATTGTATGCTCGCCACAATTCCAGTCTAATTTTACACGCGAAGACTTGTAATTGGCTTCCTGTCGGCTATTGTTTTCTTTTTATTTAGTTTTTAAGCTCTAAGTCTTCAATGTTTCTTTAACTAATACATAAAATCATCAAAGATCAAAAGATTCCACTGCAACAATTCGCTTCTCCTCACAATGACAGATCACAGGACAAACATAACTAGCGCAACGATTCACACTCGACACGTTTAAACAAACTCTAATTTAATTATTATTGTTGTTACAATGTTGTTAATGCCTGTTGTCTTAACACACAAGTGTTGCTAAATATTTGTTTAACAAATAACGGAGAAATTACAGTTTGTTTAGCTTTGTTTGTGATAGTTTACTGAGTCTGAGACTTGTGTAGTTATTGTAGTGTGATAAGAACTGCGATTAGCTGGTTGTAAAATTTCGAAGGAAAGCATAATAAAGTAACTATCTACTTATAAATATAAAAAAATCAAAACCAAAGTCATTTATTCAAACTAGGCTGAGAATCAGCACTTTTCGAACGTCAAAGTTACATAAGACAGTGCCCCACCCTTCACCACTTCCAAGTGCTTGAAGAAGTGGCGTAATAAAGTCCCCAGCAACACAGCTGTCTGTTCTATTAGAAAAAAAAATTGAATGTATACAGTAGTATGCAAAATAATGTACACAAAACAAAACATTAAATTATTAGGCATACGTCAGCTAGCACTCCACTATACCAACCAACAACAAAAAAAAAAAAAACATCAAAAACTATACTCAAGCAGAGTTTTAATAAAAACGGAAACAGAAATTAATACCTAAATAAAAGCCTCCGCCTCTAATATGCCCAATTAACTCCGCCTCTAATTGCCCCACTAAGTATGCCCAATTTGAACTTAGGTAAAAATCAGACAATCTAGAGGAGCTCGTGGCTTAGTAATAACAGCCCCACGGGTCGATCCATCAGGTTAAGCTACGCTTGCCGGGATTGGTTCATGTAGGGCCATCTTTACCAAGACCCCTCCGTGCTCCTCGGAAAGCACATTAAGCCGTTGGTTCCAGCTGTCATTCGTGGTTCTTTGACAGTCGTTAGAGGTAGTCAACCAGTCTTACCAAGGGGTATCGTGTTAACAGGTTACTGGGTTGTGGAGGTCAGATAGGCAGTCGCTCCATGTAAAATGCTGGTAATCAGCTGTATCCCGTTAGGCTGTAAGCCAACCCTCACAAAGGTAGTTGGGAAAAGGCTGGGCTGTTGCCTTATGGATAATCCGGCCCTGTCCGCACCACATTTTCCATCACAGTTCACAAAACTTTACAAGTCGCAGGTGACCGGAACAGGGCAGAAAATCATCGACAATAAGTGACTGCAGGCGCAGGTTATGACGACTCGGCATTGAGGAATCGATAGGTACCTGGACCTATGACATGCAAAAACAAAAGTCATTTATTCAAACTAGGCTGAGAATCAGCACTTTTAGAACGTAAAAATTACACAAGACAGTCCCCCAAACGTCCACCGTTCACCACTTCTTAGTGCTTTAGCTGGGAAGAAGTGGCGCAACAAACTCCCCAGCAGCACAGCTGTCTGTTAGTAAGAAAAAAAGGATTCTATAAAATAGTATGCAAAATAATTTACACTACGCGCAACACAAAACATTAAATTATTAGCCATATGTCAGCTAGCACAACACCATACAAAAAAAAACATCGAAAACTATACTCAAGCAGAAATAAAAACGTAAACAGAAATTAATACCTAAATAAAATTTGCGCGTTGCGTTGAATACATTGTCGCAAATTCCGGAAAGTGTTAGGCAGTTGCTTACACTGCCTTATGGATAATCCGGCCCTGCCCGCACCACATTTTCTGCATCGGCTAGGGGGCACACACAGAAAAAATATTTGAAAAAAAATAATTTGAAGATTTATATCCTCAATGACAATATTATTGCCTTGTTTTTTTTGTTATATTACATTGTCATATTTCAAATTATTATAAAACGATATTCGATTTTTTTTACGCGGTGATACTAACGCCGACTCTCCTCTTGCTTGCCACACCGTCGTCTGATTAGACGACGGTATGGCAAGCAAGAGGAACTTCTTAACGCAAAGCGCTTAAAAAAATCTACAATTCTGCATTGTGGTAGGTAAAATGTATTTTAGGAAGTTATAAAGGGTAAAGAGGCCCTGAGAATTGCATTGCCTAGGGCCCAGACATGGGTAATAAGGCCCTGTGCAGATCCAAGTTTAGCACATAGTACGCATCTAATATTAGGTATAACTATAAATTATAAATTACCTGTAATTACGTAAGTATTATGTTCAGTATGCACAGCTACATAACAATATGTGTCCGACCTTGAATTACATGACATGATCGAAGTTCTTATACGTAGCACTACGTTGTACAAATATTATCACGGCGTGTTTATTTTCAGCCTGACAATTGTTTTGCTAGTGACTGTGTGCAAGAAACGTATACAATAGATATTTACATACATACATAATAAACTTACGCCTTCTTCCCATGGCGATAGGCAGAAACTATAGAACGCCACCTGCTACGCTCCTCACATACTCCTTTTGCTTCGTTTACGTTCATACATCAGATCATACACGCACGCCGGTTGCGAGTACTACGCACTTGACCTTTTTGAAGAACATCACCAATGAGGTCACTATATCTCTTTCTGGGGCATCCCCTCCCGGCGTTTCCACTCAAATCTGCCTTGTAAATACCTTTTGTTAGTCGCCTTTCATTCATCCTCTCAACATGACCAAACCATTTCTATTTATATTTTATTTACCTTTTAAACCATTAGGTACTTATGATTGGGATGTTAACAGCGTCAATCAATCTGCCTTTTCCCAATATGTTGTGGTCGGCAACCAGTCTAAACTGATGCAGCTGAATAACAGTATTTTACATGAAGCGACTGCCTATCTGACCTCCACAATGCAGTTACTATACCCCTACTATACCATGGTTACGATAATCCATAGTAAGACTGATTGTCAGACTTTCGGGCTTCTGACTACCCGTAACGACTGTCAAAGATCTATGAATGACTACCGGCCCAAAACGGTTTAACCTGCTTTCCAAAGCTCGGAGGAAATCAATCTCAATATGTAATGAATAGTCGTCCATCCACGAACTGACCGCGGCAAGCGTAGCTTAACCTTCGATTGACCCGTGCGATTTTTAACAATTAGCCACGAGCCCCTGTGATGTTACCTACTTTTCAATGTAGATTTATACCCAATACACTGTGTATTGGGTATAAATCTACATTGAAAAGTCGGTAATCATAATCACTTGTTTAGAGAGTTTTCTTTGCCGGTCAGTTCGAAAGTCGTCAGTTATTTCGATTTTTATAGGCCTATAGCATGACGTACCAACAATATTCCTGAGCCAAGTCTGCGGGTAATTGCGTAAAACACATAAAATCGCAACCGATCGCAATGCCTTCCATATAGTCATGTAATGCTACACAGATTTGAAAAATTCGTCTGCTAGCAACGTAAATAACGTAACTAACGTGACTAAACTGTCAAAATTAAAGGCATTGCGATCGATTGCCAATTTATATGTTACGCAATTACCCTACAGATCTGTCTCATTTGTGATGTAATATTAGTACAAAACACATAAATACCTTTTCATCGAAGAATTCAACAACATTGGCTTTGTTAGACCGAATTACCTCGTACAAACCTCTATTTGAGTTTATCCAGGGTAGATCTCGTTTCCATCCACCTACCTATTTCTGCTACAAAGTGAAATTTGCTGTGCAAACAAGCGGCTTACCAAATGGTAGGTACGGCACGTCAGTGGTACGAAAACCTACGAAAAAATACGCTATCCATGTAAAATTGCTACCTTTGACGTCACCGCCTACGTAATGTAATCTAATATATAAATAGTAGCTGCGGCCCACGGTTTCACCCACATACGTATCGATCCCGTAGAAATATCGGGATAAAAGTATCCTATGTCCAAATCCAGCCCATGTGCCAAATTTCATTCAAATCTGTTCAACCGTTTTAGCGTGAATGCATAACAAACAATCTCACTTTCGCATTTATAATATTAGTTAGGATTATAATATATTATGTAGCTTTTATGTAGGTATCTAACTGATGGTACCTAAGTGGTCACCGTCGTCTATGAAGATCCGCCATACCAGAGGCACCACAGGTACGATGCCACCCCAGGGGCCCTACTCTCTAAGTCCATCAACGAAGATACAGGCCCGTCCGAAAGTAGCGGGCATAAACACATCCAAAGTAAAGGCAAGTGTAGGGGTCCACTAGGGCCGGTGCCTGCCAGGGTCGCTGGACGGTACAAAAAGTTTACTGAGGCCCTGGCAACACAGGCAACGGAAGGAATACGGGTGGGTTTTAGTCAGTAAGAGTCTGACACACCCTCCCGCTCCGCCCAGAGCGGGAGAAGTTATTTACAAATTCCCACCCAAAAAAAAAAGGCCAAGGCAACTGTCAAATCGTGTCGACATTCATTCTCAATTCAGGCCTCAAACCAATATTATGTCCGTAGGTGATATGGAGTACGAAACGTCCGTTAATTCGGCCAGAACTACGGGTTTTATGCTTAGGGAGTAGTCCAGTTATGAAGCTGAAAAGCTGCTTCAGTGGCTGCAAAATCTTGCGCCGAATATTATTGCAATCCATACTTTAACCTTTTGACCGCCACAGTCATGTATAGATGACAGACTAAAATGTGCCCAGCACGCCACGGTCACGACTACATGACCGATTTTAAGGAAAAAATCGTAGCTTGGCGCCGAGGGCACGTTTTTGCTTTTTTGACGTGGTGGTCAATAGGTTAATACATAGGGCACATTACATCACGCTTATATTCCCCGAAAGCCCCCTTTTATTAGTTTTTAATACATACCTACATAAACTCATGCCTTCTTCCCATGGACCCCCATAGGAGGAAGGCAGAAACTACAGAACGCCACCTGCTATGATCCTTACATACATACTCCTTATGCTTCGTTTGCTTTCATCATATACGCAAGCCGGTCGCGAGTAGGTACTACGCACCTGACCTTTCTGAATTTATTAATATAATATTAAAAATGCGAATGTAATTCTGTCTTTCTGTCTGTTACAGTTTCACGCCTAAACTCGATAGCTATGAAATTTGATAAATAGGTAGCCTGGGACCTGATAAAGAACATAGGCTACTTTTCATCCCGGATTATTATATTAAAAATAATGAAATATAAAATACACGTAGATGAAGTCACGGGCAACACGTTTCGGGCAGCAATTTCTTGTTCACAAGTTTGATCTAGTTTCGGACACGAGGCCACTTGTGGCCTTGTGAGCGTAAGTAAATAGGTTTTGAAACAAAGTATACATACAGACAAAAAAATACAAATAAACACAATTGTTAATCCTTTTATTATGTTATAACTGATAAGATAGATTTTCAGTTTTACAACAGTTTTAAGAGACTTACCCACTTTCTTTCACTACTAAACTGTATACATTCATTTTTCTATGAATTAGGTACTTGGTAGATCGCACAGGGTTTCGTCAGTTAAGAGTAGATTTCGGTCTAATCAAGTTGGCCACTTCCTTTTTTTTTTTGGGTAGCTTTCGGACTTTCCTGCGACCCTGGCAGGCATCGGCCCTAGTGGACCCCTACACTTGTGCTGACATTTCTTTGAGGCACGCGTGGAATAAGTACCTTCCCGCGACCCCGGCAGGCATCGGCCCTAGTGGACCCCTACACTTGTGCTGACATCTCTTTGAGGCACGCGTGGAACACAACGCGCCGTCGACCCGGGCCTGGTCCTTATCTGACGGCGAGCTACCCATTGCTCACCGTCCGCAAGCCCGCGCCTACGGTAGCCGTAAGTCCACCTGGGATTCCCGACGTCCAGGGCGTCTCTTGCGGCGGCTAGGGGCGTGAGGACGCGAAGTCTGGCTCTCCCTCACCCGTTCCACCTCCCCCTTTGCGAGCATTACTGCTTCGAAGCAGGAGGTGACGGCTTTGCATGCCCTCTCGCTCCATACCATGGCCTGGACCAGGGCAGGACGTGAGAGACGCCACGAGGACAAGGCGGTGCTCTGCCCAAGCCGGGCAGACCTCCACCGTAGGCTCCACCGTGTCCTCTGGGATATTCACACAGTGGTGACACCCGGGTGTTTCCTCCCGTAAGTTGGCCATACCTGATATACATCTCTGATCCGCACCTTCGGGGAATACCTACATGCATGCCACGTTGTCTTCTGGTCGCAACGGTGGTGGTGGTTGGTCTACTGAGCATGAGGTCCTGAGTTCAATTGCCGGGTCTAGCAAAGAGTTATTGCGTTTTTCCATTAGTAATTTCTCAGTAGCAGCCCGGAGTCTCGATTCGTTCCCGGTTGATGGCAATAGGCTCGCCCCCTATTGGATAGGACTTAAACATAATTGGCGAAAACCCGTTCATGAAAACAAGGCGCGATGTGATGATGAATGCCTTCACAATATTTAGTCGTCCTCTGGTAGATTCAGAACCGACTCATTAAAAAAGTTTGTTTGCATTAACCATTCACTCCACACTCCACGTGCAAATACCACAAATAAAAATAAGTGGAACAGAACGTCTTAGCAAACCCTTCGTGTGTCAATCTTAAATACTATCAGACATTGCTCTCACTGCAATGTTACGAAAAATAAAGATAACATAGGTAACCCAGCTATAAATTAAGTAATCGCACTATATGTGCTGGTTCACACTGTTTTTATAAGTACTTACATCTGATGAGTCTGACATGTAGCAGGGAAAATATTACACTTTTGACTTTTTCTGAATTTTCTGGCCAGACGCGTGACGTAGACTTGAAAAGTGAGGAATGAATTTTAGAGATAAACATTTTCATTTGAGAGAATTTTATTAAATACAGTGGCAAGTAATGTAAGTTATATCTACATTAGCAGTGGCATCTTACCATAAGATACCTGCTAAATAAGCAAGAATACAAAATTAAAAAAAAAAACGAGCGAGCCTTACAATAGTCACATATGATGTGTAAAAAAAGAAAAGAAAGAAAAGAAAGAAAATACATTTATTTGCGGTAAACATGACGCAAGGAAGGAACACAAATACAAAAAAGAAGGTTTTCAGCGATAGCCGGCGTTGACGTTAAGACGTCGACCGGTGCAGCATACAGTGAGATTGTAATTTGAATAACATAAATACAAATATTAAAACAACATCTGACATCTCACCTTGGTAATATTACGCAACTGAGCAGCGATAGAAATTAACCTCAGAATTGCTAAATACTCAAATATTTATTCGAATAAATATTCATTACTAGTGGTCGCCCACTGGTCGAAATTCGACCCCCTCTACTTACAATCTATGTAGTACTTACTAATTCCATGATTTTTTATTTTATTTATTTATTTATATAATCACTTACAACTATTTTTACAGGTACAACCCAATGCATTAGCGAAGCAAACTTAATAATGGCAACTGATTTTCTAAAACTTATTACATACAATATCATCCTTGTGAATTCACAAAGAGGTCCTAAATATATTTATTTATTTTTTATTTCCATACCCTTAGCAGTTTCCTGTGCCTTATAATCTTCGATTAGGTACTGCCGCAAACAAAAAGTGTCAAAAATAATCTATAAGTCTATGAGTAACAATTTAGTAGGCAAATTTCATAACCGGCACGTTCTAAAACCAAAAATTCGAAGACATCTACCAACCCGCACTGGGCCCGCGCGGTAGATTACAGCCAACTCCTTCTCGAAGGGAGGAGGCCTGTGTCCCAGCAGTGGGAACATTATAGGCCTCGTATGTATGTGTAGGCACATTTATAAAAAGTCTGGAAGCCGTCCTTAACATAGTTGGGAAAAGGCTGGGCTTAAGATGATTTATGAAAAGTCGCAGTTTGAACAGCACTACAACACACTATCAAAACTCGACGAGATGTCACGAAATGTCACAATGTTTTTAAACGAGAACACTGCTTGTGTTGGTTTAACATTAAATTACTCGCATTGCGTACTGTACAGTCGGCTACAGACTTACAATGGTGGTATTCATTTTTAGCAGTGTGAGCTATAGAATTTAGAAGTGAATCTAGCATGAAGATTTTACAAGGGTTCAAGTGAAATGTAGTTCTTTATATCCATACTCTCTGCCTACTTTAAATAATAGTGTAGTTTAAAAGTGTTTGTATGAAATGAACCTACTTACAGAAATACATATCATATCTTTCAGTCCGTCTTTAAAAAATAAAAGAACGAGCTCTGAAATTCAGTTAGTTAACAAATATGTATTTTTAAGGGAAAAACCATTTTATCTTCTTTGGCTGTCATGGCACGGTTGCATATTAGAAAATCAAAACTTTCTCGAGCAAATTTCAAAAGAACAATAAACGAAATAACAAAATTTAAATGACCAAATGTTTTATTAAGAAAAATTTTAGAATCCCAATGTTTGTGACATCAAATGAACGACTGATCAAAAGTTGCTAGATGTAATATTTAAATATCAATAATCTCTTTTTTCCATATTTTTTCTATATAATCTATTCGTTTCTGGCATTCGTAGGAGGTCACAGTTTTAACCTAACCTAACCAAAACATTATTCAAAATAATTAACCTACTCTAACTAGTTCCATATGTAACCATAAATTTGATTTGTTTCAGACAAATTCAAGCACATCTCATTCACACAACACATTCTCTAACGTTTATTGTCTGTAATCCATTTTGACCTTTAAACGATTTGGTCAATAGTGTAATAAATAATTTAAAAATAGATATACCAGACTTTGGTCAGCTGAACTTTTGATAAAATGACCATCGTTATTTTAAACTTTGCTGATTTGTACGTTGTTCTTTTCAAATTTGCT
The DNA here is from genome assembly GCA_905333075.3 of Atethmia centrago. NCBI lineage: Eukaryota > Metazoa > Arthropoda > Insecta > Lepidoptera > Noctuidae > Atethmia > Atethmia centrago. The sequence goes on from HG995379.1 coordinate 7,587,034, forward strand.
CAGGAAAGTTTTGATTTTCTAATATGCAACCCATGGCACAGGCTCCTGCCGGGGTCGCGGGAAGGTACTAAAGAGTCACCGAGGCCCCTGGCAACACAGACAACGAAAGGAATACGGGTGGGTTTTAGTCAGTAAGAGTCTGACACACCCTCCCGCTCCGCCCAGAGCGGGAGAAGTTATTTTAAAATTGCCCACCCAAAAAAAAAAAATGGCACAGGCTAAATACCAAATGCTGATTATTAAGAGCATAATAAATAGAAATTATAATTAATTGATTATTGTTCCTCTGTATATTGTTTTGGAGGAACAATAATTAATTCTCTCTATAAAATCTTAGCTTAATTAAAAATAACATTAAGAAGCTTTTTTGACATTTCGTACAAAATTAACAGAATAACCTCCTACCTCATTGCTCTAGTGGTCGCAAGCGCTACTGCTGAACATGAGGTACTGGGTTCGATTCACAGTTCGGGCAAAGTGCTATTGGGATTTTCCATCAGGAATTTCAGTAGCAGGCCTGAGTCTAGATTTGTGTCCGTCTCGTCTCGTTTGTGTCGTCTCGTGTCTATTACATGGTCACTTAAACATAACTGGTGGATCTGACCTCTGCTGAACCCTTCGGGGATTACAAGCGTCGTGATATGTGTGAACAGAATAGTTATCCTCCTGCAAAACTTTTGTCACTGCCAGTACACAGATCTCTAAACAAACAACGAGGTTTGTTTTTACATCCAACACAAAACTGTGGCTAGTTTTATTTACGTGTTTCTGTGTCATGTTTGTCTATTGCGAAATGTCAATCTCGGGAATGTTGGGGTCTTATCAAAAGAATGACGAGCAAGGCATAAGTAAAAGCTAATATATTGTTTTAGTATTTCTAATAAGTCGTACGATGTATATTAAATATTATATTTAAAATAACAGCTATATTTTTATAAAACTCACTCGGCCCTCGACCCACCGCGTTGCATCGCCTTTTTTTTCGGTGGGAAATTATCAAATAACTTATCCAGCTCTGGGCGGGAGGTTGTGTCTCTTACGGACTAAAATCCCCCCGTGTTCCTTCCGTTGCCTGTGTTGCCAAGGGCGCATCACATCGCCTACCCGCGCTATAACTCCGTTTTTTGCTTAGCGTTCTTTCTTTTTTTTTTTTTGCTTGTCTTCTAAAGATCGCAGCGTGATGTTAAATAACTTATAAACCTTCCTCAATAAATGGGTTATGTAATGCAAAAATATTTTTTTAAATTTGACAAATAGTACCAGAGAGTAACGCGTTCAAACAAACAAAGTATTCAGCTTTATTATATTACTAACTTCTGCCCGCGACTTCGTCCACGTGTTCCCCCGACCCATCTCGTTGCATCGCATCATCCGCCCGCTTCGTTCTTTTTGTTCGGCTCCTAAGGGTCGTACGTACCCTATAGAAGAATATAACCTTCCTGAAGAATTGGGTTTTCAAATGCAAAAATATTTTTCAGATCCGTCTGGGACCAGAGATTAGCATGTTAAAACAAACAAACTTCAGCTATATTATTCCCAGTGAGATTCGTACCACGTGGCAATTCCCATACAAAATTTCGATTTTTTCGATTGTTGGGCTGTTTCTTTGGGTTTTTCCTAATTTTCTTTTGTCCTAAACGACCCCAGTATTGAGGCGAACACAAAAAAAAAACAAGTCGCTCTAGCCATAGTTTTCCAGTTTTTTCGAGACTAACGCACTGGAATTGATTTATACATACATATATATAATTATATATATATACAGATAGATAGAAAATATAGTATAGGTAGATGTTAATAGCAGTGCTGGCCGTGGCTGAAAAATACTAATGTTTACGAGAAAGATTATGGAGCCGTCTGGTTCATGATAACTAGGCATTTGTTATTAGTTCTAAAAACGTCACAAAAGGGCCTCACGTTGGTATAACATCACGTTGGATATTCCCCGAAGTATAATCGCGAGCAGATTTTAAATCAATTTTTTCAAAGGATTTTTTGTATACCTACACTCATTTGCGACGATGTCAATCCCATTGTACTTTTACAAATAGCAACTCATAAACTAAATTCTTTTATCAATTTCAGGTAAAACTGACCTAAATGTCAATATGCAAGGATTTGAACTCTTGTTGGGTATTTGCACAATTATAGGATATACGACCCCGGCTCGGTCTGTATTTACGTTAGTTTACCGTTTGTCCATTCATAGTTAGATAACAGGAGTAACTTTGTAGACTTATGCAAGAAAGCTAAACAATTAAGATAATGTAGGATGCAAGAGCGAGCCAAGCGAGCTCGATAATTTGCATGGGACAGGTTTTTTTTCGTCCATTCATACAGAAAGAGGACTAACTGTGTCTATTTATACAAAGAAGCTTAAGAATTAAGATAGAGTATGATGCAAAGGCGAACGAAGCAAGCTCGATAATGTTAGCACCCTGCCTAGGGTCGAATAGATTTTCGGAAATAGGAGTTCGGTACTTTGTCGACTAATGCACAGAAGCTTCAGAATTGAGAGGAACATTTTAGGATCTCGGCTCGAATAGGTTAAGGCGTTTTCGGATATTTTTTTAGTTCTGTATGTTTTTACAACTTCATTTTATTTTGAAACCTGGTGGTGCAAGTTTCTTGCACACCGCTCCTGGCACTTTATATTATTTATTATTATTATTTCGCCAGTCATGTGTAAGCCCCAGGTAATAAATAATAATAAACAAGCATCATGCTGCATCTACAGTCTACACTGTGCATAGAATCCTGTTCAAAGGATGATTATAGAAGTAAAAAAAAACTTTACTGCCCCCAAAAATTGCTTGACAAGCACGAAAAAATCACAATCTTGTCTAGCAATTTTGACAGGCTAGGGAAACCCTTTAGGACTTTGCGACCGAACCGACTGCAGCTGTTTATTGATACATTCAAAAAGGGTTATCATTGATTTTAGGCATGAAGTGACAAAGTTACCTAAATTCTTATAATGATGTGATAAGGCAACGGTGCGGGGATAAGGAAGATGTAGTGACAACACTTGAAAAGAGTATGCTTAGATGGTTTGGTCATGTTGAGAGGATGAATGAAAGGCGACTAAAAAAAGGTATTTACAAGGCAGATGTGAGTGGAAACGCCGGGAGGTGTCGCCCTAGAAAGACATATCGTGACCTCATTGGTGATGTTCTTCAAAAAGGTCAGGTGCGTAGTACTCGCAACCGGCGTGCGTGTATGACCAGATGTTTGAACGTAAACGAAGCAAAAGGAGCATGTAAGGAGCATAACAGGTGGCGTTCTATAGTTTCTGCCTACCCAAGAAGAGGCCCATGGGAAGAGGCCGTGAGTTTATGTATGTATGTATGTAAATTCTTTTAATTTCAATCTTATCTTTGGGACAGACAACCATCCACAGGGTAGTAATTGGATGCATTTCTTTAAATGGGTGATACAATAGCTAATTTGAAACATTTTTTACCCCGATGAACTTTCTGGGTTGGAATTTTCAAATAACTTCTCCCGCTCTGGGCGGAGCGGGAGGGTATGTCAGACTCTTACTGACTACTGACTAAAACCCAACCGTGTTCCTTCCGTTGCCTGTTTGTTGCCGGAGGCCACGGCATCCCTTCCGGACTTTCCCGTGATCCCGATGACCTGGGGTCCAAATTTATAATCTTCTCCCTGGAAAATGAATAGGTTTAAACCAAGAGCACGAGAGAACTCGAGCTTTTTTTTAAAAACATCCTTATGTAATTACGAATGAATTAATAATTGTGACGGTGCATGACATTCATGCTGAGAAGGCTCATGATGCCATATTTCAATCCATTATTTAGAATAATATCGATTTATAAATTACAGATATACACCGCTTTCGAAAATACCTCATACTTGGGCGCCAAATGAACCAGATAATAAGGACAATGAAGAAAGTTGTCTCACTTTGAAGTAATGGAGACTTAGCAGATCTTGCCTGTCAAGAAACTCGTCCTTATAATATCTGTTACCGTTCTGCAAGCACTGAAGTAGAAATCAATGATAAATGATAAATGAATGATACATGATAAATGATTTTATTTCTGTAAGTAGGTTTGTACAAACCCTTTTACATGTCAATCATATTTTTTTTAAACTAGACGAGGTGAGTGATTTAGTGCGGCACTGTAGACATGAGAGCTGTAGATTCAGGTAAGTATACTAACCAGCTAGTCTTCAGAACTTTGCTTATGTAGGTTTAACTGCAGTACACTTTGTTCTCACACAGATGAGAATCAAATATTTCTACCAATATTACTGCCGCTTAAAAAGCCTTCCTGTATAGTCAACTGCACTTTTTACGAAATCCAGTCTTTTACATGATTCGATCCGATGATGCACGATGGGGCCGAAAGGTTCTGGAGTGGCGACCGCGTACCGGAAGACGTAGCGTTGGAAGGCCTCCGAAGTGGTGGTGCTTGGGGGAGGCCTATGTCCAGCACTGGACGTCTTTCGGCTGAAATGATAAAAAAAGTATTTTATTAACTTCATTTGTACAATAACACTTATCTAATTTTGTAGATAACCGTAGGTATATACTTTGTGGCCGTCGAGTAGAAAAATTCAAATTGTCTTCACTACCTTTGACAGCTGTCAGTTGTCAGTGTGATCTTGACAGTTTGGGATAGAAACTTTCTTCTGAAATAGTCTACATAAAAAAAGAACCTAGACAAAGATTGTTAGAAACGATACACAAAATGACAGATTGAAGTAGGATTTTTAGGGAGCGATGTCAAAAATGCAGAAACGAAGTATCACTTTGTATAGAAAGAGCTATGTCTATTCTTCGTAGAAATAGAAAGCGTCATGCTAAGCCCGCTGTTACTCGTCAGTGTGATTATGACAGTTTGGGATAGAAAACTTTCTTCTAAAATAGTCTACATAAAAAAGGACCTAGACAAAGTTCGTTAGAAACGATACACAAAATGACAGATTGAAGTAGGACTTCTACGGTGCGATGTCAAAAATGCAGAAACGAAGTATCACTTTGTATAGAAAGAGCTGTGTCTATTCTTCATAGGAATAGAAAGCGTCATGCTAAGCCCGCTGTTACTCGTCAGTGTGATTATGACAGTTTGGGATAGAAAACTTTCTCTTATAAAATAGTCTACATAAAAAAGAACCTAGACAAATTTCGTTAGAAACGGAACACAAAATGACAGATTGAAGTATGATTTCTCCGTAGAAATCATACTTCAATCTGAAATGTCAAAAATGGACAAACGAAATGTCACTTTGTGTAGAAAGAGCTGTAGAAATAGAAAGCGTCATGCTAAGCCTGCTGGATAAGAAAACAAGTTCCACACAGTTCTCCAAAATTTCTCCCGAACCTTGCTTACATAGGCAGCAGGAGGCAACCATTTTGAAATAACAAACAGTGACATTGAAGTCAGAGTACTCAATGACCTCTTCTCTAAATATCCTGTAAGCAGTCAATAAGATATGAAGAAAATAAACACAGTCTAGACTAAAAATTAAATACGTTTGTTTTCCGAAACAATAGTTAATTTTAAATTAATTTAAATAACACATAAAAATTTATTTCCATTCACATTACACGAGCACTTATAATCACAAAGTCACTTTTCGATGGACTTAGATGCGGTTTTCATCATCTTTTAGAGATTTTTATCGTATGTATATTTATATAATCCTAACTATCCTAATCCTGAGTTTGTTTCTTTGTTTGTTACGCTTTCACGCTAAAACGGCTGAACAGATTTGGATGAAATTTGGCACATGGGTAGACCATAACCTGGATTAGGACATAGGCTGATTTTGAGCAGTGGTAACGGCCGCGACTTACGAGTTGAAGGTCATAGGTTCGAACCCAGACAGGCGCTTTACTTTGTGTAAATTATTTCAACACCACTGCTCTCCAAACGGTGTACGGAAAACATCGTGAGGAAACCGGCATGTCCTAGAACCTAAAATTCGAAGACGTGTGACATCTACCAACTCGCACTGGGCCCGCGTGGTGGATTACGGCCCACTCCCTCTCACAGAGAGGAGGCCTGTGTCCCAGCAATGGGAACATTATAGGCTGATTATGTATGTATACCTTTTATCCTGACCTAACTGATATTATAAATGCGAAAGTGAGTTTGTTTGTTTATTACTCTTTCACGCTAAAACGGCTAAACGGATTTGGATGAAATTTGGCACATGGATAGACCATGACCAGGATTAGGATATAAAATCTTTATATCCTAATCCCAGGATAGGATATAAAATCCTATCCTGGATTAACACCACAATAATAACCAGGATTAGGATATAAAATCTTTATATCCTAATCCTGGTAAAACTTTTAATCCCGATATTCCCACGGGATCGCGACTTATGAGGGTGACACCGCGGGAAGCGGCTAGTACGTTAATATTTAACTTAGATATAGCACTTTCGATCTTTTATCATGTTGCACTTAAGCGAACCAGGTGGTGGCTTGTATTTTGATAAGTTGACAACAACTAAATGAAAGGAAAAACTGACTTTGGCAAAAGATTTTACCGTTATATTTTAATGACACAGCCGTTGTTTACTCTACCAAGAAATGGTCACAATATGAGAAAAAGAAACATAATGGCAATGAATATTATTTAACATAAAATTGTATTAAAATATTCATACATACGTGTATTATTTTAATTAAATTAACACAAGTGGCTTCTTATATTGTACGACAATAACAGTTTTTATTTAATTTAATTTTTAAATAAATATTTACAGAAGTGGAGTTTCTTTTTGTAAACTAATTATTATTGTAGATACCACTTGTTAAATTAGTACAAGTGTACAAAGTAAAAAGTACTTTTATGCTTAATTTATGTATGTATATGTTATGGACCAAGTAATAAATAGGGGCATTTTTCATAATGCCCGCTTATTATGAATAATGACAAGCTACTTAATTATAATTTGAACTTCCTTATTTATCACATTGCCTCGTCATTAAAAATATTGCCGTGTGGTCTTTGGGCAATCTGATAATACACAGGTATTTTGCACGGGGTGCGGTGAGGAACTCAAAGCGTCATCAAAGCAGCGATTTTCGTAACCTTTCTAAAAATATACCTAATCTACCATGCATGCTTGCTTTGCAAACAAGGAAATCTGGTGTGGTCAGAGTTTTAACCTAACCTAACCTAGCCGTTTCGATTTTGACTAACTCTAAAGATTTTTTGCTGTAATAAATCATTTGATTACAGACCAAATGCCTTAATGACATCATTTTTTGTACATGAAATAAAAATAATAGCAATGAAACCTGGTTTTAATTGTGCTGCCCCATAGGTGACTAGCATTATAAAAAAATGCCCGGTCGGTTTGATTATTTCAATAGTAGTTATCACACTGCCCTCTCATATTGGGCATATTTCAAACTGCCCGGGCATTTTTTATAATGTCTTAATAATCACTTGGTCCATAACATATACATGTTTACAGTATTACAAAATAAAGTCGCTTTTCGTGTCCGTCTGTCTGTCTGACCGCCTTATTCTCCTAAACTACGCAACGGATTTTAATGACGTTTTCACCATCATTTAGAGAATTTATTCCGAAGGGTTAGTGTGTCATCATCTGCCTAGCCTTTTCCCAACTATGTTGGGGTTGTCTTCCAGTCTATCCGGATGCAGCTGAATACCAGTATTTTACATGGAGCGACTACCTATCTGGCCTCCACAACCCATTTACTGGGTAACACGATACGATTGGTAAGACTGGTTGTCAGACTTTCGGGCTTCTGACGACCCGTAACAACAGTCACGGATCTACAAATGACAGCCGGGACCAACGGCTTAACGTGCTTTCCGAGGCACGGAGGGCTTGTTATGTAAAGATGGTCACCCATCCACGGACCAACTGCGGCAAGCGTAGCTTAACCTGATCGATCGACCCGTGCGGCTGTTATTACTTGACCACAAGCCCCTCAAAAGGCCGAAAGGTTAGTGTGTATCATACATTAATATTATAATTACATATATAATAAATAAATCTCTATGTTTCGTCAAGTCGTAAAATCCGTACGGGGTTTCTTTTTTTTTTGTGTGGGAATTTATCATCAAATAACTTCTTCCGTTCTGGGCGGAGCGGGAGGGTGTGTCGGACTCTTACTGACTAAAACCCACCCGTGTCCTTTTCGTTGCCTGTGTTGCCAGGGGCCTCGGTAACCCTGTACCTTCCCGCGACCCCGGCAGGCATCGGCCCTAGTGGACCTTTACACTTGTGCTGACCACATCTCTTTGAGGCGCGCGTGGAATACAACGCGCCGTCGACCCGGGCCTGGTCCTTACCGGACGGTGAGCTATACATTGCTCACCGTCCGCAAGCCCACGCCTACGGTGGCCGGAAATCCGCCCGGAATTCCCGACGCCCAGGGCGTCTCCTGCGGCGGCTAGGGGCGAGAGGGCGCCGAATTTGCTTTTCCCTCAACCGTCCCGCCTCCTCCTTCGCGAACATTACTGCTTCGCAGAAGGAGGTGACGGCTGCCCATGCCCTCTCGCTCCGTACCATGGCCTGGACCAAGGCCGGACGCGAGAGATCTCTGCCGCCGATCTGGTCTACCCATGTGCCAAATTTCATCCAAATCCATTATACCGTTTTAGCGTGAAAGCGTAACAAACAAACATACAAAAAACTTCTTTTTTTCTCTTTATAATATTAACTTTAGATTATATAATTCTATATTTTCTCCCAAACGACAAGTCCACATCAAGTGAAATTTAAAACATCACATAAAAATTAACATTTCCTCATATTGCCTCACAAAACTAAGACATTCGGTTATCAACTGCCGTGAAAACTAAAATAAACATTAAAACCTACATCTGAAATAATAACAAGTTCGACCTTGTAATATCACTCAATAAATGTATCGAATTATTTATTTAACGATTAAACATACTCATTGAGACAGACCTTGCGACAGGTAATCGAATCGATGAAAACATTTTTTTATTATACAAGCTCTTATTTTCCCACTGCTGGGCAAAGGCGACACTCCTTCCACCTCTCTCTGTTCAGAGTTGCCAAAGACCAAACATTGTTAAAGATGTCCAGCGCATCCCATATCTCAGTGTGGGCAGGCGGCAGGCTCCGCTGTGAATGGCAGGCGACATCGTCGCTTGCCATTCACAGCGGAGGGACCCATTGGGTCGTGAGTTTGCCACATTGATCGTCTAGAATTCACAATATTTTACCGGTATAAGCATCGTCAGCCCTGAGACTTCGGCCTCCTCTCCGTGAGAGGGTACCGGCCACACGGTGAGCAATGGGTAGCTCACCGTCCGGTAAGGACCAAGCCCGGGTCGACGGCGCGTTGTATTCCACGCGCGCTTCAAAGAGATGTCGTCAATACGAGCGTCGGGGTCCACTAGGGCCGATGCCTGCCAGGGTCGCGGGAAGGTATGTACAAAAGGTTTACCGAGTCCCCTGGCAACACAGGCAACGGAAGGAATACGGGTGCGTTTTAGTCAGTAAGAGTCTGACACACCCTCCCGCTCCGCCCAGAGCAGGAGAAGTTATTTGATGATATCCCACCCCAAAAAAAAAAAGGGTACCGGCCATAATCCTCCACTGGGGCCCATTGCGGGTTTGTGGATGTCACGTGTCTTTGAGTCTTTGGTTCTAGAACATGGCAGTTTCCTTCCTCACGATATTCCTGCCAACATACCGAGGGCAAATACAAAGAGGTCTGAGGTTTAATAATAAACCGTCGGTTTGCGATAAGCAAACAAACTTTCGTTTTTATAGATCAAAATATAAGTATGTAATACTGTTCAATCGAATTGTATAAAGACTTTTAAAGTGAAAACTTCATTAGACGTACTTTACGCTCTTTCTGCACGAAACTGAACCGTCACGCTCGGATTGGTAACGCTGAATCGAGGATACTCGACTGGCTCCAGTCGGTCGGTGACGCTGAATCGCGTATACCTACTCGGCGTTGAATCTCTAATATTCTGCTCATATAGAAAAGTTTGACTTCTATCGTGTGTGCACACTCCCTCTTTTTTATAGCCTCTATTAACTTTTTGATAGTAAGAGAATTCTAAAAGGAGCATAATGTTTTAAGTTTTTAATCAATTTAAAAATATTCTATTTAAAACATATTCTGTCTCCGTTATCGTCAAACGATTGACAGAAACAGAATGATGTTTTAATAATTACATAACATAACATAACATACCTACATACATAATCAGCGTATAATGTGGGACTGCTGGGACACAGGCCTCCTCTCTGTGAGAGGGAGTGGGCCGTAATCCACCACGCGCGCCCAGTGCGTGTTGGTAGATGTCACATGTCTTCGAATTTTTGGTTCTAGGACATGCCGGTTTCCTCACGATATTTTCCTTTACCGTTTAGAGAGCTGTGGTGATGAAATTATTTACACAAAGTAAAGTGCTTGTCAGAGTTCTAACCTACGACCTACAATTACTCGTAAGTCGCGGTTGTTACCACTGGGCCACCACTGCTCGTTTTAATAATACGTTTAGTGTTATACACATTTAGTGATTTGATTTGTGCTGCATGTGGGCCTTTTTATGCTTGCTGAATAGTATAACCTATCATTTACATCAACAAAATCACCTAGGTACCTAACTTCTTTGTTAGGCCTCCAGACCACCCAACAGCCAGTATTTGACGCTCGTGACGTAATTCGCGCTTATCACTGCCCCGCGCTGATAAGCTCAGTAATCCCGGAGCTTTTGCTGTCCCGGACTTGAAGTGTTTGTCTATGAGCACCTCACACGTTGAAGTTTTGGTTTTAAACTTGATTCTTATGGCAATGGAATTTTTGAAGTTATATTCCATTACGTTTGGGTTTTTTTCTGGGGGTTGAAGATAATAGCATTTCTCTATACCTAACTTACGTATTTAGTGTTTCATCTTCAAAAATTGTCAGGTATCCTAACTAATATTATAAAGGCTCGTGCAGACTGGGGTGATATCGCAGGCAGGCATATTGCTGCCTGTAGCGCCCGCAATATCGCGCTAGTCTGCACGGGCCTTAAATGTGAACGTGAGTTTGTTTGTTACGCTTTCACGCTAAAACGGCTGAACGGATTTGGGTGAAATTTGGCACATAGGTAGACCAAGACCTGGATTAGGACATAGGATACTTTTTATCTCGATATTCTCAGGATCGACACTTACACGAGTGAAACCGCAGGGCGCAGTTAACTTTTTAGTAGGCATTTGCATACACTATTTCCCGACCGGGGCCGCTGAAAGGTATATTTCAACTTTCCTAATACTATAGTTGTGAGAAAGTTACCAACTGTGGGCTCTAAAGTTCCATACAAACACCACATAAACATCCCGCTTGTTTTCCCCGACGGGTTAGGCAGAGGCGCTCCCATATTTCGCCAATTATGTTTCAGTCCCGTGTAAAGGCTTCTGCAGATTGGGGCGATATTGCAGGTGCGACAAGCAGCAATATGCTTGTCGCGCGCGCGATATCGCCCCAGTCTGCAGAAGCCTTAATAGAGGGCGAGTCTATTGCCATCAATCGGGCTCCAGGCTGCTACTGCAAAATTCCTGGTGGAAAAAACCAATAACACTTTGCCCGACCTGGGAATCAAACCCAAGACCTCATGCTCAGCAATAGCGCTTGCGACCACTAGACCAACGAGGCAGTCAGGAAAGTTTTTGTAAACATCATGTTATGAAAATTGTAAAATACAGCTTCTCGAGAGGAAGATTGACTTTAATTACGAATAAGAATATCTTCGCAGAGCAAAATCAGGAAAATCTCTTTTATTGTAAGCTTTATAAAAATACACCTACAATAATGTTAACTACCTATTTGTTGTAGTTATTCCTGAGTACGTAGTTTTTTTTACCACTTTGTCGTAATACTTTACACTTACGTTACGTTAATACGTTACACTTTGTCGTAAGCTGTAATTTGGCATGGGTATAAGTACATTATACCCATGCCAAATTACAGCTTTCTAGTACTAAGAGTCTCTGAGTTAAGCCGCGGACAGACAGACAGACGGACATGGCGAAACTATAAGGGTTCGTTGACGACTACGGAACTCTAAAAAGCTAGCTACTTTTTACCCGACTACCTGGCAAAGCCAAAGGAGGGTTATAATTTTAACAGGCTATGTATGTACCTATGTATATCTGTTCCCTCATAACTCCTAAACTATCCGTCGTATTTTGACAAACAAGGTACCGTTGGAAGCGTCATGTTGTTCTGCGGACTATAGGCTATGTGACGTCACATAAAATCGCTATATCATAAAATCGTGGCTTGTAGCATCCGCTATAAGTCACGATTTTAGATTTTATGTAAAAGTGAACCCGATTTTTTTTTTATTTGTAAAATTTTAGTGTTGAATTTTCCCAAAGCAACGACGTGTAGGTATAACCGGGTGTGTAACCCCAAAATAATTGAAATACAAAATAAAATGAAAGTTAAAAATTAAAACTCAACTTTAATGTCTTCACCCCTTTAATTTATCTGGTTCCTACAGAAATATCGCCTGTGAGACTTATTAAATTTTGAGACGAATAGATTCAAATCTGATCTAAAAAGTTCAGCACCTATAGATCTAAGATATAGATATAAGATCTATAGATATAAGGGTTGAAAGCGCAACGTCGAAGAGCATACTCAATAGAGATTGATGAAATCGCTTGATTTACTTAAGGCACAGACATGAGGCAAATATATGATCTAAGTAAGCTTGGCTTGAAAAAATTAATTGCCAAATCTATATATATGTAGTTTGTGGTAGCGGAAAAATATATAATTATGTTAATCTTGAACATATTTCTCAGAATGTGGTAGTTACCAAAACACGTAAAAAAAAACACAAAAATAAACTATATAGGTAGGTACAAAAACGGTAAACTAACTTTTTACGTTGAGTTCCCATCCAAAATATTTATATGTATTAAATATAAACGTACGTTGGTACTTAATTACTCGTAACGTACAAAAAAGTCTTATTTGAATGCAAAATGTTTGTTTTTTATTTTTATTATTCAACTCATTTTTTAGTAAATAGATAATTGTTTCATGTTTTGCAATAAATTAAAAGTATTGTGGAGAGCAGTGGTGATGAAATAATTTGCACAAAGTAAAGCGCATGTCACGGTTCAAACTTACGACACGTAAGTCACGGTGCTGATTGCAATAAGAAACGAAATTGTCAGTGAAATAAATGAAACGAAAAAAAATCATTTCATTATTTTATATTTCTCCCTTAAAAATACGATCTTACGTTACACAAAATAGCTACAGTTTAAGATAACATTTAGATACACAGTTCCTTTTGAACCAAATCAGTGTTCTTTACAAGAAATATTGCAATTCTGACAGTTGGCATTAAATAGGGTGCAAGACGCAATTATGTACAAGTCTTTTTTATACGGCTCGTGAAAAAATAGGTAAAATAATGCAGACATCAAAATTCGAGGATAATAATTATAAACATTCATGTTTGAAGTCACACTCATCTCGTTTATTTTTAAACAAATTTTGATTTTATGAACTTTATTTCATAATTAAAAATATTGCGCTTTACTTTATGTCATAATTAAAAATATTGCGCTTTTCAATTCATTACTAACAATCACCGCATGTAATGTCGACTGACAATAGTTACTTACGTAAAGTTAATATTTACAATAGGACTTAGATAATACATACTTACATTTACAACTTGACACTACTTTGTACATAGAATGACTAGACTTGTTTATAGATCACTATCTTTTTGATAATATTACAAAAAAATATTTCGAAAATAGTTATTTTTTACATTTTGCAAATTAATACGTTTATCAAATTATCTGCTTCGAAAAACCTACACAAAAACAAATCTTCCTGATCGATGATATCGTCGTACCTAAGTTAAATCCTAAAACGTATTACAAAGGCTATTTGATAAAAACAACAACAACAAAAACGGGCGAATTATTTTTATAAAAATGATTTGCCACAAAGCATATAACTTATTTTTTTTAACCAATAGGTACAGTTTTTATTGTAACACTTCTGAGAAATTGAATAATTTAAGTTTATTGTCAAACTAAATTAAATTCTGTTAAAAAGTGGTAATTATTTTATGTAGGTACACGACGTAACGAGGAAATCAACTGGATGATTACATTTCACCAAATCACAAAAAATAATCGTTAGGTAAGTACCACTATAATTTGAGCTGAAAGAAAATACTCACACAGATACCGACATACGGACATTATTATATGGAATGGTAGCATTTTAATTATTTGGTTAATCCGAATCAAACAATAGGAAATCGACACCCCTCTAAAAATGTACAATATTTTATACAATTTTTTATCGTATATCACTTTACGAACACCTCATTCTTATCGGAACACATCAGTCAATCTGCGAGGATCACGTTTCCGACGGGACGTTTTAAAACGGGGATGGACTGGAACCGTACCCGTTTAGGTACATTCATCTGGCCCAGTCGTCCGGCGGACAGTTGCTTTGGTGAAGAGGCGAGAAGGCACTTCTCCTTGGCTCGTTCATTGAACTATCCTGTGAACCGATGATGGATTCAATAGAGAATCCGTTTCGAGATCTCTTACTTCGGGGTTCAGTTGTCTCGGCGACGCGCGGCGGCAGCGGGACGGGCCGGAGCGTCGCCGGCGGCGGGCGAGGCAGCGACAGCAGTGGCGTCGGCGGCAAATAGCACGGCAACGGCAGCAGCGGGGCGTATGCCTCGCGCGCCAGCATCGCCACCACCGCGTGCGCGTGTTGCAGCGACGGCGCCGGCCTCTTGTAGCGCTTCCTCCTCCGTAGAAAACTTCCGTTATCAAACATATCCTCAGCCAAAGGATCCAACGTCCAATAATTACCCTTCCCTGGATTCCCTGGCTCCCTTGGAATCTTTATAAAACAATCGTTCAGACTCAAGTTATGCCTTATCGAGTTCTGCCAGGCGGGAAACTTTTCTCTGTAGTATGGAAACCTCGTCATGATGAACTCGCAGATCCCACTGAGTGTTAGTTTCTTGTGTGGAGACTGTAGGATGGCCATCGTGATGAGTGCGATGTAGGAGTAAGGCGGCTTGATGAGTTGTGATGAGGACTTCTGTTTTGGCTTCTTTGGTGTCGATGGTTTTGATTCCGTCGGGCTGGAGGCGTCGTACCGTTCTGAGTCACTGGAGGCTGGTGGAACTTCAGGAGTATCCTCGTCCACGGACACGTAGGTGTCGTCCTGGGGGTACTCGGGGTCGCGGTCGTCACGCAAGTAGTGCGGCAGGTATAGCCGCGGCGGCGGTCGCAGGTCCAGCGGTAGTTCGCCCTCAATGATCATATCGCGGTATTGGGCAAGATCACAATCTTCCATGCTTTCGGTCACATGTCAGTGGTGCGTTGTGGCGCGTGTCGCGGTGCGGACTGCGGCTTTGCCCTCGCGCGTGGAGGCTCTGCCCCCGGCGGCTCCGCCCACAGGCGCACCCCCGGGCCCCCCTGCCCCCGCCCCGGCCCGCGTTTACGTTCCACTAAACACAACAATTGTCGTTATTATTACTGCGGGTCGGAGCTTTGTGCATGAATTTCAGGCCGTCGACTAATAATTATTAGTCCGCTTCACGTTTATTGATTCGACTTTGTTGTGGTATTTATTTTTAGTTTTGTAAAAGGGTTTGTTTGGGTCTTTTTTTTTTTGTGCAATAAAAATTTTACTTCATATTTGGCATTGGCACTATTCAAACATTTATTGTGGGATCGATTGAAATCATTGAAACTATTTATGAATATAATTATTATTTTAGTTAATCACGTAGGTAGGTACATTATACACCAATGCAGGTGTTATCCTACTTCAAAAAAAAAACTCAAATGAAACATACAATTAAGTAATTCATGAATACTAATCAACTCTACTCAAACGCTAAAGCACCTACTCAAATTCAAAGCCAGATAAAATAAAATCCTACACGTTCCAAATAAAAACTGTTTACAAAGACATTCTCATCCCATAATCCGTTAAAAGACTCGTGTATTGAAAAAAAATCTCATAAAACGAATTCTACTACTCCATTCAGGTAGATATCTTCAAATAAAAGTTGCGTAAAAAATATTCGTGAAAGCGGGCATGACAATGCGAGCGCGGTACTAGAAAACCCTCGTATATGTTTCCTACCATAACATTTACCCCTCGGGCGTTGAGGGAAAAGCTACACGAGGGAGCAAGGCAGAAGATACCAAAGACAGAGACGGAGATAAAAGTAGACCAATTGCAGACGAGATTTCGATGGGCGGAGCTCCTAAAAGCTAACATGTCAGGGCGTGGCATTAGATCCTATTATTGTCTGGCAAGGCAAATAATATTTTGCACAATGTACACATTGGGGTAAGGGGGTGTTCAAGGGGGGTTGCTAATTTATTCCCAACTTCGGTTAAGGCTTGTTTTTCAGCTTTGCGAGCCTGTTATTTAAATTGGACTCGGTCGGTTATTTGTATGTACCCGTCTGAAGGCATTGTTGGCTTTAATGAACGAATTTTCGCGGGATTCCGTTGTACAGAATTTGTGATACAAAGTTAGGATTTGGTGAATATTTTTGCTTATTTGTCTTGAGCGCTTTTGGTTAGAGCGCTATTTATTCTGTCCTGGCTTTGGGATTTCGGTGGTGATATTTCTACATGTGTTTGACTATGAATCTTGGCTTCTTTTGTGTGTAGGTAGGTGCCAGTGTCTCTTACTTTTTTTCTTTAGGAGGCTTGTATAATTTCAACTGTATGCCGTCAAAAGCGAAGATGAGTGAAAAATGAGATGTAGATATCTTAAACAAAAAAATCCTCATTTCTCTTCTCCACCGCCATTATAGCTCTGGTCGACTGTTCGAGTGGAGACGACATGTCTCATATTTGTAGGCGCGGTCAAGGTTGAGTTGTGTTTGACGAGCAAGGTCTCGCTAATCGTTGTCTCGTAAGCAGGAGGCGCGCGTGGCGCGAAATAGACGAGAGGAGACTTCGGTGGATGTATCCTCATAGCTCGCTGCTAAGACTCTCCTCTCCTCTCCGCTCATCGTTCACGTAAAGTGGCTCTAAAAGCGATGTGTTATGTTCACAATCATTTGTTACTTACTAAATGTTATTTTTATGTTTTTTGTTTTCGTTTTTTGCTCGCAAATGTATGCGCGGATAAGCATTTTTATAACACTTGCGGCTCCTTTTCGCAAATTTGCAATCCCGCCGCGAGTGCAATGACTAACTTTACCCATTTGTATGAAAATGATAGTTTATTTTGAGTTAAGTAGGTAGGTATACCTATTATTATCCGTTTATCAAGATACAAAATATTGTACAGCCATTAGCTTTATTATTTTTATGTGTTATCATTATCACACTTACTCGTATCACCTACTATTGAGTTTGTTTCGGCCTTCCTTTTCAGAGTCTGAGTTTGTTGCGGCAATTCTTCTCAGAGTCTGAATTTATTTCGGCCTATGTTCTCAGAGTCTGTGTTTGTTTCGGCCTATCTTGTCAGAGTCTGTTTGTTTCGGCCTTTCTTCTCAGAGTCTAAGTTTGTTTCGGCCTTTCTTCTCAGAGTAGTCAGGTAAGAAACGCCGACCACATCTAGTTATTGACGTGTAAAAGTGTTTGTACAAACCTTTTTACAGAAATAAAATCATTAGGTAATTCATTAATTAATATTTCTGAGAATGCTGGTTAACCTGTAATTGGCGACTGTGTCAGTCCGTGGTTATAAGTAAATCTAGTATTTAAGTGTCTAAACATTACTATTCAGGGTTTTTTTTTATAAAATAGCAAAATCCTAATTCAGTCAGAAACTCTATTTTGTTTTTATATTTTTATAAAAAAAAAAAATCGCAACCACCATCTTGAATTTTTTTCTCACTTTATCAACCATGAAAACAAGACTCACTGTTACAGATTCGGAAAATTACAATTTAAACAGGCTTAGTTGTAGCTATAATTTATTGTTTTTATTTCACAAATAATATATTTAACAGATATGGTAACAATTTACCCCGGCTTGTTAACAATTTGCCCCAAGTCGGGGTAAGTTGATACTTTCCGACTTTAGGCATAAAAAAAATTATAATAAAAAATTCTCACAAAAAGTGCCTCAAATAACTGTCTTAATACCAAAGTTAGATTATATGTAAGTTGGTTTTGATCGCATTGATTTTGCTCGCAATACTGAAATCAAGTATTCGTAACAGTTTTGGAGGTTAATTAAAAATCGGAACTTTTAGCCCCGCTCTCCCCTATCATCCTCACTAATATTACAAATGCGAGAGTTAGTTTGTTTGTTTGTTACGCTTTCACGCTAAAACGACTTAACGGATTTGGATGAAATTTGGCACATTGGTAAACCATGACCTGGATTAGGAGATAAAATACTTTTTATTCAGATATAATTCCCCCGCTATCGAAACTTACGGGGGTGAAACCGTGGGACGCCGCTAGCATTTTTTTTTCTTGCTCTTATACACAGCCCATTCACAATACTTATTCATCAAATTAAGGGGCCGTGCACGAAATCGACATATTTTGATCAATTTTGGTCACTTTTTCTGAGAAAGGGAAAAAGAATTTAGGTAATCAAAATTATTTGTGATTTGAATAGTCGAGTTCTTTGTTTTACATGTGGCAGAAAGGGTTTTTTCAAATAAATTACGTATTCTTGGAAAAATCACTAATATTCGCAACAAGTTAACCGAAGAATGACGCGAGACTGACGTTTGATCATTTTAATAATTATAATAATAATTTATTTATTTATCGGACATCAGAGGTCCATGGGTTAGTTACAGAACACTTATAAACTATGTTAGTAAAACACACATGAATAGAATAAATCTTAACATTATTCTTGCCTCACCAGTATTTTCATGAAGTGTTGCAGAAAAGGTGAGTCAAGTTTATTAGATAACATCTTCAGAATGCCATTTGATCCCGACCGCGCCCTTTGCAAGAGTGAGGCTCTCTTGAGTCGCATCATGGCATAGAAGTCATGGGTGTGAGCCTGTGCGAACATGCCCGAGGCACTACAGAAACGCGGCAAGCCCAAAAGCATTCTGAAGCTGTTATTGTACTGGATTCGCAGCTTATCCAATACTCCACGCGTATAACTGACCCACAGGCTACTCGTGTAGAAAGTTTGGCAATACGCTTTAAACAAGGTTAGTTTTACCTCTCTACTACAACGAGCAAACCTGCGGGCCAACATATTCGCTCTCACAGCAAGAGCTCTGCGTTCCCGCTCAATATCTGCATGATCCCTAAGGTCGTTTGTTACGAAGTGTCCTAAGTATTTAAATTCTGTCACTCTATGCATTACCTGTCCATTGAGTGTAATTACCGGCTCAAGAGATAATTTTTTGCCAACGGCCTTAAAGATCATGTAGACACTCTTTTTACTGCTGTACAGCAGACCATGACTTGCAGCGTATTTGGTACAGCAGTCTAAAAGTTCCCGTATTGAGCTGGCAGTTGGGCCCAGCAGCACCATATCGTCTGCGTAGCTAAGGTTATTGACACAAGTGTCATCACTCCAACATCCGATACGCTTGCTGCTGAGCCCAGCTATCAGCTCATTTATATACAGATTGAAAAGCTTCGGTGAGGCTTTTGTTACAAAAATCTACTTTTTATTTTGAACATTAAAAAACACCATCAATATCATTATAATAATGGTCTACTTGCATGTGGCGGAAGTACATTTTCCAACGTCTATACAAGATATAGCAGAGAAATAATGTAGAAATACCGATATTTTTTTAAACCCAGTCAGTTTACTGACTGTTTTTTTAGACATTTGGTTTTTAGAAAAAAATACTTTAGTATTTTTTCCTATTATTTTGGAAAGTATATCAAGAAATTTAAAAATCACACATTAGTCTTCAGCTATCTTTGAGATAAAATCAATTTTTTATTTTATTATTATACAATATATTCATTAAGTAAATTACAGGTGAAATAAACTACATTTTCGAGATCTAAAAGTGACGAAACTATTAACAGGGCCTCAAGTCAGCTATTACAATAGTGTCAGAATGGTCTATCATTGATTTCATAATTGTTGATTTTGACAAGTTTGGTAATCTACTAATATAATGGCGTCATTATGACTTTCCAATGGTCAAACACTGACACTCCATTAAAAGAAATGGCATAGAATGGTAATCTCGTACATAATGTTAAATGAATGATTGGCGTATGCGGTAATCTGCTAAAATTTTGACAGTTCCTTTGATCAGTGACCTACCATTAGAACGTCATTGTGCAGTCATTGCTTTTAATAGCTCGGTTGTCAAAAAGTGTTTGCCATCTATCGTGTTTGTGGAATATTGAATAGAGAAATGTATTCACTACGAACAAATATTCTCGAGCTAGCCAACCCAGTGGATGCTAGAGAAAGAAGATGGGCGGAATGTAAAGGACGTCGTCGAGCCCGTCGCAAGTTATACAATTATTACTATATGCTTCCTACTATAATTCTGCAAGGCTGCCAAAAGAAAAGTATTGCTGAGGTACCTGTTGCACTTTTTTCAGTCTTCTGTGATTTAATTTTGTTTAAAATTTTACTTTTATATTCAATAAAGAACTAAAAAAGTGCAAAAATTAAAATCATGATACATTTCATAATGCATAGGTACCTATTACTAAATAATACTGTATTTAAGTACTTACAGTGCGCCATTCTGCCGTGTCGTTTTATTGGGGCAGTCCATCCAATATCGTTTGGATAAACTTCTTGGTGGTTTTCCAGAAAATCAATTAGAGCCGAAATTTGCTCAATTAGCACCATTTTGTATAAAATGTAATAAATAAATAAAAGATAATTTAAATACACAAACAAAAATATAATTAAAACACTCAAATGAAAATAAATAACTAACAAAACACCGACCGCTTGAAATAAAAACCGGCCAAGTGCGAGTCGGACTCGCGCACGAAGGGTTCCGTACGGCAAAAAAATCATGTCTGTTATATGGGACCCCATTAAATATTTATTTTATTCTGTTGTCTAGTATTTGTTGTTATAGCGGCAACAGAAGTACCTACATCATCTGTGAAAGTTTCAACTGTCTAACTATCACGGTTTATGAGATACACCCTGGTGACAGACGGACAGACAGACAGACGGTCAGTGGAGTCTTAGTAATAGGGTCCTGTTTTAGCCTTTGGGTACGGAACTCTAAAAACAGATTAACCTCAGTAAGCAGTAATTTAACATTTGACTTTGACAGCTAAACTGATAAAATATTATTGAGTTGTATAGTTTCACATAAATTTAATGTTTTTGCTATTTACGAACTTCTTGCTACTTCAGATTGCTTATAACACTAATAAATAATATGTAAATATATAAATAAATGAAATCTGGCATGACTAACTGTTCAAATTAAGTAGTCGTTTTTCGAAAGTCATTTCTACTAACGGGTTTTATAATAATGGCAATACGACAATGTCATTCTACCACGATTCTATTACGAGACCATTGACCGACCAATGATCGACCATTATGAATTTAGCAGATTACGAACTTTTAGCAAAATGACAATGGGATCGTGTTGGAATGACGAGTTTATTAAAAATAGCAGACTTGGGCCCCAGGTGCTGTGACTGACGAATGGTATTGCACCACGAAAACTGTACTTTTTATAGTTACGCAGACCTTAATGTTTATTTCTTAATTAGATAAGAAATAGACATAAAAGGTTTTTATTCATACGGAGCCTTAAGAAGTGTAGGAAAAAAGAAATTGAATGACCTAATAAGTGTGTTACAATAATGCTGCCGTTCTATAAATGCCTCATAATCAGCCTATAATATTCCCACTGGTGGGACACAGGCCTCCTCTCTGCGAGAGGGAGTGGGCCGTAATCCACCACGCGGGCCCAGTGCGGGTTGGTAGATGTCACATATCTTCCAATTTTTGGTTCTAGGACATGCCGGTTTCCTCACGATGTCTCCGTTTTTCTACAAATGCCTAATGAGTGCAAAAGGTACACTACTAGACGTTAATGAAAAATGCACAGATGAAGAAAGAGGAAAAAAGTTAAGGGACCGCCACTCTCCCTCGATTACCTCATTCGTATCTACAGTTTATACAGGCAGATTTTTTGTAGTGAAACCTTCTTTAGGCGCGTTGAGCGATTTTTGGTAGGGGAAAAACTTGTGGGTTCGCGTCACCGACATGCTGTAGTAGCAGTAAGTGAATTTAAATTGACCACGTGAAAAGTTTAATTTGTGGATACTGTGCATTGTTTAAGATATGTTTTATATAATTATTATTTTATTGAAGTGAAAACTTCTTTAGGCGCGTTGAGCGATAAGTTTTATTTATTATTTATTTATTTCAACTTCTCGCACACAATAAGGTATACACAGGCGGACTTAATGCTTTAGGCATTCTCTACCATTCAACAACGGTGAAGAGATAAGATGGCAGGTTCTCTGAGAGGAAATAATAACAATAAAAAATATTAAAGATAACATAATAGATTATTAATAAAATAGGTACACAAGTACATAAACAGTTTACAAACTAGTTTACATATATATTTACTACAATAATAAACAAAAAACAAATATACATACAAATTCAAGGTAAATAGGTAATTCAGATGGCTCTACGCTAAATAGCGTAGAGTAATTACAGATATATTGCAGAGTTATTTTCAAAACATTTGTTTTACAACATTTCCGCTTAAATACATACCGACTGGTGATCGTCGTGTTATCAGTAGGAAGCGCATTCCAGAGAATAATGGACTGAATACGAAAGGAAGAATGTACAAAGTCAGAAGGACAGATTAGGAGAAGATTGTTGAAAGAACGCAGATTCTTGTTTTCCTTGTTGCAGATTCTTCAGCGTGTGAAGAACATAGATATTGGAAGTGAGACATAAGATAATAAGGAGGGGTGGGAGAGTTGAGAAGGGAGAAAAGAGTGGTCAAAGTGCGCAAACTTCTTCTTTGGCGAATGGACATCCATTTCTCAGACTGGACTCCTGCTCGACTTTTGTCGGCAGTCCCCATGACTGCCTTTGTTTTTAATTGAAAACTTCGATAGGCGCATTGAGCGATCCCGGTTTTATTTTAAATTTTGGCATGAGTAAACTTAGTTCAGTACCTACTGGCAAATATTTTTCCGTAAAACCTAAATGTGTGTCCAAGAAGGCAACACTACACAGAGTTCGTGCAAATAGGCACTGTCTGCCTCCTTTCTGCTCATATAAAGAAATAAAGAAAAGGTATTTATTGGGATTCAAATTAAACTAAACACACTCAACAACAACAACAATGAACAATCTGCAATCATGTGCCAAGCCATTATACATATGGCCATTTGTAGAATCGCGCAAATTGTCTTATACCTAACAAAAAAAAACACTAGAAAGTGGAAGTTTGACTTTTTTTTGGAAAAAAACATCCCGTAAAAAAATAACAAAACATGGTGTTTTAGATCAATTATGAACAGAAATGTCCTTTAATAAAGTGATGTAAACGTTTATATCTGCACTTTATTCTATGATTAGAACATCAATGGCGGCGACATATTATGTTATGTGTACCTACTAGCGTCTAAGAATGTTAATCACTAAATAAGGTTAGGCAGCAAATGAAACGCAGATAAGGTGCAATCGGGTATAATTATTTGCTCACTAGAGTTTTAAGAGAATGGTGCCGATTCCCGTGTTCACAAAATTAAACTACATTTAAGTTCAGTGCATCTATCTCTTTCCATTACATTAAGAAAAGGTCAGAAGATAAATTTTAGTTTAGTCCTGTCAAATTAATCAGCGCTTGACGTAAATTGACGTAATTTTGGTAAGCAAGTTTTTAATCACGTCTAAACTTGTATGGAGTAGTGACAGGCGCTGATTAATTTGACAGGACTAAACTAAAATTTATCTTCTGTCCTCTTCTTAATGAAATACAAAGAAAAAGATGCACTGAACTTAAATTTAGTTTAGTTTGTGAACAAGGGAATCGGTACCATTATTAAAATGAGTAGGTAAAAAAAAAGACAATATTTACTGGAAGTCGACCTCAACATAGTTGGGGAAAGACTAGGCAGATGATGATGATGATGATGATTAAAATTAGTAAATAAACACGCAAGTCGACCCGTCACTAGCCAATCAACCAAAAAACAACCCCTACCAACGGGGTTGCCAGATCTGTCACGAAAATCTCTTAGTCTCCACGGGTTCACTTTTTTGTCCTATAGTAGTTACTTAAAGGACACGGGGTTTATTCATTTAAAACCATTTTCTCATAATCAGCCTATAATGTTCCCAGTGCCGGGACACAGCCCTCCTCTTGGTGAGAGGGAGTGGGCCGGATTTCAAGATTTGAGATTGCTCTCCCATAGATAAATCACCCGTCTCTCCACTATTCCATTGCTTACTCATACATACGAGTATCCGGTATGGCTCTAATAATTCTTCCTATCCTAAGGGCACGTCTTCCTGACCATTACCGCGCCCCCCGGTCTACTCTTTGATATGCAATGGTCTCCGTAGTCTCATGAAACATGAGGCTCCAGGGACTAGTGCGAATCCTTGGGTTCATTCGAGCAAACGAGTCTGGTTTAACCACGCCGGGTTCGGTGCATTTCATTTATTCATATAAAACTCACCCAAGATTACACACACTTAATTATTATTCGTAGTAGGTACATACTCGTATCAAGCTATACATTTCCAGTTTATGCTGATCTCGCATTGTATAAGATTTCCTGTACAATGGGAGATCAGCTTATACTGGAAAATTATAGCTTGATATGTAGCCGTGTGTACCTAGCTGCCTACATAATAGAAAATTAAGATACATTTACTTACAATTATTTATCTAGTCCTAATTCTCATCCTAACTTCCTAACTAATATTATAAATGCAAAACTGAATTTGTTTGTTACACTTTCACGCTAAAACGGCTGAACGGATTTAGATGAAATCTGGCAAAATGGTAGACCATGACCTGGTTTAGGATATAGAATACTTTATATCCCGGTTGTGTGTCCAGAAAGAAGTGCCGAGACGTCCTGGAAATGAACCGCGTTGAGGTGGCCCAGGAAAGGGATTCCTGGAAGGACTTTCGGAGGTATTTGCCCAGCAGTGCGACAACATGGGCTGAAAGAAAAGAAAGCATCACCTTTGTACGTATTTTCTATTCTTTTCTTCTTGTCTGTTTATATTTGTATGAAGAGTGGCCAGTACATCAAATTATCACAAACTGACAAATCTTCTCATTCGATTTTGAATTTAACCGTCAAGATTTTTAGGTTTAAAATAATTTGGAGAAATTTGTCAGTTTGGTAGCTTGATGTGCTGGCAACTGTACATAAATAGTTAAATAAATAAAGATCGTTCAGTGTTTTCTAGCAAACTGCAGGCCCACAGAGATAGGAAACCTACACCCCTGATTTTTCAACCTTATATACTGAATTGGTTGAAATGCTAAACTTGTGATTGAAAATAAACGAGTAGACACTGAAATATGAACTCGGCCCAACTCGCTGGCAGAAATAAGTGCAGCCGACGGATGTTTTTGAAATCTAATTATCTCTTGCAAAACGTGCCTCGGAAAGCACGTTAAGCTGTTGGTCCCGGCTGTAATTCGTGGATCTTTGACAGTCGTTATGGGTCGTCAAAAGCCCGAAAGTCAGACAACCAGTCTTACCAAGGGGTATCGTATTACACAGTAACTGGGTTATGGAGGTCAGGTAGGCAGTCCCTCCATCTAAAACACCGGCTAGACTGGAAGCCGACCCCAACTATACTTGAGAAAAGGCTAGGCAGATGATTATGATCAATCAATCAATCAACTTGGCCTATAACAGTCCACTGCTGGACATAGACCTCTCCCAGGCTTCGCCACAACACCCTGTCCACCGCCCTCCGCATCCAGTCTGTCCCGGCCACCTTTTTAAGGTCGTCGGTCCATCTAGCTGGGGGGTGTCCCTCGCTACGCTTGCCGATACGCGGTCTCCACTCCAGGACTCGTCGGCTCCACCGGCCATCGGTCCTTCGACACACATGGCCAGCCCACTGCCACTGCAACGTGCTGACTCCGGTTCTCTTCCGGATTACTTCATTTCTGATCTTATCCTTCAAAGAAACTCCGAGCATAGCCCGCTCCATGCTTATGATATCTCTTGATATCTCATGATTATGATAACACACAACCACAACCTATGAGTTAAACTTTCCTATTGATCCGGCTTAGGTACACAACCTACATAAACCTCAAGGCCTTATAATCAGTTTAAACCACAAACAACATGTTTTCCTACAAAATATTTTACTCAACTACTAACTAAGTAAACATCGGTACGAGTCTTGCAGGTAATCCATCTTTGGCCGACGGCGAAGAGCAAACATTTTAATATCTACCGAAGACAGCTCAGTTCAGCTTAGCTTAGCTCTTGAGCTGGATTACTGCGGCCAGGCGGTAGACAAGCAAACTTTGCTCGGCTTAGGATCTAACATCCACTTTGAGTATCTTTGGGATATCTTTATTCTAAAGATTTTTACAATACTCAATCATTTATTGCATTCCACAATGTATATGCTTAGGTGGTAAGTAGACATTTTTTGTAACAATCGGGCACAGCAACAGAAACATTTTAAGGAAGAGGACTTATTTAATACATGCAACTAACTTGTTCTAAGTATTAGTCTAAGGTAACATTTTATTAATTATTAATTTAATCTAAAAACAAAAAAAAATATATGTATATTATTAATTTTTATAAACATGTCAGTTCTATAGATTTGTCAATTAAATATTCGTTTATGCTATAGTAACATTTATTTAGTAATAGATTTTTTAATTTAAGTGTAAAAACAGCAATCTTCTCCTCATTTCGAAGTACTTTGGGCAGTTTGTTATAGATTTTTATCGACATAACCAGTAGACCAGATGATTGCATTTTTAAACGGGATGATGTCGGTAGGTTTAATCGTGTTTTGTGTCGGAGTGTGTATCTTGCTTGTATGTCTTCTCGTTTTGTGTAAAAGTCTTGGTGTGTGTGTGCGAACTTACAGATTTCCAGTATATATACCTATACAGGGAAGAGTAAGAATGTTTAGTGTTTTGAAATGGGGTTTGCAGCTATCCGGTTGTTCTAAATTAACCAAAATCCGAAGTAACTTTTTTGAGTAGTGAACAGCGTCGGTGCGTCTGTGCTATTTCCCCACATTATAACGCCATAGCTAAGCCATGCATAAGCATAGGCATAGTAGGTGACCAGAGCTGATTTCAATTTTGTGGTCTTTTTTATTTCTCGAAAAGCGTACAAAAATGTGAAAAGTTTGGATTTTATTTTCAGTTGTAGTTATGAGGTGAATCGTCACCACCTAAGCTAATATAAGATTTTAGGTAAGTCGTTATCCGTCTAGCCTTTTCCCAACTATGTTGGGGTCGGCCTCCAGTCTTACCAGCTGAATAACAGTACTTTACATGGAGCGACTGCTTATCTGACCTCTACAACCCAGTTATTGGGTAGATAATAGATACCTACTATACTCCTTGGTAATATTTTAGGTATGTAAATAATAGAAGGTGGATCCGCAGTGATAGCCAAATTAAAATTTTCTTAGTTTTTTGTAATTCGCAAGTCAGTATTAGGTTGTATCTTGATCAAAATATGAATTTTTCCATAAGAACATTTTGTCAAAAAATCATGGGTATTTTGATTAAATCTAACTTAGACAGACGTATCAAAGATTCTGATGATTTATAATTATGTAACTACATATTTGTTATGGCCGCGATTCATATTTTGATCAAGATACAACCTGCAGTGCTATTCTGTAATAATAACACCGTGAAAACTTAAGTGAAGTGAGCTTAGAGCGAGCTGTCAATAGTGTCATCCCTAGCATTAGGCGGAATTAGAGCTCACTTCACGTTCACTTCACCTCAGGTTTCACGGTGAGATTTTTTCAGAATAGAGTTACTGACACTGACCCGACACTGACCTGCAAATTGCATTGCGCGGGCTACCACTGCGGAACCACATTAAGTAAGTAGGTACAATGGGATTGTATCTCAATGGGTATCGTAAAGGGCGATGTTTTGTGATTATTAATTTGTACACCATTCGCGTTTGAACACTTGGTGGATAGTATGCTTACGCCCCGGAGCAGCAAATTCTGCGTTACCGAGCTTCGGGTGACAGATCTCGGAGGTAAAGTCCTGGGATGTGTGGTGCTTTGGTTTTAATCTCGATGGGTCTCTTGGACGCAAAGAATGTCGCAGTGAGTTTTGCGCTTAGCTATAGGTATTATGTGGATGCCTCCTGTAAGTACTTAGATAGGTATAATCCTCACCCACATTTCGCCAGTTACCTAGGTAAGTTTTTAGACTCCCATGTGAAAACGAAAAATCCCAATAACACTTTTCTCGACTTGGGAATCGAACCCAGAACCCCAAGTCTGATAGGTATTTTGTTATGTAGAATCTCCAGTTTTAGTTTTTTGTAACGAATAGAGGCGCAACCCGTGACCTACCAGGGACTAGATAGGTACAACCATTCACAAAAGCCAATAAAACTACACTCTGAATAGAAAACAGCTGCTTTGCTGGCGCCATATATTATGTAACCAATCAAAAACGAACTTTTCCAATTTTCTAAAAACACACTAGAAAATCTAAAATACATCAAATAATTAGTTACAATTTCCATAACTTGCTGACTATCTTGTAAATAAAATAAAAATAGAGTGGTGCCCTCTATTTTACCAAGCAGTAAACAACAACGTCTGTTAATGCGCCATCTGTTGTCAATAACCAATTCCACTTGCAAACTTAGTCACTCGGTGCTATAAATAGTTTCTATATTTGCTCGTAGAGGTCAGCAGGCTTAGCACTAGAATAATTGAAAAGCGTTTTGTCGACGGAAGAGTAGACAAAAATGACGTTTCCGTGTAGACAGCGTAGAACATAATCGGTAGACAAGCGATTTCTATTCTACAGTAGAGTAGACATAGAAAGCGTCATACTAAGCCTGCCAGGCACAGATTCGCAGAAATAAAGCAGTTCATGCTAAGATAAATAGATGGCGCTGTTCTCAATTATTTAATTCCCGAACAAAATTTATGTTTTGTGAAGTTACTAAATAACAATTTTATGCAATGAATTTGTACAAAAATGTACTTACTTTACCTACCTTGCTGAATTTTATGAATGCTATTATACTTATTACATCCTGATGTTAACCATTAGGCATATTATTATTATTTATTGTAATGTTAATTTCCTTTTCGTTCAAATAGGTAAAATTATGCTTTTACAGCAATTACTTAGTTAGGTTACCTAGGTACTTACACAACCAATTAAGTTAAAATGTGGGTTAGTAGGTAGGTTTATTAGAGCATTGATATACTATGTATTAGAGTAGGTAAGGAATTTTATATAGACGGTTATGAACTCGTTGTTCTACTAGACTAGCACGGCTAAGCCGTGACCACGAGAACCGTAGAAAAGCGTTTTGCCGACGGAAGAGTAGACAAACATGACGTTTCCGTGTTGACAGTTGACAGTTTTCTACCGAGAAATGTAGACAAGCAATTTTTTCTACAGTAGAGTAGAAATAGAAAGCGTCGGGCTAAGGCTGCTGGAGTCCTGGGTTCGATTCCGATACCCAAACATGTGCGTGGATTAACCAAGTAGCAAGAGTAGCAATTGTTACGGGCCCCGCGCAAAAGGGGCCCCCGGGTATCCAAACCACACCTCCGCCTGAGCGTAATTTTTTGAGTGAAACTTATTAAACTTATATTGAATTTATTTGATGTCACAAAACGTGAAACGTGACACCTTTTTCGACTAAGACAATCCACGTGAGACAATTGGTAACCAATTATTTCGTTGGCGTAAATAAAATTAAACATTTCATACGGTAAACGCACAAGTTCTACAAAAAGTCGCTCGTATAGATGTATAGAATTTGTATCGGCCCGATAATCGCCTCTAAAAAAAGTCTGACGTGTGCGAGCACCCTTACTCGACACTCAGTGTAGATACAGAGCAGAATTGAAATGGCTCGATTCATAATGGTGCCAATTCCCTTGTTTACAAACTAAACTAAATTTAATTTCAGTGCATCTTTTTCTTTCTATTTCATTAAGAAAAGGACATGTCATAGAACCGGCATGTCATAGAATCAAAAAAAAAAGTCGAAGACATGTGACATCTACCAACCCGCACTGGGCCCGCCTGGTGGATTACGGCCCGCTCCCTCTCACAGAGAGGAAGCCTGTGTCCCAGCAGTGGGAACATTATAGGCTGATTATGTATGTATGTTATGTAAGAAAAGGACAGAAGATAAATTTTAGTTTAGTCCTGTCAAATTAATCAGCGCTTGACGTAAATCGACGTAATTTTAGTAGGCAAGTTTTTAATCACGTCTAAACTTTTATGGAGTAGTGACAGGCGCTGACTAATTTGACAGGACTAAACAAAAATTTTTCGTTTTCTTAATGAAATAGAAAGAAAAAGATTGCACTGAACTTAGATTTAGTTTAATTTCTGAACAAGGGAATCGGCACCAATGTCTAAAACTGTCTATTTACTTGTAAGGCTTACAGTCTACATTATTTTTATTATAATTTAGTAATCATATACCAAAAATGTATTCACTTATACCATCTCTTTTTACGACTTTATACTTTAGAACCCAACGCAGATCAAGGTCCTCTCGATAGAATTTTCTACGGGCCCCGCGCTTGCTTAATCCGGCACTGCGTGTACTATTTGGTACACCTTTTTAGGTACTTACCTATCCTACAAGATGTTCTTAGTTATCGGAAACTACGATAGGTAGTAGGAATAAATGCCGTGCGCCGCGCCCGCCGCCGCACTCATATCTAAAATGTAGACAAGCATCATGTTCATGGTCAATTCTAAAGTTCGGTTTACTACCTACCCTTAGATACAGATCATCTAAAGGGCCCTGCGGCAAAGGCTCCCTCAACCGTCCCGCCTCCACCTTCGCGAGCAATACTGCTTCGCAGGAGGCGACGGTTGCTCATGCCCTCTCACTAGTACCATGGCCTGGAACAGGGCCAGACGCGAGAGATCTCCGCCGCCGATCGCCTCCACGAGGACACGGTGCTCTGCCCAAGCCGTGCAGACCTCCACCGTATGCTCCACCGTGTCCTCCGGGTGATCCACACAGTGTTGACACCCGGGCGTTTCCTCCCGCCTTATCCGACACAGGAACCTCCCGAAGCTGCAGTGTCCGGTGAGGACCTGCGTCAGACGGAAGGTAAGGACGCCCTGGCGCCTCTCTAGCCACTCCTCAAAGAGGACTTATCGCCGCAATTGTAGCGTGCTCAGAACTGGGTTGCGACAATCGCAATCTCCATGTCACCATGAGATCCCGCCGGTGCTCTGTCCGCTGAGCCGTGATTTCTCGCGGCAGCGGAGTTACGCCCCGGCGTTTCGCTTCCTCGCGCCAGTCCCATACATGCGCGAGGACTTTTGCCTCCAGGTCCCATGGCAGCAATCTGGCAAGGAGGCTCGCTGCCTCACCGGAGACCATGTGGTATCCCCGGACCTTACAATCAGGCGCGTTTCTAGGATCACGACCTCACGGGGGTAATCATATTTATAAACCCAAAAAAATTATCAAAATTAATTAGCGACATTCTTTTGCAACCGCACCTGCTTTAAATAAGTACCTAATGTTTTAGGTATTTTACATTATTATGACCAAAATACTAAACAACTAATGACTAAATAAGTAATTGCTTAAAAACTTATAAAAGCAGTTATTTATAGCATCACAACACTTTATTTTAACTTTGCCATAAAAATACAGAAGCACCTTCGTCATCATTTTACGTCGGTCTTGGTAGAACAGCTACAAGAGTATAAAACATTTTAGAAAGGGCTAGAAAAATAAATAATAATAAATACACAGGTGTCGTCTCAATGGCTACCGATCAGCGGCATTCCTTCAACAAAAAAAAAACAACTTAAAAAAAGGATTAAAAAGGTCTTTGTCGCATCCAATCTTTTACGGCTCGTCTGGGATTTGTAAAACTAGAAAAATAAGTCATGCGTTATCGTGTTCAGAATATTATGAGCGTGAAATGTAATCAATTTAGTTTCGAAAATTCATATTTTATGGCTTCATTCTCTCAGATTCTGTTTTCATGTGTAAGATCTTTACTCTCACTTTATGTGGGAGTAAAAGGGACGGAGGTGTGTAGACAGGAAATGACAGCTTGAGCATGGAATTAGTGTACCTACTCATGGAATTAGTAAGTACTATATAGATTGTAAGTAGAGCGGGTCTAATTTCTGTTGCGGATAACTCGACTTACCTCTATAAAGTAGTCGATTGAGTTCCGATAAGTAAGCAGAGATTTACTAAGTAAGTGATGATTTGCATTCACAACTAATTTACTTTATTGTAATTGAACAATCTATTTTAGCCCTATGATATGAGTCCTTTTGATATTTATTAGGTATTTAGCACGATTTATATTTTAACACAACACAAACACATATTATCTTTTTTACGACAAGTGACACATCAGTACATTGTTTTTATTCATGTCACATAGCATTTTCAAATATATTCTCACATAGCATATCTCTAAAGAGTTCGTCTACACTTGATGCTATGCAACCTTTAACACTTTCCCTCATTGATTAAGTGTATTATAACAAGTCTTGGCCTAGGAACTGCCTTGGTCATAATATCTGCCAATTGAGTAGCAGTGCCGGTCTTTTGTACATCCACAAGTCCGCCTTGTACAGTTTCTCTGACGAAGATATGTCTCACTCGGATATGCTTGGTCCGCTTATGAAATTCTGGATTGTATGCAAGACGTATGGCGGCTTCATTGTCTAATGTGGGTACTCCGTCCATGTTAGTAACTGAGCTGAATACTCTCTGGAGCCACACAAGTTCACGAGAGCCTTCACTTGCTTCTACTATTTCAGCTTCGGTAGTTGAAATCGCGACTGAAGATTGTCGTTGACTTAACCATGATACTATTCCTCCAGCAAAGAGACATGCGACTCCTGTAGTAGAGCGTCCTGTTTGCTGGTCTCCTCCATGATCCGCATCACTATAGCCTTGTATTAGGTTGGAATCATGTTCTGCTTTATATGTTATACCAAAAGAACAAGTTCCTTTTATGTAGCGCATAATCCGCTTAACACGTAGACAATCTTCATGAGTCGGGTTTCCCAGATTTCTTGAAACTAATCCAACTGCATACGCTATATCAGGTCGCGTCCCTGTCATTAAGTACGCTAAAGCACCTACTGCCTCTCTGTATGGAAAGTTATCTTCTTTTTGCTTGTTAACTTTCCCTGTTTGAGAAGTCGTTTCTATTGGCGTTGAAACTGGATTACATTCGGACATACTAAAACGTTCAGTATCTTTTTGGCATACGACTCTTGTGTAATTGTAATGGAGCCATCTTTCGACTGTGCTATCTCAAGTCCTAGGTAATAAGATGCTGGCTTGCTTGTGATCTTCAGAGTATTCCCTAATTCTTTAAGGAATTGGTTTGCCAAATCTTTATCTGTAGCGGCTACAAGCCCATCATCCACGTACAGAGTTATCAAGATTTTCTTGTTACCAATGTTCTTCGTAAATAGGCAACAATCAGCTGCATTTTGCTGAAAACCTTTCTCTAATAAAGTCTCCTCGAAGCATGAGTTCCAGCATCTGGGAGCCTGCTTGAGTCCGTATAAACTCCTTTTAAGTCGACATACATTTGAAGTTCCGTCATTGAATCCATCCGGCTGTTGCATGTAGATTTCTTCCTTTAGCTTGCCGTTGAGGAATGCTGTTGAAACGTCAAACTGCGTCAAATATAATTTTTCTTTGGCTGCGACACTTAATAAGGCTCTGATGGTGGCCATTCTAGCAACTGGACTATAAGTCTGTTCGTAATCGATTCCTTTCCGTTGCTTGAAACCTTTTACTACTAGCCTAGCCTTATATTTGTCAATACTGCTGTCTGGGTTTCGCTTGATATGAAAGACCCACTTGCAAGGGAGTGCCTTTCTTTCTTTAGGTAGCTTACAGAATGTCCATACATCATTTTGCTTTAGAGAGTTCATTTCACTCGTCTTTGCCTTGACCCACTCTTCGCTGTCATCCCTTTCAATAGCTTCTTTATATGTCTCGGGAAAATATTCTGTGCCTACGAAACACACATAGTCTTCAAACTTCTTAGGAAGCGAGAGGCAAGTTCGATCGCGTAAGTTGTATCGAGATCTTGCGTCCAACAACGGTGGTTCGACTATCTCTAACTCCTCGTCAGCGTCAACAAACTCTTCGTTACCACTCTCATCCTCTCTGGTTTTGTTACTATCTCCCGAAACATGTACATGATCATCATTTTCTCTATCTCCCTCTAGAGGATGTTCATGATTAATTTCCTGCTGCTCTATAGCACTTTCAGGCACAGCTTCTTGCGTAAACGTTTGGATATCCTCCTCTGAACTTGAAGTTGTAGGAATTCCTGTACAGATCCGGAACTCGACGTCAGTTTGGAACGTTATGTCCCTCGACCTTTGCGTTTTGTTTCCGTCCCAAATACGGCTAATCATCATCGTTTTCATAGCCTATAAGCTTGCCTTTTATTGCCTTTTTGCTGAGCTTCTTTCGTTTTTGTTTTGGAACGTAAGCAAAGCATTCACTTCCGATAACTCTTAAGTGACATATCTTGGGTTTTTTCCCATGCCAGAGCTCGTAAGGTACCTTACCCTCAACACTTGCGGTAGTTCTCCTCTTGCATGCATCATAGATCTGGCAGCTTCAACTAAGGTACGGTTTTCGCGCTCACTACACCCATTTTGCTCAGGAGTGTAAGACATTGTCAGCCGGTGTTGAATGCCATATTTCTGTAAAATATCTTGTACTTCTTTGTTGTCAAACTCTCCTCCGTTATCGCTAAGAATCGTCTTAATTGTGTATCCAGCGTTCTTGGCTTCTTGCAACATTTGAAGAAGTTTATTCTTAACTTCAAACTTGTTTCTAATGAAGTAGACTAGTAATCATCCTTAAAGAGTACGTAATATTTGTATTCTGAGATGCTATCTACGAAGGGACCGCAAACATCGGTGTGAATCAGCTCTCCTACAGCTGTTGCTCTTTCCCTTTTTCGGAAAAGTTTTCTGTGTGACTTCCCATAAATGCAGCCTTCACATTTGATGTTGTCAGGACTCAACTGTACTCCGAGCTCTCTCTTCACGAGGCGGATCACATGTTTTTTGTCCTGATGTACAAATCGCTCATGATATAGCTGTAGCATATTAGAGTCAGTCACAATGTTGACCAGTATGGTCCTAGGTTTAATTGGCACGACCGTCTTCATGTTCAACCTGTAAAGTCCTCCATATTGGACTCTCTTTCCAACAACTCTAGTTGTGCTTCCAATATCTAGCTTGCACTCTCTAGTCGTAGAAATGAAGATGCTGTTCTGCATCCTGTCTTGTGCTGCAAGCGGTGAGAAGAGGTTCTTTGTGATGGTACTAACCACACATCGTTAAGTGTTATTTGCTCCCTCTTGCCACTGACATTTGATTCCACCTCAATGGTGCCTTTCCCTATCGCGGGTATGACGCTCCCGTCCGCAGTCGATACGGTATGGTCTGAATCAAATTTGTGAAACTCCTGGAAATAATCTCTCCTTACTGCAATGTGAGTTGTGGCTCCATTGTCAACGAACCAGCTTTCCCTGTCTTGAGTTCGTCCAGTGGAACAGGCATTCACTAACAGAGACATGTGTTGCACTTGCTTTGACGATGAACCAGCTGCTGATGTGCCTGGTGTGGGTTTGGGCGGTCTCCCATCCTTTATCCACTTTTTGCACTTCCGTACTTTGTGTCCTTTACCGGAACAGTAGTTACAGATGAGCTCTTTCTCAATGCTTTGCTTGCTCTTGTGTTCCGTGCGTGTTGCCGCTAAGGCCTCCTGCTTTATGTGCTCTTTACTATCGAGCGCTCTTTCAAATGCGCACAAGTGACTCGATAAATTGTCCACTGTCCGTTCACTTTGGTTCAGTAATAACCAGCTCGATTTGAAAGCAAAATATTTATCATCTAGCGTGTCTAGGATTTTGCAAATCAGGAATAATTCTGGCAGCTTGACAGTGACATCTTTCCTTGTGATTTCTGTATTTAAATTTGTCCAGATGTTTTTCAGTTTTGACATGTGGGTAGATACGTCATCCTCATTATGACGTTGAAAACTGAAGAATTCTGCACACAAATTGTATGCTCTGTCATCAGGCTGTCCATCATATAATCTGTGTAGCTCCTGCCAGACTTCTTTAGCCGTTTCAAATCGCATTACTTTTTTAAGTGTATCCTCGGACATATTAGTTGTTAATATGAGCAGAGCGCTACATTCAGCCTTTCTATATTTAGCCATGGCCACATCAGTACATTGTTTTTATTCATGTCACATAGCATTTTCAAATATATTCATCTCTAAAGAGTTCGTCTACACTTGATGCTATGCAACCTTTAACAATTTCGACCAGTGGGCGACCACTAGTAATGAATATTTATTCGAATAAATATTTCAGTATTAAACTTTTTTAAATTCTGAGTTTAATTTCTGTCGCTGTTCAGTTGCCCACCAAAGTGAGATGTCAGATGTTACACATCATAAGTATTACGCGACTACTGTAAAAGGCTTCCTCGTTTTTTTTTGAATCTGTAGCTGTACCTACCATACGTAGGTATATTGGCGTAGGTTGGCTTATAAAATAAAAATGTCATTGCCGTTAGGGGACCGTTCTGTGGAACACTTCTAGGAGGTCCCGACTGTAATGATAATCGACGAAAATGCATTTTTTCGGCTGATAACGAGTAAGTAGATATGGAATTCTGTCTGATTTGCATTTAAGGCCAAAAACCGAAAGGAAAATAGTGGTTTTTGTTTGTCGATAGCTTTTTCTTCGGCATAAGTAAACTGAATGCAGTGTCAAGCTCTTATTCATTATATTTAATCTTTTAAACTTAAATCACTCGAAACTTTGTCGGTACTTATCTTCAAGACAAGTATTAATAATATAATCAAACAATTTGATGCTATAAAAAGCAAGTTTTTTTCTCAGTTATTGTGCTTGTGACTATTGGATGTTCGATTTGATGATTTTTTTCGGACAATTTTTTTTCGGTCACGGCCAAAAATGGTGTTTCTTTTTTCCCCAAAACGAAAATTTCCGAAAAGGGATATTTCGGCCGAAAATACCAGAAAACCGGAAACGAAATTTGGTCGAACTCTAACAAGCACCTTTAAAAAAATCTGAAATGCGTACTTATAAAGTACGTGTTTATGTTGTACAGAATAAGGTGTAGACCTATATGGACGTTTGGATGGAGATGGCTGACGATCGAGCTAAGATCAGGAAGGCTGCTAGCGAGATTTACAAAAAATCAGAAACGGACAGTAAAGAGACCTTGGAAACAGCAACGTGTATACACAGCATAGCAGTGACACAGAAAAGAGTCGAGAAAGCAACTGGACCCTCGCACTCTTGCACCGAGGGCTACCGGGGCACTTTTGCACTCTGCAATGTAGCCCCCGACTGGTGCTGGTCCGCCTCTGCGGCTCCGTGTGGTCATGCGGGGGGGGGGGGGGGGGGAGTGAGGTGTTTGACTTCCCCCGCGACGTCTAAGAAGGGCGCGTGTCGAACATTACGCTCCACCACCGCGGGTCTTATATCATAGGGGGGGCGGCGGACGTCCCTGAGCCCACCGTCCCTGGACGCATTTAGGGGGGCCGGGAGAAAGTATTATCTGCCCTCTGCCGACGCCCGATGCGCCTGCTGCGGACCGGGAGAGCACTCGAAATTTCTCTCCCAAAGCAACTGGACCTGAGCCAACCTGGCGGCTACGTTATTAAAAGATGCCTTCCCATAGATAAATCACTATTCCATTGCTTGATCTAGGATGCATATCCGGTACGGCTCTTATAATCCTTCCATATCTTAAGGGCACGTCTTTCCTACGATTACCGCTACTCCCCCGGCCTACTCTTTGATATGCAACGGTCTCTGTATAGTCCCATGAAACATGAGGCTCCAGGGCCTAGTGTGAATCCTTGGTTTCATTCGAGCAATCGAGTCTGGTTTAACCACGCTGGGGTCGGTGCATTTCATTCATTCATTCATACATTTCATACAGTGTAGGGTGCTGACCTATGACCATAGGCTGGCCTAGCGTAGGACGAACTTCCAATAGAATAAGAGGCCAGTTTATACTGGTTACCAATGACGTGCAGCCTTCTGTAAAAATAATGTAAGTTGTTAACTTTTTATTAGTTTGTTTTAGTATTGCTGTGAAGAATAAAAAAAATATTGTTTTAACTAACTTCAAAAAAGGATAGGTTCTCAATTCGTCTGTAAATAATAAGTATATTTTTTATGGCATACCTAACTTCTTTGCTTATGAACGTGAATTTTTGTTTGAAAGGGCATACTCCAGGTGTGGTTTCTGGTGTAGGTATTTAGTTTTTTGTAGTGTTCTGGATTCAGTTTTACTGGACACACTTTTTATTTTTTCTTCCTGTCTCAATCTAATTTTTTAGTTTTTCAGTATGTCAATGTAATGCATACCCAATAGTTACACGGTTATTGAAATGCCGATTTTAGATTTTAGTTTGTTTGAAATGTAAGTGATAGTGCTGTTGGTGTGCTTATTATAAATAAATAAATATAAATTTGGTCAAGTTCTGATGAGTGGTTTTGCGTTAGCTTCAATGATAAGTACTTATTTTTTCCACGTCTTAGCGTATGTTGATGATATTACTTATATTACTAACTTGCTGTCACTGATTACATAACTAATTACATAACAAGTAGTGGTATACGCATTTGTGTGGGGTAGGTTACCACAAGTATAAATAAAAAATATAAACTTATTTACAAAAAAACAAACAATTACCTAACTTCCAAAAAAAAATACTAGGTAGGTACTTATGTACAAAGTACAAACTACTTTGCTGTTTTTTTCCAAATCATTTTGTTTTATTCTCTCGCAAAAACAAAGCGTACAAAACTTCGTTTACAATAAGATTGAAAGTCGCGGTAACCCAAGCCACAACCAGTCGCCGGCTGTCAACCAACATCAACAATAATAAACGACATGAATAGAGTAGCGAGCAAGCTCTACGAACGCACCGGCTGTTTCCGAACGCACCATGACCAGTCCGCGAGCGCATGCGCCCGATGCTTGACGTGTGGTTATTGTCAAATTGTCATTCAACGTTTTGACGTTAGATATTTCGTAAATTTGTTCGCAGTGATAGTGTTTTTATTGTTTTCTAACTGAAGTTTAGTCTAAAAATAAGTTAAAATGGAAAGAAATGACCGCAAAACGAACTCTCGTACCCATACAATCACAAAAGACAGAGACTCAAATTTTATTTTGCGAAAAATTATTTTGGATTTCTCCATCTTATTTATTGGTGAGTTATTTTTGTTTAATTTCATTGAT
Source organism: Atethmia centrago (assembly GCA_905333075.3). Classification (NCBI taxonomy): domain Eukaryota; kingdom Metazoa; phylum Arthropoda; class Insecta; order Lepidoptera; family Noctuidae; genus Atethmia; species Atethmia centrago. The sequence continues at coordinate 7,626,528 of HG995379.1, forward strand.
TGTAATATTGGTGTGGGATGCTAGGCAGAAAAAAACATCTGAATTCACGAATACGACTTGTTTTTATCGTAGCCGGCAGTTGTGCCTACTTTATAATTATCGCGCAAACTATACTTACATGATTAACTTATCAACATTGTTTTCCGTACTATAATTACCAATATTTTTTTTTATAATACGTCATTCAAATGAATTATTTCGTTAGTAGATGTTTAGGTAGGACTGGACATATAAAAGGCACCGGCCAAGGTGTATTAAAACTACTGAATTATTTAAGTACGCCCATAATATGACCCTGTAAACAAAATTGCTGCAATAATTCTAACTAGCCTTAATAATTATACTATAATTACTACCTACCTAACTAGTTTTATAATCCATAAGAACATTATGTGCGAATGTAAAAAGATAATAATTAAAAAGCCAGCCTAAGAAATAGACAAGTGTACTATTACTTGGCTAAGTATGTCTGTCTCTACTAATCACTATTCCTTACTAAAATTATGTACTTAATTACAATTTACTAATGGGATGTCATTAGAAATTACTTAAAAGATTGATGTTGTACAACATATTATTTTTTTTTCAAGTTATCAATAAACTATCAATAAGTAATACTAACTTTCTATTTCAGTACTGAAATTATCAATAACTTCTTCAAGTTATCAATAATATTTCAACACTGAAACCAAAATGCTAATGTCAAAACAAATCACTTTCAATACAATACTGGAACAAACCACAATCACTTATGTTTAATTTAAATACATTGTTAAAAAGTTAGACAAGACATAATAAATATTTGCAACAACATTTTGTATTTAAAAACACATGTTATTTCAGGGTTCTCGAAGAACAGACCTCATTCAGGCCAAGACATTATATTGTGATTGCTTGTTGTAACCTTAATTTCACATACCTACTACATAATAAGTTGTATTAAGGAAACTCATATCAAGCACTTTCCTTATATTAAATTTTAATATTAATTTTCTTCGTTGTTATATTACCTAACTGAATTTGAGTAGAAACCTCATTTACATTACATTAAAATGATTTAATTTTATTGTTTTATATTTTAAACTAAGTTAACAGTAGTTGCTAAGGCAAGCATTGTATAGCACTTTAATAAAAGAACATTATGAGCAAGATTTAAAAGTTATGATAATATTATTGTTACTGGCCAGTTATTTATTTAATGATTGAACAAAAGAGGTTGATGTGAACAAATGCAAACTCCTTGTTTCCTTAGCCAATAATGACTGACATAACAGAGTTTACTGACACATTAACATGTTAAACCGATGGTTGCATTGCACTGTCTCAAAGCACAGTGGCCCCATTGATTGACCAGTCACATTCCCATTCAAACACTGTACTTGGAAATATTCCATTTTGTTATAATGTTGCTTGATGTATCGCTATTTTTACATTAAAAATAGGTTTTTCTGTTATAAAGATGGCAGTCATTTATTTTAGTATTGACCTAGCTAGATTATATCTTGTTTTTCATACTTTGGATTTTTTATATTTCTTGCTTTGAATTAGGTAATTTTGTGGAAAGATGCACTAAGAGATGGCTCATCTTACTTCTAGAACTCAGAAGAAAAAATAATGAATATCAGTTCTGAAGTTGTAATTAGACCATTTTTCATTTCAATCAAGGTTGCCTGTGCCAATATGTTTCTTATTACTTAGATCTATATCTGAATAACATGTGTAATAAGTAGCTACTACAATTTTTATTAATGTCATTAATTACCATGCATGATTCTACATAAGGAAAAATACGAATTTAAATGTAGGAAACTTTTCTTTTTAGATAACAAATTAAACAAAACAAGAATCTGGGTAGCTTATCATTTATTATAATTATTATTTTTTATTTGGATTGGTTTTGTCACGTAGGCTCTGAACGGGAATTCCAACAAGACCTTTATAGTTGATAATTTCCTCAGGTTATCTTGGACAAGTCTCAAGGTCAAGAGCTCAAGGCGTCAAAATAAAAGATCTAAAACTTCCTACAGACGATCATGCAAGTTTGAACCAAACCTTTAGATATTTTTGACCGGCTCGAATTTAGGTGTGTAGTCAGCTTTAGCAATCCGCCATCATACGCAAACGAGATCGTGTGTTTAAGCTAAGTTGCTTAGTTATTTAAGTATTTGTGTTTAGTAATGTGCTATTTAGCACCACCATTCACTTCTGAATTCCCACGCTTTGTCCATCGACGTTTTATGGATAGTAAAAAAAATCTAACGTGTCTAAGAATTTGTTAGGTGCCGCACTTATCTTGACTTACCGTGAACTTGGTGATTTTTCCGGAAGCTGGCATGCGATGTCAAATTCGTATCTACCGCTATTTTAAGCTACCTAATTAGAAGTGAAACGGGAGATCGTTTCCAAAAAAATACAATACAATCCTACAGAGTTATTTAAATAATCAAACCAATCTGAGATGCGTCAGAAATCTGTCAAAATATCCCGGTATAAAAACCCACAGTCCATCTTGCAAAACTAGTCTACCCACCTCTCCCCAGGTCAAATCCCAGGTTCGCAGGATGTGAAACATTGCGTACACGGCCCGCCAAACAAAGTGGCAGGTAATTGGCTCGCTGTCAAAACATCCGACGCGTCCGACCTGTCAGATTAAACGTATCCGTTAAGTAGGCTCGCGTATGACAGGCAGGCAGGATGCCGTGGCGTGTGAGAATTTAAAAAATAAATGCGTTCCAATTTGAATTTTAAATCTCGCGGTATTTCTTTGCTGGCTGGCGTTTTGATTGTGAAAGACGTGGTAAGAGAACTGCGTCTTGCATTATGTTTTGATGAATTTAAGAGCAACGCTCTTTTTAGCAACGCCAGAGGTCTGGTTGACTTGTCTGGTAGATAATTTCGTACAAGTTTTGTTCCATTTGTTAATCTATCTGATTGTTTGTGCTTACATTGTGAGACAGGCCCTAACTCTTTTAATATCTAATCAGGTCAACCTGTATTAGCGCCCCTGCGTTCTGTCCTATCATTCTGACATTTTGATTTGCAAACTTTCTCTACACTCACGAAGTGACCTTTAGATACTCCACTATCTACGTCCCCTTAGGGGAAGCCAAGAAGGAAAAGCTTTAACCTTTTTGAATTTCTATGCGTACGGTACTATGTAGGTACAATCGATGCCATAGAATTCCCTTAGAAATCCAGAGCGGGAGAAGTTATTTGATAAGTCCACAAACAAAATAAAAAGGGTGGTCAAACACGCAAAAATAAAAACATGCAATCTTTGTGATTTTATCACTAACTCTTTTCCCACCTCCACCAGCCCTATCTCTCCAGTAAATAATATACCAAGAATATAAACGAGTTCTTCCTTAAAACCTTAATCTTATCTAATAAATAAATGCATCCATTATAAATGTATAAAGTCGTTTGGTAGATGTTTAATTGCAGTACTTTCAGGAATCCTCGTCGTATGCGGTAATTAACTTAACTATTCGTTCACATGGATTACTAGGAACTATCGTGTAGCTCTTGTGTGCAATTTCCTTCCAGATAAATAGATGGCTGACTGTTTTCCTGAGTGCGTATTAAAGAGCTACGATTTTGCCAGGAGGAAAGGTTGCAGTTTCTCTTGATCTAAATAGGTTTATTTCTATACGCCAATCCTTTATTCTCACGAAGTGGTGTCATTGAACCAGCCTTATTTTTGACTTAAAGAAGTAATGAAAAATTGGCTTTTAGCCCCAAAAAGCCAATTTTTCATCACTTCTCCATTATAATTTTTATTCAACCTACAAGTGTCGATTATGAGCACATAACGAATGCCGATCTTCCGATTTTGATTTTGACATGAGAAAGTTGGTAAGATTACCGATATTATCCTGTAATTCACTTTCACATTGCTACCATCTCATTATAAAATTATATAACTTCAATAAGTATAAGACGGCTAACAATATGGTAAGCTCCCACAGATAACCACAGATCATATAAACACAGATGATCTGTGACCTTAACCAATCATACCAAAATCTGTACGCCGCGACTTTGAAACGCAGCAAAAAAAGCGCTTTTAAACCTTTATCTCCTACACACCTGCTTGTAATTAACAGCGGCTGCATATACCTGTATATCAGTGGATTTCTCCGAAACGCAGCTAATGTACGGTTAAGTCGTACTCAAAACTTAAGTACTTACTTAACACGTCTAAGTGAGCACGCGGTATTGCAACCAGCTTTGCGGTATTTCGCTCAAACACCCTGCGTTTACTATAATTAGGAGGTATGTCTTTTCTTGACGATGCCGACGCTGTCAAAGATTAAGAAAAATATTTGTAGAGGGAGACATTTTGTTGATCCTTCTCTCTCTTTTTGTGCCTTCGTCTTGCTTAGCTTCATGCGAAACTTGTAGTAGGTATCGTGGATGGCAATTTAATTCAACATATTTTGCTATCATATTATCTACTTAACATAATTATTAAATTTATTCATTAACTTACATCGTCTGACATGCATGAAATGCACAAGAGTTAGTTTGCCTGACGAATTTTGGAAAATTCACCCCTTATGGGCTTCAATACCCGGGCGGATTTACGGCCACAGTAGGCGCGGGCTTGCGGACGGTGAGCAATGGGTAGCTCGCCGTCATATAAGGATCAGCTCCCGGTCGACGACGCGTTGTGTTCCACGCGCACCTCAAAGAGATGTCAGCACAAGTGTAGGGGTCCACTAGGGCCGATGCCTGCCGGGGTTGCGGGAAAGTCCGAAAGGGATTCCGATGCCCCTGGCAACACAGGCAACGGATGGAACACGGCTGGGTTTTAGTCAGTAAGAGTCTGACACACCCTCCCGCTCCGCCCAGAGCGGGAGAAGTTATTTGATAATTTCCCACCTCAAAAATAAAAAAGGAGATTCAATAGGGGTTGAAATTTTGTATTTGGAAGTTCGTCATTTTTGCCAATGGACATGCCATCGGCCAAACGCCTTGTTCAAAAAATAAAATAATTATGTTACCATTAAGACGCTGACAACACCTAAACCGCGGTCGCTGTCAGATTGCATAGAAAAGAAAAAGAAGCGTGATGACACAAAGCTTGTAATTTATTGCAAAATATGAAGCAATTATCTATTTACTCAAAATTGAGTTGAGTAATCGAAATTAAAAAAAGCAACCAAGTTCTGCATTCAAATAAGACGTTCTTGTTATTAATTAAATACGTAACGTACATATGTTTATATTTAATGCAGATATTTTGGATTAGAACTCAAGGTAAGAGGTTAGTTTAACGTTAGTTTGTATCGAGATTCACGTGTTTTGAAAAGAGAAAACGTGTTTTGGTGACAACCAAGTTCTGGGAAATACATAATAATATGTTCAAAATTAACATATATTTTTTGCGCTACCACAAACTATACAGATTTGGCAATTTTTTTTCTTAAGAGAAGCCTATTTTGGTCAATTGGGTCTTGTCAGCGCATTAACAGGAAGTAAATAATGTTTAACTAGATATATAATTTCTACGTGCCTATGACGTTATAGATGTCCTATTTCGTTCATTTGACATAACTATAATGTGTAATAACAATTGTACATGATAATTAGACGTCCCAGTAATTAAGTATATTAATAGTTTGGCCTTAATGATTTATGTGCAATTTAGTGTTGGTAATGGGTTTGGTATGGTATGCAAACGCAGTTAATTTACCTTATTTGCCTAATTTATCGCTAGAACCGAGCTAATCGTATTTGGTTAAATTGTTGAATAATGTAAAATCTATCTTGGAACAAAATAACTAATGGTGACACGCTAAATAATCCTTTAAGGGTCGGGTAATCGCCGTTGACCTTGGCCATACAAATGCGCGTCCCGCTCACGCCGCGCCGCCGCCGCCGTTCGGTTTTACAGGAAATATTTATTTTTAGTAACGAAAATATGAACATTTGATAAAAAATCACAGATACAATTACAGATAATAAAATAGTCTCCCCGCCATGGATGGGGGAATTTTAGGAAATGCATAGTTTTATTATAAGTATTGTTTAAAATCTTATTGTGAGATTTTATAATTTTATATGGTAATTTTTTTTTTCAGATAATTGTTTTCGATAGGGCCCCGCTTTGCGGGGCTCCTATTTTAATATGCAGGGTTTAAAGGAACCTAACACGAACGGGATGACGGGGGCTCGTTCGCTTGCTTTGCTCGCTCACTTTAGACCCCCGCCTGAGTGACTTGGGGCATCCAAGTCACTTATTGCCTTTTACTAAGTCGAGATGTGTGGGGCACGAAGATGGTTAGGTTCGCAGGGGATGGAGGGGTCTAGTGAGCGAGCGAAGCGAGCGAACAAAGACCCCGCCTTCCTCTTCGCTCCTGCATCCTAAGGTCTCATTGCGTTTTTATTAACATTTCGTTGAATGACATGACACAAAAATTCACAAAATGCCTGCGAATGCATTTCGTTTCACCTTAGCAGATACCATCAAGATAAAAACAATAACTTTAGATTGTCACAAAATCAAAATTTTCACCCAAAAAATGCTCAAATTACTGTGAAATCGATAACCAAATAAAAAACAAAAAAAAAAAGTAAATTATCAACAAAAAAAGTACTTCTTATTATTTGTAAAATCAAAACGCATTATTTAAACTCCCTAAAGTAGCAACACCCACCGTCAAAATTACGAAAAAAGCAATAAAGTAGTACAAAGTTGAGGTTATCTTAACAAAGTTTGATATCTTTCATTTTAGAAATTATTTATTTCCTAGACCTGAAACTTCGTGAGATCGTTCAAGATAATAAGTACAGTCGCCAGCACATCAAACTGACAAATTTTCTTATTCTTTGAACTTAACCATCAACATTGTAAATTTTCTCATTTTTTGAACTTAACCCTCAACATTCGCGGGAAGGTACTTATGGGTCACCGAGGCCCCCGCAACACAGGCAACAGGAAGGAATACGGGTGGCTTTTAGTCAGTAAGAGTCTGACACACCCTCCCGCTCCGCCCAGACCGGGAGAAGTTATTTGATGAATTCCCAACCTCAAAAAAAAAAAATCTCTTTATTTGAACTTAACCATCAACATTGTCAGTTTTAAAAACATTTGGAGAAAACTGCCAGTTTGTGGTAACTTGCTGTGCTGGTGACTGTACATTGCACAACAAAAACAAAAAAAAACATTTTTTTGTGCAAATCGACAAAAACACAAAGACGAGCCCTTTTGCTTATTTAATGCGTTTATTTTTTATGAAATTGCGTAATAATGCAATATTATGTAAAACGTTTTTATTCCAAACATTGTTTTATGAGATAATACAATATTATGATTTAAAAAAAAGTATTCTTTGTCAAATATTAATACGTTATTAAAAAAAGTTTATCGAATTATTATTTTGGGGCTAAGTAATAACAGCCGCACGGGTCAATCGATCAGGTTAAGCTACGCTTACCGCGGTTGGTCCGTAGATGGGTGACCATCTTTACATACCAAGACCCCTCCGTGCCTCGGAAAGCACGTTAAGCCGTTGGTCCCGGCTGTCATTTGTGGATCTTTCACAGTCGTTACAGGTCGTCAGAAGCCCGAAAGTCTGACAACCAGTCTTATCAAAGGGTATCGTGTTACCCAGTAACTGGGTTGTGGAGGTCAGATAGGCAGTCGCTCCGTGTAAAATACTGGTATCCAGCTGCATCCGGTTAGACTGGAAGCCGACCCCAACGTAGTTGGGAAAAGGCAGGCAGATGATGATGATGATGATGATCGAGTCATTATTTTCCTAATATGGCAAACTTATTGTTGTATAATGATGAAATGACAAATCATATTTTTGCCAATCGTTGCTTGTCAAGTGAAAATTTGTAAATTAATTGTCGGTGAAATGACTGGATACCGGTATCGACATTGGTTGGAAGTTGAAATCCACATTATGACTCGCCTGCTCTATGATTAGTCGATTCCTGGACGTCTCCGCTCCGCTCCGCTCGTCTTCCTAGCTTAACTAAAACCATTAAGCACCTACCTACCTACTTACTTAAGTAAATATTCTTCATATTTTTTTTTTCAAATATTAAAAGAAAATTAATTTACATAACCAAATTACAAGATGATTATTAACATTAACTAAATTAAATGAAAACTAAGTTAAGGCGCTGACAAGACCCAATTGACCAAAATAGGCTTCGCTTAAGAAAAAAAAAATGCCAAATCTGTACCTATAGTTTGTGGTAGCGGAAAAATATATGTTAATTTTGAACATATTTTCCTGAACCTGGTTGTTACCAAAACACGTTTTGAAAACAAAATGTCGATACAATCTAACGTTAAACTAACCTCTTACTTTGAGTTCTATCCAAAATATCTGTATCAAATATCAACATACGCTACGTATTTAATTAATAGCAAGAACGTCTTATTTGAATGCAGAACTTGGTTGTTTTTTATTTTCGATTACTCAACTCAATTTTGAGTAAATAGATAATTACTTCATATTTTGCAATAAATTACAAGCGTTGTGTCATCGCGCTTCTCTTTCTTTTCTATGGATTTTCACAGTGACCGCGGTTTAGGTGTTGTCAGCGTCTTAAGCCTAAAAAAGGCCCTCGGGGCATTGTACCGAGAAAGCTGGCGGCATTTCCTCGCTGAATTGCAATGCTGATGCGTTGCGCGAGAAAGCCGCCAGCTTTTCGGTCACTAGTTACATCAACTAGACGTTTCGCGATTTCCGCAAATAACTTATGCGCACTGGAACCCCACGGACCGACGAGGGTCTCGCCGCCAAAGGGCACAAAGTTGTACTCTCTGCTAAGGCCTCCATAGTTATTTTCTTCATATTAATTTAACTACATCATTATGTATTCATAATAACACAAAAAAGCATGAGATTTTAGAGAGTTTATGCTAATTAGTTTACACCCATAAATCAATTACGAATATTCAGTACTTAAAGCAATTAATAGCCGACTCATTATCTCGTTAGGTTTATAATTAGTTTTCCTTTAAGACTGCTTGATTGGATATTAATTATGAAACGATTTCGAGCGTCTAATGTAACTTATTGGTATTTGTTGTCGTAATTATAACGTGTATGGACACGTCATGAGAGTATTCGCCGAATAGGGACCAGTGTTGGTACTAGGGAATCCAATCCCGCAAACGCGGGATCCCGCTAATGCGGGATCCCGCACCTTTTTTGCGGAATCAAAAATGCGGGATTACTCATGCGGGATCCCGCACGTTCGCGGGATTGAAAAAAAGTAAGAAAAATAGGCTCAGACGATGATCGGAACTATTATCGGACGGAACGGAACGTAATCAATGTCAGTTCCAGTACTCTATGACTGGGGATTCCCCTACGGCGCACAGTGGAACGAATGTATGGGAGCGGTTGGACGTAGACATGTCCGAAAAATAAGAGTAAAATTATGACAAACTAATGATGCCATCTTATTCGATTACTTAATGCCTTCATAAATTGTGGTGATGAATTTCTTCATAACTCCCATATTTCGGGAGTAATTTGAGAAAATGTGAAATTTTACTATGAAAATGAGTGTATCGAGCTCTCTCCCTCCTGATTCCGGGCTTGTTTCAAGTAGCGGTCTCTAATATCGTAATGCTATTACTAAGAGCTATATTTAATACTAAGACACATAGTGCGCCAAATGTGCATTTTCTGGGATAAAAGGAAATGAAAATTTAAAAAAAAAAACGTTTTTTCCCCATTTGTATTTACTTTAAACCGCAGACAGACTTATTAAGAGGTCTATAAATATATTATATATATACAGAAATATATATTAACAAAAATATTCACAAGAACTGATGAGAGTATGACTTTTAAGTAAGTTGATAATAAATTACCTAGTTTCATTAAAAGTACAATAAATAATTAAGATGTAAGCTCTAATTTACTAAGTTACACATTTTAAAACAATAACATCATTTAATTATCTTCGTCATCATCATCATCATCAATTAATTCAAATTCAGAATCGATGTCCGCTAAATCATTTATGTTAACAAATTCGATATCACTTTTCTCAGAATCCGTAAGCTCATAAAATTCCTTAAAAGAAGATTTTTTTACAAACTTATTTCCTTTTGGACGGATACTTGTAACAAGTGGATCAGAAGACAGTAAAAGATTGTGCATAATATCTTCATTGCATGAGATACTGCTATGCTTTCGAGAATGCCCCTCTCTATATTTTCTAAAATCTTTATTTCTAGCCTCAGATGCCTCTTCGGATAGAAAACCAATGGGCACAATTGACATGTTCTGAACTATGTCTGGCCCATGCATTAAAATTTTATGAAGTGAAGAAGGCATATAATACCATGGGTATAACTCCACGTAAAGCTTAGCAGTATCAAAGCAGAACTCTCGGAATTTAGTTACGTTGATCTTCTCTCCTGATGAAATACACTGCAAGATCACACAGATTTTTCTTAAAAGCATAGCATCTATTCCGGTCAGTTCAGCAGATTTAGTGTAGTTTTCAAAAAATCTCCTTGCCGAGTTGCCATTGTTGGTGGATCCACTGCCTTGTTTCACAACATCGAGAAGTAAGCCCGTTTCTCTTCTTACAGCCTCTTGAACTCTTTTCTTCCTGTCATCAACTTGCCTTTTTGCTATATCACCCCTTACTTGCCATGATTTTATGTCTAATTTGTAGGAAATGTGTAATAAGCATTCCATTGAGCGAATCCAAGCGTGAAGGGTGCTTAAGCTATATTTATACATGTCCTCGTTTGCGTGTTTATCTTTGATTAACTCTAAATTATTCATTTCTTTAGGACAAGCCTTGCATATGTCACACACTGAAGCTGCTGTATTGGATATAATGGAATGAATTTTACCATCAATCATTGTCAACAGCAGTTGGTGTTTGACACTAATTCCATCAGTGATGGTGGATGGAGTTAAGGCTTCAATCTCTGCTTCGATTTCAGCCATCTCTCTCTGCACATTTTCTTTGGTTTCCTTTATAAACTTAAACAATATTGGCCGGCAAAATGAAGTGGAAGATGGTCGCTCGTTTTCCCAAATTGTTACACCTTTTGAGACGAGCCGCAGTGGTACAAGACTAATCATAAAATTACTAGCAAGATCGATTTGCTCATCTTCACTCGTCCTTTGATGATAAATGCTTTGGCTAGATGATCCGTCAAAACCCCATTTGCTGGTCAATACGAGCTGTTGATTGGGATCAACAGGGGTTTCTAACGACCTAATAAGTCTTCTTGAGGTTAAATCCATCAAGGCTTGTAATTTGATTTTTGCAGAGCTCTCTGTAACTGTGAGATCTTCTTTGGCCGGATAGCACTTAATTTTTTCTTTAACCAACATGTAGTAACTCGGGTATTGAAGAGCTCCTTCTTGAGTGTTGAAATCCCGAAGAGTGTTATAGCGCCATTTCGATAAGTTCATCGATACATAAAGAGCCAATGCCTTCAAAGGGGATATTTCCCGTACCTGAATTGATTTACCTTCAATGAAGGCTTTGATTTTTGAGGCCTCTTCTGGATTCTCCGTCAAGTATTTCATAACATAAGCTGTATCGCTTTGTCCTGCCTTTTGAAGCGCCCTTTCGGCCGAAAACATAATTTCAGCGCTGCTACTGCTGCATGAAAGACTATCTTCAGTGCGTCTTCTTTTTTGCCGGTTACTAAGGTCCTCAAAAGATTTACGAGGACTAGGATGTGTACAAGTTGAAGCATCAGATTTAGCAGGAGAAATTATGGGCTCGATGACGTCACTTATATTTTCTGTAGAAGGTTCCATATTTTCATTCTGTAATTCCGGCCATTGAATTGCAGCCTGTAGCCAAATCTCATGTTTCTTCCGAAACTTATCTGTGCTTCTTCCAGACTGTGTCCATTTTGCATAAATGCGGTAGCAAAATCGACGACACCAGTCTTTTAAACTTGTTTCAGCACTTTCACATAACTGAACACAACTGTTATCTTTTAAAACACTGAACAAATAGTTAAAGTCGCGTAAATCTTTATGTGCGCGTGCGCATAAAGCAACGTGAATATCAAGATTTGTATTAAAATTTGGAAAATACATTGCGAGATTAGCTTGGATACAACGAGGTGTAAATCAACACTGATTTTAAAGTTACTAATAGTGACCTATTTATATAAAATCCAGGTATCCCAGGTATCCTTTGTTAAATATTGCAAGGTAATTAGTTATTGTTATAATTAGTAAATGATGCATGCTAAATTAGTGTATTAAGAGCCATTTAGTAATTAAATAATAGCAATGTTCTTATCAGTAATCATTAGTGCATCAGTTTTATATGTAAACCTTAAGTCCCTAATTATATATCCTAATTAGCTTATATCTTCTCTAATTGGCTGCTCAGAAATGTTATTGTAATAAGGTAAACCTTTAGAAAAACGGTTTTAATCAACAAAATAAACAAAAAATAAAAAAATTGTGTTATAAAATAAACATCACTCTTTATCCCAGAAAGTGCACATTTGGCGCACTATGTGTCTTAGTATTAAATATAGCTCTTAGTATTAGCATTATGATATTAGAGACCGCTACTTGAAACAAGCCCGGAATCAGGAGGGAGAGAGCTCGATACACTCATTTTCATAGTAAAATTTCACATTTTCTCAAATTACTCCCGAAATATGGGAGTTATGAAGAAATTCATCACCACAAGTTATGAAGGCATTAAGTAATCGAATAAGATGGCATCATTAGTTTGGCATAATTTTACTCTTTTTTTTCGGACATGTCTACGTCCAACCGCTCCCATACATTCGTTCCACTGTGCGGCGCACGGGGATTTACCTTTGCGCGCGGTCAAGTGTCAAAGAATGTTATTGCGTCATTTGCGTCTTACTTGTGATGTGAAAAGGTTACGTAACGTACGACAGGACTATTATTTTTTATTATCAAGTTATCAAAGTGCTAAGAGCACGTTACGAGTGAAAAAATACAATTTATTATTAAAAATGAGTGTCAATTTAGTTTATAAAGAGTATAAAAGCTCGAGTGAAGTATGGAAACATTTTTTAAGAGCGGAAAATGGATCAACCGCTAAATGTAAGTTATGTCCTGCTATTATAAAAATCTCTGCTCGCTCTACTAAAGGCCTTCACACCCACTTGCGAACAAAGCATAACATGAATTTGAACTTGGTTGATAGCGTCAGCGTCAGCAGTAGCGTTGAAAATCCAGCACCGGGAATGGAAACGAGCAGCGCAAGCCAAATTGGCTCGTTTAGTTCAACTACTTCACGTTTAGACGAATGTGCTTCAACTTCGGCAGTGTCAGTCCCACCGAAAAGAAAGAAATTAACAGATTATTTCCCATTCGAAAAAAAAGTTTCTATGGAAGAAAGAGTGTGCAGAATGGTAGCAAAAGATGGAATCCCATTCTCAAAATTCATCACGTCAATTGATTTGCGCGAATTATTTGAATCGGAAGGCCACAAATTGCCTTCTTCTGCCAGAACGATACAAACTATGGTGATGGCCTACGGAGCATCCATTCGAAAGAAAACTATCGGCGAACTTGAAACACTGAAAAAATTGCAAAAGCGTTTCACACTAACTTTTGATGAGTGGACATCTTTAAGAAATCGCCGCTATTTGAATTTAAATCTTCACTTATTTACCGGTGGAGCTGCGACTGCGAACATTTGGAACCTGGGGCTAGTAAGAATTGAAGGACGTTTTCCTGCAGAAGCCTGTGTAACTGCGCTTGAAAAAAAACTCCAGGATTTTAAAATTGACCTAAATCTAGATGTGATCGCAGCGACAACCGATGGTGCAGCCGTCATGAAGAAAGTTGGCAGATTATTATCAGCGCACCACCAATTATGCTTCGCACATGGATTGCAACTCGCTGTACTTGAAGTTCTGTACAATAAGAGACAAGAACAACAAGAAGAAGAAATGCAAGCTGAAGTACTCGGAAACAGACCAGATAATGAGAGTGATAATGAAAGTGAAGATGATAACGACGAGCAAGGTAATTTTTCGGTAGAGGAAGAAATCCAAGCAGAAGATTTGCTAGTGCTACCACAATACAGAGAACTTATTCAAAAAGTGAGAAAAATTGTCAAGGTTTTTAGTTCAAAATCTCCTGTAAAAAATGATCTGCTGCAACAATACATCAAAGCAGAATTTGGCAAAGAATTGCAGCTTATTTTAGATTGCCGAACGCGCTGGAGCAGTCTCGCATCAATGTTGTCGAGGTTCAACGAAGTCAAACATTGCATATCTAAAGCACTTATTGACCTTAAACTGACATCATCTTCATTTTCATTCACAGACGAAGAATATATGACTTTGACTCATATTGAACAAGCTTTAGAGCCAGTGAAGCTCGCTGTAAACGTCTTATGCCGCGAGGATGCAACATTAATTACCGCAGAAACCACATTGCGTTTCATGATTAATAAACTGAATCTACAAAACACCAGGTTAAGCCAGGAACTTGTTGTGTCACTGTCTCGCCGGATAAAAGAACGCCGCACATCAATAACTGCTGTGTTGCTTTACTTGGAAAATCCAAAAAAATATCTAGAAAAAGATTCAAGGTCTGCAAGTGTAGAGGACAATCCATTCTTTTATCCAAGTAAAGCTACGCTAAGAACTGAAATGAAGTGTTTAATTGAGAGACTGATGTCAGACGTGCAACCTGAAACTGAAAACCAGCAAGATGATGACAGTGAAGAAGACATGCCTTTATCGAATCTGCCTTCACATACACTAGAAGAAGAATTAGAGCGCAGTCTCCGTACTGAATGGATGGCAGAGTCTAGAGCTGCTGTGCGTGTACCCACTCGAGATAATTCAATTGATTTGATATTGAAACGTGAGATGACACTTTTTGAATGTGGAGGGAATAGGGGGAAGTATTTGGAAGCTGTTTATACTTATGTAAAGTCAATTCCGCCTACAAGTGTGGAAGCCGAGCGTGCTTTTTCCGCCGCTGGCTATTTATGCAACAAGATAAGATCAAATCTAAAAGATGAAACGTTGGATACTTTATCATTTCTTCGAAAGTATTTTCAAAAAAAAATAAGCTGATTTTAAATGCCTCTAAAACCAATGAATATATTCTATTTCAAATAAAAATCTAAATATGAAACGTGAAATATTGTGAATATTGTATTGTCTTAAACATCATTATATTTAATTTATAATATAAGTGATAACTTTGCTTCATGTTGATAAGAATAATTAAAAATATTTGTGTGTATTTTCTTTCTTTAAATTACATGAAACAAAAATAATAATAATTTAAATCAATCCCGCAAATCCCGCGGGATCCGCGGGATTTATGATCTTAATCCCGCAGGCTTGCGGGATCGCGATTTTGATGCGGGATTGGATTCTCTAGTTGGTACTGTTGTATTCTTTCCAATTTAATCATTGGAGACGAGTTTTTTTTCCGCTTAGAAAAAGTGACTCTCGGCTGAATAAGCGGCGATATGAAGCAAAGCTATGTATTAGGACTTTCCTTCAAAATCCTTCGGATAGTATGAAAGAGCGTTACGCAATTGGGGATAAGGGATAAGATGGACAATGATTTGGGATACGAACAAAAAGATGAACTTGAATATAATAAGGAAATGTATTCTATTTGATCAATTTCAAATAGCCTCCTTGTGTAGGACACCACTATGGCCATTTTTAGGGGGTTCCGTAGTAAACAAGGAACCCTTATAGTTTCGGCAATCTGTCTATCCCCGCTGTAGCTCAAAGACGCTTAGTACTAGAAAACTGTAATAGACATAGATATGGCATCGCCAAAATCGTAAAATAAAATAATGAAAAAATATTTTTTTTGCGTTCCTCCAATGACTATACAGTGGTTTAATTAGTGAATTAAACCACTGTACTAAACACTAATTTTAATGTCTTTGCTGACCTCTATTTAATTTGCGATAAGATTGCTTAGCAATTGATGATACAGTAACACAATCTTGTTATATAATACACATTACATCTGTTATTAATATTATCTTGAACGCAACAACATTTCAGCAAAATAAAACAGTAACAAATTTTTTTATGTATTCATTTTCTTGCACCAACACAGAAATTCAGAACTTAATCAGTCCCAAAAATTTCGTAGAAAATACAACCACAAATAATATAATAATAAAAATAATCCTTATCTTCACCATACGGTTCCATTCATTGCATGCCTATCTCCTCATCTTCTAATCGCCCTAATCTTTGCCACGCACATTCTAGCGTAGTACGTCGTTCCCACGTGGTGTGCGGTGTGCCTTGTATCAATATTTGTATCTACCTGCATTATCAGCTGCGATATCCGTACCGCACTTACAAATGCGTGGCTTGCTTGCATCTAAAAGTTAATCGACCACATTTAACACTTGTCCAATTAAGAGTTTAGTGGTTTCATTTGAATCAGTAATACCACATCGAGATTGGTGTGTCTGCTGGTGGTCTTCTTTATTATATCTGATGGCGGTCTCCCTTCATTCTACGGTGGACCTTATTGCCTGGCATGCCCCATGATGACTGTAAGACTGTAATTTAAACCTTAGTTTTATTATTCTTGTACTCCTCCACCACACGGTTTTCCGTCTCATGTATCTTAAAAAATCATACTAGTTACTTAGTTTCTATGTGGAGCTAAATGGAAACTCAGTAAGTTGTGTGTGACATTGATCTACAGCTCCAAATAATGTCGTAAGTTCCGTTCCGTTGTCTCCATTTTCTTCAGTCCTATCTCCTCTGATGCCATGCTACTGGGCCCAAACAGTACTAGCAACATAGATGGACCGTCGAAATGAAAAGTAGAAGTGTTAACTATAAAATTTTCCAAAAAACATAATTTATCGCACCAGGTATTGTCAACAGCTATAACGTTTTATGGAACTGCTGTTCCAGTTTCCCCAACCATCTCCTTTGTCAGTGCAACAATCATATCCTTATTTGTCCTAATCAATCTGCTGCAATTTTGTGGCTGCTCTCAATTGATGGTGTGCCTCCTAAACGATACCTTCCTGGCTACGTGGGCCGAATCCTGGGTAAAATTACATGCTGAACTCAATCAATTAAATGATGGAATGGGAGGAAATTAAATATCCTTGTCCAATTGGGAATAAGGGTATGGTTTTGACAAAAGTGTGATCGGGTTTTTGACGTGGTAATTAGGGATTTTCATTATAATTTAATTATATCTGGACCATTGTCCAGTCGTATCCAATATAATCTATAATGAAATCAATGAAGTGGTTGGACAGCACCCGATAACGTCTTGATTAATAAAACGATATGGACCATAAAAGTACATCGCAGCACTTAAGCTGAGATACTTGTAAAGATTCACATGTCCAGTGCATGTGTATCTTTGCAAGTATCTCCGCTAATCAGGGTTCCGTAGTAAACAAGGAACCCTTATAGTTTCGCCATGTCCGTCTGTCTGTCTGTCCCCGCTGTAGCTCAGAGACGCTTAGTACTAGAAAGCTGAAATTCGGCATACGAGTACATATTAATCACGCCGACAAAGTGCTAAAAAAAACTTTGAAGAAAAAATTGGGTTGCTCGTAATGTGGGGATGATATATTTTTCCTCGTTTACCCCATGGTGTAGGGTATCGTTGGATAGGCCTTTCAAAAATATTGCGGGATCTAAACACTATTTTTCGATTCAAGGATCCGATTGCGAAATATTAAGCCTTAAAGTGCTATTTTTTGTTAAGAGTCAAGTGTGCGGGGGGCACACTTGACTCTTAACAAAAATTACCCCTTGCCAGCTAAATGGTTGGCAGTAGTACATATAATTAAATTAAAAGGAAAACTATCACGGCTAAGTAGGTTTTACAAGTTAACGAGTTATAGTCGACCAACTTAAATTTGCAGTTGGAGAATTGACCGTGGCATATATCGATGTATGGGAAAATAGGTTTGTCAACTACAATGTTAAGTTTGATTTTGGAATAAATTCGTCCCAATTAATCCCAACTACGGAACCCTTCATTGTGCGTGGTCCGACACTGCGTAAGAACGCAGAACTAACTTAAAAACAAGTTCGTTGGTCTTCCAAGGAACACCTTTTCTATTGTGATTAGTTAGTATTCCATTTAAAAAGGTGACAATTAGTTAGGGACTTATGGCACACCTTTTGACAAAAAGGCTGTTGCTAAAGAACAAAAGTTTTTTTACGGAAGTAGTGTAAAAAAGTACTTGGAGCAAAAACATTTGTGTCAATGGATATTAGTTAAGTGTTTGCCGTTATATCACATTGTGACACAAAGATAAACATTAGTACACAAAACATAATATGGTTTGTTTACAAATATTGTTTGAAAGCAAACAAACATATTACCGATACGGCTACTTGTTTCGTTACTTCATTAAGCTTCCGTGTTGTCAGAAATTGCATTCGTTTTTTTGCTTGATTTTTGATTGCATCGAGTCCAATGCAATATGAAATATGTATAATGGAATAATGAAATATATATATTCTACGTATTAATTAAACCGTGTATTTCCGACGGCGTGTATACCTCATAACCTTCCTAGGCTTATTAAATATTTAAATTCATCTAAGTACCTACTAATTTTTATATCCATTAAAATCTTGATCATCATCAAACCATTAATTGATTTTAACCGCCGCTCTATTATCTCCATAATCATACATAAACTAGGGTGCTATAAATAGCACTCCATAATTTATTTGAAAAAAAATGTTCTTCCACTTCACTCTTCGTGAGGATTGAATTACTCGGCGCCAGTAAACAAGGTTCATGCCATATTAGCGTAATTCACCGTATAGTACTCCCTACTTAGCCCACCTATCTCAGTTTTCGCTACAATTCACAACGTTAGATGGCTCCTAATACCACATTTTCCACTCCTGAGGATGTTACGAAACGATCACATCCGCGGATCTAATTGTCATAGCAACTAGGGAATGAGAAAGGCAAAGAGGAAGCGGGCAATAAAGTTGATGAGCTATTAAATGTCAAAATTGTGTCACACTAAAAGCATTTAGTAATGTAGATTGAGAGAAACATAAATTCAATTTGGATGGATTCTGGCAAATTCAGAACTAGGGCAGTAGCTATTTCCGTGTCCCGTAGATTTTGGTTAAAATGTTTTGTCAAACAAACATTATTAAGCGAATCGTTTGCTTTCTGTGTTATAATAACGTGGGATTGCATTAAAGCCAGTTATAAAAACTTAAAATCATAGTATAATAATATAAAGTGTACGAGGCTCAACCTCAACCAAAAACGTTAAGTTATCAAAACCCTGCCCGCTCAATAAAGCATGAACGGAAATCAGGACCAAAAAGTTCATTGTTAATTGAGATGATTATAAAATTCCTGCGGTGGACCTATTGTGCCTTCGACAACGTACAGGTGTCTTAATCTCTCAAACTTGATGTTATTAGAACAACTTGTACAAAATAAAAGAACAACCCACAAACTATGCATTCTCGAACTACGAAAAACGGACCAAGAAGTTCCAAATCCTTTAGCAGGAAGTGTCCAGTTTAATTACGACAAAGATCCGATCAGCATCAATAAATCAACATCGGGTCTTATCTCACTGTCTAATGAAATAAAACTCTTTTGAGCTTCGTCTTCCGAGATGTGAAATAATTAATGCCCTGCATAAGATTTATGAGTTCTTAATGCTACACCCACGCGATTCGTACTTACCCTTATCGCAATATCTGTGTAAGTACATTTGGACCAAAGAGTTGAGAATCTTCAACTGTTGAAAATCGACTCTGTTGCTTGTTAATAAGGCTTAGTAAAAGGATTGCATAATTTAAGGTGTTTAGCTCAGACGCCATGAAATACGATTTGCGGCCGACGACAAAATGAATGAGTTCAGAGCGCGTTTACAATGTTTTGTTCTTGTCAGGTGTGGCCCATTTGTAAATTTTGATTCATTTTACAAATTATACACTGGGACAGAGACAAATTTTGCAATTAAAGTTGTTTATTGTTGCCGGGAGGGAACTGCAACTTTTCACTTTGAAAGCTCATTACAGTTTTGACCTTTGCCTGGTTAGGTACGTTATATACATGGTATTTTGTTTTATTTTAAATTCTCGTTAGGATCTATAACTTACGTCCCAAATTATTCTACATGATCAATCATGTAAGCATAATGACGAAAGTTTTCCTCTAGGCATTGTCTCCATAGTTTTCTTAGAAACTGATAAGTTTATATTATTTATCGTTGTGGACTATGATTCCAATAAAACACAGCATACTCGAACAATTGGTAAAAGCCCTGATGATATCTGCAGTATGGCTGGGATTATAAATGATGGGGCCGACACAGACACGCCTGCACCGCCTCTACGAGTTGTAGATTATAATGTGGCATATTTAACCAACAGTATTGAAAATTTATGGTTGAATAGCTTGAACAGGGGAAATGAAGGGTTAGATAAATTGTATAATTAAGGTATTTATTAATAAGATAACCAATGAAGATTAAAACGGAATGCATGACGATAAAGATGATCTTTTTTATATGAATGTAATGCATACAGAATAACTAACTTAAAAAAAGTAGTATCATGACGATATATCGGCACTTAAGCTACTTGTAGAAGCGTAGAGAAATAAAATAATTACCTAGCCGGTTTAATTTAATAGCACATTTTAATGGCTATGTAAATAGTTTTATCAGACACTTAGCTTTCGGAAAAATGTTTATGGGAAAAGAATAACAAGATCCAAATAGAAACATAAATTCAATTTAAAATACGACACAGCGGAAGACAATAAAGTAAAAAACCATTAAAAGAAAGTAATTGATCGTAAAACATGCCTGTTTGATAATGGCAATGATTAGGGATATGAATTAAGTGATAAAATCGTTTTTCATTTTTTTATTGACAGAGTCTTATTCCACATTGGGCACCTGCTTAAATGGCACCTGAGGTATTCCACATGCGGCACCAATCGATATTTTTCGCAGGTGTCATTAGTGGAATAATTTGTTATTTAAAAATGTATTCCATAAATGGCACCTACGGATCAGTAGCTACTAGTGTTGGGACGTTTATTCTTTTCAGGGCGTTAAAATAAAAAATCGATAGGTGCCCTATGTGGAATACCTCAGGTGCCATTCACGCAGGTGCTGTTTAAGTGGGTACCCAATGTGGCCTACGTCAGAATTACATGGCTACACAGTTGATGGCATTTTTAATCAGTATAAAACTGTGCGTCAACTAAGGCGAGTTGCAGTTGCAGATATATTTTGAAACATTGTCTTTTTAAGAAACGAATTAACAGTTTTGGTTCGTTTAGTACAAATTCCTAATTCGTGATTTACTATTAGCTTGTTCCAAGATAGTTAATTAATCATTATCTTCTTAAAAAAGCTTCTCGTAGAGATTCATTGAGGCTTCTTCAAATAGGCGCGACACGCGACGCGACACGAAGACACCGCGTGTACCACTACGAGCGGTGCCTTTGTGTCGCGTCGCGTGTCGCGCTTGTTTGTAAGAGTCTTTATGGTATATAAATATACTAAGTTATTATGGATAACGTTGTTATTACGGATATTTTAGGTATCAAATGTACATTATCACTTATCAGTTATCGCATCGTATAGTATCTACTATTATTTTCCCTATGTGACTTCCGTCATAATATGCGATAATAGACTGATAATTATAAAGCTTATTATAATTTTGCCAATTATTAAATGCCTAAATAATAGAAATAAGGAAGTCATCTGTTTCCCGTCTCTATAAATTAAATAATTATCGCTTTAAATTAGGCAACTATTTCAGAAAAATAACGATAGGCAATTTCATTTTCCTGTCCATAGATACCGAGATAAGGTTCCCCCAGACAGGCGCGACGCGACTCTAGTAGAACAATTTCTATGAAAACTTCACAGAAATTGTTTTACCAGAATCGCGTCACGCCGCGCCTGTCTGCGGAAGCCTATATTAAAGTTCATTCATACCTACCACTTATAGAAAAGTCACACATTATCAGCCCGACTTCACCGTTATGGTCTAATTACCTCACTTATCCTGCGTTCACAATTTAGTTTCCAAAAAAGAAAACAAATAAAATGTGTTTTTGGAAAATAATAACTTAAATATTCACAAAGTCCAGTTCAAAGTAAAAAAAAAATGAAAATTTAGCAATTTCAACATTTTTTTACCTTAAAAAAAGTACTAGTCATTCTTAAATACATTTTATTAGTATTAATAAAATGTGTTTAAGAATGACAAGTACTTTTTCACACAACACACAAATCTGATATTTGTTTAAGACGCTGACAACACCTAAACCGCGGTCATTGTCAGATTGCATAGAAAAGAAAGAGAAGCGCGATGACACAAAGCTTGTAATTTATTGCAAAATATGAAGCAATTATCTATTTACTCAAAATTGAGTTGAGTAATCGAAATTAAAAAAAACAACCAAGTTCTGCATTAAAATAAGACGTTCTTGTTATTAATTAAATACGTAACGTATGTTGATATTTAATACAGATATTTTGGATTAGAACTCAAGGTAAGAGGTTAGTTTAACGTAAGTTTGTATCGAGATTGTGAGAGTGTTTTATGTTCAAAATTAACCTATATTTTCCGCTACCACAAACTATACAGATTTGACAATTTTTTTTTCTTAAGAGAAGCCTATTTTGGTCAATTGGGTCTTGTCAGCGCCTTAAGTGGAAATAATATCAATTAGAAACAAGTATTTGACTAGAATATACATAGTTTAGTATGTTACGCATCAGTGGGCGTGAACCCTACACTTTATCGGAGGAGCGCAAGCGCATCGTTTTTGACTCATTAGCGGTACCAATGTCAATGTTACTTGCCGCTTGTAATTAATGTTACGTTTATAAGTAGATGTTGATTTGTGTTTGTATGTAAATTAATACTTTTTCTTTGATATGCCGTGGCTTGTTTGTTTAGGCCGAGTTCCTTACCGTTATAAGTGCATTCTATGATTTATGAAGTTATAACTTATAAGTTATGAAGTTATGTCATAACTTTATAAGGTTTGTGTTTAAGGCTTTTTAATTGGTTTGTATTTTTCAGAAAATTCTGGTGTTTACTGAAAACCGTTTTTCGTACTAATAACAAAAATAAAAGTGAAAGTTTTGACAACTTGAAGTGGTTAGATTTTTCATTAGCCTGTTATTTATCGATAGGTCGTAGGTTCGAACCCAGACAGGCTTTACTTTGTGTAAATTATTTCATCACCACTGCTCTCAACAACTGTGAACGAAAACCGGCATTTTCTAGAACCAAAAATTCGAAGACATGTGACATCTACCAACCCGCACTGGGCCCGCGTGGTGGATTACGGCCCACTCTCTCTAACTGAGAGGAGGCCTGTGTCCCAGCAGTGGGAACATTATAGATTGATTATGCTGTTGTTTATTAATCAAGAGTACCTATATTTCAAGTGTTCCGCTCCAAAGGACCAATAAGCTTTCCATTGCAACAGAACTATGGATACGGTTAAAATACTCGCTGCTCATTGGCTGACGGCAAAACATCTGTATCCGAAGTTCCACATATTTGTGGAGAAAGGGTAGGTTATTGATCCAACATCCAATAATTTCAATGAGTACCTGGACATGGCCCCTGTCACATTCGGTGGTATGAGTCACCTAAGTGCTTTTGAACGTAAAGGAGTAACAAATCTCAGTACAATACTGTGATCTGTAAATCCAGAACATTATATCGGAGCACGAGGTTTTGATGGCTTTGAACTGCAGATATTGGTTGTAGTACTACTCATATGTCTTTTGTAAATCTATAATGAGTATAAACCGTCACGCTTTGGAAACAATCGAGGGGGAGTTAGCAACTGGTGTTTTGCCACATGCCTACAAATGCTTATGGTGAGGTTATTTTAATTTAATTTTATTTATTAAAGAAAACCAACAATTACACACTATACATGGTTAACAATAGCTAATAATCTAGGTATATCAGTGCGTAACGAACTACGTTACGTCCACATATTCATGTTCCACATATTACATATTAGAATTGAAATTTGGAAGAGCACAAGCACATTACTAATTAATCGTACAAATGAGTAAATCTTATTCTTATAATAGTATGAAGTGGACCAGTAAATGTAGATGTAAACGAGCTGTTATTCTCGAAATATAATCCATTTATCTTCGGCCTTTGGTTCATTCTTTGGCTACAAAGACTTTGATAGCATCTGAGTTTAACTCATAAATCATATTACAATTTCGACCCATTCGCCTTCGTTACAGTTATTTACATTGCCATCTGTCACTGCACAACGTAATCTTACTACTTTGGCTTTCAATAATGCCTTCACATCGGCAGTTAATGCAACTACTTACCTTGTTAGATGTCTGAATGTTGAAGCATCCATTACTTCATATCTTCGTAGAATCAAACAAATAACTCCCTTTAGCGTAGGTGTCAGTGATTCGTTACCCCTCACTGAACAAACTATCTACTATAATGTGGTCGTTTTATAACTACCCACTAGGGGGACATATAAGCGGTGTATATTAACGACTGTTTTATTGTGGTGTGAATAGAAATGTGAATTAGAACTACTGTGATATACTCTGATATTTATGGTCGGAAAAGGAATGATGTATAGTCGAGAAAGTTTTATAGATGATAAAAGATGAATGAATGGGTATGGCAGTTGGTAATATCCCATAACGGCGTGAGCGTAAAGCTTGTCTTTCAGCTACGGAGAAGAGAAATCTAAGTAAATTCCGTTTTTATATTACTTCATAAGTTATGTCAGCTTCTCTACTCTCTTTAGTTATTTCAAGCTGAACATATCTACTTACTACAAAATATGCAATTCTAAATATAGATTTGGGTGAGTCTACAACACTCGAATTTGTTTTTACGACCCGTTCCTAGGTTACTTTTCGAGATAGGTATACATTTGAGAGCATTAGGAAAATAGTAGGTGTTTCTTGAAAACCCAACCACACAATTAATATTTAACATACACGTTTAGCTCCTTTCAGTTTTATCACTCGTCCAAATCTGCGTAAATACGAGCCAGAACACACGGATTGACTTAATTTAATTGTCAAATTCATACGTTTCGAATTTGCATCCGTCCGTCCAAAAATGACCACGTAGTTAATATGCATGAATCGCGCTCTAATATCTTATACTATTGCGTTTTAATATGTTATTCAGGAGTCAACGGCCATATTTTAGGCTGATTTATGGCATATTCTATGATAAAAACAATTGTTTATAATTCTATAGTCAATCAAATTGCAACAAACAATTCAATCACGTATGATTTTGGCTATCAATTGAATTTTAAAAGTTTCCGACCCAATGTTGAAATTTCAATTGCTCATTTACTTCCTAATGTTGCAATAATGTAGTATTTATGATCTTCTATTGCTATTCTCAAAAGGCTAGTTGGGTTTTATCGTAATTTTATACAGGAATGCCTTTGCTTGGCCTACGTGATTGACGATTTTTTTATTTAGTGCATTTATTTATTCTTCTTGCTTATTGATATTCAAAACGTAAGTGTCATCTATAAGTGAAGCGGTTGGTGGTCCACTTTGAATAAATGTGAAAAATAACAAATTCTTGGATTTCTTACAAGGCCTTTGTTAGATTAGTATTCATTTGGTATACTGGCATATAATTCAGGGTGTCGAATTGAAAAATACATTCCTAATGTGAACACTTGTTCAAAATATTGAATAAAAGTATAAATTCTATAAATGTCTTGTAAATTATTAAGACCGCAAAACCAAATTATTTATTGTTGTCATTAATTTTGTTTTTGTCTTTCATTTTAATCATACACCTAGCTATATTAGATTCAACCCTTTTAAATGTTAGTGTGCCATTGCCAAATGTAGTTTTAATCACATATACTGCCTTTTAAAGACAATTGATAGTAAATCATCATCAATATATTCCGCCGAATTTTACTTGCAAAATTTTGCACGGTTTGCAGTTAGAAATAACTGTTGCATCAATACAGTTATTTTTGTAACGAAACTGACATAACTTTATGACTTTCATTAAGATCAATGGTCATTGTTTTACCCTGTGCAGCAATTGTGCTAGAAGTTTGATTAATTGCTCGTTTTAATAGACCAATTATGGTGTACAAGAGTTAGGTTCTTGGTCTTTATTTTTAGTTTTAATTGGTAAAAATATTTTTTGTTGGCTGGAAATAGAACAGTGGTATTGCAATATGGTTCATGCATTAAAATTGTATAACGGTTTCAATTTAATCTGGATTATTTTTAACCGACTTCAATAAAAGAAGAACGTTGTCAATTCGATTGTATTTAAAAAAAAAGTTTTTACCTCAAAACTCCGTCATTTATTAACAGATTTGGAAAATTCTTTCCTTTTTTGAAAGGGTATACTGTTTCCCATATAAATTTGGTTCTGATGAGTGGTTTTTGAGGTAGCTTCAATAATACGTATTTTTCCACTTAATGTATGTTGATGATGTTATAATAACTTTCTGTCACTGTTATTTACTTAGCAAGTAGTGGTATCCGAATTGGTCTGTGAGGTAGCAAAAATATTTTTTTGTTGGTAGGAAATAGAACAGTGGTATTGCAATATGGTTCATGCATTATAATTGTATAACGGTTTCAATTTAATCTGGACTATTTTTAACCGACTTCAATAAAAGAAAAACGTTGTCAATTAGGTTGTATTTAAAAAAAAATGTTTTTACGTCAAAACTCCGTCATTTACTA
Source organism: Atethmia centrago (assembly GCA_905333075.3). Lineage (NCBI taxonomy): Eukaryota > Metazoa > Arthropoda > Insecta > Lepidoptera > Noctuidae > Atethmia > Atethmia centrago. Next base: position 7,653,249 of record HG995379.1, read on the forward strand.
AAGATTTGGAAAATTCTTTTTTATTTTATACATACTCATAAGGTGGTGGTCCCATATAAATTTGGTTTTGATGAGTGGTTTTTGAGGTAGCTTCAATAATAAGTATTTTCCAATTAATGTATGTTGATGATGTTATAATAACTTTCCGTCACTGTTATTTACTTAGCAAGTAGTGGTATCCAAATTGGTGTGTGAAGTAGCTACCATAACTAAAAAATGAAAACATAAAAACATAACCGACTTCCAAAAAAAACCATTACAATATGAAAATTACTTTAATTTCGGAAGTCGGTGGCAATAAACGAAAATACAAAACCGAAGACTTTCTTATCTTCTCTCACTTGATACCTCCTATTCCCATTTTGTTCTTGTATTTTTTTGGAAAATTTTATAACTCTCTGTTAGCTAAGAATGCGAATAACTTAACAGACATGTTTCATATATCATGTAACCTAGTTGAACTTTCGTGGGCGTCAATACTTATACTTACAGTTAATTCTAAAAATAAAGCAAGCTCCCTAACTTTTAAAATATTCAACAGAATCTCTGTAGCAAGAACAACAGTTGTTTGTAGAAATCAGTTTGCTTACAATGCGTTGTTATTGTAATTTATGTTAAATTGTTCGGTTATGTTGTTGTTGTAAGTTTTGTGCACCGATTCATTTGCAAGTACATATATTAAGTTTAGAGGATTGTCATTTTTGTTTATGTCATTGTATTTTCTATCATCATCAGTCTAAGCATTTAGGAGAAGACTGATACAGAAAACGCACGTCAAGTCATTCTTTCACGCGGGAAAATTCGAACGGGTAGTTATTTCTGCCGTCTATAAGCTTAAAGGCCGCTAAATGACAAATTCTTATTTTGAGCTAGAGCAGAAAAAGGAGGCGAAATTTTCAAACCGATGCTCATCAGTATCTATAAACATTTTGTCATGTTAACATATACAAAAAAAAAGGTATTTTTTTCAACTTTCTCATGAAGTAAGTTGATTTTGTAAAATATTAATAATTATGTCAATAAATACACATTTTCCTTTCTAATCTTGTAAAATTTTAAGGCTCGCTTAAAGTGTGCAGAACTAAATGGCGGCTAAAGAATCATAACTGCTTTTAAGTTATGGATTTATTAATAACTGCCAAAGGTATTTTTTGAGACAGGAAATTATTAATATTTACATAGCTATAAAGCAGTTATGTTATTTTGCGTTTTTTAAACCTAGTACGAATGTTATTATATTGATCTTATCCATAACAAAAAAGCAGCTAATTACTTATAGCCGCCTTTTAGCCAAGTAGATATCGCTTTGCTTCTCTTCCAAGATTTTTTAACAACTTTTAATACAGCTATGCATAACTTAAAGGCGGTTAATTATTAAACCTTTTCATATAACTGCTTTTTAGGCTTGCACTATCCACATCTGTATTTTTCGAATCCTGCAAAATTAAACGTTAACTTATGAAATCAAACAAAGTTTTTGCAAAGACAAGTTCTTTATTGCCACAAAACTATCGGGCATGGTGATAATAAAATAAAAAATTGCAACCTCTTCTAAACAAATTAAAAATTAAATAATTATTTGACAAAACTATATCCAAAAATCGCATGGCAAACCACAAAATATACCTGAAATTGAAATTTCAGGTGGTAAAAACTCGCACTTAAAAATAATGTCATCATTCATAATTATCAATGTGTTACATTTTTTTTGCAATTAGTAAGTACTAACGATTCACTTAGTTATATACATAAAACATAAAACAGTCGGTTTGTAAACGTCATTAGAAAAAAATATTCCTATCAAAAATAAAAGTAATCACTCTGAATTCAAACTTAATACAAGTAATCACTCTGAATTCAAACTTAATACACATTAGAAAACAATATATAAATATTTTTTTTTATTTTTAACATTTTTACATATTATTATGATATGAATAACAATATTAAATCAATCAGTCTTTATTAGTCACAACCTTAATCAAATGTTGGTAAATTCCTCCAAAAAAGCATTTTATGCGCTGGAATTAACGCAGACAATTTATTAACAATAGCTTCTTTTCTTTTTTTTCAACACCTTTAGGTTCTGTGCGAAAAGTTATAGTCATTGTACTTGGGCTTCTTAAGTATTTATCACGCATAAATCGTAACGTGACATATTCATCGTCGAAATTATTCTTGTACATTAGGTCGTACATTTTTCGCTGGAAACACACTTGTGACATATCCTTGAGATACGGTCGAGGTTTCGTAATGTTAATACGACGCTCTGATACATAATTTGTTAAATTCAATAAGCTTTGCGGTGTCATAGAATTTACATCCACCTTGCCATGATTTAATCGTACTTACTCGTACACATTCAACAAAATCGGCGTAATCATACAGTTTACCTTTCCTTTTCATCGCTAATTCCACTTGATGATGAACCTGATCACAACTCATAAAAGTGTGACCTGGTTCGAAATAGTATAAAATAATATTGTCTGCGGAGATTAGATCACTATTCACCATTTGAGTCAAAAATGAATAAAGCAACCAATTTTTGTTCTGCGAGCTGCAGTTGTCGAGCCAAATATTTATGGTCCGTATGTCCCGGTGTCGTAGCAGAAAATGATAAAATGCACTCATAATATCCTCCTGTTTCCCACCAGCTATGCCGTCATGCCAAAGTACTGTAAGTGGTTTTGATTCAAGAGTTATTTTGATTAAAAACAATTAGTCTATTACAGAAAATTACTGCCTTAAAGGTGTCAAGTCGCGGTAGCAGTATCACTTTTTCTAAGTCGGTACTGTAGAATATCTGGGAAGAACTTTGGTATTGGGTTTTATGGAATTCATACAGGTTTCTAGCCTTAGTGTAATTTTCTTTATGCCTTGCTCAGTTAACACAAATATCACATTCAGCAACTAATTATATAAGTACATCGTGAGAAGTTTGCTTTTTATGCAAATCATATCCTTCACACACCTCGCATTCTTTGTTCCCAAGTCTCGTGAAAGATATATTCATTTTCTTGACGTGTGATCGGTATAGCTCATAGGAAACAGTTAAGTTAGGATGTTTTGTACAAAAATCTGCGTGCATTAAGATAATGTTAACATCACTCGGTACCTATATATCTACGTAGTGGGGCGTGCTCTCGCCGGTAATGGGGTTCTGTAGGATTAAAAGACTCTACGTGTTGTGTTAATAAGTTTCGATCAAATGCTACGGTTTTAGTATGTTTGCCACGACTATCAACATTACTATTTTTCAAGGCGTTGTATAAAACTTTATCATTAGTTTTTTTGAAACCTAACGTGCTTAAAAAGAATATTTTACATACTGGTGTAAATATTCCGTTTGAGTCCTTTAGTCTAAAAGATTTTCTGGCGTCTCTTTTCGGGCTGGATGTGATCTTCCTCTTGGGTACAGAAACAGATACATTGTGTCTTATAAAATTACGTCTCTCTTGCCAGGTAAGTTCCCAAAATAGACTGTTCACAGCCTTACGACTTGTATCGTCAAAAACATTTGAACATTTTTTCCGACATTTATCATTACATCCTGGCTTCACTCTGTGCTCTTCTCTTTTACTGTTCACTATTTCTTGCCTTCTTTCCGCTAAGCTGGTGCTATATTTTTTCCTTTTTTTTAGTAGACTGGGATTGTTTCATAGATCATTGCAACTATTGCTTCTCTTGCGGCTCATCGTTTGTATGTTTGTATCCTGAAGGGACCGGGAGGTATCTAGAGTATTTCGACGTTTATTAAGAGAATTTGGAACGTTTTCTTTTACGGTGATTCTATCATTTTCTTTGCTCAAAAAAGGTTCAACACTAAGTGAACCAACCCAACTCTTTGTTCTCCTACGGGGTAACACTTGGCTGTGTAAGTTCTCATCTTGAAGTGATCTAAGAGAATCCAACGTATTTCTACGTTTGTAAAAGGCTTTTTCTTTGACGGTGCATTGGTTGTCCAAAAGAGGTTGAATAGTATTTGTACATTTCAGAGAAACTTTTGCTTTTACAACATCGCACGCGAGAGGTTCGATTGTCTTGGTCAATAATGCATTTCGAGCTGTTAATAATTTTATTTTTGAAGTCGATGTATCATCTTTATCCTCTTCAGATGACGATTCAGATGAAGATGGGTAATAATCCTTGTCTCGAACAGAATCATCCGAGTCAAAATCTTCACCAAAACTATTAGCCTCATGGATTTGTGAATCTTCGACCAAATCGGTATTGTTACCATCAGTTTCACATGGTGGTGATAACGCCAAAGTTTCTTTGCACGTCAGGTCTAATGAAATAGATTCACAAAGTTACATCGGATCTTTTTTTTCCAAATATTTTTTAATTTCGTCTAAATCTATGCTATTAAGATGGAATGAACTTTGCGAAATTTGTGTTTCACACATGTGGTTGAAATCCGGAGTTGTTAAAGAAAATTCGCGGGAATATAAATCATTAACTAAATCTTGATCTTCAGGACTTACTTTCAACTTTTGCACTTCGAAATTTTGTTTGCTTTTTTTTTATCTTGAATAACTGAGTACCCGTGCGTGCCTAAGCGCGTCCCCCGCACCCCGGAAGAATCCCTATGAGTGGCGTTGGGGTTGTGCAGTTTGCGGCTTTTTAGCGATGTTTTGTTGTTTAACGGCTTTTTTGTTATGCAAGACACAGAAGAAAATATTTATTTTACTTTACGTACGGTGTAATAAGGCTTTCTATAATAGTTTATTAATTGTAAAAGTAGTAACACTACAACGCTTAAAAGCCGCTAAATGATTTTAACTGCGTTTTAGTTCGGTAAGAGCGTATAACCGCCTTTTAGTTAAGTCTATGCAAGGTATTATACTCCAATGTAACCAAGGCAAAAAGCCGCTAAAATACTTTTGCTACCTTTTAGTTAATTGTTAAATAATAACTGTTTTATAGCTAAGCGTTGATAGTAAAAATGTTCAATCGATCCAAAAGTTAAAGTAGTATAGCTGCCTTCTAATCTAGTTTTGCTGTTTAGCGACCTTTAAGCGATGTAAAGTATTTTTTTTTTGTATTTAGCAGCCTTTTAAAAAAATATATCTTGATAACGGTAAAAGATAGAATAACCGTTCCTAGACAGATCGATAGAGAATTTTTTTTTAATACCATGACATTAAAAAATTGAAAAATTACCAAATGTCATTTAGCGGCCTTTAAGCTTATAGACGGCAGATTTGATAATTTCCCACCAAAAAAAAGTAGTTCTTCCAACATATTCCTAAGATTCGTTTTAAAAATTGTAGAATATATCTAAATGCACTTCGTAAATAGAAATTGATAGGAAGTCCTTAGTTTATGCTGTATTCTCTTTCGGTAGAACATTGAATTAGCAATCGTGTCCGTGCTCTTATCTGCAATCTTCAAGTCCGACAATTTGCCCGGGAGCGATGAATCACCGACACTTGCGACTTCCAGGTTTCAAGATCTGTTTAGGGGCAAAAGCGTATATTATTTTATTGTTTAGTGTGTCCTATGCAATATCGTTATATATTTATCCTTTACTGTCTTCTTCGTCACCCAGTAAGTAGAGGTAGGTACCTTTATTTCTGGAATGACAGATTTACCCTGATGCAACTCTAAAGACCATAAATCTTGCATTTCTAGTATTATAGGTTTATATTTACATCATTTTCAAATATTGTCGCCCCACGCTCTAATATTTATGATGCATGTTCTCCTTTTCGGGTGCTTGTAATTATAAATTTGTGCTTTATGTCAAGTTTGTGCTGAACCTACCGTTGCATGTTTTAGAATATTTTGCAGTCTTGCTGCAAGATTAATAATATTTAGATAGTGGTCGATAGAATTTCTATTGTGTATAACTTAAAACTTAGCTTTTCCTTTAAAGTGATTTGAGCTTCCGACCCTACTACTGCATAGTCATCATAAAACTTGAAACCGTACAGTCATTAGTAGATCATTATCCAGAAAATCGAGATGCATAGCGTTGCATTTGAACGCATCGAGATCATGCCTATCATACCATCTAATATTGGTAGTTCTGGGTGCTGGGTTCTGGGTGGTTTAAGGTGCTTTCTCAGGCTTTCGAAATACCCATAAAATAGTCCGTAAGAATATAAGAAATATAGTTAGATGTACAGCCGACCCTAATAAAGTTACTAAAAGTTTGATGGATAGATATACTAGGGAGTCCTGATGAATTTGGTCACGTTAGATCTTATAATAAAAGTGTTAAAAAAATAACATTGCACAGATGCCAAAGATCTAAGCAGACTACTTAAACCACTTTAAAAGTTAAATTTAACCCAAATTTTACAGCATTTTTAATTAACAACAGCTCCATTCCCCAACCCTCCAAACGCAAGTCATCGACACGAACAGTTATTGGTCGATTATATCCCAAAAACAAATGGTGCGGCTTCCCGGCGCGCGCGCAGAAGCGGGGTCATTGCGCGATCGACTACACTGAATGACCAACGGCCTTATTACGTGTCGTATGTTTTGATGTTTATTAAACTAGTTGATATTAATGGTAATAGTGTTTCAAATGGTAATAGTTATGGTCTGTGTGGGGAAGAGATAAAAAATGTCATGGTGTTTTATTTCAAGTGTGTTTTAGGATTTTCAGTCATGCCTATGTTATGGGAAGCTTCGTTGAGATAGTTCTGGGACTAAATATGAAACCATTTATTTTGTATAGCAGAACTAACAAACAGGTGCCTTTTGCAGTAAGCCTCTTTATTTCTAACGCGGTGTCCTAGCATAGATAGACACAGAGATGAATCGTTTGATCTTTAATCACTTTAACATTACCTTAGTTACTTTCATGTCTTTGACTACATACGAAGTAGATATCTATTGACATAATATGCTCTATGCTCGGTAAAAATGACTTTGATTTAAACGATTAGACCTAATCTATGCAGTTAACGCACTGTCTTATCTTAAGTACACCTATCAATTTATGTATACGACAGGTGATTCATTATAATAATATTACACACATATTCGGTGGTACAGGGATTCTTAAGAATCACACGATGATATTTTGAATCATTCGGTAAGTAATGAGTGTTTATGATTTCTAGTATCTTGTACCTACCTACGTAGTTGTTATCTTTAAAACTTGGTAAAACATCGTGTGGATTTTACCCTGAAGATGATATTACTTCATGCGAAAATGTTGACGTAGTGAGATATTATTCCGGATAACTTAAACATTTACATCTTTAAATTGAGTAAATAAGTAATCATTACTCCTGATAAGAAACCATGGTAGAATTATTAGTATAAATACTCATTATACAGTTACTATGAGTATTTAATGAGTAAGTAATAATTATAGCATTGCTATGCTCTAGTGAGCATAGTAATACTATGACAGACCACGTGTTGGACACTCAGATTTACTCACTCATAAAGGTAATTATTTGTTTACAAAATAAGGAAAATGCATATGCATATAATAAAATGCATATAATTCCAAAGCTTTTTCTCCTGCATACTTATATTGTAGCTGTTCATTCCTATGGAAAGTGTAATTGCAATCGCTATCGCAGTACGTAATGAGGCGTTCGAAGGAAACAGCGGGACCATTCATCCAGCAATGTTTTTATTTGAAAGCTGCCACACACAACATATTAAATAGAATTACCCATATATCGCCTCTGAAACTGGACACCTCAATTGTGTAGCCTAAGATTAATGTTTCGATACAACTTTCGTATGGAGTTTTATTGCAACAAATGGTATGCGTATTGTTTAAATGTGCCTAAGCCCTAATTAGTATTTGTATAGTTTCTTGAAATTGCGCAGTAAAGGATCAAGTGCAGGTTCGAATTGCGGTTGAACAATAGTTTGGTCGAAGGTGAAAACATAACGCGAATAATGGGCGATAAGTATTTTTATAACGACAGCTGTATGTGTATAAACTTCAACTGTAGGAGCTATAGAATTTACGTTTTCATTTGAAACTTCTCACAGAACCCTACTGCTGAAGATAAGCCTCTTGATGAGTATGGTAACATTACCATAATCACGCTTATGCATTCTGAAACACAGTAAGATTTGTATTTATTAACGATCGAAACAGAAACTGCTGCCTATCCTCTGCTAGTTTTTTTTTAAAGATAATTGATATCCAAGTACTTAAGTAGTCTTTAAAACGCAGCCATATTCAAACTCCTCAAACCTTACTTGACAATCAAAAATCATGTTATCAAACATCTCAGAAGCATAATAGAATGCAACCTTTCTTTACTATTACGACAGAGAGAATATTTAAGATATGCTTGTCTACGTAACTGTGATGCTGTGTGGTCGTATTTTTATTTGATCAGCGACTGTTTGTCCAACTGTTCTTTTGTGAATATTGAAGATTGTCAATAGAGTTGTAGACAGTCAAAGATGTTTATGAAGCGTTCTATACCGTAGTAGTAGGTAAAATGCTATTTAATGTTGAGTATTATTTGCTAATGAGTTTGTTTAGGTTGTAAACAAAACAAAATTTGACACGTGTACGGTTATAAAAATTCGAATATTTTTTTCCCTTTGTACCCGTAAAGCGTTTATGGCGTTCCGCAAGGTAGTGTTTTTGGGTCACTCTGGTTTTTTGTTTATACTTGTGTCATTTACAAAGCTGTAGTTCCTGCAGTACTTCTGGAAGTATGTTTATTGCAGTCGTATTTTTATTCTCAGATGAAGAAGGTGTGTAACAAACCCACATTATACTGGATGATTCAGAAGGGAATAAATCTTAAATTGTGTACTGCCTTCTTTAAGACACGAGGTCATGTAATAATGTTGCTCAAATAAAGCTAAAATCCTAAAGACAACTAGCAAAGTGATATAATTTATTCCTTTGTTTAAAAACACTTGTTTAAATATAGACACTGTCGCGAAATTCAATGTTTCGTGGAAAATTTTAGGAAAGCCTGGCCCCTATCATTTGGGACTTATTATGAATGACGCCATAGGTGATCCGTGGGTGTAGGAAAATATGCCTCTGTAATTGATAAAGGTCATAGGGGTTTTGTTTAGTAAGCGATTTTTTAGAAATAATTAAATCCTAATTTATTCAACTGCTTTTTTTGTTACCGGTGTAGCCAGCTACATTTGTGACAGTTCTGAGAATTGATCTTAGAAAAATTATTTTTGTTACGACCGCAGTAAGATTATTAAAATACAACATCCTTATTCATTAAAATCTAGTTTTGCTCACTGTATCTATAGCTATGTTGAGATGGACTGTTTAAAGAGGCCACACCACAGCTTATTTAATTCACAGCTGTTGTTTGTTACCAAGCTGTAATATGTGTGTGTCATATCTACGAAATACGGCATTTCAACATTAATTGTCCCAGGCTTAGTTCTTGGCATAAGCTTTTCCGCAAAAGGCAGACTAGTTTCCAGGCTACCTTTATCTTCCTTATAGGAAAGGTTTTCTGAATGCAACACTGTAGAACATTGTCTAGTTAAGAAAAGGACCTTCTATGAAACTACTTTAGACTTTGTTGACACACTTGGTTAACAATACGTATTCAATCAAGTGTTGCAAATACTAGAGGCTTGGAAGAGCGCAAGGGACGTTCCATGCAAGTATCTTACGCCTTTTCAGCTGATCATTCGCGAATCTGTGAATTTATTCAACAATCGCTCATTGCGGTCATTCAAAGACATCCTTCGAACCGGTTAGTCGTTTCAATAGGTTGGTGGACCATATGTACATCTGCTCATATAATACAGACATTAAGGGCAGTACAGACTACAGTCAATGACCCTTGTTTGGCAACCGTTCTTGGTTTACTTCAAAACTATGAGACAGTTCGATTTGTTGCTTATAATATTTTCTTTTTCGATAAGACCGCCCATTGTGTCACTATGTAAAACTTCTACAATTATATCTGTAATTTTTATGGTGTACATAATAAAGAGTACTTACTACTTACTATTCTATTCTTATGTTCCTCAAGATAAAGTTCAAGTGACGGAACTTCGTTAAAGGGCTGCTACACACGTTACGATTGTCGCTGCGATAGGATCTAACTTGTCTTCGAGACAGAAGCTTGTATGTGCTCAGTAGAAGTGCGTTTGTCTCTCGTATTCAGTACATGAACCGATTTCATCAGAATCGGAATTATAAACGGGCCGTATAACGGATAACGTGAACGCTTAGAATATTTTGTCGATTTTTCTGACAATCTGATCTTGATTTGTCATTAGTTCATTACAAACAACAGGGCTTCATTTGCGGCCCATCTTTTTACTTTGGTGCACTTGTTTGTAGTTCAAATTCAAGTTTATTCAAAATAAAGGTGGAACACACCTGTACTTATGCATGCCATAATAAATTACTAATTAATTACCTAAATCACCTTCTGTTGTTGTTTTTGCTGAAGATGCAGTTCCAGTAATGCGTACAAAGATATTCATTGTGACTAGAGAAGTTCATAAAATATTAAGATTGTCTGACGACTAAAAAACGTTTAGTGTGTACTCAACGTATGTCGTGATGTCATTGCTCTGACCCAGATTACCTGTTTGAAGTGGCGTTCATGTGCGGCCTTATCAGTGAGTAGATCAGGGTAGTTTAACTAACTGTTTGACTTGGTCTAACGTCGTTTTGATAGCTGCTAAAACAGGTACGGTAAGTTGAGCTGTGGGATTTTTTACGACAGAATTGTAAGATAAAAGAAACGGTTTTGGACCACCTAGTTCTGCGTTCATATCTTCTTCAGCAGTTATTTCTTTCATCGTCAGGAAATTCGAAAGAGATGTCTATGTATTGTTGATTGTCAAGTAAAGGATTGACAGCTTCCTACATTAATGACTACTCCGCGTTGACCAAAAATTTTGCAATTATAACGATCGTGACAATTAACCTATTCATGAAATATGAGAAGGCAGTTAACTCAGTTTTAGGGTTAATAACTAGCTCAGCATGAATGAAACCTCCGGTTTACGTTGAAACCATAACGTTTGGTAATTCGATAAAATGCACATGATTGAAGCCTTAAATTACCCCTAAATCCGTTGAAGAAGGTATATTATAATACCACCCACATCTCTCATCTTCTTGGACTGATATGATTAGGTATATGATACGTGTAGGCGATTTTTTTAAAATTCGACTGACAAATGCAGGGTGTTACAGTAGTACCTACATTTGCACTGAATATATTGTTATGATATTGATTATATTAACCTGATCTTGTAACTATTAATTAGTATGTGTTGGCTAGAAGTCACTCAAAGGGCAATGGAGAGGGCTATGCTTGGAGTTTCCCTACGTGATCGAATCAGAAATGAAGAGATCCGCAGGCGAACCAAGGTTACCGACATTGCCCGAAGAATTGCCAAACTTAAGTGGCAGTGGGCAGGGCACATTGCTCGCAGAACAGATGGCCGATGGGGCCGAAAGGTTCTGGAATAGCCACCGCGTACCGGAAGAAGTAGCGTTGGAAGGCCTCCTACAAGGTGGACCGATGACCTTGTGAAGGCCGCAGGAATCCGCTGGATGCGGGAAGCACAAAACCGGTCGAAGTGGCGGTGCTTGGGGAGGCCTATGTCCAGCAGTGGACGTCTTTCGGCTGAAATGATGGTGATGATGATGATGTGTTGGCGATGTAGACTTTAACATAAGTTTCTAAGTTGAATGCGATATTAGATATGGATTACTAACGATATAGAGTGAACTCGTGTGGTTAGTAAGTTCATATTGATATTCAACGGAGGCTACCTCGTTAAGGAAAAGGCAGTAGGATAGTGATCAGCGTCTGTGTGAAACCTTTGCTTTAATCTGAATTCAGTGCATTAAAGGTTGTAGATGAGATGATGAGGGAGAGCGTTCTTGATACTGCAGAATTAAGAGCTATCACTTGCCATGTCCCTATTATGTGACTTTTTATTTAGAGGGCTTACTGCAAACTATTTCTGTACATTTGTATGGAAAGTAGACTACTGCATGAGCAACTTTAAAAAACACAACGTGTGTGTGAACGTGAATGTTCACACACATGTTGATGTACTAAACATTCACGTTCACATGCGACAACTCTAAAACAAGCCAAACTGACTGAATTTACACTAATGAAAAGAGCGCTTAATATGCTAATGATAAACCGTTCGAAATTCCCTGATCAGCACGTACGTAATTAACAATTACGTAAGAATCTAATTAATTATTATTTTATAGGTACAGCCATAAAAAAATATCCAATGATCAATGTTATAATTGTACCATTTATCGTTGGGTATAATTTCTCTTTCATTTAATATTTCGTAAGATAAAGTTAAAAATATTTTGATCTTGTCTTTCGTAATCTTAGTTACGACAGACAAGATCAATTTTTTAGTTGGAAGAAACCAACTAAAAAATAACTTCGGATATTCTTTTCATCTGTATAAGGCGATGATTCGTTATGTATTAGTGTAATTAATTAATTTGTTTGTTTAATTAGAAATTGAGGGCTTTGATGGGAGAAGCATTTGTAATGTGTTGAAGCTGTGGTGTTGGACTTTGACCCATCCAACAGTGCTAATGAGGGCTTAAAACTTATTTAGCCATACTATAAGCAGCACCTTCGCCTATATTCAGTTTAGATCGATGTTACATCTGCACATAGAAACAAATCATTACTGGGACCTTATTTATAGTAGCCAACTTACGACTATTCTTTTCCAGAATCGTGAGGTATCTGCCCAAGGGAGAAATTTTCCATTTCCACGTATTAGCTATTAATTGAAGTTTGAGATTAACAGGAATAAAAACGAATTTTCCTCAAATACTAACCTACTTCAAAACATGCATTAAGTAGGTAAATAAATAGGTGCTTTAGTTTCGATTAAAATTATTTACTGACTAATAGAAACGCATAAAGTGTTATCAAAACTATTAAAATCTACGCGTATAATTTTGATGGCACTAAAATTGCCGCGGAACAAGATGAAAAAAAAATATAAGTGTATCAATTCAAGATATTATCTTGAATTTTATAAAAAATGTTGAAATGTAAATATTACAGCTATTAAATACTAAAGAAACAAGATTGGTGTAGTCTTTAACGGTAAGTGGGAACATAAATGAAAAATATAGAACGAAAATTGGAAGTAAATGATTGATCATAGCTCTTTTCACATCAAGTAGCACCAAATAAGATGTTACAGCATTTATACAAATAATACATTTAATAGAAATGAGAGAAGCTGATGTGAAACGCCATGTAATTAGACTTTGCTCCTCGTCCTCAAGATTAGTTTTTTTTTAAATTTATTAATAACCAACTTATATATACAGCTTGCACCACACCTAAAAGTTCATCTTGCACCACACCTAAAAATCATTATCTTAAAAGTTATTATTAGAGTTTCGGAGATTATGGGATATAGTCAATTTTCATCAATTGTCTTAAATAATTCTAAAATAATTTATTTTAAAATTATAAAAAATATATCTGTAATCCTTTTATCAAGCTCTTTCATTTGATATGTCATACGGTACAGTTTGCAAAACTTTTTGTTTTTAACCGACTTCAAATAGGAGGAAATAAATCTTTTACAAAAAACTAAAACACAGATCAGATTCAAAGACACCGACTTCCGAAATTAAAGTTATTTTTCACTTTGTAGTGTTTTTTTTGGAATTCGGTTGTTTTTTTTTTTTGTAAAAGTTTTTATTTTCTAATTTGCCTCCCAAAAGTGACCCTCATATTTAAAATTTATTTATTTACGTTACACGTCTGTGTTTTGGTCACAAATATTCATATGTGTACCAAATTTCAACTTAATCGGTCTAGTAGATTCGGAGCAAATTGGTTGTGACAAACGGACAGACAGGTAGACACAGAAGTAATCATATAAGGGTTCCGTTGTTCCTTTTGAGGTACGGAACCCGAAAAACATGAAGAAACACAAACAAAAACATGAAAAAACAACATAAAAGACAAAAACACAAGCCAAGTTCACCGCAAATATTAAGTTGAGAACACACCGATACTCACTCACGTGTGGTTTGTTTCTTAATCTAAGATTACGGTTTCATTATGCAACTGACAGGTCATCGGCCCAATTTGTAGCGACAGGCAAGACCGCTAGTGACTCACTGCGGTTTTATAGGCCTACTAGGATGAATGCATAGGATGTTTAAGAGTTGAGATTTTCCGTGTATTGTGTGAATGGGAAGTGTGTTAAGATTTTTATCTTTAATTTATTGGCTTTGCCTAGCAAGGTGAGATATTTTTTGTCGGATTATCGCTGCGTTTTCTTTTTCTCCGTTACTTATTATGGAGTTAAGTTAGGCTTCCTTTAATTATTTCTTCCACAACCCATGCTTCATCTCTCTCTCTCTCTCTCTCTCTCTCTCTGCTCTTGCACTACCTACATATATACCGTACCTACTTGAATTCGTTTCTCTCTTATTTTTTATTGACTCTTAAACATCTAATGACGATTTAATATTTATGTCTCATCTAATTAGTATCAGCCCTTTTCCATCTGCGTTGGTTTCCATCTGACCAGATGCTGATGCATATAAAATACGCACGTGCCTACGCAAATATTTTCAACGCTCATTATTTTCAATATGCATATGCATAGGACGCAGGTCAAATTCCTGCGCGGGATCCGTAGATAATATAAAATAATAAATCAGGCTTAGACCGGTCCGGTAATGTCCCGAGCCTTACATCTACGAGAGGATAAATGGGAATGTTCGTTTTAATTTATGTATGAGGAAGATGTAGATTTTGTCGTAGGTATCTAAGATACCGTAGGTACTATTCGACAGCTGCCTTTTTAAACAACAATTTTGATAAAAGTAGTGTAACTTGTGTTTTCCAGATCGCAGGGAAGTCCCCTGATGCCCATGAGAGGTCTCCGGTGCTAAAGATCAATAATATTAATGTTAAAAAAACAACAGACAAAATTTTGTTGGTCAAGGACAGCTAATGAGTAACAATTGATTTTCTATTGTTTTACACCGAATCGGTGTCGCGCGGACTGACTAAAACCAATGATTTTGATCGTAAAAATGGACTTGGTGATGCATTCTCACTTATTCAGATTCTCGTTGTTATCCTTAAGAGGCCGACAACACCTAAAGCGCGGTCACTGTCGGACTGCATAGAAAAGAAAGAGAAGTGCGATGACACAACGCTGGTAATTTATTGCAAAATATGAAGCAATTATCGTTTTAGAAAAAAGCTATAGATTGTATAAAAAAAATAAAACACTATTATGCTAATATGTTGCTTGTAGAATAATCTGCCAAAAAATCAGAATGATTGCATGTACTCGTACATTAATGTATGGTTTTTAATCGTTAAAAGATTTATTTAGAGGTATCTTCGTGATTTTTTTCTATCGTATCAAATTAGTTATATTATGTTTCAACACACTATCTGCCTAGCATATATCCATAACAATATCATATCTTATTCTGATTTTGTTTACTGCAGTGGATCATATCGCATGCTTAGAATACTGGCTTAACTCAAAAACGTAGATTTCTGGAAATCGCCGTTAAATGTTTTGCGATTGGGGTCTAGTCGGCTTATTAGCCAATGTTATAAATATGTAATTTACCTATAGTTAAATATAATACCTACTTTTAAAAAACCATTGATTAAATGTGTGCAAAAAAAAATTCAGAAATCCTAACTTTGACTCAAGCTCTAATAGGTCAGTATTCTATTAAGCATGCGATATACTTTAAGGCATTATAAAACTTATAAAAGTTGCGTTTAGGTCCTGTAGTCCCCTTAAATCAGTTAGTTGACTACATCCTGCTAGATATTAGGATATCAAGCGAATCGGTGAATCATTGGCTTAGATCTTTTGGGAAGGATTCTATATCGTTATAGACAGGGTCAAATTAAATTAGCTAGCGGAACTCGTAGACGTGAGGGCATTGATATTTAAATATTACGACAAATAAAAAAGATTTGAAGAAGTAGTAATGCTCGCGAAGGAGGAGACGGGACGGTTGAGGAAAAGGCAAATTTCGCGCCCTCTCGCCCTTAGCCGCCGCAGGAGACGCCCTGGGCATCAGGAATCCCGGGCGGATTTCCGGCCACCGTAGGCGCGGGCTTGCGGACGGTGAGCAATGGGTAGCTCACCGTCCGGTAAGGACCAGGCCCGGGAAGGTACTAAAGGGTCACCGAGGCCCCTGGAAACACAGGCAACGGAAGGAATACGGGTGGGTTTTAGTCAGTAAGAGTCTGACACACCCTCCCGCTCCGCCCAGAGAGGGAGAAGTTATTTGATGATTTCCCATCCAAAAAAAATGATGTGTATCCATCACGCCTGCGGAGTTTCGCTAGCTAATTTAATTTAACCCTGTATATTACGATGTAGAATCCTTCCCAAAAGGAATCTAGGGCAAAAATTCTGAACCTCTAAAAATAACTTAGTCTAGCTTTACCATCAATTATGCACCGGGTCAATTCTCTAATATTTCTCACAGGACAACCACAGCCAAACGATTATTTCTTAACGGTCAAGTCTTGGCAGCCATACACGTATTACCGGTAGCTCATGCCAGATGTGGCAGGTGGTGTTAAATATCACCGAGCCTGTATAATTGAGGATTACCTGTGTTCCTGTCCTGAATGTAAATTACTCTTGAATAGGATTTAGCAAGGATATGCTAAATAATGCTTACTATTGCTAGGTAAAGCCTTCACGGATATAATGAATGCGAAAAAGGTAGGCGCTATGTCGAAACTTGAAGAATGAGCATGTCTAGACGGTTGCAAAAAGCAGAGTTTATTAACTGTAGATTTGTAAGATAATCAAATTAAAGATCTAACACTATTGTCTTTTATAGATACGGCGCTAGAAAGAGGGAAACTGCTAAAAGAGTATCTTGCATATAAAGCCAACCAACCAAGCCAAAAACCAAGGCCATATTTTTTCACTGATCTCATCTCCCTTACCTATTCCCAATCAAACTGTCCATTCCTTCGCCAGATATAAAATAACATCAGATTGGTGTATATGAGCGAATTTATGCACGAGTTGTAATTTATATTTATCTTTGATTTGTATTTCTAAAGGCGGCGACGCACACTGGGGCAAGATTATTAAAATGTGTCGTTAATTCAGAATGATGATTTGGAGACGATATTTCGATGGTGACATGATAAGGTTGGTGAAATAAAAAAGAAAATTGTTTGTATAAGCTTATATGTATAAAGATATATATTATATGTACAATCAAAATAATATTTATAATGTGTTGCATATTAAATATTATTACTACCCTAGGCAAAGACAAAGTTAAAGGTCACTAGGCAAAGCAAAAGGTCATAACAAAACTAATCACTATCAGCGCTATAGTCACTCATCGTTACAGTCAGAATCACCTTCTGTATCATCATCCGTAGATTTTTCTCTTGGCGGCTGTAATGATGGTGGCATCAGAAGATCTAGAGCTTCTTTAGGCAGTGAAGTCAGCTTTTTCTTTGGCAGTTTCCTTTTGCTGGTTATGACAGGATCTGATGATATGAGTAACAGATTGAAAATGTCAGTGTTCGATTTCTCGCGACTACATTTACGAGAGTGGTGTTCTCTGAATTTTTTAAAGTCTTTATTCCGGGCTTCTTGGGCCTCTTCCGTTAGTTGGCCTATTGGCAAAAGTGCATTTTTTATTATTTCTGGCCCGTGAATAAAAAACTTGTGTACAGTTGGAGGCATGTCATACCAAGGGTACATTTGCACAATATATTTGGCGGTGTCAATTGCATATGTGCGGAATTTTTCCACATCAATGTCATAGCCAGATGACATGACAATTAATATATTATGCATTCTTTGTATCAATTGTAAATCTAGCTTTGTAATTTCTGCAGACACTGCGGCATTTTTAAAAAATCGCCTCGCGGTGTTGCCATCATTGGTATTTCCAAATCCTGGTTTGGGCTTGTCCACTATCAAGCCTAGTCTTTCTCGAAATTGAGCCTGAATTGTTCTCTTGGTTTCTTCGACCTTCTCCTTGTCTGAAACTCCTGTTACATTTTTCTTGTTTTTACGAGCCTGCTTTTTCTTAATAGGCAGTCTGTATGCCAGGTGCAAAAGACATTCGAAGAAACGTATCCATCCGTGTAACACTGAAATGCCAAACTCCAAATTTTCAGTTTTTATTGGTCTACCAAGCACTTTGGATATGTCATTGAAGTCTTTGGATGTTGCTCCACATATATAGCACATCTGTGTTGATGTTGTATTTGTAATTGCATTACAGACTTTTCCGTCTATCATAGCAAACATCAAGTTATGTTTAACTTTCATAGTGCGCCCATCTTGTTGTATGACACTTGTCTGAAGAGATTTTATTTGGTCGTCGACCTTTTTTTTTTCATCCACAGAAACTGTGGTGCTTTCTTTGACGAATTCAATTTTTAATGGTCGGCAATATCTAGTCGAACTTGGTCTAGGATTCTGCCATAGGACCTTAGATCCAGATGTCAAGCGTAGAGGCACAAAACATGTTATGAAAACAGCTGCATCACTGGCTTCAGGACCATAAAAGGCCTGTTTATAGGAGCTATGGCCGCTACTGCCATCAAATCCCCATTTTGAAAATAAAGACATATTTTGTAACTCTTCACTGTTCAGTGTAAGCAAAACCTCATTCTGAACTAATACCAAACGTTCAGTGGTAATATTAAGTATTGTCTGCAAATCAACGTGTACAGAAGTTTCACTAACAACGATTTTATTAGGCTGTGGGTAGCAGTCTTTTTTTGCAATCTGCACAATTTTATAAGACGGGTAGATTTTTGGAGATTTTGATCTTAATATATTGTACTGATGACGAGATAAGTTCGCTTCGACTATGAGTGCTAGAGCATCCTCTCCAGACATCATCGTAACTGTTCCTAGTGACTGTTTATAGGCTTTTAAATATTCAGTAGGCTTTGATGGATTTGATAACACATCTTTCATTATTTTTGAAGCTACACCTTGTCCTGAAGCTTTCAGTTTCATTTGCGTAGCATAAACCAGCTCAGATAAAGGTGTATCTTTTCTCAAATCTTGAGTCTTTTGTCGCTTCATCCTGTTTGTGCTTTCCTCAAAAGATATTGTTGGACGACCTGGAATATTTCGTTTTATTGTATTTTTAGGAAAAGAAATTGATGTATCTAACCAAGTATTATTTTTATTGGAAAATCTATCCTCCATGCGGTGCGCTGCTTCCCATCGTGATTTGTATTCAGTTTTAAAACGATTTATCGTTTTCACAATAACTTTCCGTTGTTCATCGTCACATTTTGTTTTTTTTTTGCAATTTCCTTCTGAAGTGACTCTATCTGATCATCAAGTTTATTCTGACCAAAGTTCCTCATAATCATAAGTAGCTCTCGCCTTGTTACAAACAAGTTATTGGAGCTTGTACCTGTGTAAAAAAGGAACAAAGGAATTTAATAAAAAAAAGGAGGTATTTTGAGAATAACGGCTTATCTCACTACTAATATTATTTATTTAAAATCGGGCAATTATGTGCAGAAAATTAAGAAATAATCTTAAATTATAATAGTTACTGGTACTAAAAACATCTAAACGTAACCCCGTTCAGCTCCGGAACATAATTAATTATCTAATTGAATTATTACTTTTTAATTCTGACTTCTTCTATTTTTATGCAATCTTTGACTCACAATTTTACCCATCACAAAAATGATTAAAACATAAATACATTGTGAAATAATAAAATACATACCTGAACTTGACCCTTCCATAATAGCTTTTGGTGATTTTATCACAAGTATTTAAAAAATCGAATGTACACTTCGTTATTGCGCAAACGCACGAATTCACTCGTTTGCTCCACGAGTGTTCGCCTTGGACTTGAGGGCGTGATAAGGAGCGGGGGTTAGGTGGATTGCGTCCGTTTACCTTCGCTGTTATTCCACAAGTACTTGACTCTGCCACAGCATACACAGTAATATGGTAAAGCAAAATAAAATATTTTCATTTAATGTATCAATTTGAGTAATCTTGCCCCAGTGTGCGACGCAGGAAATCCGCGTGTAAGCATAAGACTGCAGATGATATATAAATCATAATTTGTTCGTTTCCATATATAGACTATCTACGCCATAGTTTAAACTTGAAGTATTATTGTATTCTGAACACGTCTTTGTACAATTAATACATCAGCTAACGCCACACTTTACGTTTGTAGCGATGTCACTTACATAATGGGATTGACATTGGAAGGTTTCAATTGTGAATAATTCATTCACTCCATTGTCATTCAATGAACGTTCGTTCGCGGCACAAAATTGTTACTTACGATCTTTATTGCATGTTTTTCCTTTTGATATGTTGCGGAAATAATTTATTGTTACTTAGAAAAGTGTTAGCAGTGGTGGGTGACGGCGGTGTCGGGTTTTGGGAGGGTCGATTGTTCTTTGCACATTTAGACTGACTCATATGTGTACGTACATAGATCACAGTCGAAGAAATGCCACAGTTGTTAGTGGCAGTCACGAACAGAAAACTGTTATTTAATCCTATCTAGCAGGAACATAGCGTTTGCATCGAACCCAAATCAAAGGAGATCTCTACGAAGTCTTGACTATAACTCAGTTACAGTCGACTGGAGAAATAGAAAATACCAAGTACCCCTAATCCCCTATATCTATTTAAGTCTGGCCAGTCACTACAAACCGCAATTGGATCAAGTTTTAATCCTCAGTTTTCACGCCAAAGGTTTCAAGTAGGCTTTGCACTTACACATACCTTTGCTAATCGGTCGGGTATCTTCGGAGTTTCATTAAGTATGGATGTAATAAGCCATACAACGGTTACATATAGTGGGTATTGTCACTTTTAATCAAGATGTCTTAAAATTCCAACACGTTACTGTTTCTTGGACTGGTGGTTTGACTTCCCGGTGACGCATTTATGGCAATAGTTCGATACGGCTTCGGGGTTAACCCAGAATGATTGATGATTACTGATTACTGTAGGACTGCTTAATCCATATGATTCACAGTTTGGTTTTAGAGCTGGGTTGTCCACGGAAACGGCTGTTCTGGCGCTCAAGCATACGGTTAGGTACTACACCGACAGGAATACTCCGGTGTATGCTGCTTTCCTGGATCTCTCCAAGGCGTTTGATCTGGTTAACTACAAGATCCTATGGCCAAAATTGCGGGAGAAAGCCGTACCTCACGAGCTAGTTAACCTCCTGGAGTATTGGTACTACCAACCAGGTCAGATGGTCGGGTGCATTATCCGGCGAGTATGGGCTGGAGTGTGGTGTGAGGCAGGGAGGTTTGACTTCCCCGGCGCTCTTCAGTTTATACATAAATCAGCTGGTTGAGGAGCTTGGTAGCACTGGTGTCGGATGCTCTATTGATGGTAAGACTATCAATAGTATAAGCTACGCTGATGACATGGTGCTGCTGAGTCCCTCGATTGATGCGCTCAGACAGTTACTTGGAGTGTGTGAACGATACGCCTCGGCTCATGGTCTCCTGTATAATGTCAGGAAAAGTGAGGTTATGGTCTTTCATGTGGGTTCCAAAAAACAGACGAAAGTTCCTCCTATTTATTTGTATGGGGTGGCACTTAAAAGAGTGTCTCGTTTTAAATACCTTGGGTACATTTTGACTGAGAATATTTTTGATGATGAGGATATTGAGAGAGAGCGAAGGGCGTTGTCGGTTCGATGTAATATGCTGGCTAGAAGTTTTGCGAGGTGTACTAAAGACGTGAAAATTACGCTGTTTAAGGCATACTGCCATACGTTTTACACCTGCAGCCTGTGGGTCAGGTATACACAGAGAGCTTACAACGCCCTTCGTGTTCAGTACAATAATGCGTTTCGGGTGTTGCTGGGGCTTCCGCGGTTCTGTAGTGCGTCGGGCATGTTTGCCGAAGCAGGCATAGATAGTTTTGAGGCTATCATGCGCAAAAGAACGGCATCCCTAATGCGTAGGATTCGTGGAAGCTCCAATAGCATCCTGAAGGTTATTGTGGAGAGGCCAGACTGCCCTTTTCTGATGCACTGGTCCCGTAGACATAGCTGCGGGCCTGGTGCTGAAGAAAAATATTTGAATTGATATTGGTGTAGAGTAGGGATTCCCAAAGTAGTCGATATCGACCCCTTGGGGTCGAAATCGGTCTCCCAGGGGTCGACATAAACGAAAACTGATTTTGGGGATCGACGAGGTCTAAAAATCGACCCCTATTAATTAACACAAGTACTTATTTGAAACTTTCAAAATACTGTATAAGTTGTGTTACGTGTACCAACTTGTTATAAGAATGACTAATATTTTAGTAGGATGTATCATTGTTGTACTTTTAAAAACTTAACAAGGCGATGAGCGTCCACAAGTTCGTACAATATGAAAAAAATTGGCTATGGGGGTCTGAGGTGTCAGTTCATTTTGGAAAAGGGGTCTCTTGCCCAAAATAGTTTGGGAATCCCTGGTGTAGAGGATAAGTTGTGTTCATGTTTTAGTTTATTTTTAATAGCACTTTGACATCATTTTGATTTTTTTAATGTGATTTTAATATATATTTTTAATTTGATTTAAATTTATTTAAATTTTGTTTTGATTTTGGTTTAAGTAATTTTGTTTCTAATTTAATCTAATTTTTATTTTTTAATTCTAATGTAATTTTAACTTTAATTTTTAATTTGATGTTGATCTCAATTTTGAATTTGTTTTAATTTTTTAATTGTGTTTTTGTTTTTGAAATTGATTCTAATTTTGATCTTAATATCGGTTTTTGATTGGAATACTGTTTTCTTTTTGTTTTTGATTTTTATTCTACTAACATATTTTTCTAAGTTTTAATACTAATACAATATGGATTTGTTTTTTC
Organism: Atethmia centrago; assembly: GCA_905333075.3. Classification (NCBI taxonomy): domain Eukaryota; kingdom Metazoa; phylum Arthropoda; class Insecta; order Lepidoptera; family Noctuidae; genus Atethmia; species Atethmia centrago. The sequence continues at coordinate 7,676,082 of HG995379.1, forward strand.
CGAAATGAATAATTGAATTGAATTGAATTGAATTACTATTGGATGCCTAAATGTAATGTGCCGTCACTCCGTGCTACATCGATGGGCTCATTAATACTCGTTTGACAAATATTTTGGGGATCCTTGAGACCCAAAATGACAAAATAGAAATACCCAATGCTGTATTTTGTGGTCACCTAGAACTTCGTCCACGCGGTTGTAGCTCATCTCTCTACCTTGACTTTTTGATGCAGATACATTTTAATCTTGAGATAAATGGACCCCTGCTGCATCCATTACTAGTAGATAGACGTAGTTTCGAGAATTAGTAAGTATTGTAGCTAAGTATCTAACAACTGCCCAGTATAATAAAAACAGTGCACTACGCATCAAGTTTGCCACGCGCCACTGACTTTGTCGCGATCGAGGATGTCTCATGGCGGATGACGTTGAGAGTAATAAAAAAACAATGTTTCCAACACGTTTTGCTTGGTGTAGGCTAAAGTACTAATTCTTTATCTTTAACTTGATAGCTATTTTATTAATTGTTCGATTGGTAGAAGAAAAATCTACATGCATTGATCAGGGATGATCTGTTCCTGGCTTATTTAGTCCGATTTAGAGCCATAAGGTCATCTTGGCTCAAAATCCCGGGCTTCTTGTGACGTGCCAGATCACCTAGTTTCCTAAATACAGCCAACCTACCTTTTTCAGACCAGCCCTTATTCATGTACTATGTAATTGTTTGTTAAACAAGTGTGATATCTTATCAGCATAAGTACAAATTTGTGAGGAGGCTGCAAGATCCTACGGTTGGAAGAGAAATTGAGTCATAATAATGCCGATATTATCAGGTAACCGACGCGACAGTGCCTTATTGAAATTTGAAGGTCTTCGATTGTAGACGAAATACAACAGAACCGCAGTAATATATGTCTGTATGTAAATTATTGTTACATTGTCATCCTACATGGTTTGACGCCAGTACAAGGATGTCTGAAATACCTATCTATAACCGATAAGACTGCATAGCAAACTATCAATAGCAGAATCAGCGTATAACGTTCCCACTGCTGGGACACAGGCTTCTTCTCTATGAGAAAGAGTGGGCTAAATCCACGAAGCGGGCAGTATGGGTTGGTGCTGGTCACATATCTTAGAATGTATGGTTCTAGGTCATGCCGGTTTCCTGACGATGTTTTCCTTCACCGTTTTGGGAGCAGTGCTGATGAAATTAAAAACTCAAAGTAAAGTTCTTCCCTTGGTACGAACTTACTGTAAATCTGGGCTGATTCTACTGGGCCACCACTGCTTCATAAGACCGCATACTCTTTGTTGTATTTTTAAACACTACTATCAGGGTACACAGTAGCAGTCCTACTGACCTAATTGAAAAGCATGAAGATTTTATGTATTGCCGTTTTTTTGTTTAGTAATTTCATTGTTATTTCTTACAAACCGTATCGTAATCGTAATTTTACTGCCCTCCTTTATAAGCACGTAATTCTGACATAATTTCGTTTTTATCGTGTGTTTCGCATTGCTAGTCTTACATTTGTTAGTTTTTTGATACGGTTGCTTGATTTGGAACAAGATTCAAGGTTAGACGAGAAATAAATTCTTTACTATTGTTGTGCATTGAAGAACTCTCGGCAGATATCTTCATACCTACCTACTTATCTTGTTGCTTCTTCCAATAGGTTTAGTCTTATTTTAAATTAGGTTTTTCAGGTACTAAGAGAATTTTTCTGAATCAGCGTCTATTACTTGTATGACACTCCCTCTTTAAATCCACGTATTTCAGAATGATGTTTGAAATAATTTGCAGTGTTTAGCATAATCAGCCTATATTGTTCCCACTGCTGGGATACAGGAATACGGCCCAAACCCTCTCACAGAGAGGAGGCTCTCTGTGAGAGGGATTGGGCCGTAATCCACTATGCGGGCCCAGTGCAGGTTAGTAGATGTCACGTCTTCGAATTTTTGGTTCTAGGACATGCCGGTCTTCCACAAATCCTTACGATGTTTTCCTTCGCCGTTTTGAGAGCAGTGGTGATGAAATAATTTACACAAAGTAAAGCGCCTGTCTGGGTTCAAACGTACGATCTACAACTCTTCAGTCGCGGCCGTTACAGCTGGACCACCATTGCTCGCTGCTGCATTTGCAGTGTTTGGTGTATTTATAGATCTTCTTGCTGCTGCTGCTGCTGACCCTAGTTGCTGTAGTTATTTCGTTCTGCGTTGACTAAAGATCTTTCTTATCTTCTTGCTGCTGCTACTGACCCTAGTTGCTGTAGTTGTTTCGTATTCGTACTCAAAATCCTATTTCCTACTTCTCCAACGTCGCCTATCCAAATCTTGGTGACAAAATCTCCGTCGCTTTGTCTCATATCTCATCGTCAAATCCCAACCAGCTGGCAAGACTAGTTCACTCACTTGTTTATAGGAGCGGTTGTAACTCGATAATGGCAGCCATAAAACATTGTTTGTTATTTTTAAACAGATCAATAACAAAACCGAGTCCTTTTAGCATTGTGTTTGGTTGCTGGAAGTGTTTTAAAATAAGATGACTGTATTAGTCTTGGCGTTAGTTACACAAATAAATTGGGAAGTTTTTCGGAGCTGTGGTTACTGTTTCAACTATTGTATTCACTAGAATAAAATAGGTTATGGTAATTTATGATGAGCCCCTGATAATTGAGGTCCTGAGTATTTAAACAACTTATTATACAAGTAATTTATTATAGAAGTCACTTATTATGTAAGTCACTTATTATACAAGTCACTTATTATGTAAGTCACTTATTATATAAGTCACTTATTATGTAAGTCACTTATTATTTAAGTCACTTATTATATAAGTCAATTATTTATTATATATGTCGCTTCTTACAAAAATAGTGAATTTAATATTATTCAATAAAAAGTGAGTCGACGATTAACTTTTTATCTATCACGGTAAGCACAGCACATAAGCCCCGAAGCCGCTTGTTGGCTTAAAATGATATATTTTTTTCATATGTGTAATAATGAAACGAACTTAGCGTTACATTCATTTCAATTTTTTGTTCTACGTAGGTAAAAATTCCTATATTCGCGTTCAATTGATAGTCGGGCTAAAACCTACTTATATCGTGCAAGATGATACACCTAACAAAACGCGAGTAACTAAACCATAGCGAGATCTGATTCGATCCCAACGCCATCTAATGTACATAGTTACGTTTTAAAAATTTCTGTGCATCATTGGTCTATGCAATAAAATGGAAGCTGTTTTAATTAATAAACACTTTGATTTAAAGAAATAATTTAAACAGCACAGCAACATAAATCGTAGCTTTTTCATAAGTTCAAGTTTTCCGACTATGTTTTGACGTGCGGGGTCGGCCGTGCTTACTAAATAAATATTTAGTAGTCTAATAAAAAAAATCAAATTGAGTCGCTTTGAAACAAGGAGTTATTTCCACTACGTTATGGTAACGTTTTACTGTCCAACCTCTTTTCTATACATAAAAATGCAAATTGGTCTTTAAAATTGACACCTGCTTACATAAAAAAAAAAAATGCAAGTTGAACAGACCTCTATTCATGTCATTAAGTTACCTCAAGAGCTGTTATTTTGATATTAACGTGACGTTTCCATCGATCTATCTCTACGGCCACCCCATTCGTGGTACCTGCTTTTTTTTGTCCATCCATACAAATGTTTGGACAAGCAACAATCCGTGAAACAATAGTTAATTTTGTACCAATGGGGTTAGTTTCTATCAATTTAAATTCCGGTCTGACAACACTCAGTCAATTTGAATCTTTTTTTATAAAATTTTGAGAACGTTAATTGCTTGTTCAGATTTATTGCTTGAACGCATTCTTTGTGATTTATGATGTGTTGTCTGATGAAAATATTTTTTCTAGAGCGTGTTATTTTAATTGCTTTTTTATCGCGTGTAGTATTTCAAAGTTCCTTGTTTGTACCACTATTAAGTACAAGGACAATTAAAACATTAATGGTACCAAAATATTGTTGTTTACAGTACTACATTCTATTCTTGCTTCAATAAGTATTTGTGATTTTGTTAACACTTGCTCAAACATATGGTAGTCCAGTATTAAAATAAAACTTTATGCATTATTCAATCGCATGGAATTCCCTATTCTGAAACTCGGTTCCATAATGTTTTTCACTGTCATATTGTCTTGTTATGGGTGATGTTTCAGCATACCAGCTTCGTACATGACTTCGAAACACAAATAGCAGAACCTACGTTACTCTTGGCTTTTTCGTTTTCCTTTTCGGTAAATATCTTTAATGGAACCAACTACTGTTGCCATACCAATAACCTATTGAGTCTATATTGGTATTTGTGTCGGAATATGGTGACACCATTACCAGTTATTTCATCGCCCACGGGCACAAATCCTTTTCCCATAGTTGATTTACAACTAGCGCAGGAAGGTTTACATTTAACTTTTAATGTTGATATTATTACTATTTGTGATCACTTGATCATGGCAATGGTCTAGACCTCTATTCAATGGGAAATAAACATAACTGGCGATATGTGGATGTAGGTACAAAGAACTGTGACTACTTATAGGTGACGGCTTATAGAGAAGTATAGAAGAAAAGTCATCTTGCGCCGACCCCAAATAAATTGGGATAAGGGAAGGAGAATGATGATGGTGATGATCTTTATGTAGGTACTCTGCCTATCCCTTCAGAGAAGACGAATTAAAAAATATTGTGAGAAGGCTGATAAATTCCTAAGTATTCCTTATATTGCCATTTAACTACAACAGCTGGATTTAGTCGTTTATATGTGAATTAAACCGGTGGATAAATAAGATTAAGACAATACAATGCAGACGATTCGTAAAGATTGTGTTAATATAGGCTTAAGTTTAACATTTTGTATCTCTTTGCTAAGTTAAAGAATTTTAAGTAATTTTAACCGTATCAAATGTTTTAAATACAAATTCAGATGATGTTACTTCTTATCATTTTTTGTTGCTAGCGTTTCATCATATCTACTGCAGTCATTATTTACCGTAGTGCTATCAAATTCATGATGATATTTAATCAAAATGTAAACTTATTTTCTTTTAAACTGACTAGATCACTCCAACATTGCAAGCTGATAATTATAAAGGGGTATAAATTAACACCTTGTTATTGTTACCAGGCCAAATTCTTAGGCGCCGCATAAATCTATTCTCCGTTACACATTCCAGTCTGTCGGCAGCCCTAATAAGTTTTCGCCTTGTTTGACTTGTCGTATAAATAAACTCATTAATCAATGGTCTCGTTGTCCGCGACATTAATCTGAGTTAATCGGGAGTCTATATATAAAATTAATCCACTCCTCGACTGCTAGCGATACGCTAAATCTGTACTTATATGATTTATGGCGCCTTGCTTTGCTACTTATTGTTCACACTTTCGCCTGCAGCTTCGCTTGTATGGTTTTTGTTTTTGAATTGAAATTATCACCCCTGCTTCTGTTCATAGGGATTTGATGATAAGTGCTAGACAAGTCCTCAAATCCAAAACCTTGTTTCTTTGACAGTGATATTGTGATTTTTGCAAACATACAGTAAAAGACAAACAAAAATGTAAAGATGTTCTTAGTTTACAGAATTAGAGACGGTCAAAGCAGTTTTGATATAAGACTATTATAATAGTGAGATGATTTATGTAGTGTTACCATCATTGCAGCTGTTGTCACACATAAACAGATCAACGTTTGTGAATACTCCAGCGAAGACAACTAAAACAAGGTTTAACATGATAAACGGCAGACGACGGATTATTATTTATGAAGGTCTTAGATTTATTGTTAGTTCAGTTAGTAAGTACTTTCTGTAAATAAATCATAGTACAGGCTAATGGAATTCTTGAATGTTAACCCCGAAAATATAACTAACAGTGATTTTATTTCGTCCACAAAATCTATACTAAAGCTGAAGAGTTTGATTTTTTGTATGTTTTATTAGTTTGAATGCGCTAATCTCTGGAACTACCACGTGGATTTACAAATATTTTTTTGTAGCCCATTTCTTGACGAAGGCTTTAAGACGCTGACAACACCTAAACCGCGGTCACTGTCAGTTTGCATAGAAAAGAAAGAGAAGCGCGATGACGCAACGCTTGCAATTTACTGCAAAATATGAAGCAATTATCTATTTACTCAAAATTGAGTTGAGTAATCGAAAATAAAAAACAACCAAGTTCTGCATTCAAATAAGAAGCTCCTGTTATTAATTAAATACGTAACGTATGTTGATATTTAATACAGATATTTTGGATTAGAACTCAAGGTAAGAGGTTAGTTTAACGTTAGTTTGTATCGAGATTTTTCTTTAAAAACGTGTTTTGGTAACAACCAAGTTCTGGGCAATATGTTCAAATTTAACATATATTTTTTCTGCTACCACAAACTATACAGATTTGCCAATTTTTTTTCTTGAGAGAGGTCTATTTTGGTCAATTGGGTCTTGTCAGCGCCTTAACATCGCGGTACGACCCGTAGGAGACGAGCAAAAAGAAAAAAGTCAGAAAGAAGCGATTGTGTAAAAATAAAAATATTATCGTTGACACCTCGCCTTTCAAAATATCTTTAGCCTTCTATTACTTTATTTATTGTGTGTTTTGACTAACATTATTTTTTATCTATTGTTATGTCTCTGGCTTCATCAAGGCCTGATAACAATGATAGTTTTCAGTTAAAAGTACCGACAGAAGAAACAAAATATTTCCCTAATTAGTATTTGACAATTTCAACCGTGCTTTTTGGAGAATCCCAATGAGCCCTTAGTAATTTGTATGAGCTAATTCGTTTTTCTTTTTGTTACAGTTGGATTCCTGATCTTAGTCTTCTACCTTTGGGGCACCCCATACGAAAGGGGTTTCTTCTGCGATGATGAGTCCCTTAAGCACCCTTACAAAGATTCTACTGTCACCAATGTTATGCTGTACATCGTTGGGCTCGGCCTTCCTGTGCTTACGGTAAGTGGAAATGCAACGTTTAACGGTGACTTTATTATTTTAAGTATCTGGAACTTATATATTTATAATATGTATTACCTTTCTTGGCATACATTTTACTACGATACTTATCAACATCAAATATCTTTATTCGGTTATGTGCTCCGAAATCGGGACACTTTCACACCGAACTAGATCTCCGGAATGAGAATTTGATTTTTTCTATTTACCATAGTTTGTCAATACAGCCTTAGTGGGCCATCGATCATTGTTTGCCCATAATTCTATGTCTATACACTTATCTGTCCAATGTTGGTCCAACTTGTTTGATATAACACATTTTGGTTCGATTAGAATTCGAATGACAAATATGACAAATGTTTGGTCTAACTCTTTGCTATTGGCCTGATAAAGAACTCCCATTCTGTGACTTTTAGGGCCAACTATTGAAAACTTTCCAAGTTCAATATTTTCCTGTGTGGTTTGCACTCCTAAATTGGGTACCATATTATGTTCTATTGAGTATGCAAGTACTTAAGTCATTTATATTAATCGGCCGTTCGATATTTTCTCACGATACTGTCTGATTTGGACTGTATTACCAATCACAGTTGCTTGTGTGGGAGGGACACAAGATGTTAAAGGGTATAAGGGTTGCTAATATTGTATCCAAGGCAATTTTATATGATCGGAAGCTTCTATATTTTAAATCTTCCAATACACGAAAGTGCATATTGATGATTTTAGTAATAACAGCCTTTTTAATAAAATTTCTTGCTTTATACTGGTCTACCGGATCTATTTAAACAAGGTAAGTTCCCTTCTATTTACCTAGTTTATAATAAATTCAAATATCAATTCTAGTACTACTTAAATCATTTACATAACGCCATTATTATATTAGCAAATACATAAATTTTATAGTTCTGACAAATACGCGATTGTCGTAATTTTGATATAATCATATTTACTAATGTACTTAATTTTAACGATATTGCGAGACTTTGTTATGATTGCTACTGGGTTTAAATCTTCATCAATGACTTTGTGTATTTCAATGGTAGTATTTGGAATAACTACTAAATATCCTCCTTGATCTATGGGGACACCAAAATGATGCAGTATTGCTTTATTAATAGCTAGATAATTTTCACTAGGTACCCGTTCGCTGCCATGTTTGATTAGCAGGAATCATCATTATAGGTACTCTCGTGAGAAGACGTTATGTTACTTTATCAACATAAAAGACTAGAGAAACCTACTTAATATAGTTTTACCTACTTAGTACCTACTTGGTGCCTACTTAGTACCTTCTTCTGACTACCTACAGAATAACATGCCCAACACACGTGTGATCACAAGACCTTACAGTTGGTCACCTGACATGTCGATCATTAACTAACTATGCAAAGTAGATAATATCGAATGCTAGGCATCAACAACGGCTGACATTCCAGCATTCAGCGTGTTTTTCCATACAAGCGTATATTGCCTTACATTGGTGCCGATTCCCTTGTTCACAAACTAAACTAAATTTAAGTTCAGTGCATCTTTTTCTTTCTATTTCATTAAGAAAAGGACAGAAGATAAATTTTAGTTTAGTCCTGCCAAATTAATCAGCGCTTGACGTAAATCGACGTAATTTTAGTAGGCAAGTTTTAAATCACGTCTAAACTTGTATGGAGTAGTGAAAAGCGCTGATTAATTTGACAGGACTAAACTAAAATTTTTCGTCTGTCCTTTTCTTAATGAAATAGAAAGAAAAAGATGCACTGAACTTAAATTTAGTTTAGTTTGTGAACAAGGGAATCGGCACCAATGGCTATTTTATCTTATAGTATTTTCATTAACACTATTTGTATTAATTCATTCCGTACAAGCTGTTAAATAATTCAGTGCTAGGCTGTCAATCTTACAATCTATATCGCCTCATTAATTCGTGTTTGTAAGCTTTACTTAAAGGACACTGGTGTCGATTCTCTTGTCACAAAATTCTCTAAGTTTAGAGAATTTTAATTTTGGTTATTTCTGGTCTAGTTAGATTAAATAAACACTACCAAAATTTAGTTTATTCCTGTCAAACGACGTTTTCTATTCTGAAATTAAACTAAAGTGACAACTTAATTTTATTATAGTTTGACAGCATTAATGGCATTTTAGTTATTAAATTCAATGTAAATGGCAATTTTGCTATTTTGAAATTGACATTTTTAACCTAAAATTTTGATTGTCAAAGTAAATTAGACTATTTTAATTGCGATTAAAAGGTGGAATAAAATGTGGTGTCATGAACTAAAATGTACAAATCACATTTCTCTTCTAGTTCTTGAAAGTTTGGATGCTTGTGAGTTTTGAAAATCTTAAATCATTAAGGAAGCATAAATAATTGCAGCTGTTATAGATTCGGCAGAAAGTTAAATAATACAATTATTTTCATTAGAATACAGTACGAAATTCATTCGTGAAAGATTTGAGGGATTTTTGCACTGAACATCTAATGATTTGGAAAAGAAGTGGTTAAATCCATTTCCAGAATCTGTGCAATAAGAAATAACATTCTTTTTGATACTATCAAGAAAGAGTTTAGTCGGAAAAATTGCGAATTCCAACCCATTCCAAATGGCTGAAGAAAAATAAAAAAAGGCCTTTGTCCTGGGCGCCACCATCACCTCGTAAAGCAGTATTATTATAATATTACTTCACAGTGGGAAAGTGATGGAGCTGTACAGAACTTAGAGCTCCATCTCTTTCTCACGCTGAAGTAATATTGAAATAAACTGCTATAAGAGGTGATGGTTGCCCGGTGCAGTGGGACAACACAAACATATTGTGGACTAGTTCAGTTATACATATCATTCGTATTTTATTTAAATTATTTATTAGGTACACATTACAAAATGAGACAGCAATATTATTTAATTCCGCATTAAAACAAGATATGGCCGTGTGTTGGTTGCACGATTCATGTGGGGTCACTCCAGACCAGTCTGGGTGTCTGGTAATCACATTACATGGTATTGTTATTGTTGGAGCATTTTGTCATCATATGGAAGAAATCTATCTCCCATATCTATCCATATCTCTGTCTTCCATATATGCTTGGTTATTTCACAGAGTTATTCAGTGATAAATTATGATTAATCTCCAGATTTATATTTTTTCACAATACCCAAGGCAAAGGGAATGGGCGCTGACAAGACCCAATTGACCAAAATAGGCTTCTCTTAAGAATAAAAATTGCCAAATCTGTATAGTTTGTGGTAGCGGAAAAAATATATGTTAATTTTGAACATATTTCCCAGAACGTGGTTGTTAACAAAACATGTTTTGAAAAAAAATCTCGATAAAACTAACGTTAAACTAACCTGTTACCTTGAGTTCTAATCCAAAATATCTGCATTAAATATCAACATACGTTACGTATTTAATTAATAACAAGAACGTCTTATTTGAATGTTGTCGTCTTGGTTTTATTTTCGATTACTCAACTCAATTTTGAGTAAATAGAGAATAGCTTCATATTTTTCAATAAATTACAAGCGTTGTGTTATCGCGCATTTCTTTCTTTTCTATGCAATCTGAGATTGACCGCGGTTTAGGTGTTGTCAGCGTTGGACACACCAAAGCTGGCTTGTCTCCCTAGATCGGGAGTTTGCTGAAGACCACCAACCGATGAGGATAAAAACTGCCACTTGCTCACTTTAGATGTCGCTACTATCCATCATCTAAGAATTTGACAGCTAGCTGTCACTATCCATACAGTTTTTGTAAACAAGCGACTTCTTTAACGCATAAATATTTAATAGGCCCCGTTGCGCAGCTGTTGACTGCAAAAATACGGGGACCCATGTCTTTGTCAAAGATGTTAAAAGATGAAACCTGAAGGCTTTTATGGGAGAAATTCGTATGCAGGTAAGAGAACTAAGTCTGTTTTCTTTATTTAAAGCACGTGTGATGTGATATTATGTAAATTATAGTAATGGTGTGTGTTTTGAATTATCATATTAGATCGGTGCTAGAATTAACATCTGTGTAGTTTTTCAGTCAGGAGGATCATCCTCGAGTGGTTTTCTACTCTGATTTACTTTATGATCGTTTTATAATTTATAGATTATTTTGTGTTTGTTGAATTTAAGTTCGACAGAAATAATCAGGTTATTTCTGTCGAACTTAAATTCAACAAACACAAAATACGAGTAATCTACAGGGTTACTGGTAACTCAACGTATTCCTTGCAGGACGTCATAGTAGGGTTAAAATGCAACAAATTAAGCCACCAAATGTTCTACCGAAATTCAGTAGTTTTTGAATTAGTTAAGAGTTTTAGTTTTTTATGAAAAATCCCAGATTAAATCATTTGAAACCAATTTAAAAATGATTTACGGCGCGACTGTACTGAAATTTAAGTTATTATCATAGTTGACGCCGTAGCAGACCTTTGTTAATAATTAAAAGCTCAATAATGCCTAAAACTTTGGCAAATATCACTAACCAAACATTTAATTTTTTGTAATTTTTGCTATTACTTCATAAAAAATGTAGTCTAGTGCAAAAAACAATACTACACCTGGTGTACAAATTACTAGGAAAATATCCTTGTCTTATCAGTTATTCAGAAAGGTATGATTGTCAATACTTTTGCATGTGTGCCAGGGAAGAGAAGAGTTTTATGGGGGGCAGGTAAAATTGCGAGACGGTCAACCTATTGTTTCGTATTCGTATTATTCGTAGTTTTTACCTGCGCTTGAACTCCAACCACTCGGGGAGCTTTGTGATTGGTCGCTATTGTTCTCTTGGCATGACAGGGGGTGCGATTTTGCAAAATGTGGTCGTCAGCGTTAGTTAGTTTCAACTCTACGTCGCGCAAGCTCGTGTTTTGTTACTGGCTATTTCCCTAACTGTTGCTGCGTATCTTGCTCTTGTGCTGTGCTGTGCCTTCATAAGCGCTGACTATGGCTGCATATTCTAATCCTGAATACGCTGACATAATGTACTGTTACGGACTTTGTGACGGTAACGCTGCTGAGGCGCGGCGAGAATATCAACTTCGCTTTCCCAACCGCCGACTCTCCAACGTTAGTGTTTTCGGATCGACTTATCGGCGAATATCTGAAACTGGCAGCGTCCAAAGAAGCAGGCAAGTTGACACTGGTCGTTCCCGGAGATACACGGCTGAGGACGAGGAGCTTATTCTTCAACGTTTTATTGACGATCCTAACACATCGACAAACATCGTAGCGCGTGAGCTTGGTATGTCACAGTGGAAAGTCTGGTCTGTAGTTTACTTGTCAGGCCGACATCCATACCATTACCAACCAGTCCAGTCATTAGAAGAAGGAGATCCGCCGAGACGGCTTGAATTTTGTCGTTTTATGCTAAGTGCCGACGCCGACAGCGAAAACTTTTTAAAAAACATTCTGTGGACCGATGAGTCATGTTTTGATCGTGATGGTATCACAAATTACCACAACTTACATTACTGGGCACCGAAAGCAGAAGCAAACCCTAAAAAACTGAAACCAACCGCATCCCAGCGAAGGTTCTCGCTTAATGTTTGGATGGGTATTATTGACGACAAATTAATTGGCCCACATTTTTTACCCCGAACACTAAATGGGGAACTTTATGAAGATTTCCTCAGAAATCATTTATCAGCACTGCTCACGGATGTACCGGAAGAAAGAAGAGCAAACATGATTTACCAACATGACGGATGTCCAGCCCACTTCCGAATCACAATTCGACAATTGCTGGATGAAAACTATCCAAACCGATGGATAGGGCGCGGTGGGCCGATTCCGTGGCCTGCACGAAGCCCTGATCTGACGCCGCTAGACTTTTACGTCTGGGGTCATATGAAAGACCTAGTTTATGTGACCCCAGTAAATTCAATTGAAAAACTAAGGGAGACAGGGGGAGGGCAACAATCACCTCAAGAATAACAAAAACCGAAGTAAGGAAGCGAATAAGAACATGTATTCGAAACCGAGGGCAGCACATCGAACAAGACGTGTGAAATGTGTGTAATTAAAGTTTTTAATATTGATTAAAAAGAATAATAATGTTCACGATTTTGTTTTTGATTTTTCGAATAATCACCTTTTTGTGAAACGCACGCCTGTACTAAATCAAAAACGATTTTCATAATGTAGTCCATGATTTTGTATTAACTTTCATACCTTTTTGGATAGCTGATAAGACAAGGATATTTTCTTAGTAATTTGTACACCAGGTGTAGTATTTTTTTTGCACTAGACTACATTTTTTATGAAGTAATAGCAAAAATTACAAAAAATTAAATGTTTTGTTAGTGATATTTGCCAAAGTTTTAGGCATTATTGAGCTTTTAATTATTAACAAAGGTCTGCTACGGCGTCAACTATGATAATAACTTAAATTTCAGTACAGTCGCGCCGTAAATCATTTTTAAATTGGTTTCAAATGGTTTAATCTGGGATTTTTCATTAAAAAACTAAAACTCTTAACTAATTCAAAAACTACTGAATTTCGGTAGAACATTTGGTGGCTTAATTTGTTGCATTTTAACCCTACTATGACGTCCTGCAAGGAATACGTCGAGTTACCAGTAACCCTGTATAAATTATAAAACGATCATAATCTGTTGACTTCCCACTAAAACTGCTTCTTTACCAGTGGTAAACGCTTCCCTTGTCCTTAGCTCGTCTTTTATAGTGCTACACTCCAAGTCTCGTACATATTTATCTAGTTTTCGAATAATTTGTGATCGGCACAAAAGCAAACATAAACAAAGTAAAGACGAACTGTGCTACGGCGACGAGAATACCGGAGATTTTCAACTTACTGAACGGAAAACCGGATTTTCTTTTCTCGAGATCACTTTTTTATGAATAAATTAGCTTTATTACGCTGAAATAAATAGCAAGAGACTTGAATATTTTTTTTGTAAATGCTGTAGTTCGTCGATTTTAATAAAATCAACGAACTACAGCAGCAAAGTTTTTATCTTATTGAAAACCGAAAAAATATCGCCGATGTTCAAAGTCGTTTTCGGTGTACCTTATACCCTAGCAGGATCACATTGGTCACAGATAATAAAAACTAATACAGTTTATTGCATAACTGATTATACTCATGTTTTTTTGCACTTCGGATCATTTCGTTCACTTTCATTCACTTTTTATTTTAATTTCCGACAAATCTTGGTCTATGGGTCTACTCAACTTAGCGATTGTCAAACTCGTTATTAGTTGTGTCAAAATTGTTTTTAAGTTTAGAGAATCTTGATTGCAGAATGGCTTTTACGGATTATCTTAACCAAAAATTTAAATAAATAGTGATAGTTTGGTTTAGTTCGATGTACAAGAGAATCGGCACCACTGTCTGCCATTATAGTCTTAGGTCTGATCACGAGATTAGGAATATTTCATTTTGTTCTATGGTCAGCACACGACTTGGCCGTGTATAACAAAGTCGGTCTTTAGTTATTGCTTAAATGAGTTTCGTATTATTTTCTACCTTCGCGTGCAAACTACCGGATTTGTCGCCACCATTAAAGATAAATCTCAAACGTTCGTTCGGTCTCCACGATCGTAATTAACAATGGTTTGTTGGAACGAACTAGAAATTACTTTTAATGTTCAACTTTCATCCTTTGTTGGAGGTTTATTTATGTTCTTTGCTTTAACACCGTTATCTTTTACTTTAACACCTTTCTCACCATTTTCATTAATATATTCAATACAAACCGTTACATAATCCAATGCTGTGTTATCGCCATCACAATCGGACCCGATCCCTTCTAATCGTTCTTGTCCATCGCAGTCAAAGAAGATATGTTTAACAGGACAAGTGGGTTCGATTCCCACGTTGTTATCGACCGGCCCCACTTAAATAGCTATAAATAACGATCGGGCATTGAAGATCGGCCTTGGTTTGTTAATTATAGATCCGATTTGTCCTTTTATGCGGGAAACGTTGCACATTTTCCGCGTGTCATGTATTTTTGGTGGTGGATCGTTTTTTTAATCATTCTACAATAAAAGTCAACCTTGAACGTCATTACTACGTAGGTGGCCTCATTCGGGACAGATTTGGTATTAATGGCCGGTTCTGTTGCGTGCTAAGTGCCTTTTTATTTTAAATGTTATCAAGTAAGAACATACATCTGTACAATGTCATATTGTGTTTAAGAACCTTGTGCAAAACATTTCGCAAAGATAATTCCTTTAAATTGATTTAAAACTGTCAACTGGAACTTTAAACCTTGTATCAATTGCCCTTTTGAAAGTAATCTTTAAGTCGGAGAAGAAACATAATATCAGCAGCCACACATGTTAACAAACTCGAACTATGCGCACAAAAAGATTGATCTCCGTAATTACTGGAACGTATCATTATCGAGAACTAGATCACGTAATGATGCGATCTCATCATTATCTAGTTCTGAAGTTGCCTATTTTGTGACATTAAAATCAACAATCTTTAAACAGTAAATTGCTTTATTGCCGAGTTTTTTTGTCGATGCAAACAAGACATCGAGATCAATCGGTTGGTATCAATAACGGACATGTTAATGTACTTGTGTTATTTATTTGCCAGACCATCCGGTGTTCGATCAGATTTTTTTATTCATTTGTTACCGACTGTATTTTGCTCCCGTCTTTGGTTTGTTGTTTGAGGAAAATATTTGTTCTTAAATTGTGGTATCTTACCGCGCAAATCATGGAACTGCTAGATTTGGGTTTAGCTTCTGAGGACGTTATGTTAATAATGAAAGTGGATCATGACTATGTTTGTAGCTACGAGGATGATACGTAAATTAATAATACCCATTGTGATCACAAAATTGCGATTTATATTGATAAGTGAAAATATTAGTTATTCAGTTAACGAAGATTCAAAATAAATTGATAATTTCTCTTTTTATAGACAGCTCTTGAATAGAGACAAGTTCATTCAAGATTTATAACAGGTTTTATGGATGATAATGTATTAAACTGTAGAAAAATATATCGTATCGAGAGAACATTTCATTTAAAAGCTTCAATTGCTAGACTGAATGAATCTTAGGAAGGTATGTAGACGTAGGTATGTAGAAAAAACTTCTGAAGGCGTTTAGCAATTTACTCAGGTTTTTTCTCGAGGTGGATGGACTCTGTAAAAACGGACGGTGAGCGTCGTGGTTAAGCAAAATGGAATTGCGGCCGCGTGAGATGACTTTTTTTTAAACAAAAATGTTTCTCTTAATGTTTTTCTAAATCAAAGTTACTTTTTGTTGAAATTCTGGTCAAGTAATTGACCTGATTATTGCAAGTACGTGTGTTCATAAAAAGTTTCTGTAACGAAGAGAAAATTGGCGTCAATAAGAAAGTTGTGCCGAGAGACCTGATCAATTTCCGACATAACCATATCAATTGAATCATTACTATTACCTCTGCTCTTTCCATTACCTATAAGTATTGGTTTCCATATAATTACTTGCACGATCTAACTCGATGATGGAGTGTTTCTGCACAATTCAGCCCTTTACTTTTACCGTATCTCAATCACGTCTGAATCCCATTAATTATATTACAATTGTTTCCATTGACCTGAATTATGGGTTTAATAGCTTGGTCGCAATAAAATAGTACATCTACAACAGTATATTTGATGTAGCTCACTATCATTATAGGCACTATTCGATTTCCTCTCCTTAAGTTCCGTACCGAAATTAGGCACTTAATTATCAACATCAGCGTTTATATTTTTATCGTGACTAACTGGTTATAATGTATCATTAATGATAGGGTGAAAACTGCCTCTTATGATTCTATAAGCCGTTTATGTGGATCAGTGATAGCTTTTTATGCGAGCGTAATCCCATGGTCTGCACGGAGGGACATAAAAACTGTTACTGTTAAATAGGTTACATTAATACACTTGGGTGCCAATTACCAAGTTCATTGCATGCAAAGCCATTACATTAATATATTTCATAAAGCAGAAAACAGGCTTATAAGCTTTATACACAATTAATGAATGAAAAGTAAATTAAACAGCATTACAGCCTTACTAGCTTGCCATCACGTCGTTTATCTAGCACTAGAGCGCAGATTGTCGCAGCAGCAATGTCGAATGTCTGTACTATGCTGATTTAGATTCCGCCTTTGATACCAAACGGGCTGGATGTTTGTTCAAGTGATTTGTGTTTTGTAATCCCATTTATTGGATTCCTAGCATGAGTGTGAAGCGTTTAGAAACCCAAACATGAATCTATTAGTATGAATCATGTATTTATTTATGTGGGAAACTGGTTTACTGAAGAACATTAATTTGCTATTCACAGTCAGCTACAAGTAGTTCCACTAGTGTGATGTTATTATATTTCTCAATGGCTGCAGTTGGTTTGTAAAAGATAGGCCTGCGCACGCCTTTTTCATGTTTTTGTACTACGGTTACATTCATTATTTTAATATTCATATTTCCGTTTATGTAGGAATTTGTCGGGTGAATTTTGCTTTTAAATTAGGTGTGCGTCAAATACGTTTATGCCATATTTGGGCTTCATAGCTTTGACATAATTTTGCAACGTAGATATTAATGGTGGTCTTATTGAATTAATATAATGTCTGTAAAAGTGACAATAATTAAATTTAATGCTTGAGCTGTAAGCATTAACATTTGTAAGTGAATGTAGATAAAATAAAGTGGTTACAACGTCAGTTTACTTAACAGTATATCATGTGACAGTAATGAACGATTTTTAACGAGATTATTATTGTCTTAATCGTTAAAAACCCAGTAATTTTAGGAAGACCCCACATACAAATATCTAAGTTACCTTTAGCTAAGTAGACATGCCTATATCTATCTGCTGTCTCCCAGCGACGCCCTAAGCCGAAGTCCGTACCCCTACCCCCTGTAGGGGTACGGACTTCGGCTTAGGGCTTAGGGTGTAGTCGCTTAGTGTGGAAGTATTATGCCCTGGCTGGAGGCCTCAATTTATTAAGGCATCCACAGGGTAGACCGGTTAAGCAGCCGACAACCTCCTAGATTGACCTGCGAGATGCCCCTCACAAGAAAAAAAAAATATGTGCTGCAGAGAGATTTGAGTTAAGACTCTTACAAACAAGCGCGACACGCGACACGACACAAAGGCACCGCTTGTAGTGCTACACACGGTGCCTTTCTGTCGCGTCGCGTGTCGCGCCTGTTTGAAGGAGCCTTTAATCAGAAACACTTTAGTGTTTAATGAATTTTTAGAAACGTATTCTATTGTTTTCGTTTCTAATGAGAAAGGTAAAGTAAAAGAAATTGTCGGAATCAAAGCAACGATTTCACGCTTTCATTCTTTTGTCTGCATTAGAAATTAGACTGTCACCATGGTTGCATAGTTTAATTGCTTAATCACTACATGGTCTCTATAAATAACTGCAGGAAACCTGATTATTAATAATTATGTCTGCGGTGTTTCAGCGTAATTGTTTAATTATTTTAATTATTCTTTTTTATTTTCTTATCTAACTGTGTCAGATTTGGATACCTTTTTGCCACCAGTATTTGCCTAATTCTAAAGATTCGTTATGTGTTCAGTAATTTTCTTACGTTTCATAATTATGTCTCACTAAATTAAACTGCACACTGTTATTTTCTACAAAGTTATCAGCTTCACTCGAAATCACTTAACAGCCTGCAATAAAACAATGCATTATAGTTACTAAGAATGTTTGACTAATCCCATCTCTTTGGCCAACGATAAAATTGTAATTGCTTTTTAATTTTCTGCATTATATGAGTTTATGCATACACTCCGAAAACTTGTCATGAAAATGACGACTTAAGATAATTTTGCGCTTATTATAAAGTTAACATAAATGAAATTATAGCTATAGAATGAATTTTATACCATTTACAGTTAACAAATAACCACTATTACATATAGCTACTGAAGGGTGAAGTGTGTGGTGGGTCCACTGATATTAAATATACCGGAGACTCCATTTCTTTAAACATAGTACTCGTATCAATTGCCGGTGTCATATTGGTTACAGTTATTAACCTTGCCTTTCTCTCAAATGAAAAACCTTGAAGCAAATGAAAGTTTGGGGAAAGAACATATTTGAATATACAGACGCTATAATACACCGTAGTTTGCCAACACTCACTGCCAATATCATTAATATCCTCAATAAAACATGTAGGTACAATAACGGTGATGACATACTCCAATTATTGTACCGTGAAGGTTGGGCAGTGATCCGTAGAGGCCAATATTTATACTAACCATGACTTTGACCTTTGCGAACGTAGGTTCAGTTGGTTCAGTTCTGAGTACTCTGTGGGGCGCACTTTTATTGGCATTTATTGATCGTGTAGCCAATTTTATGGGCGAATCAACTTATTGCCTTCGTGTCTGGTCTCTTCGTACTGGGAATAATATATTTGGATCACTCGTCCATATACGGCCTAAGCCTTTGTGAACTAAATTACTTTCTTCTCCCTTCGCATTCTATGAACATACATTCAAGCCCTTATCAGCCTTATTGTCATGGTTAAACAAGGATAAGTATTGTCCATTTGTAGCAGTATTTCCACCAATTCCTTTTAAGTTTGCGTTCGCCTACTATCTCACCTGATATTTCGCTGTATTTTCTTTTTTATTTAATTAGCATTGTGTAGGACAAAACTAAATATTTGCACACCATAAGTAATGGTAGAATGTAAAGGGCCATTATAGTTTTAAGATCATACAATGTAAACCTACATTCTCGCAAATAAATGAATTTGAATTTGAATTTGAATGATACTGTGCCGGCTTGCCTATTTAGCAATTATTTCGTGATATTATGTTGCCATCCTATCTTAATACTTAGAACAATGGACCTGTCCCTTACCCTACGCAAGTGCTAATAGGTTTTGCGTGTCAATAGGTATATAAATTTTAATGGTTTCTCCAGGGCAAACATGGCTGCGTTAAATAATGATATTAAATTTTAGTACCTACCGTATACTGTACCCGACAAGCCTTTACTCAAACATATTGGGACTTTTACTGCTTGTTCGATAGTAAAGTACTTAAGATTTACTTACAATGTGGTTGCTAGGTCCGTTGGCATTTAAACCCGGACAATGTGTAGTTGGAGCTTAGACACCTGCTAGTTTCATCATTGCTCTGACTTTATTTTGGGTTTATTGTATCTGTGTTCGTACCTAAACGTCTTTCATGAAAGTTTGAAAGCTTCAGGGTATTAGAAGTTCAGCGAATTATAATTATTCCAAAATTGTTTATATATACAGGTGTTTCTCCAAAATCAAGGTAAGATTTGCAACTTATCCCTTCTTGCATTTGCGGAAACACTACTACTCCTCTAAACAAACATCGTCTTCTCCAAACATTAAAGAAAACATCACAAAATATTTCCCCACAACACTTCTTAAGATTGTCACTAATATTTATTTGAATCTCACCGTTGCATTAGCCTTGACCGCCACGACGGTACAGCTTGGCACCGTGCCAGCCGATACTCGATTATGTGTCCTATATAGTGTTATAAGCTTTAAGTTCGTTGTACATCTTTGCTGGTAATAGAAGTGTCTATGTTTATTTATAATAATAATATTATTTATTTATTTAACAGACAACTAGATCCAATTACAATACAAAAAAATACTTACAATTCTTTTTTTGCTATGTTAGTACTTAAATTCTAATACTGGCAGGGTAATATTTATAAGACGCCTCATTACGGAACTTTCGTCAGGCTCATCAGCAATAGGTTTCAGGAGGCTGTTGCTACTGTCCCGCAATCTGGTGAGAAGAGATGCATTCTTTTTCCGCACTACAGCTGAGAAGCCGTCTACTCTGGTTCGTGGAAATATTGCAGATGCACTGCAATAACGTGGCAGTCGCAACATCGCCCTAAAACCGTTGTTGTATTGAACACGCAACGCATTGGCGGCACGTTTAGTACAGCTAATCCATAGAGCTCTCGAGTACAGGCATGTGCAGTATGCTTTAAAAAAGCGGAATTTTGATCGCATCTGTACATCGCGCGAACCTACAGGCCAGCATATTCGCCGGCACCGCCAATGCCCTGCGTTCCCCCGCTCAACATTAGCATCGTCTTTAAGGTCGTCAGCAACGACATGTCCAAGATATTTGAACTGTACCTGGCGACTCGAGACGTCAAACGTCTGTTGTGTATGGGAATGGCAACAAAAGACTATTATCCTTATCCTTTAACTATTCTCGGATTGTTTCTGCTTGGCTTGTGAATTTAAGTTTTTCCCATACGTATTTCTATCTATTATCAGCTTCCGTACAGTATTTGATACTGATCAAAAGTATGGTATGAAATAAAGGAATTCTACAACTGTAGGAACACACAATCCATTCCCTATCTGAAAACGAAGAAGTAGGTAGTTTACATTTAGCATTTTTAATTTGCACAAGTTCATCCGCATCATACAATCTCAAAAAAAACCGTATAGTCATTATTGGCGCCGATTCCCTTGTTCACAAACTAATCTAAATTTAAGTTCAGTGCATCTTTTTCTTTCTATTACATTAAGAAAAGGACAGAAGATAAATTTTAGTTTAGTCCTGTCAGATTAATCAGCGCTTGACGTAAATTGACGTAATTTTAGTAGGCAAGTTTTTAATCACGTCTAAACTTCTATGTAGTAGTGACAGGCGCTGATTAATTTGACAGGACTAAACTAAAATTTATCTTCTGTCCTTTTCTTAATGAAATAGAAAGAAAAAGATGCACTGAACTTAAATTTAGTTTAGTTTGTGAACAAGGGAATCGGCACCATTATTGTCAACTTTTAGTAATAAAAGATAATTAATAGCCAAACTCGAGTGCAAATTCTCAAACTATAAGCCAAATGTTATCTAGACTACTGGGCATTTCGTCATTGAACGTTGATACTAAAGTATTAACATTGTTATCAAAAAATATGTTGTAGGTCATCTGCGTTTCTTACCACCCAGTTGGATATTATTTTTTATTAAGTCATTCATGTCCCCACAATGGTTGTTTAGTGCCAGTGCCAAAGATGTTAATGTCGTTATTAAAGTTTTTGTCTTAACACAGGAATTTTTACTTCTATCAGAATCGTCATCTTTGCTGCAGGCTTAGCATGCCGTTTTCTATTTCTTCAAAGAAAAGACACGGCTCTTTCTATACAAAGTGACATTTAGTTTCTTCATTGTTGATATCCCACCGTAGAAATCCTTCTACATAAAAAAGGACCTAGACAAAGATCGTTAGAAACGAAAGACAAAATGACAGATTGTAGAAGGTTTTCTACGGTGAGATGTCAAAAATGGAGAAACGATATGTCACTTTGTATAGAAAGAGACGTCTCTATTCTTCGAAGAAATAGAAAGCGTCATGCTAAGCCTACTGAACATAGATCTCCTAAAACACCCATAGGAATTAAAAGTCGTGAAGATATATTGCCATAATGACAAGTCGTAGTAGTAGTAAATAGTTAGTTACAGTTAATATCTATTAGAATTTTGATTGTTCGGATGTAAATCTAATAGGTGTGTGATGTTTGGTGCTTCACACTTTCTTTCCAGATAAAAAAAAATACATCTTCCAAATGCTTTCATCGATCTAATTCCGTTTTATTTACATATTACGTCAACGTTTCACTGGTCCAATGTCACTGTTTTTACTAAAATATCGTAACACCCACTAAATCGTTCCGGTGTAAGAATAACGCAGGCATTTTTTTTTAATATGCTGCTTGGTGTTCTAGCCACAGCAAAACTTAGACTTAGGTGATAAAATAGCTAAGATAGTTGGAAAAAGTTATTTCTGTAGGTGAATAATAGCTATCCATGACTATAATTGGCGGTATATAAGATGAACCTCATACAGAACCGAATGAACCCAACATCTTTGCTCTCGGCCCATAGTATCAATACATGTATCGATTAAGCACTGTGTTAGTATGGATAACCCATCAATCAAAACATTGCGTTACGATCCAGGAAAGCCAAGTATGATGACAGGATAGAACCATTTACTAAGACCATGAGTATAATAGTATACAATAGTAACATAATTTTGGCACAACTTCATTGTATGTGGGTGTTAAATTTTCATTTAAATCCATATCAAGGTTAGTTCCTACTATTTGGAAATGGATTTCTGTTTGTCGTCTATTATTAGCTACGTTATCAGTAACCTAACCATTTTGGTCGACATCACCATTTTCTGTATTTACAATTCAGGCACGTCCGTCCATTTTCCGTGCCTGACTGCGTTAACAACTTGTCGACTTCTATGTTGCATGATTTGTTTATGTCAATCATTTCCCTATCCGTATTAGCGTCTTCTTATGTTCCGTATATTGATAAGTTACTCGAAAAATTGCTGAATGTTATGAATGTTAGGTAAGTCTTTTTTCGACACTGGCTTAACCTGTTATTAACAGAAATACTCATTACTAATATTTTCTTCTTCTAGATATTATTTTAAATGAGCTGTGATACTTACACAAGTTATAAAGCATATTCTAAATATCATTTATAACTTGTGTACAATTGTATCACAGCTCATTTTAATCCAGCCCAGCTAGGTAGCTAGCGGGGATGGATTTATGTAAAATTGACATGACGATTAACACGTACGCAAATTTACAGAAATAACGCACGGTAGTATACATACATCTTGCAATCCTAACTTCCTAATTAATGCGAAAATGAGTTTGTTTATTTGTTTGTTATGCTTTCACGCTAAAACGGCTGAACGGATTTGGATCAAATGCGACACATGGGTAGACTATGACCTGGATTAGGACATATAATACTTTTACCCCGATATTCCCACGGCATCGAGACTTATGCGGGTGAGAATGCGGGGCGCAGCTAGTTAGAAATAAATTAAAGCAGACATTTTCACTGTGAAAAACACGACGCACATTTCAGCCATCTGTTTTAACTATTAATTTATCAGCAATATTTGATTTCGCATTATACTCTATTTGTCCTTGTTCGTATCTACACAAGTTAACGCAAATATTTGCGAGACTTTCAGCGTGTGACATTTAATACGTTTTATCTTATCGACTTCGTTTTAACCTAGCTAATTTTGTTTTTCTACGAATTTAATTGAATTGTTGATATAAATTCTGGTAATGTGTAGACCACACACTGCGATAATTAATGGTAGGATCGTAAAAATAATTGGTGGTGGTCGCCAAGTGTTTAAAAATAAGATAAACTGTTGTTGCGAAGTAGATAACACTTATAAGTTTAAAAGAGTTAATGCTGCATGTGTGAAATTTAAATTTTATTGTTATTTCGTGTTTGTAATGAATGTTATATGAATATCTGACTTATTTGAAGGATATGTTGCAAAAGTCTGAATAAAAAGCTGTAGAGTTTTTGAATATACTTTTATTTCTGGTAGTAAAAAAAAGATGAAAGATGTTGCGTCTCCAAACTAAAAATCCCATACCAAGTTTATCTATAAAGTCATTAAATACTACTTCCGCATTTGCTGATTTTAGGTAAAAATTTAAACAAAAGATGCCCAGACTTTCATACTATTCACGAAGGACAGCACGTCATTCATAGTTTAGACAAAAAGTACGCCGAATTCCTGACTAAGGATAAACAAACTTCTTTGTTGACTATTACTTTAGTCTGTAATATTAAAGAACATTTCAATGCAGTCACGAACGTCTGTGAATAAAACGATCTCATTTAATAAACATTGTTTCTTTTGTGTTTGTTGAGATTTTGAAATAGGAAATTATGAAACTCCTGAATTGAGTATAATCAGCCTATAATGTTCCCACTGCTGGGACACAGGCCTCCTCTCTGTGAGAGTGAGTGGGCCGTAATCCACCATGCGGGCCCAGTGCGGGTTGGTAAATGTCACATGTCTTCGAATTTTTGGTTCTAGGCCATGCCGGTTTCCTCACGATGTTTTCCTTCACCGTTTTGAGAGCAGTGGTGATGAATTAATTTACACAAAGTAAAGAGCCTGTCAGGGTTTGAACCTACGGCTTCCAACTCGTAAGTCGCGGCCGTTACCGCTGGGCCACCACTGCTCTGGATTGAGTGTTTTCGAGTAATTAATGAT
The DNA here is from genome assembly GCA_905333075.3 of Atethmia centrago. Lineage (NCBI taxonomy): Eukaryota > Metazoa > Arthropoda > Insecta > Lepidoptera > Noctuidae > Atethmia > Atethmia centrago. Next base: position 7,701,117 of record HG995379.1, read on the forward strand.
ACTGATAATAATCTATTTGATGATGACATGCTCCCATCTTACTACTTCAGTATTGATACAATCTCAATTAGATCGATCAATAGAATTAGATGGCGATGCCTTTAATTTGGGTTTGACAGGTCAACAACATTCATTCCGTTATTTTCTTTGTTGAGCAGACGATTTTTTCAAACATATGAAGCAATGGATTAGCAATTTCCTTCAAAATCCGTCGAATTGTGACTGAAAGTGTGTTACACAATTGGAGTGCTGATCGAGAATTAATCTGTCGGAAGTAAGTATGTCTATATTGAAATGAACACGCCTTGTCAGTACGAATATTACTGTATTTATATTCTTGCACACATACAAACTTGGTATTTAGCAATATTTAACAAACTACGACTACTACTAGCTACTTTAATTAGGTACTCGATATAACATCAGTATAGGCTTTAGACTTCTTGAAGACAACCTCTAGATTCCGAGGTTCGAAGAGAACTAACGTAGCAACTACGCCGCCTATGAAATATCATGTTTTCCATTCGGTTGTGTTACTTTTACGTTAACTGTCAAATTAGATACTTTTAAACTTCATGACTACCATGATACAAAAATCATTTGAAGCAAATCACTTACTTTCAATTTTATATTTACTATATACTATTTAAAATCACTACAAATCTTATTAATATTTGGAAATCATGACAATATCGGAACCGTACCGTAGTAAACAGAGTCTCTTAGTCTAAGAAGCCAGTAGGAGTTAATTCGGACTGGTGCCATTCATTTCACAACTTTGAATTGAGGGCATTCCTTGTCCCCCGCCGGCAGTTGCTGCACCAGTGCCAAAAACAATAGCCACCACATGTTAATAGCTATTAACATCTTTGTTTTTTTTTCTTCCAGTCCATTATAGAGAAATAATAATAATACCAGCCTATTATTGTCCCGCTGCAGAGATGGCATGATCATTGATCATCACATTCATCACGCTCGCGGATTGGCGGTTTCAGACTTATATTAATTATAAGTCCTGGTTTCCATATTTTCCTTTACCGATGTCCGTGATGGCTAAGATAAACTTAAAAAGTACATATGAATTTTAAAAGTCACATTGGTACTTGCCCGGATTTTAATCCCTAACCTTGAGCATGAGAGGCGAGGCCTTAACCACTGGGCTGACATGAGTGTAGAGAAAAACTTCCTCAAATACTCACTAAAATTCTAGTGAAGTAGGTCGTTTGATCACGTCTAACCTTGAGACAGTAATTCAACTGTGTATGTAATCCATGAAACGTAACATCTTTACTAATAGGTTAATAAACCCAGAACCAAATAATTTCCGTATTTACCAAATTCCTGAAATATCTGTGTCTAGGAAATCTCTTGACAACTAGTTGGCATTACTTGCTCTAAGACCATTTAAATGACAAACTGTGAAGTTATTTTACCTGGAATGGCTAGAGACAGATGTAATAGCTGTTTGTTCAAATATTTCCTAGATCTGGAAATTACAATTTGCGCCCAATGACTTTTAGCTTTAACATTTGGTGCTATTGATATCAGCGAAATGTAACGAGTACTGTACGATAACAGAATTAAAGCGTCGTTGAATGTAGATTTCGATTTCATTGTTTCCATATAACCGCTATAATAACGCTATATCCAACTTGCTCATACAACAACTCCCTCAGTTAACTTTAACGTTTTGCAAGAGGACGGTAAACTGCTAAATTTACCTGTGCTATTCATACAGTTATTCTCTCTAGTCAAAACCTATTGTTCTGACAATGTCAACACGGACATATAGTACATATACTGTGGAGTTGGAGTACAACAGCTATGGGAAAGCTATCAGGTCTACCGTATATACTTATATGTATAGTGTTTTTAATACTATTATTAATGTGTAGTATAACTAGGAATTTGTAGACCGTGTCGTGACGGCTTTGGGTTCTAAATTTAGCGTACCCGTATACACTACGTCAGTTCTTTAGACTTCGCAATTGTTTGTTGTCTCTTCTGCAGGAATTTGTGTCATTTTTTGTGAAAGGGACCGAGAAATCGTTAAAAGGTTGTTATTGAGATCGTTAAAATATTATTATTATTACCTATTATGATACTGTTGTGTTCTACTGCAAGCCTGATTCCGTATTTCCAGTTTTCTCAATGTATTGCACTATCTGGAAACCTTTAGGTTAAAAGTTTAGGGGCGAGTAATGTATTGTTTAAATATGAATTATTTTTTCATTGCCTTGTGCTCGGATCATTCTAGGTTTTCCCAAGCATAATGTAGTCGTTTTCTCGTCTAACCAGCTAGCTTTACTTGTAATTTATATGCAATGGTTACAGTCTTTTTATTGCTATAAGTTGTAAGTAAAGTCTTCGAATAAATGGTTATGGTGAAGTTACAGGCAATTGTATAATCTAAACAACAATGTAAATCGTTTACATAGTTTCCTTAATACCTTTTTAGTGTTGTGTTGAATGAATCGTAATAGTGGTATTATTTAGCGAATTTCTTTGAAGTCTTTGAATATTGAATTTGTCTTGCAAGCGTATTTAGAGTAGTTGTTAAAGGCTTACCGTCAGTAGCGGGCGATGCTGCAGATGAGCCTTTTAAGATGAAAGGAAGAAATAAGATTACCAATATTCTCGGAGAACATTACCAGTATATTGCATGTACAGTTACATCCGTGGAGTCTAAATAGTTTCAGACTTTCAGCTGCAGTTTCGCAACTTGCCGTAATAATAGTCCGCGCAGAAAACGCTGTCCGCAATGTCATTGACATGCCTCATCGGGTTTATGAGCAAATATATCGCATGCATACTTCAACATGCATTGTTTTTGTGATTCCTATCTGCATCGTAAAAGAGTCTTGGAATTTCAACAAGAATGTTAAAGTTCTCATATGTGGTTGTAGTGGTAACTGTAATTTTAATGTTATTGCTATTTACAGTAACTTCCTGACATTTGTAAGATCTGCTACTTTCATAGATTACTTATAAGTTATACATCACCGTTTTGAAAGCAGTGGTAATGAGCTACTTTGTTTTCCATCATTATCTCATGAAAATCTACAGCAATAAAGTTCAATATATAACAAATATTTTTTTTTACAATTTTATTTTTTGATCACTGTTTGCGAAGTCACTTGAAGAAGTTGTATAATCTAATTATCCAATTAACATAAATTATGAAGAAAGTTTAGATAGCATCAACAACATCTATCACTTATCTGATAGCATTATCAAACAAGCTAATTAAATAATCAGATTCATTCAAGTAGATCAAGAAACATTATATAAAATATAGGCCATTATGTTCTATCAACAAACAGTTGTAATAAAAGCAAATAATATTACTATAAACACGATAATATTACTATTCCAAGCAGCGTAAATAATTCACCCACAATATTGGCATAGTGATCCCCAAGCCCTGTTTAAGTATTTCGAACATTATCAGATGCCAAGGCGAGTCCTTGACATTTTAGTCTGAATGTTATGGTTCCATCGTCAACTTTATATTCAGATGACGTTACATACTCTCCCTGTATATGTAAATCTCTTCAAACACCCATAATGTTGGCATTTCTATGAAGATTAGACAATTATCTTTAGCTATGAGAATTGATTCTGTGAACAGCCCTTTCTTGCTTGCATTATCTTGTTTATTAGCCTCATTTTCCTTAACTATATTTTCTTTGCCTTCTTAATCTTCAGGAACATTTAAATTAACATGTTTGACTTCTACATGTGCTGCTACTTCTACACAAATAGTGTGTTAATCCTAAGCTACTGTTATTACAGCTACATATTTTGTCAATAATCGTTTCTGTTTCTGGTTTTGTACTTAGTAACAAATTCTTGAACACGCCGTAAAATGTGTGGTAAAGATAAAAATGTTGCTACGAAGTAAATACCAGGACAAGAAATAAAAGATAAGTCTTAATCTTTTGGAAATGGTTTCGAAATCTCTTTGTTGAGATAATGGAGCTGTTTAGAGGAAAAGACTGTAAGTGGTTATGTGATCGATACGAGTATAGAACGATTAAGGAAATCTTTAAAAAGCGCGGAAACTAAAACAAATAAGGCAATATGGTTACAATTAAATATCTCTTAACTTTGCTTGTTGAAAAGGCACTCATACGCACACTTGTTTTCAATAAACCTGACATTGTAGAACATACGAATCATCCATCTTTCCCAGCCTACTCGTATTTGCTCATATCGTATACATTAAAGTCAGACTGATACATTTAAATCAAGATGATTACAGTATCCGTATCGGGAGGAAAGCGTATCTTTTATCGGACGTTCGTTCAACGTGCTCCATTGCTCCTTTGGTATGTTCTACAAAAACAGGTTCTCAGGTCGATGCATCAATGCATATTACATGTGAATTCAAGCGATTCTCTCCCTCATTGTTTGCATAAACGCAGTTAATCATGCCCGCACGCTATTTTAGCGCGGCATTTATAAATAAACAACGTCTATTAATAAAATAAATTGTATATTTATTTTATTAATATATGCGTATTGACGGCAAATTACGAGATATTTTTTACGTAGTTCTGTAATAGCCTCGAGGCTGGTCCCATATGGAGAGTAGTACTTTTAGAGATGGGATCTAGAAACTAATAACTTTGTATCATTAATACGTTTGTGGCAATGATGGAGGTATCCTGTGGATGATCCATTTAGAAATAATTAAGCTTCCAGAAATAATTACCAGCGTCAATCAGGGCATGTGCCCTGAATGACGCTGGTATACGCATTGCCGAAAGTAGTGGCTATGATATGGTTACGTATGCTTCCGTACAATCTCCTCTCGTGACAGCGCAATCTCTATGAAAACATTCGATACATTGGATAATTAAATATAATAATCACTTAGCCCTCAGTTTTCTAGCCAGCAGGTATCGTCACCCTAGGACCTCTTTTAATTCAACCTCATACTGAGAAAACAGAACCTTCGCCTCAGACACATGACAGATTTATGTAACCACAAAGATAATTGCTTATACACACTTACATATAGGCTAATTGGCAAGAAAATAGCATGGTAAAATTAGCATAGTTAGCGTGCTACTAATATATTCATCTTTACAAGCTGCAGTTTAAAATAATTAATGTATAATGCACTGTATCAAGGCAATGGTTTCTTGGTGCTTTTCGTTTTCTTCTAATTGGACGACTGCGTAATTATGTTCGTTTACATAATTCAATATTGTTTGCTTTATTTATTTTGTGAGGTCAAAAGCGGCCCCACCGGGTTCTACTTGGTCCGTTAACGCATTTTTCATTATAAAAATGCTCTAAACATCTCTTGCTGGACCATTATTTCAAAGGGCTATGTTGCAATTATAATAATGTACGGTAACTGTTGTAATACGCAATCGCAATATGATTTAATTGGACACTGCTCATCCTGAAGGTTCGTTAAAATACCTCGGGAAATATTGCCATAGGCTATTTATTTCCGGAATCCCAACAGAACTTGCTTAATTAAAAGCTGCATTGCCTCATTTAAACTATACTTAATTAACACTGCTTCGTTGGTTTAGTGGTTGCAAGCGCTACAGCTGAGCATGAGGTCCTGGGTTCAATTCCCGGGTCGGGCAAAGTGTTATTAGGTTTTTCTATCTGGAATTTCTCAGTAGCAGCCTGGAGCCTGGAGTCTGGATCTGCCCGGTTGATGGCAATAGGCTCGCCCCATACTACATGGGACTTAAACATAACTGGCGAAATGTGGGTGTACTACAGGTACACCTCTGCTCAACACTTCGGGGAAAAACAGTCATATCAAAAGGAGCAAGTGTACAAGGCCACCCTTCCAAGAAGAAGGACCAATGTGAACCACTCGTTTACTAGTTTATACTCAGATAAGTCTTTGTCCTGAGTAAAAACCCGAACTAAGTTTTTGTCTAGCAGTAAGTATATTGCTGAAATTACAACAGCTGAAATGTTGTTGAACTTTCATAACATAGAAATATTATCTCGGCGTAATAAATATTTCTTAAACTTTCTCCATTGTGAAAACTAATAAATATCCATGGCATATGATTGATTTACGAGTATGATTCTATAGTTATCAGAGCGATGTAGATGTGTATCTTCACCAAGAATCGTAAAGTACTGTGAATCAACTAATTGGAGAGCAATAGAGGGAAATATCTTTTAATTAGTAGAGACTAGAAACGAAGTAATTACATCATGTAATCGATGGAAGAAAAACAATGTAGATATCAAATGCTTGGCAGCATAAATAGAAAAGATTAGTAAATCATTGAAAAGGGGAGGGTTATAGGTAGGTACTTAATGCCAAATGTTCGACGTGTCTGTTCACTTGCACCTTGGATGACCTAAAGAATGCCAGTAACCACTATTAGCGCGACCACCTATTGGGCCCAAACAATATAAAACCGGCCAAGTGCGTCTCGGACCACGCATAATGAAGGGTTCCGTAGCTGAAAAGTTGGGATGAATTTATCCCAAAAACAAACATATCATTGTAGTTGAAAAACATGTTCTCCCATACATCGATATATGCCACAATCAATTCTCCATCTGCAAATTATGCAAGCGAATCCTTGAATCGAAAAGTGGTGTTCACAGACCCGCAATATTTTTGAACGGCCTATCCAACGATACCCCACACCATAGGGTAGTCGAGAAAAAAAATATTATCCCCACATTACGTGCAAGGGACCCTAAAAAATTTTTTTTCGAGATTTTGTTTTAGAACTTTGTCGGCATGATTAATATGTATACCTATGCCAAATTACAGTTTTCTGGTACTAAGCGTCTCTGAGCTACAGCGGGGACAGACAGACAGACAGACAGACGGACATGGCGAAACTATAAGGGTTCTTTGTTTACTACGGAACCCTAAAAACGAAAAAAAGGCACGAAAAGAAGATGACAAATTTAGCAAAGACATGGGACATATTTTAAAGCTTTTAACAAATTCTTGTCATCATCAATATTGGTTGTACGATTGCAGCTCTTTACTAGTAAACAATGTTTTTGCACGATAAAGCGAGTTATAACAATTTCGTTTTAAGATTTTTCCTCCTTTGGAACATAACTCTCTTCTGTTTCTGAAAAAACAATGGGGCCCTTATATATCCCTCGTACACCAACTTACTCAGTACACAGTTCTATGCTAAACACTAAAGCTTCTTGTTTGCACACGTTATCTGGGGCCCATTAGCACTCCATTAACACCCATTTACACGCCACCTTATCTTTCTCTTTATTTTGCGGCCAACTTTTTAAGTGGAATAATGCACGTTCACTATTGGTCAATTTGGGTTGCTGTTTAGTAGAATAATAAATAGGTATTGTCTCTGCCAAATGCAAAAAGCCCAATATAATAAGTCCAAATTAGGAAAAGCCAAGAAACTACTGCCAAAGCCACATTAAAGACATAGGTTTCGACAACGTTAGAAAAGATAGCAATGTTCAGGCTTCAATCTAAATTTGCAGTGATTCAAAATCAAAATCAAAAGTCATTTATTCAAACTAGGCTGAGAATAAGTACCTTTGGAACGTCAAAATTACATAAGACAGTCCTCCAAAACGCCCGCCCTGCACCACTTCCTAGTGCTTTAGCTGGGAAGAAAAAGTGGCCAACAAACTCCCCAGCAGCACAGCTGTCTGTACAGTTTGATTAAAAAAAATGGATTCTATACAACAGTATGCAAAACAATTTACACTACGTGCAACACAATACATTAAATTATTAGCCATATGTCAGCTAGCACACCACTATACTAACAAAAAGAAAAGAAAAATACCGAAAACTATTCTCAACCAGAGATAAAAACGTAAACAGAACTTTATACCCAAATAAAAGCCTCCAAGCGTGCCCGCTTACATATAGGTATAGCTGTAACAGTCACAAATGATGTACTAGGACCATCAAAGTAAAATAAATAAACAGTTAATTACTAATAACAAAACAAAACAATGGTCAGCAAGACGACCTGTCACCACAAACAGCACCCGTTCACGAGAATAATGCAAAAATTTGCCATTGCGATTGCGGGAATGGCTATCTTTAACCCGTATCAGGTCTACTCTCTAAGTCCGTCAACGAAGATACGGGCCTGTCCAAAAGTAGTTGATCTGTCAAAACAAGTGAAAAATGTAATTTTTCGAACGGACACATTGCGAACGGATTGCGAGTAGGGACATCTGTCTAATCGTTTTGTCATTCATTCTCAGTTCGGGCTCCGAAGTAATTTTATGTCTATAGGTGATACGGAGTAGTAAACGCCCGTAACTTTGGCCGAAATTACGGATTTAATTTGGTGCTTAGGGAGTAGGCCTCCAGACCTGTCGGCCTAAACAACTGGCAATCTGTTTCAAAGCGTTTCATACGTATTTCTACAACGACTTTCAACGGGACTGACATATTTCGGTAGCTTATGTCAATCCTATTTTTTTTCCAAAATCGTTATCGCTGATAGAATGTCACTTTGTCTCTAGGCCCTCAGGTAAAAAAAGTTGGGTATATTCCTGATAAAAGGATCTGCGTATAGGGGTGCTACATACGATAGGCTAAAAACTTGTCACTAATTGCGACCTTTACCAATTTAGCCATTATTTACTACATGAGATTACAAACACTACTTTAGTGCATCTTGTACTGATAATGTTGGAGATTAGCCGGGTCTTTAAAAACAATAAATTATAGAATTGCCCCAGCGACTAGAATTTTAAACAAAGCCCCGAACTCCCCTAGAAACGTACTTAGCCACAGTTCTCTTTAATATTCTAATCCTGAATTGATACATACATAGATCTACAAATTATGATTAACTGTTTCCGGGTTTTACCAAGATTGTAAACGGACCGGAAAAAATAAAAAAGTCACAATTCTATCATATTTATATTGTCCTTCCGCTAAGATGAAACTTGCAGGTCTTACTCTACGTACTTCTTTGCATAGGTACATTAACTTCGGTCCTGCGAGTCCCTTGAGATTTATAAAACACCCTATAGCTTGTCTTGTATGTTGATAATTCTGATCCTTATCTTGTGGTACCGACTTTGATGCACTTCACGGATCGTCATGATTTTTCATCGGAAATACGTCTATTCTTGAACATAGGCCTCCAAGTGTCGTTCCAAAGACCGATACTGCGCTCTTAAAATTGAAAATAATAAAACCTTTAAGGGGACTACAGGACCTAAACGCAAATTTTATAAGTTTTATAATGCCTTAAAATATATGATCGACTGCAGTAAAAAAAAAACAGAAAAATATATGATATTCTTAAGGATATATGCTAGGTAGATAGTGTGTTGAAAACATAATATAACTAATTTGATATGATAAAAACAAATCACGAAGATACCTCTAAAAATTTCTTTTAACGATTAAAAACCATACTAATATACATGCAATCATTCTGATTTTTGGTCAGATTATTCTACAAGCAACATATTAGCATAATAGTGTTTAATTTTTTTTATATAATCTATAGTTTTTTTGTAAATAGATAATTGCTTCATATTTTGCAATAAATTACCAGCGTTGTGTCATCGCGCTTCTCTTTCTTTTCTATGCAGTCCGACAGTGACCGCGCTTTAGGTGTTGTCGGCCTCTTAATAATATAATATATAATATCATTATAATAGTAAATTCTGTTCTACTACCATATAAGAGAAACCCGTACTCTCCTCACACGGTCAAGGCACCAACAAGCTCACTATGACTCACTGTTTATGTTACACTTTACGCCCTTGAGACCGCCGTCCGGCGCAAGATCATCTGGTTCTTATGTAATGTTTGTTGTTTGTCTGTTGCGGTAAGCATTGCTGTGTTTATTATTGTCTTTATTGGTTATTGGAAAGTGATAATGAGTTCTACTGTTACTGGGATTGGGAAGAAAGAGACCTTTTGCAGAAATTTGATTGGGAGAGTCTAGTTATAATCTGTGATTGCCAGAAATTATGCTTTATAAAATGCTAATGTTTGGTTACAAACTGCAAAATTCAGATAATCTATGACATCTTGGTATGCTGTGGTTTTGTTTTTACACTTTTTATATCACATAAACCTTGTCGAGGTCTTCGTTACTTCCGGATTCCGGAGGATTTCCTTATGAATCGGATGATGGATGTAATTTTTTTCTTCTTGTCTCTTGTGGCGCCCTTGATAGAGAGGCCGCGGTCGATAAATTGTCAATGGAAACTTTGTACTATGCCAATATTTCGATTCAACCTGTTATAATTAATACTGACCATAAAAGCACGACACCGAGGGGCTTGTGGCTAAATAATAACAGCCACACGGGTCGATCTTCAAGGTTAAGCAACGCTTGCTGAGGTCGGACCCTTCCACGGACCGTCGATAAAATACCGAGACCTCTCCGTGCCTCGAAAAGCTCGCTGTCACGTGCTGCCATTCGTAGATCTTTGATCAATTTATTTACAAACATTTCAATAACTTCTCCACTCAATTTATAATTCAATTAAAAGCCTCTCCTCCATTATTTCTTTCGCTAATTAGTTTCAGAACAAACGCAGTGTTATTAACTTTGATCAAAACAATGCGTATGCAAACAATGCCTTGGTTTAATGACTGTGAAATAGTGCATAAGTAATAATAGTTTGCTATTATGACCTGGTACCGTACTTGCAACTTTCTGTTACTTATGGTTACGTTTCTTTGTCTGGCTTACTAGTAGAATACCGAATTTCACCTCTACTTTGTTTGTGGTTATCTAGTGTTTATGGAGTCGCAATAAGTATAAAAGTTGATTGAATTGTTAAAATTATGAACTTCCATTTTTAGATTCAGATATAGCTTTGTTGTGGGTTCAAATCTGGGCAAGTACAAGGACCAATGTAACTTTTTCAATTCATATATATGTTTTCGAAAGTCTGACAAATGGTTTAACCAAGGGGTATGGTATAACCCAGTAACTGGATGGTGGCGGTCGGATAGGCAGTCGTTCCATTTAAAATACCCCAACATAGTTGGGAAAAAGCTAGGCAGATAATGATAATAATGATGTACTTTCTGAATTTATCTTGGACGTTACTGACATCACTAAAGGAGAACATCGTGAGGAAACCAGGAGTTCATACGTAGTCTGGTCATAAGTTTTGTCACATATTGAAGTTCCAACAGCATCCTGAGAACTGTAGCGGAGAGTTTCAGCTCTCCAATTGAAAAGCAGTTTGTGCGGAGGGTTATTGGTACTTACACTACGTAGTCTGGTCATAAGTTTTGTCACATATGGAAGTTAAATAAATGACACAATGAGATACGCACTACAAACATTTATATATCAAATGAAAGGGTATAAAATACAGATTTAAACCACATTAAAATCATTCGAAATGTCCTCCTCTTGCTTCGATACAAGCCTTCAATCTGCAAGGCCAGTCAATCAATTGAAGCACGCACGACGTTCATGTCAATAACGGCGACTGCTTTAATCAGGGATGCTTTTAGTGACTCCCAAGTAGCGATGGGGTTTAGCGCAGACCTTCTCCTCTAAGTGCTGCCATATTTTGTAATCCAAGGGATTCAAGTCTGGACTGGATGAGAGCCAATCCTCATGCCTGACAAAATCGATTCCGCAGGTCAGGATTTCGTTGGATTCGCGCCTTCACTGCTTTGATGACCGCTGGAGTTCGAACAGTACGAGGTCGACCGCTCCTTTGTTTATCTTCTAATCTTGAATCTTCTCTGAACCGTTTCATAGTACGATAAATAAATCTCAGTGGAATTTTCAGCAGTTTGAAAATCTCAGTTGTCGCGTGACCGCAACGATGCAAGATGCAATGCATTACTGGTCTTCTTTGCGCGTCCACTCCATTTTAGAAAGTGAACAAATTTCCAGAAACCCTTTATTTTTATTTTCTTTAAATATTCAAATTTCAAATGCACATAATATTTTCCTAGGCTTGCATTCTAAATTTGAAATTTTACCTATGTGACAGAACGTATGGCCCGACTACGTAGTCGGTATAAGTCAGGAACCGCCAATCCGTCTTGAGCAAGTGTGGTGATCAATGCTCGTGCCTTCTCTGTATGAGAGAGGCCTAAGCCCTGCAGTGGGAAAAAAATAACTGGTATTATTATTATGTTACATTTGGTGTTTTTTATTGTGGTAATTGTTCAGATACTATCGTAGGTGCAAGTCATCGGAATCATGATAGATGTAGCAGGTATACTTTATAAACCTAAGGAGCTGGTTTGCAATGCTGGAAACCACAGCTTAATCGTTGTCGACTCCTAGATGATACGATAACTTATAATAATAGTAGAAGATCTATCTGCTAACATGAGTAAATAAATCTAGACGTGCGTGCGTTGAAGGATCAACTTGACCCAATTTCAGATAATTACAAAGTAAATATTTACCGACATATATTTGCAATCGTGTCTCTTGACTCTTCACATTTAACTGTATATTAGCACAATCTGAAGCACTATTTGCTAGTCAATTGATAGAACTAACAAAGATAGGAAAGAACCTTCAGTAGAACTTCGCCCCCTATATACCGTATGTATTGTTCGTCGCATCGTTGAGCTCCTTAAGTTCTGAGTTGAGCTGCACGATTACTGATAAATGCGTGCATTGACAGGTCCACACAATCTGTATGGGTCTTTCCTCAAAAGGACCATTTCAGACAACAATCTACATGACCTTCACATGATCTGACCAAGATTATGTCTGGACTTTAAAGATACTGAGTTTGTTTCGGCCTTCTCAGAGTAGGCAGATAGGAAACGCCGACCTCATCTAGCTTCATTTAAAAATATGATTGACGTGTAAAAGTGTTTGTATAAACCTACTTACAGAAAAATATATTTATCATTTATATAAATTGCTATTGGTTATTTTATTGGCACAAAATCTCACATGTACAATTATAGAATTGCAGCGAATCTAGGACCATTTTCGCTATCAAGTTCCCGGGTTCGAAGATAACGTATGCAAAATTGTCATGAAACCCAGTAACGAGATATCATGTGGGTAGTGACCCTATTAGAGTTGCGGATATGCGAAATATAACATGGTAATGTAGCTCATTAATTTAGGGTTATGGGGTGTCATGACTGGGGGGCTTGTGGCTAAATAATAACAGCCGCACGGGTCAATCGATCAGGGTAAGCTACGCTTGCCGCGGTGCCTCGGAGAGCACGTTAGGCCTTTGGTTCCGGCTGTCATTCGTGGATCTTCGACAGTCGTTCCGGGTCGTCAGAAGGCCGAAAGTCTGAGAATCAGTCTTACCAAGGGGTATCGTATTACCCTGTAACTGGGTTGTGGAGGTCAGATAGGCAGTCGCTCCATGTAAAATACTGGTATTCAGTTGCATCCGGTGAGACTGGAAGCCGACCCCAACGTAACTGGAATAAGGCTAGGCAGATGATGGGGTTTCATGACTTTGTAGATGGTAAAGCTAAAACCTACATAGGTTTATAGTTCAAGATACTTCAAAAGACTAAGATTCGAGAATAAGAACCAGGTTGGCATAGACTCAATAATTTTATCATGACTCCGTAAATATTTTTAAATCCCAAATTTTAAGGTCCCAAAGCAAGCAAAGCACGCAACCCACATAATCTATAGATTTGTTGTGTTAATACATAGGTATTTCTTGCAACCTTATTTCTTGTGTCATATTGTACTTCTGTTTATATAGTTTGAAACCACATAATTTTTATTTTTATAAGTTTTGTTTAATTTCGTTCTTACCTTAAGTTGTCACTTTATTTGAGAATGCTGGTTCACCTGTTATTGGCAACTGTATAAGTTCATGACTGTTATTACTTTTATTTGATATTTTGTATACATAAGCTGTTGGTGTACCTTTATAAATAAATAAATAAAAAAAAAGAAAACTTGTTTTTTGAAACACGCTGCCAAAAACAATATTATTTTTGAGGGTCCAATAAAGTAAGAAACAAATGCATAGCTCAAAACATGCGATAAGTATATTTTATAGACTCTTAACACACAAGCTCTTTACGCGGCGATATCGCGAACCATATTCGTCTATGAATATGAATTTCACTCGTAAAACTCATAACTTTCATGACTAAAAATAGCCGCACGAATATCTCCAGTAACATAAATAGATCCTTACATATTAGGAATGCAAATATACGATCTTACAACCTCCTTGAGACTAGATTTTCTGCAGCTCTGAAATCAATATGGTAACGAGGCTGATAAATCAGCAACAGTTAATATAAGGTATGATATTCCATGCGCGTGCGACCCGACCCTGCACTGTATCAGGCACAAGGCCAGTTGCAACAGACACAATATGTAATACCTACGTTATTACGAGAGAAAAGCTCCAAATTCAATTTGGGGAGATGCCAAAACCTTGTTTGGTTGTTTATGAGTTTTTTTGTTGACAAGTAATGGCACGCGGTTTCAATAAAAAGAAAGAAAGAAAGAAAGAAAAATAGATTTATTTGTCACAGAAACACGTGCACATAAAAGCTATGGGTAATTCTTATAAATAATAAAACTAAACAGACTTACACAGAAAGACACAGAACATATACATATAGTCGGCAACTGCACGCCGTGACTGTGACAAGTAGGATTCCACTCAGCATGATGCTGTGCTATAGCAAAGCGCTGATTTTCAGTGGTCACCCGAAAGGTGGTGGTGGTGGTGGTTTTCAGTGGTCAAGACAGGATTAAGTCATATTTTTCGGGGACTATTGTTGCCTTTGACTTATGTATAATACGACAGGTTCATGTTAGGATCCAAGGACCGCTACGAAAGTTAGTTAAAGAGTTGAAGTTGTTATGATACCTATTATAATGTGAGGATAATTAAGGATGAAGTGGAGGGACAAAAGATCATGAGGAACTTAACCTGTTAAGCCCAGCGCGACACCGATTCGGAGTCAAACAATAGATAATCTATCGTGTCTCATTAGCTGTCCTTGACCAATTAAACAAGAAAGAAAAAAGAGGGGGAGGACAATCAAACTTGTGACTGTTTTAGGCAGTTGCGTCACCCGACAAAACCACCATGTTGGCATGGCGATCACGAACAAATTATTTCGAGGAAGCCTTTCCTCTTTAATAAAATAATTTGTTCGTGATCGCACAAGCCTTTGTTTCATACTTATTTTGACTGTGTAAAGCATTACAGGATAACATATGATGCATACTCTACGTATGCATATATATTCAGCATTTCTGTTGTGAATAGTAGACGTGACGTGAGAAGTAGAACCGTTTTGTTCAATGGCTTAGCTAAGTCACGCTTCAACGCCTATGCCTCATTCATATGCAAACCGCCTACTAGTGCTTAGTTTGTAATTATTAATTGATGATGTTGGCTTATCGCCAATATTGGTTCACGCGTATGTTGGTAGTCGCCATCCGTCGTTTAAAAAGTGTGTCGTCAATTTTATAACATTTCTATCTTTCTGTCGGATTCAATTCTTTTTAAAGATTAGCTGTATTTTCTTTTTTAAATTAATTATTTTGAAACCAAGATGAAATTAATTTTCTCTATTTTTTAATAATTCACTGATGTAAAACGCATGTTTTGGGAAATTTTATTTTAGTTGTAATTTTTATGTCTTCGGTTATTTTAGAACAGCGTTCTGGCCGTTGTCATCCATTAATTGACCTATTTCTGGTTTTCAACGAAGTATCCAAATTTCATCACAATATAAACTGACACCTGCTAGAATCCTTTATTTATGTCTAACTACATTAATTATAGTTATGCGAACTGTAGAAACACATGGCAATTTATTTAAAATCTCTTTTCCTTTCTTCTCAGATGTGCCTCACGGAATGGATAAGACTACGCGACTCCGTTGGTGGGCGCTCCCGAAAGGTCCTAGGCAGAGAAATACCCGTCTGGGTCTGGGAGGCCTACCAAGTAATCGGCGTGTTTCTCTTCGGCTGCGCCTGCCAGCAGCTCACCACCGATGTCGCCAAGTACACTATAGGAAGACTGAGGCCACATTTCTTTGATGTAAGTGTTTTTCATTTGTTCTACGACTTGGCAAGTTTCAAGGAAGTCATGATGATGCCTTCCATAACTCTTGATCCAACGGACGCCAGTAATTCATTCTGCTAGCCAGACTTGACATGTTCCAGGCCAATGCAAACGAGGCTTCAGTAGGCCAATAAACCAGATTCAGCATTAGCTACTGAGCGATGGACTTTGTCGAGCTTCTTGAAAACATAATAGAAAATCATAGATTTACGTACTCATAACAAAAATTAGACACGGTGCAAACTTGTTTTGCAGTTTACAAATTACTGTGAGTGTAACACCACCCGTACCTTACCTTATATGGTTTTATAAATATTAACTTAACATTTATTGTGGACGTGTTATACAAAATCATAAATGTTAGTATGCCTACATCGTAAATCAATAATGTTGAAAGTTTTGTCAATTTCGTATTTTACGAGTTCGGTCGTCTTTTTCCTCTTTAATTTCCTGTTTGTTTGATCCCTATTTTCCTTTTGGTAAGTTTTAGCTATCGCGCTTCCCAGTTGGATACAGTTATATTCCGTAATGCGGTACAGTATGGGGTTATTTGTATTTTATACCACTATCTATGCTTTGAAAAAACCCAGAGGTTTTTTCCAGTCATAAGTCCATTCAGCTAGACCTCCCACACTACTTTTAACAATTCCTATTCTTTATCAATTTCACGCTTATCAAAAGCTAATTTCCCCTTCAAGTAAACATTACCACGCGCAAGTTATAACATTGAACAGTCGCGACAAGGGAAATATTGTGTTTTCATTGTTTTCTGCGATTACGACACGTATAGCTAGGTTGAACGTGCAGGCTTCCACGTATGTTTGTAATTCTAAATAAATACAAGATATACATACTCGTAATTTGTACTTGGAGATTAGAGCATCATGTATGGTTACCTAGATTTCACTCATGAATTCGTATTACATGTACCTATGTATAGTGCTTATCATATTTTCCTCCCCTAAGCACATTTTATTTTGTTAGTCTATCTTTTTGTGATTTTTTTCTTACGTTAAACGTACACTTTGTACATACAGGGCCAAAGTATAAACCAGGAGGACTTTTTGAATCATAATATAAATCTAGTTACACTCTTACAAGTTGTTAACAGTACGGCAACAGCAGTGATAGGTGTGACCGTCGGACTGCCAAGTCATAAGTCTCGAGTTCGAACCCAAGCCACGCACCTCTGACTTTGCGGATTCATGTGCGCATTGTATAATTATCACTTCCTTAGAAAATGGTGAAGGAAAACATCATGAGGAAACCGGCATGCCTGAGACATATTTCTCGACGGCATGTGAAGCCAAATCAGAAGCCCATGGGCGGCACAAAAACTCTGACACCAGGTTAGTCACGAACCACACGAAAAAGAAGTAACAGTAATGGCAAACAACGAGCTTATAAAGGCTTATCACCTACTAACTGGCTCAATAGGTCAGCATTGAATCTATAATCTTTATTCTTATTCATTGTAATAGAATAGGTATTTAACTGCTAAGGCGCCATGATAAGATCTGTTCATTTTATGTTTTTCCTTGCCTCTCAATAAAACGACGTGGAAAGAAAATGTTTGAACAACTGTTTCAGCTCCTGCTTCTCTTCTTGTTATGGCTGGTCCTAAGATTGAGGTGTTCCATAAACGCTTCGCTTTCGTGTCTAGAAATAAACTATGATCAAGTAGGCTCTCCCATATTGCGTGATGTCACTACACCATCAGCTTCCCGTTTTCCTCTTTCAGTTTGCAGATATACGATATAGATACCCTTATTTGGGTAGAAAGTAACCGTATCCAGGTCGCCAAATATATTAGCTTCCAAGAAATATATTTAAAGTCATACTTTCTTTAAATTACGTATTCTATAGACGATTGTTCTGTCACTTACTCATGATTACGACGAAGTACAAGGAAATCAAAATATTTTAGTTCAACTTAAGTGACCACTGCGGAATTATTAGTCAGTGAATAACATTGAAGCGTATAATTTCTTATGTGTGTAATGGTGAATAACATATAACAACAGTGAATAACATAGAACATAATTAACATTGAAGCGTACAATTTCTTAAGTGTGTAATGGTTCGGTTTCTTGGTGACTTGGATGTTATGCCTACGAATTTTAAGGCTGTGGCGTAACTAGTAGAACAGTAGAACTAACCAAACTGTTCTGTCTGCTTTAAAAATCATGAATTCATGAGACTTACATTCGTATTGCTTATTTGTTGATGACCATGTTCCTCTTTTACCACTCTTTCAACTAATGTTCTTACTTAAAGCGATGATGCGTCAACTATTCAGACTCTTTTATAACTTTTTCACGTCCGAAGCTCCGAAGTTATTTCATAATCAGCCCACAGTTAAAACAGAATCTATAACAAAACTTTACCCAAGCGTTGCCACGAGCCCGCCACTAACAGAGATATTTTTATCCACTCGTAAAACAATTACAAATGGTCGTTAAACATTTAGAAAATGGATATTTACGGCTTCTGCGCAACACCGGTGACGGTTTACTTAATGGGTGTGGTCAAAAACCGTAACATCGTTATTAGTTACACTATATCTTGGAAACACGTGTTAATAGTAGAGATAATTATGACTTATTTTTATAATCGTCGTGAAGTTGTTTTTATTTCTTTGATACTTATTTTTGGATTGACGGAAACGATTATGTTTGGTTTCTTTATGGTTTTCATTCATAATATCGAATACTTTCATTTACTAGAAAAAAACATGTTTAGGTAAGAACAGGGACTACTATCTATACATTAGAAAATTATTATACAACTAGTAAGCACTACCTATATTAAATAACTAACTATACAAACACACTTCTTCATTTGTTTTTTCTTCAGAACCGAACGTAGTAGTTTGATTATGACTAGAATTATGGGCTAAGTTATCTGTGTCACCTGGAGAGATAGTTAGTTAAAAAAAAAATGGCCGTCATGGGGACTGCCGACAGAAACGAAAACTTATCGCTCAACGCGCCTAGAAGGTTTGACTTAAATTTAACTTCACCCACTGCTACTACAGTATGTCGACGCGGGCATGGGCATACCAAAAAACGTTCAACGCGCCTAAAGAAGTTTTCAGTTCAAAAATGGTCTCAATTGAATATTATTTAAATAATTAAAATTCTTCCTCAATTGAACTCTGGCAACATAATTTTAAATATGACAGATTTCTCGCAAAACTCCTGTGTATTTGCATCCTAAAATCCTTGTTCGGGTTCCGTTAAAACTATTTAAACATATACAAGCAAAGCCAAAGCTTGGAATAAAACAATATAACCAACACCGTATGACTACAAATCCCACACAAGTTGCAAGTCAATTGAGGAAACAGCTCATTACAGTGATTGTAAGCAGTGGACTAGTAAATTGCTACTATTCGAGCTATAAACCAACATTTAAGTACGGAATGCCCGTAACTGCGAGCTAACTGAATGGGGCTATATTGCTTGGTAAACTGTTTACTTTAAGCAGTTAAAGTGTTAATGTTAGGATAGCCACATATAATTTGGTTATGGGGTCTCTAGTTAGTTAAAAGGTCTGGTGATATCTTCCGGTTTGTGTAATACTGCATTTGTTTCCTGATTTCCATGGTGCTCGTCATTATGATTTACTGTATTATAAGATTCTGCACGGCCTACGATCTCCTAGATAACGGTAGTTCAGTTAGCAAAGACTTGCATATTATCTTCTGCTTTCATCAAATTATGCAGCGCCGTTAATTTCACAAGTCCCAACTTGTCCTTCTGTTCCGTGCTCTGTCCGAATTATTAGGAATATTGCAAGTCCAGCTGCATTCATTTATTTCTAAGAACCGCGATGAACGTTAATTATTCTAATGAATGCATATTCTGATTCGTAATTTTTCACGTTATCAAAATTATCAGATCTCACAATTATCAATCAACTAGGTGTGCCCCGCGGTTTCACCCGAATAAGTCTCGGTCCCGTGGGAATATCGGGATAAAAAGTATCCTGTGTTAGGACAAAGGATACTTTAACGGATCCCTGGATTAGGATCAGGTCATGGTCTAGCCATGTGCCAAATTTCATCCAAATCCGTTCAGCCGTTTTCGGGTGAAAGCGTAACAAACAAACTTACTTTCGCATTCATAATATTTGTTAGGATTAGCCTCAAATTATACCGCAGATTTCAAAACGCAATCTTGAATGCACTATTAGAGTCATTAAGTGAATACGCATCCATGCACTTTGTATAATTCGTTTGACCTCAACGTTTATCTAATTAGACCCACTTGAGAATCGACGTATCAATTAGCTTGCGAAATTGCTTGTCAAATATAGACTACTTAAGGACAGCTGGTTCAGCCGTATTTGCATTAATCTGGGGTGGGACCTAGCTGGGATGGCCTGGTTTGAAACTAAAGGACTTCGCAGTTCTGTATGTATTGAGAACGACTTCGAAGATTTTAGTCAGGGAGTTTTCATATCTTAGCGTCCATTCGTCTCAACTTTAACCTTGCAAAAAATGGAAAAGCCCAAATGAGTACACTGATAATTAGAAGAAGTTACAGATAGCATTTCCAATTCTGAAGTAAAATAATCCGAAGAGAGATTGTAGGTAAATAGTTTTCTTTCATGACATAGATCGCCTCTTTTACCTAATCAGTTAATAGCATCTATACTCGTGGCCTACAGTCAGGTCATAGATCCTATGTCCTCATCATGTCTATATTTATCGTTTTATGTCCGTTTTATAGCATCGCGATTATGTAACTGATAAACCATTATTTTGTCTCTTATGGCGCTACTATTTCCGAAGTTATTGCATTGAATAATGAATGATAGTAGATTATTCTGCTCAATTGTCAAAGCTCAAGTATAGAAAGGTAAAGTAGCGTATCTGCCTCACCGTAAGCTCTCCACTAATGAACACAAAAAAAAAAAACTCCATCAATACGTTCAATAAGAAATTGATAACAGTAATAAAGAACTCTGTAACCGCTAAACCTTCAAAATCTTCAGCATTTAACATTTCAAACAACACATCTCAATCACATAATCTTGAACAATTTCTAATTACGGATCCTCCAACATAAATTTCACTTAAGCTGGGTACTGACCGGCGTTACGGGGCGTAATGTAACGTGTTACACAGCGAGCATTCATGCAGTCAGTACGTCGTGTTACGGGAAAACCAGCAAGCAACGAGCCGCTCGTTGCTCGCTTTGAGTGCTCCACCCGGCTGTCGGTTTTTTGGCGAATCCTTTGACTGTTACGCGGTTCAGTCAGTACGCCGTTGCGACTCGTCACGAGCGCACATGATCACCCGTTATTCCTCTCGTAATTATATCAAGTTTCAAGAAGCATGGAGTGGAATAAAGAAAAAACTTTGTATTTTATTGAAAAATACAAAGAAGAAACACTGTTGTGGAACCCAGCTCACCCAGAGCATTATAACAAATTAAAGAAAGAAGACGCTTGGGATAGATTGGCTTCGTTACTCGACAGCGAAAGAGAAGCCTGTAAAAAGAAAATGACAAGTTTACTGGCATCATTGAGGAGGGAAAAACAGAAAACTAAACAATCAACTGGTACTGGAAAAGGTACGTAATTATTTATTAAGTTTAACGCGGGTTATAGTAGGGGGGGGGGGTGGAAATTAGTGAGGGAAGTAGGTGTTTCCAAGCTAGTGTGGGGAAAACAATATAAACTCGGTATTAATCTGTATAGTGCTTCTTTTTATTTAAAATAATTCAATATTAATTACAAATTAAATTTCAGGTGCAGATGAAGTTTACCACAGCACTTGGTTCGCTTACAAATCCATGTTATTTCTACTGGATAGAAATACACCTCGTGACACAACAGATACTGTAAGTCCATTTTAAGCATAATTTTCTTGCCAACTTACAGACCCTTGCTGAATACAGTATTCAGCAACTTCATTACGAATATTGTGAGCAGATGTTGTAGCCCTTCGCGGTCTTATTTGCAAGGGTAACATACTAGTCATATCATTGTTACCTTCTCTCCAGTTTCCTAATCTGACCTGGCCGTTCAATTCTTCGTCAAAACTACCTGCAGGGGTATATACATGAGCATTATTACCTTTTCTTAAAAAATTGTGGAGAGATGTTATTGCTGTTACGACAGATGTCGCGGTTTTCGGTTCTAACAACATTGGTTTCCGCAAAACTCTAAACACTGCTGACAATATGCCGAACACATTTTCCACTACTCTACGAGCTCTGCAAAGTCGGTAGTTATATATTCTTTCTTTACAACCACGTTCATGATATCCTGCATATACTTTCATCATATTTTGGGAAAGAGCAAAAGCTTCATCGCCAACGAAGTAAAATGGAATTTCTTCTGTTCTTGCTGGCAACGCAGTGGGCTGAGGGAGGTTTAGTGCATTATTTTTTAGTTTTTCGTTTAAAACACAGTTGTTGAAAACTCCTCCATCAGATATTCTTCCTTGACACCCAATATTTACATACAAAAAGTTATATTTCGCGTCAACAACTGCCAGTAATACGATGCTGAAGAAACCCTTGTAATTATAAAATTCACTGCCACTGTTGATCGGTGATTGCAGTAAAATATGTTTACCGTCGATTGCACCTAAACAATGTGGAAAATTCCACAAAGTGTCATAGTCATTTGCTACAACCAGCCATTGCTCCGGTGTTTCTGGCGTCTGAAATAATAATTAATATTTATTTTCAGCTACGTGGACATGAAGGTGCTTCAGAACAACTGCCTGATGATTGCCCTCCGTCTGCCAAAAAAAGCGACAATGATTGCCCTCCTCCTCCAAAAAGGAAGAAATCAGTAGCCCCAAGCCCAGAAGAGATAATGGTATCTACTTTAAATATATTAAAAAAGAGAACCGAGCAAACGGAGGCAACTTCGCACAGACCTGACGAATGTGAAGCCTATGGTATGTTTTTGGCAAATAAATTACGATCTTATTCAAAGACAACAAAAATACATGTGCAGCATTATATATCAAATATATTGTTCAGTGCTGATCGCGGAGAGTATGACTATGTTGGAAATGGAATGAACAGCTACAGTTATTCAGGCTACTCTACACGACCAACAACTTCCAGAGCCTCATCGATGCCACAGACCGAAACTCCTGCATCAAATACGTCCCATCAAAATGACTATGAGCCACAGCAAAGCCCTGAAACTCCTGCATCAAATACGTCCCATCAAAATGACTATGGGTCACCAGCTATGAGTGAACAATTTATGTCAGAATTTGGTGATTTAATTTAATTTGATATGTAATGACTACATTTTCTGAATTAATACATACATAATACATACCTTTACATATTCTTTTAATGCTCCAATAAAGGCTTCGCTGACCTCTTTCACTATAAATCCTATTCGTTGTTTTGATATCTTGAAAAGATATTGCATACTAGTATAGGAATCTCCTGTAGCATAAAAACGAAGCGTTAGTGCTAACCGTTCCGTGACACTGATAGCTTTTCTATAATTTGTATCGTTTTTATGTACTTTTGGCCCAATTAAATTCAATAGTTCTTCAAAATCAATCGGAGACATGCGTACAAAGTTTTTATACTGTCCAGTAATCATTTGGTTTTTTAATATTGCTATCAATGACAAACCACCACATACGCCTCTATTTTTAAATAAGTTTGATGTCCAGTAACGTTTTTTCTTTTTCTTCACTTGGATGAAACAATAACTAAGTAGAATCAAAGTTCCCAATACGTCCTCGCTGTCGGCCATTTCGGAGTGAACTGGCGGCGACGGAGCACAGAGTTTTGACGAGCATGTTACGTCGATTTTAAGGACACTGCGTAACATGCTCGATGAGTAACACGCTCGATGCGAATGTTACATTACACCTTGTAACGTTGGTCAGTACCCACCTTTAAGTACGTCCTTAAATTCAAATTCTAAATGATCTTGGACTTCACAAAGCCCAGTAACTTAGTGAGTATATTTCGCCACAAATCTGCAGAAATCCCTAGCGTCATCTAAATGATTCCATGTTAAGCTTCGCGATGTCCACTCTATATTTACTTTACACTCTCTTATGACGTTTTGTAGTCTGGGTGGTTCTTGTAAATAAGCTTAGAAACATAAGGGTCTTCGATTTGTCCGCGTCCGATCACCCTCTCTAAAAATGTTCAGTATATGGTGATATCGATGTTGATATCGCCATCATCAACTTCTTCCTTTAGCCCAATATATTATGTAATGTTGGCGCAGTACGTTTTTTTATTAGGTACATCTCTATGTAGCGATGCTTTGTCCTTATTCATTATTTGCTTTCCATACTCAGAAAAGTGGGTTAGTTCAGTTTTGTCCTTATTTTCCTTAAACTTTAAGAGTTTGCCATTTCGCACAGTTAAGTTAATTTCTCGCTTGCACGTTTCTTCTAAATTCTACGAAGCTTGTTAGAGGTTCTGATTGGTGTAATTATTAATTGATAGATTGTTGAATTGGTGCTAAATACCGGTGCTTGATTGGAGAACTAATATTTGTATTTCTTGGAGTTAATTCAAGATCGATTAAAATTGACGCAGCTGCTCTATAATTGACTACTAGGTATTTAGGGTAATTGTTTATTACCTCTATAAATAATCAATATAAGTGCGTACTTTTACCGTTGGTAATAAAACTAAAGTGATTAGCCCTGATATTTTAATGGTGATTATAAATTAAAACATCTTAGCTTATCATTTCTTTTCGTCGTCTTCATATTGGATTTTTTTCATTCGTCTTCACGTTTCATGATTATTCTGATCCAATTATTTAACAATTAATTCTATAGTGTCAACATCCATTAATTTTATTTTAATAAAGTTCAGGTTTTTCTGTAAAACGGCTTTTGTTGTAACATTTCTATCTTCTAGACACAACTTCTGCTACAAAAAAATATATTATATCCATCTTCTTCTCATTAAGGTTCCGGAAATATTTTTGCTAGCTTGTACGAGTACTCTACAACCTTATCCCGTATGTTTCCACATCTAAGTAGCTGCCGGTATAAATAATACTTATGCGGCTACGCGCTTCACCGCCCGCAACCGTGTGATTTTGACTTATTGGCTGAGCACAGACGGCATACAGTCTTCGTTACTAACGCTTTGGCTTTGGGCAATTCCGTTTACTTTCGGCTTATGACTAAACATCGTGAAGAATAGACTTATAACTACTGTATCATTTATAAACTAAGCAGATTAGGCATAGATTGACGTCATATTCCCACAGCTGGTCTTCCTCAAACTCTTTTTCCAGCCTTCTGTGTTGCTTTTGTTGCATCATGGACAATGAGTCGAATAAGTGACGTTTTAAATTGATATTGCAAAAACTTTGACACCCCTGCGATACATTTGAAATCTCATAAGCTTCATATCGAAGTTCATATTATTTAGTTGGTACTAGCTTCTTCCCGCTTCTTCTTTATAGTATAGATTTTCATATTATTTATTATTTTCCCAAGCCATTCAATCTGTGCCGTTAGTTATAGAACGCTTTAGCCAAGTCTTAATGCCTACACTCAAACGAGCTTGATCAATCAATATGTCTATCAGAATGTCGGATTTAATGAAGTTTCAAGTTTGTCTTCATAATGATTAATTGCTTTTAATAATTTTAGTTGAAACTTTATTTCCTCAATTAATTTATTGGGTTTATAAATCTTTGGTTATGGGCGGTTATGAATGATAGTGTTAGTCTAGCGAAATAGAACGGGTCATGGGAAATCGTTATGAGATTGAGTCTAGAATCTATTGATGAATATGAAGAGAATAATTATGCACCATGTTGAGTAATAGTTCCCTTGATCGAAATGGTAAAAGGAACTTTTATTGCTCTATCAGCATCGGGTACATATGGTGGTAAATGCACGGTGTATTATAAATAGTTAGATATTATTAATGGAAATGAATGATGAAACAAAATCTAATATGTAAAACTACCTTATTGAAGAAATTAAAAAAATGTTATCAAAAGACTTAATTTCATTTCATCTCATCAAGCGTCGATAATATTAGAAACCAATTTAGTAACAAAAGGATAACAAGAAATCGTATTAGTAACGGCAAAAAGGGTTAACACAAACAAGGGTGCGTTTGAAACGGTTCACGCATGACCGGTGACGTGTGACACTGCGCCGGCGCTGGCAAAACGATATGTCTGATGTGACGTGCTGTTATTTTTAGATGGGGTTTGATTTTATTGAGAATTAGTGTTACCGGTTCGAGCATTTTTGTATTGTTTGGGTATTTCCTTTCATTCATTGTTTATATCCTGTTAGATCGTTGTGAAAAAGTTATCAAGGACCTATAGATAAGTGAATATTAATACTTTAAGAATAACATCAAGTGTCCCTCGGCAATATTAATGATATAATTAAAAAGCAAACCACGCAAGTAACTCACGCGGTCTCTTTATGCATAAAGCGTCGTAAATAAATATTTTTTAAATATCGCAACAGACGCACGTTTGCATTACCATCTCTATGCTCTTTTTGTAATAAAATTGCCAACGTGATCGGAAACTGTTTGGCGGTAATACTTTGTTATTAAATTCTTCAATATATGTATATTCTTTTTAATATTGTGTCACGTACCATCGTTCCCCTAACATGCCATGCGTAAACAGCTACCATATGGGCTTAAGAGTAGTTTTATCTATCCAAAAAAAAAACACCTCTTCAAACCCACTTAAATGAAAGAGAGTGACTCTCATTTAACAGCTAGCACTTGGAGCTTCATCATTGTCAAGTACGGTTTTGTTTGTCACAGTGTCTTTTGTGTCCTCTTTTGGAAAACGTCCATCGTCATCTCCAATAACATTTATTTCCTGAATCCGCTTGTCAGTATGCGTTTCGGTTTCACTTTGATGTGTATTTAGGTAACGTACATCGTTTAAATGTGTCGTGTCATTTGGTTTGCTTATTTTTATGTCACTTTAAATTACAATGATTTGCGAAAGTGTTTGTTGTGTTAGAGGTACGATCTGACATGATTTAGGCGAAAGCTGGAGTAATCTTAAAATATATGCCTCTCTAGGGAGTTGAGTAAGACGTGATGCATCTTTATTGCTGAATGGAGAGACGTTATAGCCTATATCAATTTAGTTGTCTCAAGAGATTTAAATATTGGTTTGTTATAAAAAGATTCGTGTGCCGCGTTTTGTATTAGATTATTATGCGTTTGCAACTGATAGATACATTTATGATTGCCTACTCAGATAAATCTGCTCTTTATGTTTTTGGCACAAACAAAATATTTTACAAAATTCTCCTTTACATCCCCCATTTCTGACTTTAACTCCAAAACCGCAAATCATTCACGCAATACAAATCCTTCATTTCATTTCCTTTTCGCATCAATTTATCCCTTAACATCTCGAGTAGCATTTACCTTGGGACTATAAAAAATATTTTATTTTAACTCTTTACTCCTTGACAAATGTCTGCGGCGTCTGGCAATCCTGCGCATCGTCCTGTTTTAGTTTATTATAAGATATTCTTGGACGCGAGCTGTACAAATTGTTGGAGGTTTAAGATTTATTAGCCTTCCATATTTTATTTTCGTCAACTATAACTTTGGTTACAGTAATAAATCCACTAAGGATCCTCTTCAGTTCAGATTCATTCTGATATTTTGAACTCATTAAGAACGAATTCATGTAATTATTTGTTTAGATAATTAAGATGCAGTTAATATAAAAGTTTCGTTTGCTGTAATTTGTATCCGAAGTGAAGAAACTCGACAACGGATTTATTGATCGAAAAATAAAATCCGATCATGAATCCTCGTCGTTAAAATAGATTTTATAAATATTGGCCGTTGGTTTATTTTCTCTAAGAAATACGATACCATCGCAAATACAGTTTAGTGGTTTCGACGTGGGTGGTATGTTATGAGTTCCTTTTGTAGTTAGTCAATTACAATAAAAAATATTATTATTGACATACTTACATATTCTAATTGGATATTTTTTAACCAATCACTATCAATTATCCAACTTGTTGTAATTGTAACACGGATATTGTGCCTAATAATCAGTTTACTGGTTTCAATCATGAAACTGAAACAATATTGTAAAACTGTGTTAATAATTATGTCCATGTAGTTTATCACCTTAAATCGTAAATGTCAGCTTGTATTAATACAACACGTCTTTCTATTTGTTTTCTTACACTTATGTTTTATACCTTTTTGATGTTCGTAAATTCGATTAATTTCTACTTTCACAGCAACTTTATCTTTAATTTGCATATTAAGTGTTCCTTTTATTATTTTTTTTGCATTTTAATTATTTTCTGTAAAATCGTGAAATTGTATTAGGCCATTTCTCCGCATTCTCCGATTTGATAGCATATGAGTAACTATTAAACTAACGCGTGTTGGCATGGCCTGCCAGTTTAATACTTAAACCATAAACAATACTAAAGCATTGATCCCTATCGCTATGGTAGTTATTTGTATCGATTCGCACGTTCTTATCGATTCGGTTAGTAATCTTGAACCGTGGTTCATTTTACGCTCGATCGATATTTTTATATCGAATAGGTCATGTGCCACATCCTTATTTAGTATTGTTATGAATTATGATTTGTCGATAAAGATAAACAGCCTGTGTGGTAATAACTGGTAGGAGACTTATGTACAGAAACTACCTACGAGTACATAGTTATGGTTATGCCATAGAAACATTATGCTTCGTATAGCATAATCAGCCTAATTTGTTCCCACCGCTGGGATACAGGCCTCCTCTCTATGCTCCTCTCCTGTAATGCTTCGTTTTTAATTGTTGAAACCTTTCTGGGCTCCATCATGCCATCTCTAAACCAAAGTCTCACTAGTTACTATCGGTGCTTTTGTTCCCCAATTTATAAAATTGGAAATGTATCAAAATCTGCATTCCATATCATTAATATTTTTGTTTATTAGGATTTTCCGTCAGGAATTTGTCAGCAGCCCGGAATCTGGACTTGTGCCCGGTAGATGGCGATAGACTCGCCCCCTTTTACATGGGACTTTAACATGGGAGCGAAAAGTGGGTGTACTATAGGTAGCTCTGCCTAAACCTACGGAGAAAACCAATCGTGGCTCTATTAGTTTCTATTTAATTCTGCTTTTCACACCCAATAAAAATAACCAACATCACCTCTAACTCCCCTTATTTAAATTTAAGCCACATCAGGTCATCTTTCCGTAAGTATAGTATGCGCGGCCGCATTACATTAGCGGCGCGTCTCAAACGATCAATTAGCGCTATCTAGCCGCCGACGATTGAAACGCCATCTGAATTTACGTGTGGTGCAAGGTAGAAAAGACACGCGAAATACCTAAAACTTTTTTAATTAAAATTATAACTGTTGGCCAATCTAGTAGTTTTTTCACCAATATAAAATTAAATTATCAGGAAGTAACATATGCCATATTTTATTCCCTTATGAAAATTACAATACCGTATCCCAATGTATCAAAAATTTGCCTATAAAAGTCACGATTTAACGTGTCCTGTGAAAACTGTTAATGATACTTAAAAATAATGTACTACATATTTATAGTACTCATCATTACCCACAAAAAAGTCCGCGGGATATATGTCTAACTATTATAGTTAAGTCACAATAACCGTTTTCGTTGATGATGCGCGATGATCTCTGGAACTGCCAGTCGGATTTGAAAGATTATTTTTGCATTTTATAGCCCAATACTTGAGAAAGGTGCAAGGCTATTTAACATCACGCTACGATCCTTGGGAGTCCAGAAAAAAGAAAAAGTCAGTAAGAACGCTAAGCGAAAACGAAGTTATTGCGCGGGCGGGCGATGCGATGCGACGCGATGGGTCCTAGGGGCACGCGGGCGATGGGATGGGTCGAAAATTCACGCGCCCGAAGTCGCGGGCCGAAGCTAGTTATATATAATTTTAATATTAAATTTGTATTATTTACTTACATAAACCTTCCGGAATAAATTCTCTAAGTGATTGTGAACACCGCATCAAAATCTATTGCGTAGACACATAGACAGACACGATAAGCGACTCTAATTTATAATAAGTATAGATTGTCAATCTTCCTTCTTAGATAGTAACAACGCCTTATTAATCAGTCTTATTAAAGTTCACGAATATTTGGTTTGAGTTGTGCTACTATTTCTTTTCATGTTTAACATGTTTTTCCTATTTGCTTGCCATTTTAGCTTAGTTAAATGCTTGAATTACGATAGCTTCTACCAGTGATGATACTAAAGTACATTCAAAATTCCCTGAGCAAAGAGCTCTTATAGAACCATTGCTAATTGGCTATAATATGTTTTTTGACAAATGAGCTTTGTTCAAATTTTGGTGTTCAATAAAGCTATGTTTGCATTACAGTTTGAGTTATTTTAATGTAGCTAGTGCCGAGACGAGAGTAAAAAATTATCTTGCCTTATCTTTAATAAATAAATAAACTCTGTTCCTAATAAATCGCTCGTCGCTTATTGTTTGCCTCCATCATCCAGTTAATTGGATTTGTTTTGTAACATGAGTTTGTAATTGAATCGAATCGGTAACGAATGTACGCATCGTACCACTTTGTTTTAACTCGTACCAGATTTGGTAATGTCAACCGTGATGAAGGGCTTTTAGAAGTAAAAGAATTACAAATTGTAGGTTAAGTGTTTACGTCTGGTTGTTATTGTTGATTTATGCTTAATTTATATGAAAATGTATGAAATCTTTACATGTTACTAGTTTGTTATCAGACAACCTATGCTGTAAAAGCCAACTGAACAGTTTAGGTCAGATTCGAAGCCGTAAGACCATAAAAGGTACCTACTTACATACATAGGTAGCATTTTATAAATAAATACAAGTGCCTTATAAATACTACTGACATCACGGATCTCAATCAATAATATAGGATATGTAGGTATTTAAATGGGAATGTGCAAGATGTATTATTATCGTTGTTATTGAGTACTATTTAAATATTTACATACATCTTAGCGCCATTTAGGCGTCGCGCATGTCATCTACGTTAAAAATAGCATGTACATCATAGGTATTTTTGTATGAAATAAATGTAGAAATAAATATTGCATTACATACTTAGCTACCTACTATTTTTCCCCTTTACGTTTCTTAGAACTCCTTATTTATGGGATATATCATAGCAAGGTATTTGAAAGCATGCTTTAAGATGTGAACTTTAATACCTACGTCACATAATCTCTGAAAAATCTTAACAATTTAATCAGATAGGAATAGATGCTTTCCTGTAATCTCTTCAAATTCGAGAGCTTGACAATCTGTCAATAAGCCTCGTTCCATCTGTCTGAAATCACCACAAAATCACATACCATCTCTTTCCATACCCAATCTCTTTAACTCCTTCGCCGCAAGATTGAAGTTCGAATGAAATTCAATGTTTCATCGGTATTATTAAGTTGGTTATCGTAATATCGCGTGGAGTGGCTCGTTGGATGGCGTTTTATGGTCCATTTCGTCCCACGCTTACGTTGGAACAATGTTCAGTGTAAATATGTCCACGAATTACATTCGCTGTCACATTTCCTGGATGATTTTTGCCTTATTTTTCACGCTAAGTTTTGTGGACAGTTGATTGAAGAGGTATTTGTAAAAAGATCAAAGAAAACTCGAAGATCATAACAATTAATGTAACATACTAAATGAAGCTTCCATTTTTATGAGAAAATGTTTTACTTTATTTTTTCTAAATATATTTATCATTTAAAGGTACCTATGCTCACTTTGTTCAATATGTTGATACGTTTGTTTGACTGTGTTTTTTTTCAAGAATTTAAGTGAGAAGCATAAGTAAACTTTTTCATGATTGAAAGTGCAACAATTATGAATTCGTCTCAACTTAAACCGTTCTTCTACTCCCTTGTCAGGACGACCTTTGCGATAACAACTCATTTTGTTGTAAAACTACATCGATCACTTATTAGTGATCGATGTATAAAGAACTTATTAGTGATCGATGTAAAACTATGACTCAGTCAGCTAGTTTGGTAGAGAAGATGTCTTTCCTCATAAGGCTGTGCTGGATGCAATTGGCTTTAAAACTGGTAATGGGTCTTTGAATGAAATCCAATTGTTATTACAATGGATATCATTCAAATACCCACCACCAGTATAATTTGTTTTGCTTTGTTTTTGTTTTATGTATTCAAACTGAATACAGTTTGAATACATAACATAAAAAGAATTAAACGGTACCCTATGTATGTTATAAAGTTTTCCGTTACACACTTCAATATTATGTCTTTTACATCTCCATATTAAAATACAAAACAATAAAACGCCAATAGCCTCCCACTTTAATCAATTATAAATACTCCATTTATATTCCAAGTCGCCTTAAGTGATTAATACTTGAACACGTACAAGAAAACATGTATTTTTCTTGTTTCTCAATTTCTGGAAGACCACAAGTTGTGCATAATAATGCGGGCTACACACGATGAGGACCGGGCGGTAGGATCTGCAGTGCTATTCTGTAATAATAACACCGTGAAAACTTAAGTGAATTGAGCTTGAAGTGAGCTGTCAATAGTGTCATCCCTGGCACAATGTGGAATTAGAGCTCACTTCACCTAAGGTTACACGGTGAGATTTGTACAGAATAGACCGGCTGCACTGACGACACAGCCGGATTTAAATGGAGGTATGTTGGCACGTCAGCGGTACCTCTTATGGCGGCCATACAAGCTTCGGTCTTCCGGAGAGGTTTACCTGTACTGATATCCCTTCGCAGTTACACCCGAGTGTATTATCTATGTTAAAGAATAGACCTGTACAGTTGTTGGAACAAACAGCATGACCGTCGACCTGCGCATGCACACCTGCGGGGCAACCATTACCTCTTATAGCAGTATTATTTCAATATTACTACAGCGTGAGAAAGAGATGGAGCTATAAGTCCTGTACAGCAACATCACTTTCCCACTGTGAAGTAATATTATAATAATACTGCTATAAGAGGTGATGGTTGGCCCCCTGTAAAGGTAGACCATAGAGTGCATGACTTACATCATTCCCTTAAACCTCATCAAGCCATTCGGCCATTGAATTACTTGCTACAAACGACTACTTTGGCCTGATAGATTTGATGGGACAGTTTAGATCTCTCCGGCCGCCTCGTCGTGTGTAGCCTCCTTAAAGTTTTCAACTTCTTTAGTAACATTAATATGGATCTCGGATCGATTCTTCCCACAAAATAAGCATGACCATGGGGTATGACGAAGCTATGTTAAATAGTTATTTATATTCTATCGTACTGGTTAATAAAATACGTGTAGTGGCTGTATGCAGAATAGGAATTGCATGATTATGGTTGTCAGAAGTGAACGTTACCGAATTATGTTCATTAACACGTTTTAATAAAATATTTACATTATTATGTTTCTGTTTAAAAATATTTGTGTTTATGTAGATTTGATTGCTTAGAGGTAGTTGGGCGTGTATACATCGACGATATATGGGACTCGGCGTGCACGATCAAAAATATTGAGTGAATTTTCATAGTGCATTAGCACTTACAAATAATTGAGCAATGAAGATTTTCATTGTGTTCACAATTCATTGGGCGAAATTAAACTGTTTTCTTCTATTGTTTTGTTCTGTTTCTATTGTTTTTTCTACAAATAATGTCTTGAATCTTGAGTCTTCAGCCAGACAAAAAATTATATTACAGTACCAAAGTTTCTTAATCGGAGCTCCTGCAGTGCTGGGACTATAATATGCTTATTAAGCAATTTTGTACTTCCTCTTGGTATTCATGTAAGTATTCATATGCTTACCCTTTCGCTGATTAAGTAATTAACTAATTAGGCAAGCAAAAATCTTCACAGCAGGAAACTATGTACCATTGCGTAACTAGACTCCCACTTATGTATGTTACAGGTTATACATAGGGCATAGCCGTTACTTATGTAGCAACAGGTTAGCAAAGAGACCGCCTATGTAACCAGTTAGTAAAGTTAATCTGTAACTTTTAATTGACGGTTTGCGAGATGATAAACTTCTGATTATTTTGGTCTATCTATGTGACACTAATGGTACCTATGTGGTTAGATTCCCCTTCTAGACCATAGAATATTTTTTTTGCTTAGACCATTCTATGTTATAAAGGGAGAACTTATGATGTCACACTGTTGATTATGCAACAATATTTTACGTCCTGAAAACTCACAAACCAAAAGTAGATAAACAGAAAATTTCACACCTATTAAGCATGAAATTCTCTGTATTCACACTTTTTACTCTCTGTGAAGAAATAAATAAAAGTCATTGTAAACTTTAGTCTGTACGTAGGTATATTTCTTCAAAAGATATCCGCAGAATTACCTCTATTGCAATCAATCGTAAAACGACTACGCCAAATTAAAACAATGACCTTAAGACCGAGTCCCGTTATTCCGAATCCGCCCACGTATGAGAATTGCAAACGAGTTTATTGCTCTAGCAAGAATTTGATACTGACGAACCTGTGATAGAATCAATTGAATTATGTATTATTGAAACCACAAAACCAGGTGTTTTAGACTTGGCAAACCTCTGACATCAATAAATGGTCTTCACGAAATGAATTTTAACCCAAATGCAGTTCGCGCATTGATGGAGGACTAAAAAGATAAATTTTAGAATTTAAGAATACAAACCAGACATAAATTGGATATTCAACCATAGAAAGCCCTCAATATATTAAAGGAACAAACACAAACATGATAGTGACAATGTAGGCACTAGATATAAACTTGCGACTAACAAAACGTATTTACAAAGCAGATGTGAGTGGAAACGCGAGGGAGGAGGGGACGTCCCAGAAAGACATATAGTAACCTCATTGGTGATTTTCTTCGAAAAGGTCAGGGTGCGTAGTACTCGCAACCGGCGTGCGTGTATGTCCTGATGTAAGAACGTAAACGAAGCAAAAGGGGTATGTAAGGAGCGTAGCAGGTGGTGCTCTATAGTTTCTGCCTACCCCCACGGGGAAGGCGTGAGTTTATTTATGTATATAAACTTGTAATGTAAAAAGATTTTCGCTAACGACTAATACAAGAGCTGTCACATTAGATTGTCAGTTCAGGATACCACTACCATCTTTTAATTGAGACACCAAATTTTCCAAAAGCGAAGTCGAAGTTTTCATATCAATTAGATAATCCATTTCGTTTTTTCATGAAACGATACCTTTGATTTTAACAATACAATTTCATCTGAGCTTTTACCGTAATATCTCATTGTGTTAACGTAAATAATGTTTTTATTATTTACTCTAACACAATGAGTTTTCCTTTTGGTTCCTTATTCCGTTTAAAGATGATATATTGTGTGTGTTATACGCTGACTAGGTCAACGATCTCTTTTAGTTATGTTATGGTCACGAAACAAGCGATTTAGTACCGCTAACTGATTTATCCATGTCTCTATTATGTTGAATTATTTAACGTCCGTCACTATATCAAGTTTTGGATCTTCACCTGGTGTTTTTTTTTTTGTGTAGGGACACTGTAATCATTTAAACCAACGATATTTTAGGGATAGCCCTGAACAAACCTATAATTATTTACTGAGCCTTATTTTAAATATGACCTTCCATAAAACCCAGTTTATTTATCTCTGCAAGGAATCAAACTTCAAACCAAAAGACATGTCAGAGATCCTGTGATGACAAGTCTCAAGACCAACTAAGGCAGACATACAGTCACTGAAGTCGTTTTGTAACACTACTATTATATATATAGCTGTATTTCCACTAACATGTCTGCAAGCAATCAAACTTCAAACCGAACAACATGTCAGCGATCCTGTGATGACTAGTCTGAAGACCAACTAAGGCAGAAATTCAGTCACTAAAGTATTTTCACTACTTTGATATATATAGCTGTAATTCCACTAACATCCGCATCCCGCTGGTTTTAAGGCGTCATCTTACTCGTAAAGTTGTTTAGTGTCGAGTAAAGGCAATTTCTTTTTATTAAACTCCTACCCGCTTCCTGGCTGTATTATTTTATGTCTTTCAAACTGCGACCGTTTTGTTTTCTATAAATAGTATTAGTTTCATGACCTATTGTGGTTGCTAGTTGTTTTAGCTATTAAAGAGTAAAGGATTCCATACAAAGCGATCTTTTGATTGTTTTTAGTTTAAAGTCAAGTAAATGAATCTGTTGATCATGAAATATTATAATTGCTTTGATGCCAAATCAAAACAATTGACGATCTAAATAGGTCTTGTATGTAGAGCTGAATCCTTATACATTCCTTAATTATTTGGATACATAGTTTAATAACGTGCAAATAAAATATGTATAAATTTTAAGTATTAATTAGGGTGTACCTGTAGGAACTATAATGGGCCCCATGGTATCAGATCTACACCTAACCATTTCCACAAACAAGCAGACCAGATACAGGCACTCCAGATATACAATAAGCTGTGTGGGTTTTGGTTACACACAATTTCACAATACTCTTGTTTGTAAATTATGATTCGTGATCAGAACATTATAATCTGAAGTTATGGTACAGACTAAATACTAGTTGTTTATTAAATGGGTATGGCTTAAGACCCGCCTTCAATCAATTGACCTATTACCATTATTTCTTGCTATTATAACTTGGAAATACCGAATTGAAATTACAGTAACATTCATTCATCAGGCTATTCAGAAGATAATGACGATAACCGTAGAGACTAATTGCGTAACTGAAAAAGCCAAGGATTTAACCAACAGGATCCAGGGTTCTGTTTATGTTATGGGTCGGCAATCGGAGCTTTTATACTAGAATCACCCAGGGAAGTGCCGATGTCTTGCCGATGATAATAAAGTAATACATACCCTACAATCGTATGGCGGAAAAAATAAATATGGTAATAGTATTTTCTTAAATTAACTCTTTCCCATAGTTCCCTACTAAATGCTTACAGCTAGTAAGAATACTTAAAGTGCGAAAGATCAGAATACCGAATTAATTTAGAGAATAGGCTGCGGACTATTCGCAATCAAACTAATTGCTTTTAGACAAAGCCTGTCACTATTGGAAGGCATAAAGCTAGACAAGGGAAAACAATTTATTTTAAACCAAACAGTACCAAGTCACGTTCGTCAGATAAACCTGTATAAACTACATAAATGTGTGATATTTACAATCAAACTTTTCATTGTAGATATTATGTAAATCTTTGAGGATCTACAATTTATTGGAAATGTTTAAGGACATTGTACGTAGCTTAATTATCCTGTCCCTAGCTTCGTAAAAGTGGTTTCGTATGTCCAGGAAAAGCACTTTAAATACCTAACTGGAATACCAAAAGTGATCTAAGGCTATTTTTATAAATATGAAGGCAAAACGGAGATTATATAATGTTCTAATCTTATAGAGGTTTTTAATCATTCCAATATGCAAGTCAAGTATAGTAAACCTTTATTAGGTGGACAATAGAGAAGTCGTGGGTTCACCACAATATTTCAAAACGTAGGATTTGAATCCGACAACATCTACGCCTTAGCTGCAGGCAAAGCTTAAAAGCTAAGGTTGATCTCACAAACACTTTTATAAATGATTGATTACATTACACTTTACAATCGTGAAAAATAAGAGATTAGGAACAAAAATAGACATATAGAAACAAAGATAAACATAATTAACTGCTACGTGAAAACGTGTGTTTCCTACATCGATGAAAGTTATCTATTCGATACAGCCGATAAAATCTAAAGACATAAAATAACATTAACAACACTATTTTATAGGAATAGTTTCTAGTAAAGGGGTTTTCTTATGGATGGCCGCAGCATTATACTGTTTGAAAGCATCTAAATAATGCTATAACCAACGAAGAAACCATAAGTTTCCATGCAACCTTAAAGAAAATCTTTTGAAAAAGGCAGCTGCTGCTAAGACTAACGAATGTGAATTAAAAATGTCCGAACGAAATTTAGTCGTAGTTTGTGTCCTAATTACATTAAACATCGTTGAATTTGAAATCACTCATTGTAAGAGTATCTACGAAGATTTGCTTTAAAAAAAAATCACGAGTATTTTTTCTTTTTTACTTTAATCGAAGGAATGAGGAAAATGTCGTGAAGGCAGATTTGAATATGAATGTGGATGGCTATAAGAGTAGGGGAAGACCAATGAAACGATGAATGGACTGTGTGAAATGGCTAGAAAGGGGGTGACTACCGAAACAACGACTAATAGAGGAGTATGGAAAATAAAATAAATTATTTAAAAAACAAAAACAATCAGTTATGTGTTTGTTCAGTCGGGTTTTTTGTTTTTTAAATAATTTATTTTATTTCAAGCTTTTTAGTTATATTTATATGGAATTGACTCATTACTAGCTATTATTTGATATCAATATTGCTGTAATTTATATAAAAAAACCTCCTACCTTTTTTTTGTAATTCCTGATGCAATATATAATTATATAGCCTATGTCACTCCCACAATTAAGAATAATCTAACGACACCTCTTATATCAAAATCTATCAAGCCGTTTAGGCTACAGAGCGTGCCAAAGAAATAGACATACATACATACATACATACATACATACATACATACATACATACATACATACATACTCTCGAAAAACATTACCCTCCTGAGGCAGTCGGGTAAAAAGACATTTGCCCCAACCCCAAATAAATTAGGATAAGGGCAGGAGAATCACCATGTTTCTATAAGGATTCTATAGAATTTAATTCTTATGACTTTATGACCATGCCTCCGTAGTACACATCAGTTATTTTATCTACCGTAACCCATAAATCGTGTTTCATTTCAAATTAACTTCTGTATTTTATCTTTTCCATATAAAAGTTCTCGTTCACTTATAGCCTTAACCATATCTAAAACATTAGTTCATAGTAAATGAGATCATTCTTTTTTATGGCTTTGATATGTGCTTCTACATATGTTCCTAAATGACATTTCAAATGGGTCATATGTATCCCGTCTAATACCAAGTGCTATAAATAATTTGGCGTACGTATATGGTGTTTTATAAGTAGCTGTTATCGGATATTAGGAATGAGCTCATTTTCTATACCTAGTTTACGATGGTTTTGTTTAGAAAACTGAGTGCGTGTTTATTTAATCATTACCAACAATGTTGAGAAACAAGCTTTTGTTTTTAAATCTCTGGTCCATTACTTTGTTCTACAAAGTATGTAGTTTGTTTTTCAATAACGTACCAATAATTTATAACCGTGTAATGTAGCTACATCATTATCAGAGCCAACACAAAGGGGGCTGTCAGCGGGATCCCTTTAAGAATCACGCGTGACAACATTTCCAATATCATCCCATTCAATTTATTATAGCCCAATCTTCCCATTCGCCTTTCCTCACAATTACACGTCAATGTCCATTGATGTGCTCTCATTCACACTTGGACCTATTTTGCCAGTCGCCCCATATTAATGTTCCATTTTAATTAAAAGTTATGACGCATCAATGTTGCCCCTACGAAAATATAGCGCTTCCATTGTACTTGCGTTGATTTGTTAGCATTCCCCCTTCGCATGACCATCATATACCATCCATTTTATTTTGACCTTTTGTATTTTATTTATCATCTTTAATAACGTATGCATTCAGGGGTCCTATGGATTTTGGTTTTCTGTTCACAATGTCTGTCGGCTTGAATGAATTCATGTCTGTCTCTCTTACACCTTTTGTGGTGTCACGGTCATGGTTGCCCAAGGGATTAGTGGAATCACCGTGAAATTGTTCTATTTTATTATTATTATTCTCTTTTGCTTTATAAAGTAGATGAAGATTGTCGTGTGTTTTGTGTATTGTACAAGTTACCTGTATCATTTCTTTTATTTTTTGTTCACACCTGATGTAAGGATGTGCGGCATCCTTGCAACTTTTGTTGCAGATTTTTTGCTACTGTCTCTTCATTTTTTGGTTATGATGCTCTGCTAGTTTTTGAAAGCTTGTAGGGAGGTTAGGTTAGGTAGGTCGGTCCTTTTTTCAAAGATTAATTTATGTACTTACTACTTCTTGTTCAATCTACAATTCTATATGCTTTATCGACAAAGACTTGAGTTTCCAACTATATTTAAAGACTTCAACAAAACTTGAGACACGTGTTCATGTGACCCCTCGATTCATTCATCTTGATCTTATTGAGAAGGCCTCAATTCTTGAACCTCTGGAAATCCATCACTCTAAAGGCTAAAACAAAAGCGTCGACGTGCATTACATAGGTACTTGTGCCCCTTCGCAGTTGATTGAGTGATTGTTGATGCTGCACTTTTATTACTAACAATTGGTCGTGATTACTAAACAAAAGAGCAACTCCAGTGGTAATGGTTCGATGCGAATAAAAAAACTAAGATAGTAAGGATGCATTGTGCTGCAGTGAATGCTTTGGAAGGGTTCGAATGAACTTTAAAGATGGTTTGATTGTTTATTGAAGCAAGCTTTTCACTATTTGACATAAATAGCAGCAGACTGGTTGGGTACTTTTGAAAATTTCATAGAACTTATTCCTATCCAGTGATTGTGAAGTTTTTAATGTTATATTTACCGGTCAAGGTCCAATGTTTGACAGTTCTTACGGCGAAGTGGGACATGGGTGGCCCGCTGGGCCGTCACCGGCAACGGTGTGGTTTAAAGGAAGATGTAGTGACAAAAATTTAAAAGAGTATGCTTAGATGGTTTGGTCATGTTGAGAGGATGTATGAAAGGTGACTAACAAAAGGCAGATGTGAGTGGAAATGCCGGGAGGGGACCCCCCAGAAAGACATATAATGACCTCATTGGGTCAGGTACGTAGTACTCGCAACCGGTGTGAATGTATGACCAGATGTATGAACGTAAACGAAGCGAAAGGAGTATGTAAGGAGCGTAGCCGGTGGCGTTCTATAGTTTCTGCCTACCCCCATGGGAACAAGGCGTGACTTTATGTATGTGCGTAATTAAAGGATTCTTTGTATTACCTTACATATTGCCAAAAACTATTGAGTTCCCTATTCATTTCCTTCCATTTAACAGTCTTCAATCAGCCTTTACCAAACACAAGTCTTACAAAACACAGTGCAAATACCACGTGTAATTTCTTCCGCCGAGACCCTATGCACGTAATTATGATGTTGTTTCTGCTAGTCCTCAATTAGTGTTGTCGTAGTTTGTCCGTTCGTCACTAATTGACGGTGACGTGACGTCATACCGTTTGCCAACGGGTTCACTTTGATTTAGGTTATGTTTGTCTAACTGTTAAAGGGAATCTGACTGAGTATAAACAGTTTGATTAGCTGGTAGATGATTTTTGTGAGATTTGGTATGTAAATAGAATAGTTGAGTTTGTTGACGAAATTAGATTTTACATGGTTAGTTTTATCTCTATATTTTTTGGATATTTTTCGCTGAATTTAATGATTTAATCAAAATATCATCAACATTAAGTAGATTATATACCTATTATTGAAAAAAAAAACTGTTTAAAAAAAGACTCGAGAGCAAAATTTTAATAGGAGCATCTCTGCGAAATAATAAGTGAATCACTTAAATTGGCTCAGAAATCTCGGAGAAATCGGTGTACGTACAGTCGCGGTCTGAACGTGCTTACCACCTTAAGGTTTATAATTGCATGCACACATCTATGTCACAAGGTCTATGATATAAGTGATTTGATTAGTTAGGTATAGAGCTTAGATTTTAATCTATCTCGCATAGATGCGGCAAAGCGTGCGCATACGTCAGTCCATACCCGTGATTTAATAGCTTCAGCGTTTCTTTCGTTCTGAAAATCCCGGCGTTGAATCATTATGCCCCACAGATTTTCAATCGGGTTCCTATCTGCTGACCGAGCAGGCCATTGAATGAGAAGAATGTCGCGGTGCACGTTGAAGCACGCCATTATAAACCGAGGAATTTGTGGGAATTCTGCTGCAGGATACACAACGCGCACGGTAGCCAGCATCACCTCTTCCAAAAACGGGTCATACTTTCTAACGACGTCAGTTTTCTGACGACGTCGTGGGTCATCCACCCCCATAAGTTGACTGATAGGCGACCAGATTCATTTGGAGGCACGATATGAGCTTCATCATACCGAGTACCATAAAATTAATCTTCCGATTTGACTAGATTTAAACGTTTTTCGGCGGTTAATATAAGAATCGACCAATCAAAATCAAGATAATGGTGCCGATTCCCTTGTTCACGAACTAAACTAAATTTAAGTTCAGTGCATCTTTTGCTTTGTATTTCATTAAGAAGAGGACAAAAGACAAATACTAGTTTAGTCCTGCCAAATAAATCGGCGCCTGTCACTACTCCATACAAGTTTAGACGTGATTAAAAACTTGCCTACTAAAATTATGTCAATTTACGTCAAACGCTGATTAATTTGACAGGACTAAACTAAAATTTATCTTCGGTCCTTTTCTTAATGAAATAGAAAGAAAAGATGCACTGAACTTAAATTTAGTTTAGTTTGTAAACAAGGGAATCGGCACCATTGTCGCGCGACATTAAATCCGGCAGTTTTGTGATGTGGTTTGAGTGCCCTGATGTCTGTAGTGTAAAGCTCGTCGAACCGTCCGAGGACTCACATCATACAAAGCAGCAATATGACTAGTTGGTGTGAAGCCGTGCTCTTCGTAATGTCGAACCATATCATTTATTTGCGCGGCGGTTAGTGTCGGCCTTCGTCCTGAATTGCTTCTTTGACCAGTTATTTGCCCTTCTTCGCCATGACGCCGAATCCAAAATCTCACGGTGAATCGACTACATTGAGTTCTCGTGGTATAGCAATGCGTGGTAATATTCAAGCCATCTTCATGGAGAAATAATATTTCAGCCCTTTGTTGCATTGTTAAACTTTTGATAAACGTCATTGTAACAAATGTAATTATGTCAATGTGTCAACATTTAAATTAAGAAATGAGTTTCATTATTCAGAAAGTGCTTAATAGGTATTCTTTTATTTTAGAATACATGCTTTACAACTATAAAAAGTAGTAAGTACCTAGATATAGCATTTTAGACTTTACTGCGCACAGTGTCATAAAGAATCTAATTTGAAAACTGATAAACAATTTTAGACCGCGACTGTACATTAAAAAAACAATTGCTGACAGCAAAACCTCTTCCTTTTTTGAGGTCGGTTGAAATCTATTAATTGCACTTGGCTGTGTCGCTGTCGACAGACAAGTAACTC
Source organism: Atethmia centrago (assembly GCA_905333075.3). Classification (NCBI taxonomy): domain Eukaryota; kingdom Metazoa; phylum Arthropoda; class Insecta; order Lepidoptera; family Noctuidae; genus Atethmia; species Atethmia centrago. The sequence continues at coordinate 7,744,312 of HG995379.1, forward strand.
CGCCTTTTTTCGGCCGGCCAAGCAAGCGTCCTGTTCAGGCTGGACTCCAGAGTGCAGCGAGGGATTCTTGCTAGCTCAAGACGAAGACACCTTTAGGTATCCACAAGGAAAATAATCTAGTACTACTTTTAATACCTTAAAGCTGGACGGACCTGTGAGACAACAAACATCTAATTCCTTCAAGACCAATCTTAGCTAAGACAAATATTGGCAGCCAATACTACGGCCATTATTTACAAAGCTATTTCACGTGGTTCGCAAACATTTGTCCCTACTGACACGCTAAGTTTTATAGACTATTCTGACTGACGAACGTTTGTCTACCTCGGAATAGAAGGATTTTAGATTTATATTGCTTTAGAAATTGTGTGAAAGTTTTATAGATATACTAGATGCGCCCCGCGGTTTCACCCGCATAAGTTTTGACTCCGTGGGTATATCGGGATAAAAAGTATCCTGTGTTATTCCTGGTTATAAACTATCTGTGTACCAAATTTCATCATTTGGATGAAATTCAGTACTTTTTGCGTGAAAGAGTAACATCCATCCATCCATCCATCCATCCATCCATCCTTACAAACTTTCGCATTTATAATATTAGTAGGATTATTTGTGTTGCATCCATAAAAGGTCCATAGAGGCCTAGAAAGGGAACGTTCCCATTCTGAAGGTCAAGGAGACATGTCGATAAATTCTTGCAATCTCCGTAAGTTAACTTTGTGGAATATATCTGGTTTTAACCATACATACATAACATTACGCCTTGTTTCCCCGAAGGGTTGGGCAGAGGTGTACCTGTAGTACACCCACATTTCGCCAGTTAATTTTAAGTCCCATGGAATAGGGGGCGAGCCTATTGCCATCAACCGGACACAAATCCAGACTCCGGGCTGCTACTGAGAAATTCCAGATAAAAAAACCCAATAACACTTTGCGCGACCCGGGAATTGAACCCGGAACCTCATGCTCAGCAGTAGCGCTTGCAACCACTACACCAACGAGGCAGACAGAGGTTTTAACCATGTAGCTGCATAAAGGTATAACTCGTCCACTTTTGCAAGTTATTCCTGTAATCTATATTGTATTTGCCCTCGCAGTAACAAAAGCGAGCGTTAATAAAGTAAAATAATATGATGCAGTTGCCATTGTGGATTCAAAATACTGCTTACGTACTCTCCTGTTTACTTTCTCGCAAAATAAATTATGCTTCCAGAGTACTCTGGAAGCATAATTTATTTCTATCACATTTCATTCCCAAAATATTTTAATACCAACAATGACTTGAAGTCTGGTTTTCCACCTTGATTGATTTAAAATATAAACTCAACAGTTCATCATAATATCACTGACATAATGCGATTATCCTCGCCATATTTACATATCGGTCATAGTCTGAGCTACTTTCGACTCCCACGTCGATTACAAAAAGATCGATATCATATACTGTTGCGAAATCGATTGTATACTGTGTAGTCTGTGGTCCTCCTACATGCGTAGTAGCATGTTTTGGTTAAAGACACGTCTTCAAAATTGTTTTATGGAATTGGTACAAAGGAGTTATGTTAAACAAACTGTTGTTATTACGTTCTAATTAGAAGTTTCCTTTGTGATGGAGTGGGTCTTGTTTTGAACTTGGGTTTGTTTCATTGGGCAGGCAGATATTTGGTTACATTTGAGTTTGTTGAATTGATCCGCTAAGGTATAAGGGCATTGAAAACTAGCATGACAACTCTCAAACTGTCAACATTTTCAACACCACATGTGGTCATTGCATGGATCATCATCTTCCTGAACTTGTCCCATGATACTCGTACTTGTGCTTTAATAATAATAATAATAAAAATTGTCCATGGGCCTCTGTGAGTTGGCTTCGGCCCCTCGTAAGCCTGTCAAAGGACCGGGACCCCAAGGTCCCGAGATATGTAAGGAATAATAATTATAATATCCTTTATTTCAGGCACTAAGGCCCATAAAACACAATACATTCTATGGTCAAAGAGTAACAATGGATGAGGCTTATTCAAGATCGATTCTATAAAGCTACTGGCCTTTCGCATCTTGGTCTAGTGGCCACAATGCAACCGCTAAGCAACTGGTTCTGATTTCTAATCCCAGATTGAGCAAAGTGTTTTCGTGTTAGGAAATTCTCAGCCTCTTCACAATAGGGTCGTCCCTTGCTAAATGGTAAGATTCCATTCTGTCATCGGTGAACTAAGGTTATATGAAATCGTGGCTGTCATTATCACAGATTGTTCCACTTAAAACAAATTGGAAGCTATGCTATTCAATGAAGGAAATGGGTCGCTTTAATGTGTTCGGACGATAGTCACGCCAATAGTTATTTGGTACTTCCTATTACTCTTGCGCTGCCAAATGTGTTTATTCTTCTGCCATCCAATCGCAAACATGTAGAATTAAGGAAGATGTTTAACCAAATACCTATCGCAGTCCACTTCTGGACATAAGGTTTTTAGGGTCCGTAGTAAACAAGAAACCCTTATAGTTTCGCCATGTCCGTCTGTCTGTCCCCTCTGTAGCTTAGAGACGCTTAGTACTAGAAAGCTATAATTTGACTTAGGTATAGGTACATATTAATCACGCCGACAAAGAGCTAAAACAAAATCTTGAAAAAAAAATTTTTTATGGACCTCCCTTGCACGTATGTGGAGATGATATTTTTTTTCTCGTCTAGATAGGCCGTTCAAAAATATCAGCGGGTCTGTGAACACCACTTTTCGATTCAAGGATCCGCTTGCGTAATATTAGGCATTAAAGTGCTAATTTATCTTAGAGTCAAGTGTGTGCCAGCTAATGGTTGTTTATGGAGATGTGAAAAAAAATCATGGCAGTAGTGCATATAATGAAATTAAAAGGAAAACTATCACAGCTAAGTGGGCTTTACAAGTTAACGAGTAATAGTCGACCAACTTAAATTTACAGTTGGAGAATTGACCATGGCATATATCGATGTATGGGAGAACATGTTTTTCAACTACAATGTTAAGTTTGTTTTTGGGATAAATTCATCCCAACTTCCCAACTACGGAACCCTTCATTGTGCGTGGTCCGACACGCACTTGGCCAGTTTTTTTTTAAAAAGCCCTTAGACTTCAATGTACTACGTACGTGAGAGTGTTTCCCTTATTGTACACCACAACAATGAAGAAACATAGTATGTAACAGCTTAGTTCTATGTCACAATCTACTCCAGTTGAGTTTTTCCAGTTTTTCTGCTGCTACCTTGGAATAATCAGCGCCCACATTGCGTGTCTCAATGTCAAACGCACCAGTTTTTGTTGCATCCTATTATACCTTTGTTGAGTTTGTTGTAATGACTGTGAGGTTAGTTTTGATTCTACAGCAATTATGACATCTTAATCATTTGCATTCTTATGCTCATATAATTGTATGATTATGAGGAATATCCCTTCTTCTTCTTCTTTGGTTCCGTAACCAAATGGTGTCAACGGGACCCCATCACTAAGACAACGCCGTATGTTAGTAGCCGTCTTTCTGATATCTAAAGGCCTTCGTTTATGTGATGATCTCAAATGCCTCGCCATTCCATACCACTGCCAATTTCACCCGACGCCCCTACCGCATACACGAACCATTTGGAACCTAATTACGGCTAATTAGATCCTTCTACGTATTGATCGTCCATTGAGATATCACTTACTGACGAATGATACCTATCAGTATAATGTCAGCTGCCATTGTGTATGTTTGCGTCACAACTATCAGTCAAGTGCCATTGACTGGATATTGGTTGTTTATGCTAATTGATCCCGATTTAGTTTTATTGATTTTTGATTATGTATGTGTTATTTGGCATATCTGGGTCGTTGGTTTATTTGGATATTTGTGATTTCTTTCTCTTTTCTTGGTGTCAGTTTGCTTCTTTAATACATACATACATACATAATCAGCCTATAATGTTCCCACTGCTGGGACACAGGCCTCCTCACTGTGAGAGGGAGTGGGCCGTAATCCACCTCACATGTCTTCGAATTTTTGTTTCTAGGACATGCCGGTTTCCTCACGATGTTTTCCTTCACCGTTTTGAGAGCAGTGGTGATGAAATAATTTACACAAAGTAAAGCGCCTGTCTGGGTTCGAACCTACGACCTACAACTCGTAAGTCGCGGCCGTTACCACTGGGCCACCACTGCTCCACCACTGCTTCTTTAATGAACTGTGCTATATTTTTCTTTGTTCAAGTCCAGATATTTTGGAAAAAATTAATAAAAATTTGCTCCTCCATCTTTAGTCTTCTGTTCCTTAACACCCACTTATTTGGCATATCTGGGTCGTTGATTTATTTGGGTATTTGTGAGTTCTTTCTCGTTTCTTGCTGTCAGTTTGCTTCTTTCATGAACCTTGCTGTATTTTCCATTGCTCACGTCCAGATATTTTAGAAACATTAAGAAAATTTGCTCATCCATGTTTAGTCTTCTGTTCCTTAACACCCACTTATTTGGCATATCTGGGTCGTTGGTTTATTTGGGTATTTGTGAGTTCTTTCTCTTATCTTGCTGTCAGTTTGCTTCTTTCATGAACCTTGCTGTATTTTCCTTTGCTGACGTCCAGATGAAAAAGATTTGCTCGTCCATTTTTAGTCTTCTGTTCCTTAAGAGATTACCAGCCACTTGGATCGGAGGAGCAGATAAAAGACAGACAAGATACAATATTATACGGATATTTTAACTTCGAGAAGCTTTTCGTTAACTTCTCACCCAGTATTTTAATCCACAAGCGCAGTCATGGAATGCAACAGAATTCGTGAAACAATAAAAACTAAAACAAACACTTTTGTAAAAATCATTCAACTCATGGTCTGTTATAATTCTTTTGATGCGCTTAAAACAAGAATAATAAAAAATAAACTATTCATGAAAATGCTCTTGATGTTATTTTAGTATTCATGCACTCAGAATTCTCCCATTATATTTTCTATGGCAACTTGTATTACACATAATTTTCTATGGTTATTTAAGTTTTTACGGTCATAAACGAAACGAGAAAAGTTTTAACGAAAAGTTTTTTATGCGCTCTTGACCCTAAAGGTCATACAATTTATTTTTGTCTTCTTACTGTGTTAAAATTATGTGTCTGTCCTGATGTTAGAACGATAAAAAAAGTAATTTTGAAACTACTTATAAGAAACGAAATTAAATGCGTTTTTATTTTTGGGGAGGCGTGTGATAAAGTAATGAGCCGTAAATCATAATTCATAATACATTAATAGGCCAGATTAATGATTAGATAGAAGTCAGAACTGTTTATAAAACAAACTCAATGTTCCGCGACTTATCGGATTGGTCTTATAGGGTTAGGACAGCAATTGTGAAGTTATTAATTTTTTCCTGCATAAGCGTTTTTTTCATGTTCCAAGAAAAACTACATAGGTACCTACACCATACCACACAAGGTACAAACATTCACATATATAGCAAAATCGTACAAACATTACTTTAATTACATCTTAGATTTCCCATCTTATACCGGTTCTGTCAGCCCCCAGCACACTGGACGCGATATAATACGCTGTATCATAACTGCCATAATATTTTCACACTCACAGACGCTTGTAAATGGAACCATTCCAGGCCTTATTAGGGTTCCGTGAGTTTGTAGCACAAATATTAAAGAACCTCATTTTCTTGGCTGTATTTCTGTCAGTGTCAAGGAAATTGACTCTGTACACGACACTTGCAGTTGAATTATTTGGATTATAGTGTTTGGCTTTCAGATTATGTATTTATCTTTATCGTCAGTGTTAGCCTTCAATTTAATTTGTTAGATGGTTTCCAGAAGAGTTTAAATCAAAATGGAGGTCCAATAGCGGGCATTGACTTAAACTGCAGCATCTTTCGACTTATCTTGTATATATTAAATCAAGTGTACTATAGTACATACCTCTTTAAAAGCCATTCAATATATTCTTTACTTATTATCAACCTATAATGCTCCCACTGCTGGGACACAAGCCTTCTCTCGGTGAGAGGGAATGGGCCGTTATCCACCACGCGGGCCAAGTGCGGGTTGGTAGATGTCACGTCTTCGAATTTTTGGTTCTATGACATTCTTTACTTACCTACTTACTAATTCAAACAACTACAAAAATAATTAATTCATCTCATATCATAATTTAATAGGCAAGTCAGTGCAGTTTATAAATTACATTGTTCTTTTAAAACAATACTATCAAAATTCCATCTAGTACAAGAACTGAATTTTTAGTGTACAGAACCATTAGCATGCTTCGCGGTCGCCATCGATCGCTTATTTCTTCTTATTTGAGTTGCTATTTCAATTTCAAATATTCGCTATCCTCGATTTAGGTAATGTAATGATATGGAATTATAGATAGCATTTGGAAAGTCGCCATTACTGCTAGTTTCTTTTTCGATATGTTTTAAGTGCGTGGGTAAACTTTCAAATAATTTAGTCTTCGATATTTTCACTAGAAACAGAGCATTAAAAAAATAAGCAGTCATAGATAACACGTGACTGTGCTTATTTAGCTTTTCATTTTTTTTAAAGTAATGAAATCACACAATGTATACAAAAAGTTGAAAACATAACATATTAAATTATTATTTAACTAGATGAGCCCCGCGGTTTCACCCGCATAAGTTTTGACCCCGTGGGTATACCGGGATAAAAAATATCCATTGTGTTATTCCTGGTTATAAACTATCTGTGTGCCAAATTTTATCCAAATCCGTTCAGTACTTTTTGCTTGAAAGAGTAACAAACATCCATCCATCCATCCATCCATTCTTACAAACTTTCGAATTTATAATATTAGTAGGATTCAACTCCTTGAAAGATCTAAAATCTCCTAAATTTTTTGACCTTGAATTACGAAAAGTTCGCTACTACGCCACTCACATCTTAAAACCGATGACATCATTTTTCCTAACAAAGTTACAACAAGTATGTATTTGTAAATTCATGAAGCGTGCTTTTCTTGCTAAACTATTTAGACATGGGCCATAATAACAAGAAGTTCTATTTTTGTTCTATATATTGAAAACTCTGTGTGTTTTGTGCCTACCAATAGTAAAGCCAAAGCAGCCTAAACTTGTGCACAAACTTTGCGCATATAAACAAAGTGGCGTGAAGAAAAAAATACACAATAGAACAGTTTAATCTGTAATCAAATAAAAACAACAGTAACACCCGGTTTCGGATCTATTATAGTTAATTAGCAGTTTAAATTAAATTTAAATTACTTATTAGGGAAAAAGCTAGATTGTAATGCGAATAAAGTATCAAAAACTGTGATGTGATACTTTATAACAGGAAAAAAAAAGTAACACCAGGTTTTCGATCTGAGAATCTGAAGTCGTGAATTTGTCAAACTTGTCTACTTTAGCAATACCTAAGGTGATTTCTTCAATGTAGCCCGCGTAATTCAAAATTTCTTACTGTGTAATTTTTGCAAATAAGAATTAGAATGTCAACTTAAATAATGCTAAATTAGAGTTTGACAAGTTCTCAACTTCAAATTCTCAAAACAGAAACCAGCAGCGGGGTAATTGCATAAATCACTTAAAATGACAACGAATTTTTCAAACCTATGACGCAATGTATGTAATGTAACGTACGTTACATTACATACATTGCGTCATAGGTTTGAAAAATTCGTTTGCTTCCTGAAACTTAATAATTTAAATCGAATTGTCATTACCCGTTAGTAAATTAAATGTTACTATGACATATTTTGCACACCATATTTAATGGTAGAATGTAATTGGGCCACGATAGTCTTAGTTCTTGATTTGTACCTACATTCTAGCAAATAAATTAATTTGAATTTGTTTTTGAATGGATGCGTAAATATCCTTAAAAACTCTCGAATTGTGATCGAAATATTGTTACGCAATTCGAGTGAAGGTGTTAGTTCTCTTTTAAAAAAAATTGTAAGGTGCATGCTTAAAGTAAGCAAGGTCGGTGCTAAAACCAGTGAGAGAAACTAACTTTTCCGTTTTATATATTTTCCAAGATATTCTTTTAGCCCTTTTCCCAGAAAACCACAAAGATTTTTGTGAGACTTCTCTTTTTATTTTTATGATTTTAGTGTCGGCTTTTTTTTCTTTTGCAGACTACTTTAAAAATATCCGAAGCAGTATCCATTGCGTGATCGACTCTCGCATATCGCGATCGATCTCTTCATACTTCACATAATTTCCTTACACCACTCCTCACACGCCTATAACTTATCCGGACAAAATCTAAACATTTCTCGTATCATATCTGTGATACATTTAGTTACGGCTCGCTCGTCTAATTCTCGTGTCATGACGTGATCTTAATCTCGTGCCTCCAACGAGGAACGGCTTTTACTTTAATTCCGCATGCTAAGGCATAGCTACATACATTCTCCACATCTTTCAGAAATCTTGGGCCCTATCTAGAATATATTATGGTGAGGAAAGTTGGTAAAATTGTTGTCTACTAGGAAGTGTTAGTAGTGGATCGTAAATCAACTAGTTTTAGCTTCCTCGTTTAATAGACTGAGTTTCATTGCACTGGGCTTGATGGGTGACGGTATACATAACGTGATTTAATTAAGATTAAACAGTTGGAAGAAGCTTAAAAGTATTTCTATAAAAGGCATACCTTTATCATTGAGCTGCACCGTTGTTGACTAAATTCAGTACCTACACAAAAAGCTGTGAAAGACTGGTTGAAAGACAGACTGATATACATAGCACAGCCATCTCCAAGTGATATTGTAGACTGGAGAACATCTGCAACTCATTGACCACACGCATCACGATACGATAGAAAAGATTTTTCAATACTCAAACGCTGCTTAAAGTTTATATGCGAAGCAAGTCGCGAGCAACAGCTAGTTACTCTACATTACCACACAACTACCAAGCAAACTCTCTACATAATAAGCGGTCACTTCGTTGATTAATATTGAAATTCACCACGCTGCACAGGCGAGTGAATCAATTCAACATGGCATTATAAGTCTCGGTCCAACGCTAGCCGATAAGGCTCTGCAATTTACGCGTTAAGTCTTACTTTGATCGTTATCGAGAAAATCTTTCCTTCCGCTAAGATAAGTTTGTGATTAAATTCCCGATACGTTGGTTATGATAGTTTGAACCTTGTACTATAAAGTCTGAGGTGTAATGTAAGTAGAAATAGGTTCCACCCAATACTTAAGTGCTTCAAGATTTGTCCGTGCTAGCAATTCTGCTGCTTATAAATCTTTACATTTGCTTTATGTTCAGTTGTTCTTTGTACTTCTTTCTCGGTGTTCCTGTTTTCCCTTCGCTTTTAAAGTTTAGTTAATTTATACGCTTATTAAAAGTTTATTGGGAACTACGAATAACTATATAATGGCCGTGGTCGCGCCAATCGAGATTATATTAATGGTTCGTCAATCAACGATCTTGTATTTCTCGTTTTGTTTTAAGTACACGTTAATGTTAACTGTTTCATTAAAATCCAGGTCAATTCATTTGACTACATATCCAACATAAGAAGAATAAGTGCTCTAATAATTAAGTGAGAAAGTGGAACATTTGTCACTCTTATTTTGAACTCAGTCTCACCAATGAATACATATCGAAACTCCACCATAAAATCATACACCACATTAAAATTGATGACGTCACAATTCATGCTACTGAACAAATTTGCAGTCAGACACCACTCAATATTCTTCAACAGGCACGAAGGTTATACCCTCGTTCCGTCGTTCGAAAACAATGCTTCATCATTATCTGTATGAACCCAGAATAGATAATTTGCAGAAGATATACTTCATACAACGCAGTAGAAATGCAAACAAAACATGATTATATGGAGTTGCTGCTCATGTCTTCGTGCAGAGTTGAACATAAATTCGGAATACATCTCAGCTACACGTAATTGTACCGATGGAAACCGATCGCTGAGGTTAGTTGCCATCTTTTACTGGCACCTTGAAAACTCAAGAATGATCTACTGTGGTAAATTAATTCAGGGGTGAAATTACCATGCTTATTAATGTTTAGTCGCTATAGAGATAAGACTAAATAATAAAATACATTCTTTTTGAAAAATCTACATTTGGTAGACCTTTTATACCTTTCCATTCTGTACTATAACTCTCACTGGTAGGACTATATTCAACCCTCGTGCCGTCGGGTCGTGACCAGAGATCAATAAGCCTTCGTACGTGACGTCGCATGCAAACACGATTGTTTTCGATAATTGACTCGCTTCTGATTTTACGTAGTCTATTGTAGGTGACCAGGGATGGAGTTCAACCAGTTAATTGAAGGTTGCATCTAAAATGTTTAGATTATATATCATTATCGTCGTTTATCTTAGCATCTTGCCAAAAGTGGCTTTGCTGTAAAGAACTGGTACTTTTTCATTGCACGGTATCATTATCAATGATTCCTGTAAACTCTGATGCTGCCTAAATCCTTACATCGACAAACTCTTTGAAAACGAGTTTTTCTTTCGATAGTTCTGTTCTTCTTGTCGTCCTACTTAATTGTATCTCTTTGTATGGCCTGCATCTGCCATCACACGTAACGGCAAATTCCAAATTAGTACTGGATATCTAAAAAGATAGATGGCATAACCTATCTATACTATCGTTAAGCCTCAAGGCTTCCCATACGTTAAATTTTATCATGGTTATACGCAATTGGTCACGGTGTTTCTTACACCGTTAGAATTGACTGTTGTAGTGTTATTTGATGCAAATTGATGATAATTGGATATATAAAGTAAATGAACTGTCGACCATCTTCAACATGGTGTGATTCGTTTAAAATTAGATTAGTTTCATTCGAGGTTAATAGATTTCGTCATATTTTTTATAATTTTATAAGTCAAAGGTAAACATTTATTTCAAATAGGCACACGGAAGCCACTTTTGAACGTCTAAATTTACAGAAAAATAGAACTGAATCTAGTCGCCCCTTCCAAAAGGTAGTTTCGTATGGAGAAGAATAGAAAAGAATCTCCACCGTTGCTCTTTTAAAATGTTTTACAATATTTGCATACATATAATTACTGACTTTTTCCCGCGGCTTAGCCTGCGTGGAGGTCGGAAATTATCCCACGGAAACGTTTACCGAGATTAATTTATCCTATGTGTTAATCCCGGTTATTAACTATCTGTGTGCCAAATTTCATCCAAATCCGTTCAGCCGTTTTTTCTATCGTAGTTATAGCAAAGGGCATTGACTCCCGCGCCGCCGTCAATCATAATTATTTTGTAACGCGTCAAGGCATATTTTAATCTTAATTAAATGCCCAATTTCAATACATATTTTATAATATAATACCGGTCAAAATAGCTTCGAAATAACAATGAATTTTTATCATTTCTGAAAGATAAAATGGTTGTGTGAGTCATGCTTAGCAGATAGACATATGCTATCGCGAAATGTTAAAATGTACAATCTTGTAGAATATTAATTTTATGTATCTCGTACGGTTTACGCGGCGCACGCCAGTAAAACTCCCAATACGGGAGCAATGGGTAGCTCAGACGGTGAGCAATAGGTAGCTCACCGTCCGGTAAGGACCAGGCCCGGGTCGACGGCGCGTTGAATCCCACGCGCGCCTCAAAGAGATGTCGTCAGCACAAATGTAGGGGTCCACTAGGGCCGATGCCTGCCGGGGTCGCGGGAAAGTACTAAAGGGTCACCGAGGCCCCTGGCAACACAGGCAACGGAAGGAATACGGGTGGGTTTTAGTCAGTAAGAGTCTGACACACCCTCCCGCTCCGCCCAGAGCGGGAGAAGTTATTTGATGATTTTCCATCCAAAAAAAAAGGCCTGATTTTTCCCGACATCTTCAACATATGTCAACCAATTTACACAAAACCATAATTAATTATACACCTAAACCTTTGGCATGAATCACTCCGTCCATTTGTGAAAACCGCTTGAAAATCTGTTCGGTAGTTTTTAAGTTTATCGCGTTCAGACAGACAGACGCGGCGAGGGACTTTGTTTTATAATATGTAAGGATGTGTGAAGACGATGCACCTAGAATAAAATTACTGCATCACAATAGGTAAAAATAAGCAAATGACATATAAATTAATTATGAGAAAGTACATGGTGACGATTTTCATAAAATTTTAAAAAGTTTCAAGTTAGTGTCTGAGGTAAAGTAGTCACAGAATGTAAAATGAATCTCATAAAAATAATAAATTATACAATTAAATTAGCAACCAGTTTGATTTTTTCTACATTTGCAATGGAGCTCTGTATTTCTTAGCATATAAAGAGCCTTTCATGACTCAACATGAGCTGACTGGCGTCACTAGGTTTCCTTTTAACTATTCAGCCGCTGGTAACCCTGGTACCTTAAGACTCCAAAACCATTGACAAAAATTAAAAACTAGCATTATATATGGTAATGTGGTCCCGTGCAATAATGAGATCATATACATAAACTCACGCCTTCTTCCCATGGGGGTAGGCAGAAACTATAGAACGCCACCTGCTACGCTCCTTACATACTCATTTTGCTTCGTTTACGTCTATACATCAGCAGGCTTAGCACGATCACTGTTTTGTCTACGGAAGAATAGACAAAAATGACGTTCCGTGTAGAAAATACGACAGCAGCAAAATCGAAAGTGTCAACTGCACTTTTTACGAAATTCACTCTTTTACATAATTCGACTCAGAATTCTTTGTTTTGTCATACGATTTATTTTCTGTTTGATTCTCAATTTTTACTGATATTACGAGTAAGTCACGTTTATAAAGACAAACTACAAATTCTCAAAGTGACAAAGTACCGTATTTTGGAACAAAAAATGATTATAGCAATATTAGCCTTAACCATTTCCTTGGTAATTCCCTATTGACTAAATGATGTAAATAAATAGGAGAAGATAGTACTACCTGACCTTTTTGAGGAATATCAGAAATCATCGTCATGAAATCAGTTTTATTGAATCGTTTACTCCACTCCAGCTCCGCACAGGCGGTCACGATTGTCGTTCACCAAACCGTAGATTCTCACTGCTTGCATATTAACTGTTCCCTTACATGTGAATGTTCACCAAAATAATTCCCTTACAAGTGAAACGTGTTCTCCAACTGTGTCAATGTATTCTGCCATAAAAATGGTAATTGTAGTACTTGGTTTCCTTCTACAGAAAGTATGATGACTGGCGTTGACAGGGAGTCATAATTTTTAATAAAATATTGATGGGCTGTCTTGATTGTTGTCCAACGAAATTTTGAGGACGGTGGTCCCAGTTATAGGTTCGTGTATTGTTAATGATTCCTTTCATGTTACACTTATCTTTTAGAAATATATTTCTCATATTACCTAAAGTTGCTTGGTTATGAGGGCTGCGCTAAAAGTATCGGGAATGGAATATTTCCACTGTTCCTGTCATATTAAAATCTTTTTAATTAAAAACTCCTTTGGTTTTAAAAATCGAATACCATTTATTTATTTTAAAAAAAGATTCTCGGTCTTGTCACAAGGTTTTGTCAAACTTGTTTAGTCGTTGAGAAAATGGAATTGACTCGAGAAAATTCAAGAGCGATGATTTATTATGACTTTCGAAGTGGTTTAACACAAAAACAGTGTGTTGACCGGATGATTTCTGTATTTGGTGATGAAGCCCCATCCAAAACCACAATTTATCGCTGGTTTGCTGAATTTCAACGTGGACGTGTCAAGCTCAGTGATGATCCCCGTCAAGGTCGTCCAAAAACTGCAGTCACCCAAGAAAACGTTGATGCTGTGCGTAAGCTGATTGAGGAAGATCGACATGTGACATACCGCGAAATTCAGGCAACTTTAGACATTGGCATGAGTCAAATACAAATAATCTTGCATGAACGATTAGGTGTAAAAAACTGCAGTCACCCAAGAAAACGTTGATGCTGTGCGTAAGCTGATTGAGGAAGATCGACATGTGACATACCGCGAAATTCAGGCAACTTTAGACATTGGCATGAGTCAAATACAAATAATCTTGCATGAACGATTAGGTGTAAAAAAGTTGTTTTCCCGATGGATACCGCATTCGCTCTGTGAAGAGCAAAAAGCGGCTCGCGTTACTTGGTGCGTCAGAACTCTCGAAAGATTCCACGCAGGATCCTCAAATGCTGTATACAACATCGTATCAGGTGACGAATCCTGGATGTACGCGTACGAACCCGAAACAAAAACCAGTCACGAGTTTGGGTGTTCGAAAATGAGTTAAAGCCAACAAAAATTGTTCGTTCACGGAGTGTTGCAAAAAAAATGGTGGCCACGTTTGTCTCCAAAACCGGCCATGTTACGACTATTCCTCTTGAGGGACAAAGAACGGTTAATGCAGAATGGTATGCTAGCATTTGTTTGCCACAGGTCGTTTCTGAACTCCGTAAAGAGAACTGCAACCGCCGCATCATCCTCCATCACGACAATGCGAGTTCTCACACCGCGCACAGAACAAAAGAGTTTTTAGAGCAAGAAAACATAGAATTATTAGACCATCCGCCGTACAGCCCCGACCTAAGCCCTAATGATTTCTATACTTTCCCTTAAATAAATTATAAATTGCGTGGACAGAGATTTTCATCACCTGAAGAAGCTGTGGACGCCTACTTCCTTCCTTACTTACCTTTTTTTTTTTTGTTCCCGGGGTGGAAAATCCTCATGGATGTCCTCCGCCCTGGGGTAGGCGGAGGGGTCTGTCAGACTCTTACTGACTAAAAACCACCCCGGTGTTCCCGTCCCACACTTGCACTGGGGATCATGGGATCTAATGCGACTTCCACGATCCCCGGCTAGTGCCGGCCCGCCTCTGCGGGCCACCTCAAGTCTGGGGGGGTGAGGTGTTTAAACCCCCCCCGCGACGTCTGAAAGGGGCGCGCGTGGAACACTACGCGCCGCCACCTCGGGTCCAGTGTGATGGGGGGCGGCGGACGTCCCCAAGTCCGCCGTCCCTGGACCCCTTTAGGGGGGCCGGAAGAGGGCATTGTCTGCCCTCTGCCGACGCCCGGTGCGCCTGCTGCGGGCCTCCTTCTGCGACACGACTGTTTCGCAGAAGGATACCACCGCGTCCCAGGACTCCTCGCTGCCGACCATCGCCTCGACCACGGCCGGCAGCGACAGGTCACTGCCCACTCCTGAGATGAGGGCACGGCGTGGCTCCTCCCAAGCGGCACACTCTGCCAGCGTATGCCGCGCCGTGTCCTCCCGACAGTTGATGCAGTGGTGACACCGGGCGTCCGGCTCCCTGTTTATGCGACACAGGTACTGCCCGAAGCAACCATGCCCCGAGAGCACCTGCGTCACCCGAAACGACAGGGAGCCGTGCCTCCTCCCGAGCCAGGGCTCGAGCACTGGCCGGACCGCCTCGATGGTGGCGAGGCGGTAGGGCGTGAAAGCCTGTCCCGCCATTCCGCCACCATTCCTTTCTTACCTACCCCAACTTCCGAATGGAATGGTTGCTTCAATGATTGGTTCCATCGTATGGAAAAATGTGTCAAATTTCGCGGAGAATACTTCGAAAAGCAATAAATACATTTTTAAATAGTAATGTTGTGTCACTTCCTTGATTCCCGAAATTTTCAGTGCCGCCCTCGTAATACGAGTATTGCCAGTGTTACAGACTGTTTACCACGTAATTTCAGACCTATCTCTCGCTGCAGTTTAGCATTTCGGATCAACACATGGATCACTTTGATACCCTAACTAATATTATATACATAAGTGAGTTTGTTCGTTTGTTACGCTTTCACGCTAAAACAGCTGAACAGATTTGGAAGAAATTTGGCACATGGTGAAATTTGGTAAGAAGACCATAACCTGGGTTAGACATATGCTGCTTATTATCCCGATATTCCAACGGGATCGAGACTTATGCGGGTGATACTGCGGGGCACAGCTAGTAATCCTAATTTTTAAGGCCTGCACAGATAAGGGATTTGTCCACGACAATAAAACGTATGGAAATCCTGACAGCCTATTTGTCTTACGTGTGCGTTATTGCATAGATTTACATACGTTACTATTATTATAAAAGCGAAAGTGAGTTTGTTTGTTTGAACAGATTTGGATTAAATTTGGCACATGGGTAGACCATGACCTGGTTTAGGACGTAGGATACTTTTTATCCCGATTCCCACGGGATCGAGACTTATGCGAGTGAAACCGCGGGGTGCAGCTAGTACTCTATTATTTCTTATTTAGACGCATCTAACCACTTCAAGTCTGCCGTAATCTAACCATAATCTTACTTACAAATTCACTTAGGTATTCAAGCATGTAGGTCCACTCAATTTACATATAATTATATACCCAATAAAATCTTCAGCTGCCCATCAGCTTATCTCTTTAATTCATGCAGCGTCAACAAGTGAAGGAGATAATGATAAAATTGTTAGCACGGAGAGAGGGAAAGTCCGAACACCGGCGTTTGCGCATAAAACTGCTATAATATCGGACATTAACGTTTTCACGGCTCTGTCGGCCGCTGACTTAAGCGTTTATATGATGCCATAAATTTTAAATGTGGAATTAATTTGTATAATGCTGCTTTGGAAGTGGTATGTGTGAGATAAGGGTTTTATTAAGATATTTGGAGTAAGGTGGTAGTTACAGGTGTTTTGGTGAATTGGGTGATTATAGTGCTGTAACAACAATTATGACCTGGCCACTTCTTGTTAATCTTTTTTAATGTACGCACGAAAAAGTGTCACGTTCCGCCTGAGCCGAGCGTGCAAGTAAGAGCGTGGAACTAGCAATAGAGAGGCACGATCGGCCTAAGCGTTCGGCTTGTGACGCATCTCTCTCTCGTTATTACGTAAAATTATCTTCCGTAAACCGACTTTACAGAAAACAATTTTTTTTTAAATAAGTTGTCCGAAATGTTGTGACAATCGGGCGTTATTTTAAAATGAGAGGAATGAAAAGAAACTCTAGTAATTGCTGCTCCAGGTTTTCAATAACATATATTAACTAGCTCGGCCCCGTGAGATTATCGGGATAAAAGTAGCATATGTCTTTATCCAGGTCACGGTCTACCCATGTGCCAAATTTCATCCAAATCCGTTCCGCCAATTTAGCGTGAAAGCGTACCAAACAAACAAACAAAGTCACATTCGCATTTATAATATTAGTATGGATGTAAGGATTCGCGTCACCAGTGTTGACACCTTACCTAAACCACCAGAACCAATCAAAATTAACATACACAAACTACCGCTCGAAAAAACGTTTAGCAAGTATAAGTAAAAATCAATTTTCTCCGACAGCCTATTTCCATACATCGTGTTTCTCACGCAGTACCTCAGTAACTACCGGCCCGCGGCTTCCCCGCCCCCTCTTGTTGGTAATCACTAAATTACTGAACAGCTTTTTTAGTATGCGAAGCACGAAAAATAAATACTTTACCTGCTTATAAATAGCAGGCTTAAAACCAACCAATTTTGTAATATTTCGTATAATGTGGTTGTTAAGGTGAAGTTGTGAGAGATGAATTATTATGGTGAATTAAAAGTTGAAACTGTAGAACAATATACTCATGAAATTACTGATAAATCCAAGTTAGGCGAGGCCAAGATTGATATCAGATACACAGTCTCAGATCAGAATATGCAAAGAGACTTGGAGGATGCATTAAAATTGTCTCCACACGTTTAAGTATGTCCAGTACATCCTTGGTTGACAGTGACACAGCCTTGCAAGCAACGTTGTTGACTGGCTAATCTTTCGCCACGGCATGAGCTATTCTCGTAGGTACTACATATACCCTGGGGTAGCAGTACCAATACCCCAGAATGACACGTGAAAGGACAACTTAGTAGGTAAACAGCCTCTCGCAAAGCGTTGCTTGACAGTACTATGGGAAGCTCGATTTCTCGTAAATGGAGAGAATACCTGTAACTAATATCGTAATGGGTTTCATTGCCAACACTCAATGCCAATTACCAGTAAGTGCTAGAGGTGGTAAGCTAAAGGTTGGTAAAGGTCATGTCAACTGAAGTGGTGGCACATTGACAGCTAGCGAGAGACAAGCCATGTTAGAGATCAGAGTCACAGTACTCTCAGTGGATTCGCTAAGTGAAATGATTATATTCGGTCGCTTAATCAATTTAGCTTTAATTTGTCTGTTTCTTATTTATCTCTATAAAACTCTAAGACTTATATATTACGAAATAGAAATGGTTACATTGCTTCGCGAAGACATGCTAATCAGTTTTGTCTATACCATATTGCGACGTTCGATAATACTTGTCAAAAAGTTTGTTCTAAAGCATCTTTACTACAAGTGCCAAAATTCGACGTAGCTCATCTATGTAAACATTAGCAGTGTTGTCTCGCCTACAAATATTCCACTTTCCATACAATTACGAAGATGGGCATTTCGCAGTAGCATATACCTTTATTTTCTTTCCACACCATCATCTATATTGAGCCGCCTGAAGCTGTCCACCTAGTAAGGGAAAATGACCATAAAATACAGGCAAAAACGAAACCACCATCATTTTAGCTCCAGCCTTAACTGACGAACTCGTTTTTAGGCCAGTGAAGGGGCGCTAACTTGATTGGATGATTGACTCGCCCATAAATGGCGAAAAAAGCACATAAAAGCACTTAACAACATGTTATCGAGATTGTAAACAGAATTATAAATTTCCGACATTTTATACGCGTTTAAATTCAACCTGTTCAAGTGTTCATGTACGGTACGGCTGTTAGTTTTGCAAAATCAATATAGCGAAGTAAAGTTGCAATATCATAGGACGCGAAAAGGTAAATATTGTAAGTGCTGAGAGTGCTGACTTTAAGCTCGAGTTGTGAAATGAAGGAGCTATTGTTTACTATGATGACAACATTCTTGGCAGCCCGATGACCAGTAACAATGGTCACTTTTAACCGTGTTTGCCGATGAATGTTCTGGAATTTAGACTAGCCGTTTAGCATCGAATTCACCTATTTCTGTTTAGTGTTATTTTAAGTTCTTTCTGCTTATACTATATTTGTTGTTTTATACTTTTCCACAAAGAGCTCTTAGTTTTGCAGACGAGAGTGTAATAAACGGAAAGAACTATAATCTGTTCTAAACATGGATTAACGACTAGGCCTGAGTTTTGTGGAATCACTCCCAACTAATTTTGTAGTGTTTGATTTATTTTTTGTCATATATTTTTGTGGTGTACAATAAAGTATATATAAATAAATAAATAAATAATCCAAATAAGACTGTTTCAAAGGTGCATGACGCTTCAACTTGAGCAAAAATTTTTATCTTTCGTATAAAATTTAAATATTTTAAAGCAGCTCTATGGATAACCATCACGTGTAATCGGTAAAACTTTTGTGTCTGATGGTTTTAGCATAAAAATATCAAAATGCGAAAAGATAATACCATTGTTTTCGTGTTTTTCAGGTCAGAATAGAATTTTATCACTTGATCATGGCGGAAATAGGATTTATTATAATTTCATCATGATTTAGTATTTGCAAAATATGATTGTATAAAAATACCTCTGAAATGTAGCTGAACCTATAAATATATTCCGAAGCCATTGATTTATCTAATAAGATAGAGTTGTGCATAAAACAAAAGATCTATTACAAAGTTTATGGACTCGTAAATAAGAATAATGCTGATTTATGTTTGTTCTGTTTGTCTAGTATTTCGTTACATTTTATGTAGATGTCATAAAATACATAATACATTTGAATCGGACATTTAAGTGAATGTTTACGCATAAAATAAGAATTAATCAGACATGCAATCCGATACTAACGGCCGATAGATTGAACCGTCAATAAATTCCGTTAAACCATTAGACACTTTAGAAATAGTCTCAGATACTAATAATTTGCTATTAAAGTATTAAATTACACTTAAAGCAAATTACACTTTAAAAAAAACGATAAGTACACGTCTTTGAGTTTAAAATGAATAAGTATCAAGCAAAAGTATGGCAAGAATACATGCCTCGGGACAGACGTCAATCAAAAGATTGTTTTAAAGCGAAATAATATTAATTGTAAGACAATTTACAACGTTTTGCGCGGAGCTGACAGCGTACCGTAATTGGATCATGCCACGGCTTTCCATCAGATGCTTTGCGATGGTATTTTGCATGGTTAATTGTATGCTATTGATGTTTATGCTTGCATGTTTTGATATCCAATTTCATGGGCAGTAAAATGGAGGTACGCATGATAAGTATACAATATAGAGCAATATTGAGGCGAAAAATGTACATGGATGATATTTTCATTTCCATCTTAGGGGCCTTTCAGCGTAATGGTTACAAATTACTTACAGTATCCTCACGTACTTTCCCATAAGTGTTTGTCTCGAACTTTGCATAGGATCATGTTATTTTCCTTTTAGCTGTACAGCAATCAATTTTAATACCAGGTACAGAAAAGCGTGAAATTACGTATCAAACAAGTTTCGAATTAGAATATCGCAATGCACATAAGTACCTATAGTTTATCGATAAGCCGCTAAGCTTACAAGCGCCGCAGTTAACCGTTTCTCCTTAATTGACTTGTTCGACGTGCGTGAATGATAAGCGGTTATTAAATACTGTATTTCTTACGTACATAAACTCGTGAGTTACTGTAAACTTATTTTGTACATTTGCATTATTATAACCTATTGGTGGCTAAATGATAACAGCCGCACGGGTCGACCGTAGGTTAACACTATAGTACACGCGCCCCTTTTTTTTACTTGAGTATACGCGTGGCCTACTATGGTAGGCCATTTTAAAATATCAATAACTTGTATATTCCTAATTATCTGAATAAACCAACAAATGATTAAAAGGTGTTTATTTTACTTAGTTTTAGAACCTTACTTTTTAGATATTTTTTTAAGAAAGAATTAATAATCACAAATTTAGTAAATATATAAAAAAATATTAACAAAAATGGCACTTCTGAGATCAACGTAACTTTTTTTTAACTTAAAACTAAACTGTATTTCTATTTTCTTTGTTTTCGTAGCATTCAGTACACACTACTGCTTGGTGATCGGGACAAATCCATTTATTGCAAGTCTTGCACCACTTTTTTGTCGACCGATTTCAGGCTCTCGAGTAGAGTGCATATCGACCAACTCGTCCTATCTTTGAAGACAAGTCGTGTTGACTCTTTTTTTTTTTTTGGGTGGGATATCATCAAATAACTTCTCCCGCTCTGGGCGGAGTGGGAGGGTGTGTCAGACTCTTACTGACTAAAACCCACCCGTATTCCTTCAGTTGCCCGTGTTGCCAGGGGCCTCGGTAACCCTTAGGTACCAAAAGGTAGCGTTCCCGCGAGACTCTTGGGGTTCTTGAACTGTGTTGCCCAAAAGAGCGTCTATCCTGAATTTAAGTTGTCGTGGTAGTGTTTCAATGGATGCCCAGATGCGTCAGATTCGCTCAATCTTTCCTCTTCATATTCACGGAGTTCTGACTCGCGGACTAGGGTTAGCAAGTCTAGTTTCGACTGAACTTCATCATCTTCACGCTCACTCACTTCTTCATCTTCAGTATTTAGCTCTAGCAGTCACCTTTCCACTTGTGAATTATCTAATTTATCTATTATGTAATCGGATATATAAATCTGTAAAAAAAAAAACTAAAATGAGCAAGAAATATACATTTTACAATTTGTAACCTATAAGATAAATAGTAACAATTTAATAAACATTCGTATAAATGCATTATTAATAAGTAGAGCATATTTTAATAGCGTCATAAATCGATAATACATCAAAAGTTACATACCTGAATTTGGTACACCAATACACGCGCGGACTACTTTAGTAGGCCCACGGTTTTGGCGCCAAATTGCATGTGCGTGTGTCGCGTACGGGGTCGCGCGGGGTGCTGAGGTTGTGACAAATATACCAGACGAGGATTAGCTGGAATCACTAGTTTCTAGCGCGCTATACTAAAAAGTTATTGCAAAAAGAGTTACCTACCCTGGTCTACTATAGTAGGCCGCGCGTGTACTGTAGTGTTAAGCAGCGTTTGACGCGGTCGGTTCGTGGATGGGTAACTGGATTGTGGATGTCAGATAGGCAGTCGGCCTATGTAAAATACTGATATTCAGCTGCATCCGGTTAGACTGGACGCCGACCTTAAAATAGTTGGGAAGATGTTGCCCCACTGCAGAGTAAAGGGGCTTCCCTTTCCTCTTTCCACTTATCCGGTCTACACTTTAAGTTGCATTTGCATTAAATGTAATTCTTACTACATCAAATCTAATCTGATTTGAGACATCAATCTTGAACCTTTTCACTCATGATTTATTTAATAGCCTTTCATCTGATTTGATAGCAATCAAGCAAGAGGTATGTATGTATCTGATCTGTCAGCAGATACTTTTGATCCTACCGAAATATTATAAAAAGTTTTTAATTCAAAACAAGTTCTTTGTGAATTGAAACAGGTTCATGTGGAAGTGCTTCCTGATTGAATGTTTGGCTTGTTAACTTTTGCAGTAAAAAATGGTGTTTTCGCAATTTTTCTGTACAGTGTGTTTCACGCTTGCAGGTTTAAATGATTTATAATATCTTCTGTGAGTGTTAAACCATCATAATACATTCAGCATGAATAAATATATAATAAATACATCAATTCGTACTTGTTTTTAATACAAAATATGTACGTATTAGCATATATTTCGCTAATTTCCAGGCATATTCGTACAACAATAGCGCCTGGTCTAGTTTTAAAACTAAGTGAAAGTTTAAACGACTTTAAAACAAAAACTATTGTAGGTGTATGAGAATGGCAGAGGTGACGTGGTTGTGACGAATTACGATACTACAAGAGCACTGCTTCGAAAAGTATAATATTGGAGGTACCTACCTACTACATAATTATCTCACTTTCCATTTGAAACATATGTTATTTTTTCCGTTTCTGAATATTCCATGGAACCAAAGATATATAGACAGTAATTGTAATGAAGACGATATGGTAACTATTAACTAGAAACGTATTAGATTCAAGCTTCGAAGATAAATATAGCGAAGTGAAGAAGGATACAGAAGACTATACGCACCACTGAGTATTCACTCTGTGGCGAACTAACAGACGGAAAGAGAGACAGAAATACATATATTCATACATACAAATCGTGCGATCAGCTTTCGTGTAAGAATCGAAGTGCTTCATGGAAGTTCCTTAGGAATTGGGAATTCCCCCATTTTACTGTCATACGCAGAATCAATTCAAAAGCAGATGTCGCCGACCAAATAGTTTTTTTGTGAGCTGTAGTTTTTATAACCTTGATCATTTGGCACAGAAACACATTATGTTTCTGAACGTTAAATCAACAATGGATAGAATGCTACCAAGTTTTATTGTGAATAAAAGATTTCACTATCGACATTCCTGTCTGTCATTGTTTGATTCTTTTTGATTATTTGCCAAAACAATAAACAAACCGGGGGTTTTATCGTCTGCGTGAGTTTAAGCATGTTCCTGTATTTACAGGCAGTAATGTCTTTGGTTTTAGACGACTACATACCTGTCCAGTGTACCTCATTTTAAGAGATTTCGTTTTTGTCTGCCACTAAATGCTCTACCAAATTATTTATTTTTATCGCGGCATTAGTGTGAAAACCACTGTGACCTATGAGTCGTAGGTCGTAGGTTCGAACCTAACAAGGCTCTTTACTTTGTGTAAATTATTTCATCACCACTGCTCTCAAAAAGGTAAAGGAAACATATGGGGGAAACCAGCATGTCCTAGAACCGAAAATTCGAAGACATGTAACATCTACCAACCCGCACTGGGCCCGCGTGGTGGATTACGGCCCAATCCCTCTCACAGAGAAAAGGCCTGTGTCCCAACAGTTAACATTATAGGCTGATTATGGTTATTCTTCCAAGCCCTAGGTGGTTGGTGTTCTTTTTATTTACGCTGTTTCGTTTCTTTTAGAAGAAGTGAAGGGCGGGCGTTTTTGGAGGACTGTCTTCTGTCATTTTGAAGTTCGAAAAGTAATAATTCTCAGCCTAGTTTGAATAAATAACATTTGATTTTGATTTTTTTTAACATTATCTTTATCTTTACGCAACCTTTACGTTTTACATGAAATTTCAAAGGTGGTGTTACAATTTAGACTGCGGCAAAGCCCAATTAATAAAAAAAAATAACAGTGCCAGCCTTTCTTCTTTGCCTTCCGTAAGGACTCATAAAATTAGCATCAATTGATAGAATGAGGATTTTCTGAAATGACGTTCACTATGTGGCACCAGTGAGACGACAGACAGGTCCGGGCACCTGTCAAAAGAGTCAAGGCACCTATATTTTCTTTAGTCGTGACTGAATGATGAACAAATGAATGAAACGAATGATGAACGTCAATTATATTTAATATTCATTGTCGAAATGGAAGACCAACTGGGGACGTGATTTTTTATGAAAACCCTCATTATTAACCAATCTTTCTCTTATCTTTCCAGGTATGCAAGCCAGACATAGACTGCTCGCTAGCAGCTAACAAGTGGCGGTACATCGAGGTGTTCACCTGTCTAGCCGACAACGAGAAGCTGAAGAAAGAGATGAGGCTGTCCTTCCCCAGTGGACACTCTTCATTCTCCGCTTATACCATGCTGTATTTCTGCGTAAGTTTCTGTTCAATATGCAAGCGTTAAATACAGCTCCATTCAACCCTGATGGCGGCTCCGAAGTGCGCCACTCGCGGTGCAGTACCACACCCCTCACCCCCGCTGACACGTGAATTTATTACTGCGCACGCCTCGTGTTCCGAGTCGCCATAAAGTTTGAATCGAGCTGTGCTAAAGGTTTAAGCGCTTGATGAGGAGAATTCGATCCGTAACCGTTGCTCTAAAAACGGAAACCCTCTCCTAACCTAAGAACGGGTTCTCATCAATAGGGCATGAATTAATGAATACCTGCGCATATTCAGGTAAATTGGGGAATACTTACGAATTATTTAACGACCCACCCATACTGCGCACGGTTTTTACGAATTGACAAAACAACGAGATTTCTTTATTATGTGTAAGTTTAATACGAATGTATTATAAACATAAAAATCCATCCGGAATAAATTCTCTAAATAAACCATTATCTATAGAATTTATTCCGAAACATTACTACCCAAAGAATTTTCATGCTGAATTCATTGCGTGTTTTAGTAGAATAACGCGGTCACACAGACAGACTCGAATACCGACTTTAATTTATATAGTTGGGTAATGACCAACCCAGGCTAGTTATGTTTCCTGCCGGGGTCGCGGGAAAGTCTGAACGGAATACCTTGACCCCTGGCAACACACAGGCAACGGAAGGAACACGGGTGGGTTTTAGACAGTAAGAGTATGGCACACCCTCCCGCTCCGCCCAGAGCGGGAGAAATTATTTGATAATTTCCCACCCAAAACAAAAAAGGCCACTTTTGTTTAGAAAAAAACTGACCTACTTGTTTTTGTTAAGTAATAAGTTGGCAATAAGGCCATCGGTGGAGCAGACGAGTCCTGGAGTGGAGACCGCGTATCGGCAAGCGTAGTGTGGGACGCCCCCCAGCTAGATGGACCGACGACCTTAAAAAGGTGGCTGGGATAGACTGGATGCGGAAGACGGAGGACAGGGTGTTGTGGCGCAGCCTGGGAGAGGCCTATGTCCAGCAGTGGACTATTATAGGCTGAGTTGATTGTTGATTGAAGGCCATCGGCCTAGATGTTGGAAAGTGGTTACGCCGCGCGCCGCCTACAGACGTGTGTCCGCCATACCCCAGGGACACGATATGTTGCCAACCTTAGTGGCCATGTTGAAATGTCATGTGTCTGTTTTAAAACAGTAGATATATTGATAGATAGAATACTGTTTTTTTTTACTGTTTCGTTGGTCTAGTCATCGCAAGCGCTACTGCTGAGCAAGAGATCCTGGGTTCGACTCCCGGGTCGGGCAAAGAGTTATTGGGTTTTTCTTTCTGGAATTTCTCAGTAGTAGCCCGAAGTCTGGATTTGTGCCCGGTTGATGGCAATAGGCTCGCCCATACATGGTACTTAAACATGACTGGCGAAATGTCGGTGTATACATATACCTACTATAGGTAAACCTCTGCCAAACCCTTCTGGGAAACAAGGTGTGATGTTATTTTATTATTTACACCATGTAAATTACAGTACTTGCTTGAATTAACAGCATGTGTTTGGTTGACTTACGGAAAAATTAACTATTGACACAGATCTTCGTTCCGAGTTTAAGGTAACCCTAGCTCACTAACCTTAATTTCGAGTAACGTTATCACTAACCATTCGTAAATTTTACGAAAGATTCAAAGATCAATGTTTATTTAATCAACTTTATTTATGACACAAAACGACCTTGGTTTTCTCTTTATCTAATAACATATTTTTTTTAGAAATAACCTACATTGAAAAATTATTGCACATACAAACAACATGCTCCCTGCAAATCGCTTTTATTGCAGCCCTTGCAGAAGTGCGTAGTCATATGACTTTTTTCTGCAGCTGCAAGTTTTGCGAGTTTTGAGAACGTTTCGGCTAAAACCTTTATTGATCTAGTCTACAATTTGAAAGACCTCCGCAATGATTTGCCACAAATTTCGTTGCAAAGTTAGTCTGAAATTTGATGATGTTCATACGATATAGCCCGACCTAATAAGCGTGCATCCGCAATGAGTGACTGAAGATCACTGATGAGGCGAATCAAGAAGGTATTAAAAACAGGTGTGGTGACGGAGGTCGGGATCTTACCAAAACACGAAATGCTCAAGGTACGCGTCGTAACTTTTACGAATGGTTAGTGACCCAGGGTTAAACACGGCCGAATATTTTGCCCTCTAATGTGTAACGACTGTGGATTGATAATATTAATAATGCGAACTCTTACTTAATTGGAATGAAATCTATTCTTGCCACCGTGAGCTATTTAATAACTTGAAAATAACTCATCCTCATCGTTATTTATTCTATACCTATGTATCTTTAGCATAAGCATAGCATAATCAGTCTTCATATAATGTTCCCACGGCTGGGACGCGGGCCTCCTCTTGATGAGAGGGAGTGGGCCGTAATCCACCACGCGGGCCCAGTGCGGGTTGGTAGATGTCACATGTCTTTGAATGTTTGGTTCTAGGACATGCCGGTTTCCTCACGATGATTTCCTTCACCGTTTTGAGAGCCGTGGTGATGAAATAATGTACACAAAGCAACGCGCCTGTCTGGGTTCGCACCTATGACCTACAACGCGTAAGTTGCGGCCGTTACCACTGGGCATATATACTATACATAATATAAATAAATGTCGCTTTTCATGGCTGTGTTTGGGTTGGATTATATAATAACGTATCCTACTTTATTGTGCTCACCTATACTTTTTACTTTTATATTAAATTTTATATCGAAAATACTTTATTTTGATAAATTAAAGAATAACATAAAAGTTACAATCTACTTAGAGTACCAAAAAATGTTTTCACACATTGAACTAAACAAAATTTGGAAAATATATTTTGTTTGGAAATACTTTTTTTTTATATTCGTCAGAGCAAAATATTCGTTATTTTCCTTAAAAAATAATTGGCAACCCTAGCTGTGTGTGACCGCGTTGTTCTCCAAAACTTCGCAAAGGAATTTTCACCATCGTTTAGCGAATTTATTTCGGAAGGAGTAATGTGTATCAACCTGCCTACCCTTTTCCCAACTATGTTAGCGTCGACTTCCAGTCTATCAGGCAGCTGAAAACCAGTATTTTACATGGAGCGGCTGCCTATCTGAGCTCCTCAACCCAGCTACCGGGTAACAAGATACCCCTTGGTAAGACTGGTTGTCAATTTTTTGGACTTTAGCAGTAACGACTGTCAAAGATCTACGAACGACGGCCAGGACCAACTGCTTTACGTGCTTTTCCTATGAAACC
Source organism: Atethmia centrago (assembly GCA_905333075.3). Classification (NCBI taxonomy): domain Eukaryota; kingdom Metazoa; phylum Arthropoda; class Insecta; order Lepidoptera; family Noctuidae; genus Atethmia; species Atethmia centrago. The sequence goes on from HG995379.1 coordinate 7,772,191, forward strand.
GAATAGCGACCCGACATCGGCATGAGCGTGACGTGCATTTGTATGCCCAAGATCAACGGCGATTACCAGATCCTTAATATTAAAGTCACCAAAGAAATCTCTTTCTTTAATCTCGTCATAAAACCCGTGCGAATGTGGAGTAGGTCGCTAATTAGCTATAGGTAAAGCATGGTGCATAAATCCCCATCTTCCTGCAGATGTACCTCCAAAAGCGCTTTACCTGGCGCGGATCGAAGCTGATCCGACACGGGATCCAGTTCATCCTCATGCTGTTCGCGGTCTACACGCTCATGACTCGTATCTCTGACTACAAGCATCACTGGAGTGATGTGCTCGCTGGCTTCACCATTGGATTGCTTTATGCTATTGTTATTGTGAGTATCTTTATTGTTTGTTCAGCACCCTAGTGTACCTACTGCTTTTAAATAGTTACCCTGTCTTGAAAAAATGTATATATTTTATAGAGCACTAATGGACTTGTTTCGTTTGGATCTTCTGCAATTATATCGCCCTCAAGCAAAATTTAAGATGTATCTTATAATTAGGATGATTATATAACACTATTTGTTTGTTTGTGATTATATATACAGGTTGCATCGCATCGCGTCCTGAGAAAATCAGCTCAATTGACCTCTCTTGACTTTCTTTAACCTTATTTTTATTAAAGATGTAAACGACAACCCAAGTTTCTGGATTCACAATTTCCAACCTCATTCTTTCCAGTTCGCCTTCGTATCAAACCTTCGCAAAACTCCCCGATCGCGGCAGAACAGCCACGAAGCAGAGCTGCGCGTCACCAACGGGAACACCCGAGTGCAGGTTTGACAGTCATCCCCCACCAGCTCCCGATGTGAAAGCGACGCTGAAGAACTATGATACGAACAACCAACAGTTTCGTGGATCTCACACGAGTACATCGATGCCTGTAGGCAGTCGCAAGAACAGTGAATGAACTCAAGTGAGCACAAATTTTTGAAGTGAGTGCGTTGAAATGACGGATATATGAACTTTAAATTTTGGTCTGACTGAGTAACGCATAGCGTCATATCTAACAATACCTGCTTGTATATGGGTATGAACCAGTGTTGCCAACTGGCTGTCAGGTTTTCGGGCTAAATCGAGTTTAAAAAAGGGCCAGATTAGCCCAAACATGTTAAAATAGGGCAAAACCGCTAACTAATAATAATTAAAAACTTAGTTTCGTTCTCAGCACAGAGCACAAACAAATATGGTTCTCAGTATATGCCTATGGTTTTGACAGACGATAATTTTGGGCTAGATTTCACCTGATAAAATAAATAGCGCTAACCAGTGAACTGAAATATTAATTATGAAATACAATAATTAATATCGCAATACCGAATATTTAGTTTTAAATAGAATATTTGGAAACTTTCCAAATGCCCTGTTTATACCTAAAACGATTACAACATCAAATTCAGTGTTGATATTTGCAATTTATTATTAATATTTTATGTCACTAGGTAGTTAGCGATATTTCATATTTCCATACAGTATAATATTAACAAGTTAATAAAAACCGGTAAATATTTGACAGTTATTTGCGACGTTGCCAACGTTTAGAATGCACGCTCTTAAGTTAGTTATCGATTTGCTATACAATTATCTAATGTCCCTAACTTTACATTTACACGTATCGCCACTCGTGGAGACCGTTTTCATTGAACCCCTAGCACAGTGCTGCGCAAAAAATCGGGTCTTACATTTTACGTATCATCTCAAAGGAAGATGTTTTTATTGAGAGGTAGTGTTACATTACAGCCTTTGCGTTACTCAGTTAGAGAAAAAAAAATGCAGTTGAATGTTGTAACTTTAATTACTCATTTGAAATTCGCTGTTATAGATGTTGACAGCACTATGTTACATAGAATATCTATGTTGCTTGTTGTCTATGAGTTTGTGTATTTATTTTGAGTTTTGCATAGATAGAGAACTTACGCTTCTTTTTGGAGTGTGCTATCAGAGTTGTATGATATTAAATTGCGTTCACTTTGACTGATGTATTATTACGTATCGGCTATGCGCACTAACAGATTTAAGAAGTTAACTAAGTCGTCATTGGATACCAAACGGATTAATTTGAATGAGCAAATGTGAATGTCTTTCAAAAATTATCTATACAGATATTTTATTTTTTTTTATTTTTGATTGTCTTTGTACAAAAATATGGCGTTTAAAAGTATTCGTTCTGTATAAAAATACTTTATTTTGAATAGATGTTATGTTATAGTTCACCAGTCGAATGTTTACGTGATGACATAATTATGATATTTTGAGGATTGTGCAATGTTTTATAACTGATGAATATGTATATATTTTAAATAATAACACCGGGTACTAGAAGTATTACTAACAGTACTCGAATCAGTTCGTTTTAAGATAATTATTAGATACTGTAATATAAACACTGACTTTGAATACATCGGCAATCTTTCAAATGGTGAAAGCACCTACAATAAGTTTCTAAAGTAACTCTGAAATACAAAAAAAGGATTCTGTTTCATTATTTTTATTCAAAAATCCTTTATTGAAAATGTATGAAACCGAATCCGGGTGTTAAATATTTGTATGAAATAATACAATAATAATATTTGTTATTTTTATTTCTTAATATTTTTATTTTCTTTTTTGTATCAAATACTCAGCAGATATTTTTTGATACTTTAAGTTGGTCTAATAGTAAAAGTTTTTATCTTCATTAGTAGTTTCAACCGTTGGAAGATAGCCAATTAATCAAAAGTCAGCCTGTATTTATTGACGCCGATTAGAGTCAGCTTGAGGCAGAAGTTATAATCAAAAGCTGGCTTTATTCGGTTTTAATTGCCTGATGGTAATTTTTGTACAGTACCCTGACTGTCAATGTTGCCTGACTGTCAGTTTAGTCTGATTGTCAGTGTAGCCTGACTTTTAGGATAACTTGACTGTCAGTGTAGCCTAACTTTTAGGATAACTTGACTGTCAGTGTAGCCTGACTTTTAGGATAACTTGACTGTCAGTGTAGCCTGCCTTATGGTAGATATTGTAAAAAGGTTGGATATTGTTTTCTATTAAATTAATATCAGTAAAACGTTATTCACATAAGGATTTGTTGAGATCACAGTAGTTAGTTTTAAAATAGAACACATACACATTATACAGTAATGTTTTCAACTAATAATTATGTGAAACGGTTTTTATTGGTACAGTGTTGAATTTATCAGATTATTTATAAGGTAGAAGTTATGTTGTAGTTTTAAAGTAGATTCTAAATGAGAAAAGTAAAAATATTTTTGGGTACAGCAGTGGCAGTCCCGATTCCCGACATCATTTAAAAAATGTAAAAAGGAAATCAGAGACGTAATAAAAAACCGAATTTTATATACGTTTGCAATATTGCGAAGGGTAATACTGTGTACATAATTTATTTAATTGACCCGAAGCTATGAGGTATACCGAGTTGAAGAATAAATGAAACTTTTAAAGAAAGTGTATATATTTTTAAAGCAGTACAATTTATATCGCTTGCATCTTCGATCAATAATAGGTTTGCACGCATTCAGTTCAAAATAAGACGCTGACAACACGTAAACCGCGGTCACTGTCCTATTGCGATGATACAACGCTTGTAATTTATTGCAAAAAATGAAGCAATTATCTATTTACTCAAAATTGAGTTGAGTAATCGAAAATAAAAAACAACCAACTTCTGCATTCAACTATGACGTTCTTGTTATTAATTAAATACGTAACGTATGTTGATATTTAATACAGATATTTTGGATTATAACTCAAGGTAAGAGGTTAGTTTAAAGTTAGTTTGTATCGGGATTTTTTTCAAAACGTGTTATGGTAACAACCAAGTTCCGGGAAATATGTTCAAAATTAACATATATTTTTTCCGCTACCACAAACTATACAGATTTGGCAATTGTTTTTCTTAAAGTGAAGCATATTTTGGTCCATTGGGTCTTGTCAGCGCCTTAATTAGATTTATATATACTTACTGTAATTAGGTACCCACTAATTAGAAAAAATATGAACTATCTTTCAATATTTTGATGATAGCTGAATCGTTATGTTATCTTTTTTTCTGTTCGTATAAATATAATAGTCATTCTCATAATAAGAATCTTATATATTTTGTGGACTGAAAATAGCTAAAAATGTATTTCTTTGTATTTCTTTTAATTCTAAAACGGAGCAGGGTCTCGTTTTTATAATAGTTATTTATGCAACTGTTGTTTAAAATAAGGGGTATTAAAACACGAATGTGGGTTGATAATAGTAACACATGAGTGTTTTAATACCTAATTATGTACAGTTGCATACAAGACTTTATCTACACACATGATATGAATCCTCTATAAAAGGTTCTGAAACCATAGAGTGTTGTACAGTGTTGTAAGAACTTCATGGAATGTTTCTGGTAATAATTGGTTAGAAATGTCCTTTGCTGCATTAGAAATATCTGGTGGTGAGTTATCAAAGCTTGTATCACTCATTTTTGTAAACAACAAACTAATAAATTTTTGAGATACTAATATCGAACAAAAATGGCGGGATACGACGTGAATTCGAATAACCTATAAACCTGAAACGCGCGTGCATGACAATGTTCTTTTTTTGAAAAGGAGTTGCATAATGAAATTTTGTACAACATTATAACACTCGTTTGGATGATATTGGTGCCGATTCCCTTGTTCACAAACTAAACTAAATTTAAGTTCAGTGCATCTTTTTCTTTCTATTTCAATAAGAAAAGGACAGAAGATACATTTTAGTTTAGTCCTGTCAAATTAATCAGCGGTTGACGTAAATTGACGTAATTTTAGTAGGCAAGTTTTTAATCGCGTCTAAACTTGTATAGAGTTTTGACAGGCGCTGATTAATCTGACAGGACGAAACTAAAATGTATTTTCTGTCCTTTTCTTATTGAAATAGAAAGAAAAAGATGCACTGAACTTAAATTTAGTTAGTTTGTGAACAAGGGAATCGGCGCCATTGTGGTTACTATGATACTGGTTGTTTTAATGTTGGCAATAAGCTAACTGTTTTAGAAAATTTTATAGAGGATTTATAGCATGGATACATAGCATACATTAAATTATGGATCTTAAAATAATTATATAATCAGTCACCTCACCTTCAAGGTAGGTACAGTTGACCTCGTATACCTCGTCCTGCTTTATCACTAGAGATCAGAATAAATCCGTAGAGGAAGTAACATAGAGTGGAAGAGGCGGTATTCCTCTTCTAAAATCCTCCCGGAATCATAAACATAACGATTAAGTCCCGGGATTTAAGAAATTGCAAATTATTTGTTGCACTTTGAATATGTTCATAACAAATTATTATTTCGAAGAATCTTATTACGTTTTTAGGGTTCCTTACTAAAACTGTTAAAGTGAAGTGCTTTGTTTTACATAGGTACTTATAAGAAAATAAATTCTTGAAAATGTGGCTGGTTATTTACTTCATTATATTGCGATAAAAACTTGCTTTTATTTTACATACTTAAAAAAACATTTGAATATGACACAATTTTACTACGGAACCCTAAAAGTAATGACTAATTAATAATTACTAAACAATAATTTGTAACTGTATCTAAAAACCAATAAATAATTCGTGATTTTTAAATCCCGGGATTAAAACGTCATTATCATTATTTCGGGATTTTGGAGGAGGTATTATTTACTCCCTCGAAGTCTAGGTAAATTTACGCTACCTATTCCGAACTCTGTTTATCACCCTGTAAGGTTTAATTTCACTTGCACCCCACAAAACAACAAGGTCTATTTGTCTATAAGACAGTTAGATACCTTAGTGAAGTTTCAATTTAATGGGAATTGTTCCCCAAAGTGATAAAGCAAATACGAGGTTGACTTTACATCATTATTGTGCACTTGTTAAATTACATTTAAAATCTGCATCTAAGTATTCTCTTTAAAAATAAATAACTATTTATAAATTCCAGTGCATCTACGCTACAAGATGTTGTAACAACATCACTACCTACTTAATATTACAGCTAATAGCCATTAGGTATTGCAAAATAAAAATTTATGCGGTTTCTTAAAGGCTTATCAACGCAAAATTAGCTAACAGGATAGCTCATGTTAATACCGGTGATTGACAAATCACCGTAGGTGCGGGCTCACGGACGGTGAGCAATGGGTAGCTCACCGTCCGGTAAGGACCAGGCCCGGGTCGACGGCGCAACGTGTTCCACGCGCGCCTCAAAGAGATTACAGTACAAGTGTAGGGGTCAGCTAGGGCCGATACCTGCCGGGGTCGCGGGAAGGTACAAAAGGGTTACCGAGGCCCCTGGCAACACAGGCAACGGAAGGGACACGGGTGGGTTTTAGTCAGTAAGAGTCTGACACACCCCGCTCCGCCCAGAGCGGGAAAAGTTATTTGATAATTTGGAAACCCAAAAAAAAGTGGTTGACAGATTGAAATAACAATAGCCAGAGCGTTTACGTCTAGTGCGGGATGTCAAGTTTAGGTAATTCTTTGCAAACACTCACGCACAAGTCAACCTATAAAGAGACAGAACGCGCCAAGTGGAACGGATCAGTGGGTAAGTCCAACTATAAAGAGAGAACGTGAGGCACTCTACGCACACAGTTACGTAACTGTGTGCGTAGAGTGCCTCACGTTCTCTCTTTATAGTTTTACCCACTCATCGGTTCGGTTTTGACAAAATTTTATTGGAATTTAAATCCAACTTTCAATTCAATTGACTGTTATACTTATGATCTGTAGTTTTATGATAAATAAATAATTATATTATTAATATAATATAATTATTTAATTATATTATAAATATAATATAATTACTTATTTATCATATGAAATGAAATGATGAAATGATTTTATTTACATACAACTCAAGATGCTTATAAATAAACTGTTTCATTTAAATAAATAAATGAAATAGTTTATTTATGCGCATTGTGTTTATTTTACAGGTAACTACTGTTTTAAAACAGGTTTATGCCATTAACAATTTCTTAAGCATTTATTTATTTCATAATCTTTTGTACATAATAAGTACGGGTGCTTTCAAATTCCTAAGGATATAATTTTCAGTTAAATAAAAAAGAGCTTCTAAATTGACGCTCCAAGTGAAATTAAAAAAACCTCTGTTCAGTAATCATGATAGAATTCACAAATACTCTTTAAATCTATATTTTCTATAAATCATATGATATAAATCAACATTTTCTTTACTAACTATTTAGACAACAACATTTCCTGAATAAAATGAAATAATTGATATGTTTTTTAAATTATGTTTGATGGATATTAACTGGTTCGAAAAGTACTGTTATTGAGGCAAACAGCGTACGGATAACGTAAACGCTCTTAAGTCACTTGACATGAGTTTGGCAGTCTGTTAGATAATTTTAGTGTTCATTAGCTACTCAGAAACTGGTTGTAAATAACATAGTTGCACATTTTAATGTCATAGTACAACTAATATTAAGATAAATACTTATAGTTTAATATCACATGTATGTTTTTGTCAAAATTTTTAGGAATTTTTAAAGCTGAAATCTTTCTCCATATTGTGCTACCATATTTTAATTAGTAAAGCCATCACAAGTTACATTTTGCTCTGTTCGTAGCTCGAATTAAATAGCCACAAAATATAGGCGTAAAGTAGGTTTGCACTTTGGATTGCGAAATGTGGGTGTACTATAGACCTCTGCCTTACCCCCACGGAATAAAGAGGCGTGGTGATGTCTGAAAAGTACGCACTTTCCTTCTTATCCATAAGCTAAAAAGTTTAAAACACTACAAACTCTTTTTGAACGCATTATGGAGTTAGGTTTAATCGCATTTATTTCAATGTTTGTTAATAATGTGTTCTACGTACTTTATTCGAGGAAGCATCGTACAGGAAAGCCAAAATCTTGGTCTGAAGCTACGAAGGTAGCTTCAGACCAAGATAGTGTAGTGCTGGTTGCCAAAAACTGGGCTGAAGAGCCCAGTTTTTGGCAACCAGCACTACACACACACGGTGGCCCGTGGTGGATTACGGCCCAATCGGAGAGGGAGTGGGCCACTTCCTCTCAAAGAGAGGAGGAATAAAGTAACGAACACACAGCTCATGTATTTATGTTAGTCATTATATAGTAAACGTAATCTGAAGTCTCGAAGACAACTGTAACGTATTTTTTTATACTGTGATATAGGCTTTTAAATGAAAGGAATAATAGATCTGAGATGTGCCAATAGCTGGTTAATCGATTTTTTATTGTATATTTTTTTTTATCTAAAGCATGCACTTCGATTTTCAATTTTTTCCCGCCGTATTGCAATATGGTTGACACTTTGACAATTGTAAACAAAACTCAATGCAGCGAATGTCATCAGCTAGTCAGATAATTAATAATAACATCTGGTAATCGTTTAATTATCTAATTAGCACATCTCTGTTACAAATACCCTATAGAAAGTTAGATGTAGGTCCAATTAGGTGCTAGATAAGTTTACTAATGAAAAATATTTTTACTCATTTTGACACAAAGATGTCTACAGATTAAAACTATTTTAAGTAAATTACTTGTTTATAATATGTTTTTTTTATGTATAATAGATCTTAAAATGCACTGCCTTTAGAATTCTCGATGTATTATTGTAGCTTTGAGGCAGCTACTTATTTACTTATTTTTAATGTGGTTAAAAGTTTATAAAGCATAATAATAAATCTGTATAAAATGTCTAATATTCTTTTTTGAATCCACTAATTACCTTCCTACCTAAAAGTAATTCTTGAGTAACCCACGCCATCTATTATCAAATAAACGAACATAGAATACAAACGTTCGTGAGCGTTTGATCACCAACCATAGATGGCATCATTTTCAAACTTGACTAAGCAGATTTTATAAATCAATACCTACTAATTTTATTCTCAGCCAGAATAATAATATTTACAGTCTGTTAACTGAGTACATAACTACTAAGTCGCGTTATCGCTAACAAGATGAAGTATAATAGAGCAAGGACCTCTGTAACGGTGCTTTTTGCAATGTTTGACAATGACTAACAACCTACAAGTTACCCACAGATTACTCATTTTATCAGTATTGTAGCAGTCTTTATCGAGTTGACTGTGTTCAAGCAAGCGTGGTTGTGAAAAAAAAGGTTTTACGTAAATAATATTCTAATATAGTGTAACAATGGCGGTTGACAAATTAATATGGAAAATTATCCTGGATTTCTTTATCTTAGTTTGCGGTAAGTGAGAATTTGTTATTTGGTTACGTTCGCCATATGTTCAACTGTTGTGCTAACTTGTTGCCTTCGTAGTGTCGAATTTAGATTAGGTAAGAGATTAATCAATGGCTAGATAGGTAGGTAGTGAGTATGGATTTTTTATCTTGGTTTCACTTCCGTGCTGGGTATGAAGTAGGTACTTACCCATGTATTAGGCATGAATTTCATACTTATTTTTAGAATTTGTATTCTTACCAACAGGTACTTTTACCTAAACAAAGGAAGACTTATGTAATCAAGTTATTAATTTAAAACGACCGTCAATTAATTTCACCTGAAGTAATAACATCCTGAAATTTAATTTGGGTAGGAAGATAGATAGCTGTAGTAGGTGAATGTTATAGGTGCACATAATTTATCAACAACCAATTTCTTTGAATAAAAATGGTTACTTACCAGACTGTATTGTTATTTGCTTACCAAACAAACTTATCTGACAAGAAAATACTTTTCATACTTATGTTCATTGCAATGACCTCCTAAATCAATCAGAAGTAAGATAGTAGTTAGATCTTAGTTAAACATATTTGCATATTTTATATCTCAATTAAAAACAAAAGCCGTCAGGCAACAGTGCGTTTCAAAAGAAGATGTAGGCCTCGAATATTGTATGTAATGTATTATTTATTCGTTGATGTAGGCGCCTTCCTGACCGGGCCCCGAACCCCCCCTCCCCGGTAACCGAAACGACTCAGTCAGGAAACTCATTAAATTACATGCACTAGGTAGGTAAAGAATCTGTATTCTGTACCTACAGATTCGCTACAGGGGCCAACTCACTACTCAAGAAATTCATAGTGTCGGCCGAATTACGGACGTTTCCTACTCCGTGTAACTTACGGACATAGACTTGTTTGGTTTAGGCCTCGAACTAAGAATGAATGACAACACAACTCGATTTGACAGTTAGGTATCCCTAATCCCGCATCCTAACTGAGTAACACTCTATCAAACACAATCTGAATGATTTTGAAGTATATTTTTTTATTGAAAAAAATTTGCTCAACAACGTAAATAAAGCAATGAATGTTGTTGAAATGTCAAAATGAAACTGATTGCTACTGCAGGCTTAGCATGATGCTTTCTATTTCTTCGAAGAATAGACACGGCTGTTTCTATACAAAGTAACATTTCGTTTCTCCTTTTTTGACATCCCACCGTAGAAATCCTTCTACATAAAAAAGGACCTAGACAAAGATCGTTAGAACCGAAAGACAAAATGACAGATTGTAGAAGGACTTCTACGGTGAGATGTCAGAAATGGAGAAACGAATTGTCACTTTGTATAGAGATATCCGTGTCTATTCTTCGAAGAAATAAAGTGTTATGCTAAGCCTGCTGATAGCCTATTAAGCATTTACCCCTCTGACGTGCATTTGCCCGTCAGAAAAATTAAATTTGTCACTTGTTTTGAGGGATCAACTACTTTTGGGCCCGTATGTTAGTTGACGGACTTAGAGAGTAGACCCCCAGAAACGAAAACGCACCGAGCCGGTCAGGAAGGCACCTTGGTAACAAAAATTTAAAATACTAAGTAGGTATGCTTTGATGGTTTGGTCATGTTGAGAAGATAAATGAAAGGTGGCTAACAAAAGGCAGATGTGAGCGGAAACTACGCAACGGAAGGGACGCCCTAGAAGGATATATTGTTCCTGACTTTGTTTTTCGTAAAAGATTAAGTGTCAAAGATTGAAAAGAGTTCAGGCTTAAATGGTTCGGTCATGTCACTGTTGAGAGGATGAGTGAATGGCGACTAACAAAAGATATTCACATTTCACAAGGCAGATGTGAGTGGAAACGCCGGCAGAGGATGCCCTAGAAGGACATAAATAGTGACCTTATTGGTGATGTTCTTCAGAAAGTTCCTCACAGCACCGGCGTGTATGTCCAGATATAAGAACGTGTTCGAAGCAAAAGAAGTATGTAAGGATCTAAGCAGGTGCCGTTCTGTAGTTTCTGCCTACCCCCAAACTCAAATTCAAACTCGAAGCATTTATTTCATTTAAACCATTTACAGGCACTTTTGAATTGTCAAGGAGTCGGAGAAATATGAAGCTAGTTGCCCATTCTAAAGCGTAGTAGGTACCTATGGAGAAGAACGGGCAAGAAACTCCATGGACACTCTTTTAAATTATATTGTTACTTACATAAAATTATATTTGTATAAATGTTGAATTGACAATTAAATGTGAGGACGATGTAAAAAAATCGCGTCCATAGTAAAGCATAATAATAAAAAAATAATATCAAAATGTATGTCACGCAAGGATCAGCACCATTCAGCTGAACCATTTGAGGGCAGCTAAACACGCGCCACCATCAGCGAGACATATGAGTGAGCATGCCATACTCTCAGCCGCCAGGGCACATTCAAGTCAATGAAAGACATTAAAACCAGTAAATAGTAGCTCTATAATAGTCCCTTCCGTTGCCTGTGTTGCCAGGGGCCTCGGTACCTACCCTTTTGTACCTTCTTGCGACCCCGGCAGGCATCGGCCCTAGTGGACCCCTACACTTGTGCTGATGACATCTCTTTGAGGCGCGCGTGGAACACAACGCGTCGTCGACCCGGGCCTGGTCCTTACCGGACGGTGAGCTACCCATTGCTCACCGTCCGCGTCCACGTCCACGCCTACGGTGGCCGGAAATCCGTCCGGGATTCCCGACGCCCAGGGCACCTCCAGCGGCGGCTAGGGGCGAGAGGGCGCGAAATTTACTTTTCCTTCAACCGTCCCGCCTCCTCCTTCGCGAGCATTACTGCTTCGCAAAAGGAGGTGACGGCTGCCCATGCCCTCTCGCTCCGTACCAGGGCTAGACGCGAGAAATCTCTGCCGCCGATCGCCTCCACGAGGACACGGCGGTGCTCTGCCCAAGCCGGGCAGACCTCCACCGTATGGTTCACCGTGTCCTCCGATTATACATACATAGTACCCACACCTGTGCTATGCAATTATATAATACAAAGGAGATTGGATTTATACAATGCAAAGATAGTCTTACAATGTTCAGCAGCTCCAACAGTATTTTCAAATGTTAATTAATCATTTGGTTGTGGTTGTGGAGCAGGACCAGCATTGCGCCAAGCATTTTTAGGTAACAGCGATGTAATCCCCCAACTTGCGTGCGTTTTATACAAGATTTGAATTTCGTCTCATTCAGTTGAAGTATGTGGAGAGGAATTTTATTGTAACATTTTAAACAGTAGGTACCCCATGATAGATGAGTCGTACTTTAGCCAGATGCTCCATGTCCCATGGGAAGAAGGTATGAGTTTATGTTTAGCCGTCAGGATCACTAATTGTAATTGTTAGTCAAATGACGTATACTATTGTACGCTGCAAGACTTCGCACACTGCAATCGCCACGGCAATCAGTTTGAACCGCGTTATCGCTCGGTTTAGTATTCATTGACCTGCATTGAAAGTGGTACATCATTATATAACAGTAACTCATATGGTGTAATGTGGCGAAGTCATAGAAATGCCCAAGGTCCTACTTGATTTTAATTATGACTTCGCCGTAAACAAACAACGAAAGAATTAAGTAGGTGTGTGTATAATATACAGGAAAAAAAATTAACCAGTGCACAATTTTTTTTCTTGTGTTTCAGTATGAGTAAAAGAACACATTTCCATTATTTGTTGAATACTTTTTATTTTAGCCGACTTGAAATCCTCACAAAATACCTAAAAAACCTACAAATCCCAAATCTAGCAACACAGCAGCGCGCACAGCTGTTTAGCTGTTTACCTTCGCGTATTCCGCTTTACTGCGAGCCCGCGCCGCCGATCGGCAAGTCACCATAAAACCAGTTCCAAAGTAAACATCTTTCGTTAACGATAACTTAATTTTTTTGTACTTACTAAGAAATGTTAAAATAAAAAAATACTTTTTATAAAAAAGAAAACAATTAACTTCCAAAAAAACACTACAAAGAGAAAAATAACTTTAAATTTCGGAAGTCGGTGGCAAAAAACTAAAATACAAATCCAAAGACACCGACTTCCGAAGTTAAAGTTATTTTTCACTTTGTGTTTTATTTGGAAGTGGGTTGTTTTTTTTGTAAAAAGTTTTTTAATTCTTTAGCCTGAAGCCTGTATAACTAGGCTAAAATTAAACATCTTTCTATTTCTGTTCTATTAATAGGTAATCTTGTGTACTTTAAACTTAAGACACACTCAGAAGACGTAGGTACTGATGTTAATGATTTGACCAAGTAAGAAGGTCCATTCACGCCTTTATTCGCATAATATCAGATTCTCAAAATAATGGATTCGCTAAATATTATATTCTCAAAATAGCCGAAGTACAATCAAGCACTCAAAATAAACGCTAGAATATAATGTAATGTTTTGTGTTCCGCGTAGTGTAAATTATTTTGCATACTATTGTATAGAATCCAGTTTTTCTAACTGAACAGACAGACAGCAGTGCTGCTGGGGAGTTTGTTGCGCCACTTCTTCCCAGCTAAAGCACTAGTAAGTGGTGGAGGGTGGGCGTTTTGGGGGACTGTTTTATGTAATTTTGACGCTCGAAAAGTGCTAATTCTCAGCCTAGTTTGAATAAATGACTTTTGATTTGATTTGATTTTGAGTCGTTAAGGCTCTTACACACTGGTGCGATATCGCGGGCGCGACAGTCATATTGCTGCCTGTCGCGCCCGCGATATCGCCTCATTATGCAGAAGCCTTTATGAAGCATATTCGGCATCGATTTTGTTTTTGTTTGCAGAAAAGATTACCTATACGATAAAGGACAATGATAATAAATATGATAATTGGCAAGCTTATCTCCATAATGGAACTCCTGCTGATGTTGTTTTTAACATTGGAAAAAACCTCCCATAACACGAACTATGAGAATAGCTTATTCATTTAAGGCGCCGACAAGACGGAAATAACGAAAATAGACTTGTCTTAAGAAAAATAATTGCCAAATCTGTATAGTTTGTGGTAGCGGAAAAAATATAATGTTAATTTTGAACACATTGCCCAGAACTTGTTGTTACCAAAACACGTTTTGGAAAAAAAATCTCGATACAGACTAACGTTAACCTCTTACCTTTTTTTTGGGTGGGAAATCATCAAATAACTTCTCTCGCTCTGGGCGGAGCGAGAGGGTGTGGGAGACTCTTACTGACTAAAACTCACCCGTATTCCTTCCGTTGCCTGTGTTGCCAGGGGCCTCGGTGACCCTTTAGTATCTTCCCGCGACCCCGGCAGGCATCGGCCCTAGTGGACCCCTACATTTGTGCTGACGACATCTCTTTGAGGCGCGCGTGGAAACAACGCGCCGTCGACCCGGGCCTGGTCCTTAACGGATGGTGAGCTACCCATTGCTCACCGTCCGCAAGCCCGCGCCTACGGTGGCCAGAAATCCGCCCGGGATTCCCGACGCCCAGGGCGTCTCCTGCGGCGGCTAGGGGCGAGAGGGCGCGAAATTTGCCTTTCCCTCAACCGTCCCGCCTCACAGTGGAACGAATGTATGGGAGCGGTTGGACGTAGACATGTCCGAAAAAAAAGAGTAAAATTATGCCAAACTAATGATGCCATCTTATTCGATTACTTAATGCCTTCATAACTTGTGGTGATGAATTTCTTCATAACTCCCATATTTCGGGAGTAATTTGAGAAAATGTGAAATTTTACTATGAAAATGAGTGTATCGAGCTCTCTCCCTCCTGATTCCGGGCTTGTTTCAAGTAGCGGTCTCTAATATCATAATGCTAATACTAAGAGCTATATTTAATACTAAGACACATAGTGCGCCAAATGTGCACTTTCTGGGATAAAGAGTGATGTTTATTTTATAACACAATTTTTTTATTTTTTGTTTATTTTGTTGATTAAAACCGTTTTTCTAAAGGTTTACCTTATTACAATAACATTTCTGAGCAGCCAATTAGAGAAGATATAAGCTAATTAGGATATATAATTAGGGACTTAAGGTTTACATATAAAACTGATGCACTAATGATTACTGATAAGAACATTGCTATTATTTAATTACTAAATGGCTCTTAATACACTAATTTAGCATGCATCATTTACTAATTATCACAATAACTAATTACCTTGCAATATTTAACAAAGGATACCTGGGATACCTGGATTTTATATAAATAGGTCACTATTAGTAACTTTAAAATCAGTGTTGATTTACACCTCGTTGTATCCAAGCTAATCTCGCAATGTATTTTCCAAATTTTAATACAAATCTTGATATTCACGTTGCTTTATGCGCACGCGCACATAAAGATTTACGCGACTTTAACTATTTGTTCAGTGTTTTGTTATGTGAAAGTGCTGAAACAAGTTTAAAAGACTGGTGTCGTCGATTTTGCTACCGCATTTATGCAAAATGGACACAGTCTGGAAGAAGCACAGATAAGTTTCGGAAGAAACATGAGATTTGGCTACAGGCTGCAATTCAATGGCCGGAATTACAGAATGAAAATATGGAACCTTCTACAGAAAATATAAGTGACGTCATCGAGCCCATAATTTCTCCTGCTAAATCTGATGCTTCAACTTGTACACATCCTAGTCCTCGTAAATCTTTTGAGGACCTTAGTAACCGGCAAAAAAGAAGACGCACTGAAGATAGTCTTTCATGCAGCAGTAGCAGCGCTGAAATTATGTTTTCGGCCGAAAGGGCGCTTCAAAAGGCAGGACAAAGCGATACAGCTTATGTTATGAAATACTTGACGGAGAATCCAGAAGAGGCCTCAAAAATCAAAGCCTTCATTGAAGGTAAATCAATTCAGGTACGGGAAATATCCCCTTTGAAGGCATTGGCTCTTTATGTATCGATGAACTTATCGAAATGGCGCTATAACACTCTTCGGGATTTCAACACTCAAGAAGGAGCTCTTCAATACCCGAGTTACTACATGTTGGTTAAAGAAAAAATTAAGTGCTATCCGGCCAAAGAAGATCTCACAGTTACAGAGAGCTCTGCAAAAATCAAATTACAAGCCTTGATGGATTTAACCTCAAGAAGACTTATTAGGTCGTTAGAAACCCCTGTTGATCCCAATCAACAGCTCGTATTGACCAGCAAATGGGGTTTTGACGGATCATCTAGCCAAAGCATTTATCATCAAAGGACGAGTGAAGATGAGCAAATCGATCTTGCTAGTAATTTTATGATTAGTCTTGTACCACTGCGGCTCGTCTCAAAAGGTGTAACAATTTGGGAAAACGAGCGACCATCTTCCACTTCATTTTGCCGGCCAATATTGTTTAAGTTTATAAAGGAAACCAAAGAAAATGTGCAGAGAGAGATGGCTGAAATCGAAGCAGAGATTGAAGCCTTAACTCCATCCACCATCACTGATGGAATTAGTGTCAAACACCAACTGCTGTTGACAATGATTGATGGTAAAATTCATTCCATTATATCCAATACAGCAGCTTCAGTGTGTGACATATGCAAGGCTTGTCCTAAAGAAATGAATAATTTAGAGTTAATCAAAGATAAACACGCAAACGAGGACATGTATAAATATAGCTTAAGCACCCTTCACGCTTGGATTCGCTCAATGGAATGCTTATTACACATTTCCTACAAATTAGACATAAAATCATGGCAAGTAAGGGGTGATATAGCAAAAAGGCAAGTTGATGACAGGAAGAAAAGAGTTCAAGAGGCTGTAAGAAGAGAAACGGGCTTACTTCTCGATGTTGTGAAACAAGGCAGTGGATCCACCAACAATGGCAACTCGGCAAGGAGATTTTTTGAAAACTACACTAAATCTGCTGAACTGACCGGAATAGATGCTATGCTTTTAAGAAAAATCTGTGTGATCTTGCAGTGTATTTCATCAGGAGAGAAGATCAACGTAACTAAATTCCGAGAGTTCTGCTTTGATACTGCTAAGCTTTACGTGGAGTTATACCCATGGTATTATATGCCTTCTTCACTTCATAAAATTTTAATGCATGGGCCAGACATAGTTCAGAACATGTCAATTGTGCCCATTGGTTTTCTATCCGAAGAGGCATCTGAGGCTAGAAATAAAGATTTTAGAAAATATAGAGAGGGGCATTCTCGAAAGCATAGCAGTATCTCATGCAATGAAGATATTATGCACAATCTTTTACTGTCTTCTGATCCACTTGTTACAAGTATCCGTCCAAAAGGAAATAAGTTTGTAAAAAAATCTTCTTTTAAGGAATTTTATGAGCTTACGGATTCTGAGAAAAGTGATATCGAATTTGTTAACATAAATGATTTAGCGGACATCGATTCTGAATTTGAATTAATTGATGATGATGATGATGACGAAGACAATTAAATGATGTTATTGTTTTAAAATGTGTAACTTAGTAAATTAGAGCTTACATCTTAATTATTTATTGTACTTTTAATGAAACTAGGTAATTTATTATCAACTTACTTAAAAGTCATACTCTCATCAGTTCTTGTGAATATTTTTGTTAATATATATTTCTGTATATATATAATATATTTATAGACCTCTTAATAAGTCTGTCTGCGGTTTAAAGTAAATACAAATGGGGAAAAAACGTTTTTTTTTTTAAATTTTCATTTCCTTTTATCCCAGAAAGTGCACATTTGGCGCACTATGTGTCTTAGTATTAAATATAGCTCTTAGTAATAGCATTACGATATTAGAGACCGCTACTTGAAACAAGCCCGGAATCAGGAGGGAGAGAGCTCGATACACTCATTTTCATAGTAAAATTTCACATTTTCTCAAATTACTCCCGAAATATGGGAGTTATGAAGAAATTCATCACCACAATTTATGAAGGCATTAAGTAATCGAATAAGATGGCATCATTAGTTTGGCATAATTTTACTCTTATTTTTCGGACATGTCTACGTCCAACCGCTCCCATACATTCGTTCCACTGTGCGCCTCCTCCTTCGCGAGCATTACTGCTTTGTAGAAAGAGGTGACGGCTGCCCATGCTCTCTCGCTCCGTACCATGGCTTAAAACAGGGCTGGACGCGAGAGATCTCTGCCGCCGATCACCTCCACGAGGACACGGCGGTGCTCTGCCCAAGCCGGGCAGACCTCCACCGTATGCTCCACCGTGTCCTCCGGGCGATCCACACAGTGGTGACACCCGGGCGTTTCCTTCCGCCTTATCTGACACAGGAACCTCCCGAAGCTGCCGTGTCCGGTGAAGACCTGCGTCAGGCGGAAGGTGAGGACGCCGTGGCGCCTCTCTAGCCACTCCTCAAAGAGGGGACTTATCGCCGCAATCGTGGCGTGCCCAGCACTGGGTTGCGACAACCGTACTCTCCATGTCGCCATGAGATCCCGCCGGAGCTCCGTCTGCTGTGCCGCGATTTCTTGCGGCAGCGGAGTTACGCCCCGGCGTTTCGCCTCCTCGCGCAACTCCCATACGTGCGCGAGTACTTTTGCCTCCAGAAACCTCTTACCTTGAGTTCTAATCGAAAATATCTGTATTAAATATCAACATACGTTACGTATTTAATTAAAAACAAGAACGTCTTATTTAAATGCAGAACTTGGTTGTTTTTTATTTTCGATTACTCAACTCAATTTTGAGTAAATAGATAATTGCTTCATACTTTGCAATAAATTAAAAACCTTGTGTCATCGCGCTTCTCTTTCTTTTCTATGCAATCTCTCAGTGACCGCGGTTTAGATGTTGTCAGCGTCTTAATGGTAAAAATACTCATTAGCTGTTCAGCAAAGTGGGAAAGGCTGAGGGCTTAGGATGTGCGAGCGCTGGTTTTAGTAGGTATCACCACTCGTGGAGCATAATTAGCCTATAATGTTCCCACTGCTGGGTCACAGGCCTCCTCTCGGTAAAAGAGAGTGGGCCGTACCTAATCCACCACGCGTTCCCAGTGTTCCAGTTCTAGGACATGCCGGTTTCCTCACGTTCTTTTCCTTTTGAGAGCAGAGGTGATGAAATAACTTACACAAAGTAAAGCGCCTGCCTGGGTTCGAACATACGAATTGAAAGTCGCGGCCGTTACCAATGGGCCACCACTGCCCTACGACTCGTAGAGACTTGTGCTAAATCTCGAGCTATATTTGAACAACTTTTAAAAGTTACAGTACATACATACATAAACTCAGAAACTAGAACGCCAACTGCTACGCTCCTTACATACTCCTTTTGCTTCGTTTACGTTCATGGTCATACACACACGTCAAAGTTACAGTATTTATCTAGGTATTAATAAAGTACCTATACTACCTAACAGGTGGTCTAAAAGAATACCTGCAAAGCCTTAATTATTCTGAGTTCAATTTCAAAATTTTCCCAATCTTTGCTCAATTTTGTTTTCCCCGCCGCTGTAATTTAATAAATAACACAACATAATCAGTCTACAATACTCCTCCTCTCTGTGAGACGGAGTGGGCCGTAGTCCACCACGTGGGCCCAGTGCGGGTTGATAGATGTCACGTCTTCGATTTATTCGGTTCTAGGACATGCCGGTTTCTTCATGATGTTTTTCCTTCACCGTTTTGAGAGCTGTGGTGATGAAATAATTTACACTCGTAAGTCGCGGACATTACCACTGGGCCACCACTGCTCTCACTAATCAAAAACAATACCATCAAAATGTTCGATTACAACGTAAACAGTATGATGGAGTCGACTCGATTAATATTAATTTGACAACTGCATTTATGACAGAACTTAGTCCACTTGGTCGGTTACACACATCAATGAGGTCACGTGCAAACATAGACATACGTAGGTATCGCCGTAAAATGCAAATACGTTAATATTTGGATGGAGTTGTTAGATAACAAAGAAACACACGTAGTTACAAGTACCTACCTAAATTAAATTAAATATCATTGTTTAAGGCTCGTACAGACTGGGGCGATATCGCGGACGCGACAGGCATATTGCTGCATGTCGCGCAATATCGCCTCAGTATGCAGGAGCCTTTATTCTTTAAATAGGATATCGGAATCACTTACATACGTCATATAAAAAAAAACCAGCCAAGTGCGTGTCGAATCACGCACAATGAAGGGTTCCGTAGTTGGGAAGTTGGGCTGAATTTATTCCAAAAACAAACTTAACATTGTAGTTGAAAAACATGTTCTCCCATACATCGATATATGCCACGGTCAATTCTCCAACTGTAAATTTATGTTGGTCGACTATTACTCGTTAACTTGTAAAGCCCACTTCGCTGTGATAGTTTTCCTTTTAATTTAATTATATGTACTACTGCCATAAAAAGTCCAATCTTGAAGACCATGTAGATTGGTAATACACTTAGCATAGTAAGTAGGTATAGCAAATTCGTTTATTAAAAGAAGTATTCAGCATTGGACTAAGTATGAGAGTAAAGCAAATAAATAACTGAAAGGCTTTTAAATAATGACAATGGTGACGACTTGGCAGTGATAATACAAGGAAAACCGTTTGCGTTAATATAATTATAGTGACTATAAATTGTTACATCTTCTTATCCGACATGGGTCACATAACAATAGCTTCTAACTAGCGATAAATCGATGGCAACTTGCCAAAAAGAAGAAAAACAGCGTCGTTCAGTCTGTTGTCTGTTAAGGGTCGCGCTGGCGTTCGGTTTCAAAGGGAATATTTATTTTTAGTAACGATAGTATGAATATTTGAAAAATATCACAAATATAATTAAAAATAATAAAATAGTCTGTTCATCCAAAAAAAAAAACCTGAAAATATCTTAAGTAGTTTGAAAGTTATATCGTTGTTTATGCTTTGGGTAGACAGTGGTGCCGATTCCCTTGTTCACAAACTAAACTAAATTTAAGTTCAGTGCATCTTTTTCTTTCTATTTCATTAAGAAAAGGACAGAAGACAAATTTTAGATTAGTCCTGTCAGATTAATCAGTGCTTGAAGTAAATTGACGTAATTTTAGTAGGCAAGTTTTTAATCACGTCTAAACTTATAAGGAGTAGTGACAGGCGCTGATTAATTTGACAGGAGTTGACAGGACTAAACTAAAATGTATCTTCTGTCCTCTTCTTGATGAAATAGAAAGAAAAAGATGCACTGAACTTAAATTTAGTTTAGTTTGTGAACAAGGGAATCGGCGCCATTACCTTCTTCCTGAATTTATTTCATAAAATTTTTTATTACAATACTTAAATATTCCCAGAATTGATGAGTACGCGTTCTAGTTTAACATCGTTTTTTTTTTCATAACTTGCATTATTTGAAGGCGTTATAACAGACAGAAGGTCACTAAAATCATATATCTGCGCCTGGGGACTACAGGACCTAAACGCAAATTTTGTAAGTTTTATAATGGCTATCATCCACTGCAGTAAACAAAATCAAAAATATATATGATATTCTTCAGGACATATGCACGGTAGATTGTGTGTTGAAAACATAATACAACTAATTTGATACGATAGAAAAAAATCACGAAGATACCTCTAAAAAAATCTTTTGACGATTAAAAACCATACTAATATACGAGGGGGCGTTTTGAAGTTCGCGGAATGGAGGGTGAGAACTGAAAATAAAAATACTAAATTATTTATTTTTCTTTTTCAATATATTCACCTGCTACCCACCCTTATACATTTTTCAGATCTTTCAATTAGCTTATGTATACCTTCATAAAAACATGTTTTGTCTTTGTCCGAAAAATAAGCTGAAACCGCGTCCTTCACTTCTTCATCAGTTGAAAATTTCTTCCCACGAAGATCTTTTTTCAGTTTTGGGAAGAGGTAATAATTACTGGGAGCCAGGTCTGGGCTGTAGGGTGGATGGTCTAAAATATCGAAGCCCACCTTATGCAGGGCAGCCAACGCAACACGGCTCTTGTGAACAGGCGCGTTGTCGTGAAGCAGAAGGACACCTTTGGTCAATTTACCCCTCCTTTTTTCTTTAATGCTTTCTTTCAACCTCTCGAGGATAGAAGCATAATATCCTCCGGTTATAGAAACGCCTTTATCTTTATAATCGGTTCAACAGGATCCCTTCTGAATCCCAAACACTGTTGCCATGATTTTTCCAGCCGATAGTGAAACTTTAAACTTCTTGGGTGGTGGTGTGCCTTTTTTGTGCCACTGCATAGAGTCCTGTTTCGACTCAGGTTCATAATGATGAACCCAAGTTTCATCTCCAGTAACAATTCGACTTAATAGTCCATCCTTATCTTCGTTACAGAGGTCCAAAAACGTGCGAGAACACTCCACGCGGTGTTGTTTTTGAGGCGGCGTGAGCATTCTTGGCACCCATCTTGCACTGACCTTTGTCATGCCAAGATGATCGTGTAGAATTCCGATACTCCAACCATTTCTGCAAGCTGTTTCTTCTTTAGTCTGGCATCTTCCAATATTATTTTTTCGACTTTTTTAATGATTTCCGGAGTAGTCACCTCGATCGACCGTCCGGGCCGTGGGTCGTCTTCAAGTGAGGTCCTGCCTTGTTTAAAGAGACTGTGCCACTTGTACACCATGGTTTTACCCGGGCAAGAGTCCCCGTAAACGGATTCCATCTCTTCCAGTATATTTTGAACTGACTTTCCTTGCTTGGTGAGGAACTTTATTACGGCACGGTACACGATTTTTTCCATAATTCACACTTTCTTCCCGATTGAGTTGTTTGCTTGACGATAGTTCAAAGACTAATGATCCAAAATTTTTTTTTTTTTTAATGTATGGCATCTCGTAGTTTACGTTGAGAGGTCGTGACTACTTAACCGGACTTTCCTGTGGCTGCCTTAAGGCTCCTACATACTGGCGCGACTTGTCGCGCGACGCGACGCGACACAAAGACACCGCGTGTAGCGCTACAAGCGGTGCCTTTGTGTCGCGCCGCGTCGCGCGACAAGACGCGCCAGTATGTAGGAACCTTTAAGCGAACTCAAAGCCTCCAGCCAGAGGGGGGATCCAATTAAGATAAAACCTGGTATTTATACTAATATTGAAAGTTGTGGCCATCCCGATAATGACCTATTGTTATCCCCTCCCCCCCATTCCGCGAACTTAAAAACGCACCCTCGTACATGCAATCATTCTGATTTATTGTCAGATTATTCAACAAGCAACATATTAGCATAATAGTGTTTTAATGTTTTTATCCAATCAATAGATTTTTTGTAAACAGAGAATTGCTTCATATTTTGCAATAAATTACCAGCGTTGTGTCATCGCGCTTTTCTTTCTTTTCTATGCAGTCTGACAGTGACTTAAGGCTATCGATCCTTCGTCGTAACATCCACACAAGGACCAGATTTTATTCAGATCACACAAATGTGAAGGACTTAAGACGCGGTCACTGTCAGATTGCATAGAACAGAAAGAGAAGCGCGATGACACAACGCTTGTAATTTATTGCAAAATATGAAGCAATTATCTATTTACTCAAAATTGAGTTGAGTAATCGAAAATAAAAAACAACCAAGTTCTGCATTCAAATAAGACGTTCTTGTTATTAATTAAATACGTAAAGTATATTGATATTTAATTAAGATATTTTGGATTAGAACTTAAGGTAAGAGGTTAGTTTAACGTTAGTTTGTATCGAGATTTTTTTTTCAAAAAGGTGTATTGGTAACAACCAAGTTCTGGGAATTATGTTCAAAATTAACATATATTTTTTCCGCTACCACAAACTATACAGATTTGGGAATTTTTTTTTTCTTAAGAGAAGCCTATTTTGGTCAATTGGGTCTTATCAGCGCCTTAAAGGTAGTCTTTAGGTAGCCTTTAGAATATCATGCTGGAGGGCAAACTGTGTCTGAAAGTTATTCTGTTGCACTTTAGTGTCAGCTGCGAGCTAAAGCAAAACAGCGGGGTAATTGCGTAAAAGCAAAGGGTTTCATTTTGACAGTTCAACAACATTCATTGCGTTAGTACGTTGTTGAGCTGACAAATTTTTTGAACATAGGAAGTAATGGATTAGCAACATCCTTTAAAATCATTTAGATCGTGATTGATTGTCTGTTACGCTATTATGGGTGCAGCTGATGCTTAAAGTCCACAAATCAAATCACTCGTAGAAATGATGCCTGGGTAAAAAAAAGAAATCCTATTTAGTCCATCAGTCAGTTAATAACAAAAATATTAGACACGTATTTTTTGCTTTATCATATAAATAAAAAAATGACTTGGATAAAACGCATTAAAGTTGGGGAGTAGGGGCTCGCTACGTCACAATCCAGGGGGGTAACCATCACCTCTTATGCAGTATTATTATAATATTACTTCACAGTGGGAAAGTGATGGAGCTATACAGGTCTTATAGCTCCATCTCTTTCTCACGCTAAAGTAATATTGAAATAATACTGCTATAAGAGGTGATGGTTACCCCCCAGTATAAAATCTAGCAAAGCGTGACGTCATGTTACATTTTCACACGTCATGAATAACTCGATGTATCGCCGTAATCTAATCTTTTGATTACGTAAAAAAAGAAAGAGTCGTGTCAAATATTTTTAATAATCTTGGTACCTGACGGGCAAAAACATTGTCATCATCCCTATTTATCATCTGCCTAGCCTGCCCTTTACCCAACCATTTTAGGGTCGATTTCCAGTCCAACCGGACGCAGCATTACGCTAGGCAACACCTAAAATGGTAGCGTTTATCGGTGCGTAAAGTCCATTAGGCAAATCACTCGCAGGGCAATTCATCATCTGCCTAGCTATTTTAGGGTTGTAAATACGGGTACGTATTTCGCTAGGCAATACTTGTAATGGTAGCTTTTATTGATATGTAGACTCATGGAGGTTTAACAGTTAAACGTTACGCCTTTTTTTTTGCTCTGGGCGGAGCGGGAGGGTATGTCAGACACTGACCCACCCGTATTCCTTCCTGTTGCCGGTGTTGCCAGGGGCCTCGGTGACCCTTTAGTACCTTCCCGCGACCCCGGCAGGCACCGGCCCTAGTTAGTGGCCCCTACATTTGTGCTGACGACATTTCTTTGAAACGCGCGTGGAATACAACGCTCCGTCGACCCGGGCCTGGTCCTTACCGGACGGTTAGCTACCCATTGCTCACCGTCCGCAAGCCCGCGCCTACGGTGGCCGGAAATCCGCCCGGAATTCCCGACGCCCAGGGCGTCTCCTGCGGCGACTAGTAGCGAGAGGGCGCGAAATTTACCTTTCCCTCAACCGTCCCGCCTCCTCCTTCGCGAGCATTACTGCTTCGCAGAAGGAGGTGACGGCTGCCCATGCCCTTTCGCTCCGTACCATGGCCTGAACCAGGGCCGGACGCGAGAGATCTCTGCCGCCGAAAATGTTAAGCATAATAAACGCTCCCAATGGCATCTGCATCAGCATAACCTTCACAGAGTATTTTTTATGATGCAGTGAGAGTTTACCAAAGGGTATGGTGAAACCCAGTAACTGGGTTGTGGAGGTCAGATAGGCATTCGCTCTATGTAAAATACCTACTGGTTTTCAGCTGCACCAGGATAGACTGAACGTCGGAAATCTTACACCTCACCCCCCACCCCCACCCCCACTCTCACCCCGCGGGCCTGCCTGAGGTGGCCCGCAAAAGTGGGCCATCCTGGGATCGCGGAAGTCGCACAAGATCCCATGATCCCCGGTGCAAGTGTTAGAAGAGAACACCGGGGTGGTTTTTAGTCTGTTATAGTCTAAACTCCCCAGGGGGAGGACATCCACGAGGACTTCCCACCCCGAAACAAAAAAAAAAGTTTACACTGGAAGCCGACCCTCACAAAGTTGGGAAAATATTAGGCAGATGATGAGAGAGTATTTCAAAGAGACCACGTCGCTACATTCTCATAGCAAGCTCTTAAATAGGCGCGGTATACAGCCGACGACGGTTCTAGGTGGCTTCATCATCACCCATTCTTCTTCTTTTAATCTCTCTTTACAGCTAAGAGGTACACTTACTATAAAGCCTGTCAGCTGTCTGAACATCCTAACTGATATTATAGATGCGAAAGTGAGTGTTTGTTTGTCTGTTACGCTTTCACGCTAGAATGTAATAGGATGAAAGGAGATGTTCCAGAAATATATGAAGCCTGGGCTAGCTCTATGTACACTATATTTAAATATCGCTATACAATATAGTAACCGTTTTTTAATGTTAATTTGCTATAATTTTACTTCGTTTTAATGTAAATTCAAATTAACTCGGGCAAGGAGAGCAACATAACACAAATATGGTGGATCAGGAATATACGAAATGTCATTTTGACAATGACATTTGATTGATGACAAAAACAACACATGAATTCCGAAACTAATTGGGTTAAAATAGGACTACGGGATATTCTACTTGAATGCGGCAGCACATCTTATATTACCTATTCGAGCAGCTAGAGATTGCTGTCAATAAGAGCAAGAAAATATGGCGTGAACGTTTATTTTGTATATCAAACTGTCTTGCTGCTTCATTCTTTCGTGCCTATCAATATAATTCTATAATTCATATGAAAGCCGTGAGCTGTGCATTACCTGACAACTGCAAGTTATTGTTAAAGTAGTCTACTATTCCTATAACACAGTTACAGCTAGGAACAAACCAACTACATATTTTAGTCCAACTAGGTAGTAACAATTTTTCAAACAAGTTTTATGTTATTTAGCTCCTAGTATTAGCGACATTAAGAGGATGAGAACACAGTCATGAAAGTTATATAAATAAAACAACTCGTTGGGACTTAAAATTCAATTTTATCCATTTTCCATAACACCTAATAAAATTAAAATTGTCAGAGTCGTCAAACGTCATGACAAACACAACTGTCATGGCTACCCTAAAAATAGGGTTATCATATTAAAAATCTTCCCAAATAATCGTTTTCGTACGCCTGTACTATTCTTCAAATTAATTTATTTGTGTTTTTTTTATGAAATACCCCTATTTTTTTCCTATTTATCTATATAGTGTACATAGTGGTAGCCCAAAATCAAACATCTCCTTTGGCCCATTACCTAAAAGTATGTAGGCTACTTTTCATCCTGGATCGCAGACAAAGTCAACAACACACACACAGCTAGTCAATAATAATTCCCTCGTCTTATTATCTGTAAACGACCTTTACCGACCTAAGTGTACGTAGCGGTCGAAACCAGGAAGCAATTACATTGCTCAGCTGAGCAAAACCGATGCGACAAACTTGAGAGCACTTCATTCAAGAAGAATTTACGTGTAGCTAAGTTTGGTCAGACATACCTACTCGAAAATACCAAATTATATATTGAACAATCTAATTTAACCTATACCTACATAGTGAATATAGTTAAATGTGTAGGGAACTAACACACGTGTTAATATGGATCGATAATGTGAAGTGAAATGATGGAAATATTATTTTATAATAGCGTATGGCTAATACCAGCTGCGCCCCGCGGTTTCACCCATATAAGTCTCAATCCCCTGGGAATATCGAGATAAAAAGTATTATATGTCCTAACACAGGTCATAATTTACCCGTGAGCCAAAATTCATCCAAATCCGTTCTGCCGTTTTAGCGTGAAAGAGTTACAAGAGAGCGTCTCAAAGTTTAAATTGCAATGTTTTTTTCATATAGAAATTAGATTGTCGAAAATGAACTTAATAATAAATGTTCTAAAATTTTAATAAATGTTCTTGACTCCACTAAAACAACGGACTTTTTAAGAGTGATTAATGAAATAAAAAGAAAATGGCAAAAAAACATATACGACAATGTTAATAGGGATAAGCATAGATATCCGGAGATATGCCTTCATTGCGGAATAGTAAGGAGTCCTAGTGCCACCGCTTATCTCCCACCAAAATAATTACAACATTAACAAATAGTGTACTTACGACACACACTTAAAATTTGAACACGCACACTAAGAAGAAAGCAGCTACACTAAATCAATTTCTAATAGCACACATACATAGAATGGGCGGGGCATTCACTTGTAAACATTTGCTATTTGCGAACATTCAATGCACACGCATGTAAATAGGGAGTCGAAAGCGATGATCGATCATTTTCATCGATATTTAATTTTAGCACATTCTTGTATTATAATAACTTTGTTTAATTTTCTTTAAATATTTTTAGGGTTCCGTAGCCAAATGGCAAGAAACGGAACCCTTATAGATTTTTTAGTTACGGGTTAAACTTACGGTGTCGAAAATGTATTTTAATTTTAATGTAGGTTTAGCCCACTCGAAAAGCCTGCGTCTTGTTCCTGATTGATTAAAACAATCTTCTCCAAAGTGTATAGAGCAAATAACACTCTGATTAGTAGGAAACCAATCATTGTCTCTACCTGTTGCTTCTATCCATTTAAGTTTCAGATGTGGATCTTTCGGAAAACTGAAAATGAATTTGTAATTATACTGTGGGTGTTACTATAGTATAAAATTATTATTACTAAGAATATTTTAATATAATACGTTATGTTATATGTGAGTTAAGTTACCACGTCTGAGGCCAGATTGGAGCCGAGAGCGTAATAATACAATGCTCACGCGAGTTATATATTTTTAACACATTTGTAAAGAAATAATATAAAATGTGAAACCCTCAGTATTATAGACAAAGGTATGACAAAATAGCGAGGGACCGTGAATTTTCTAATTCAAACTTCAAACCTTGACGGGTGCTCGGCCTTATGATTGACTAAGGTGGGTTGCGATTTAGTGATCAATACAATAATATTGCGCAAAATATTTTTTTATTTTCAAAAATAATAACTATTGCAATCGTCATATTAATCTTACTCGGTCAAATAATAATTGAATATTTTTGCATATCGAACACAAATTAATTTAATTTTTGACCTAAAATAAATAATTGGATGAAATATAATTTGTATTCATCATATTACATAACATACTGTACTATAAATTAAAAACTGTTCATTTGTCAAAATCTTTAGGCGTAATATTAATTTAAGTTTTTACACTTCACGTGTAACTGTATTGAAATAAAAATGCCTTAATTTGGTTCAAAAACATTAAATTAATAACTAATTTAACTCTTTTACTATACATGTAATACGAGAATATCCATTGAGTTCTGTAAAAAAATATTCAACTAAATAATAATACGAATATCGATAAAAACAGCCGCACGCACTCGATTGCACCTCTCTAAATTCAAAACGCTCGTTGCGTTCGGGAAGATTCGGGCTAGTTCGTGTCGCTCCGGACGAAAGTTAATAAAACATTTAAAAATTGATTTATAATATAAAACAGTGACTTCATTGTTTACTTACCGGTGGTAGGACACGCCATTTGTCTTCAGGTTGCTGGTATTTGTCCTATTTTTACATATAATTACTGCACAACTCGGCATTTTGGTTTTTTACGCATCAATAGTACACTGTACGCAGTTGCAAAGCGACTGAATGAAGCGTACAGCCGCCGTTCGAACATAAGACCAATTTGATAGTATCGAGGCGCCGCGTGCCACGCCCCCAAGGCATATCCCCCGATATCCGTGGGGATAAGCGATTAATATTAGTTTCTTTCACATAGGGCATAGATGTCTTCTAGAATAATATTTTACTTTACAAGAGATCTAAATTATACATTTTAAGACGCTGACAACACCTAAACCGCGGTCACTGTCAGATTGCATAGAAAAGAAAAGGAAGCGCGATGACACAACGCTTGTAATTTATTGCAAAATATGAAGCAATTATCTATTTACTCAAAATTGAGTTGAGTAATCGAAAATAAAAAACAACCAAGTTCTGCATTCAAATATGACGTTCTTGTTATTAATTAAATACGTAACGTATGTAGATATTTAATATATCTAGATATTTTGGATTAGAACTCAAGGTAAGAGGTTAGTTTAACGTTAGTTTGTATCGAGATTTTTTTTCAAAACGTGTTTTGGTGACAACCAAGATCTGGGAAATATGTTCAAAATTAACATATATTTTTTCCGCTATCACAAACTATACAGATTAGGCATTTTTTTTTTCTTAAGAGAAGCCTATTTTGGTCAATTGGGTCTTGTCAGCGCCTTAATAAAGTAGGTTCTTCCTCTTGATTGACCTCCGAGATCGTTTTAACCTCTAGCTCTATATCGGTTGAGATAAAATATACATTATATCATTACATCTAAAAGCATCTTTAAAACTAAATTAAAGCCAATAGAGACAAAATCTAAGGCCGGCCCTGTCATTCAGCAAGAATCTATTACTGCTACCTTCAATGTCTTGTTTATTTTACACTCCAGCTGATGATAGAAGGCGTTCCGGACACCTGGCAATTGGACTTTCTAGTAATAAAAATCAAATTCGCAAACCAAAAATTAGTTAGTACAAGCCGGAAAGTTGTCAAGAACGAATTCTCTCGAGTAGTCTCGAGCACTTGTAAGTTTATTATCGTCTTTTGTTGTTATTGATGTTAAGTAGGTACGGATATCGATTCCTTTACTAACTTCCTTTCATATTTTCTTGACAATATACAAAAATCGGTAGTCTTTGGTAGCCTCTCTCAAAGTTTATTCTAGACAATACAAAATACGCCCAAAAACACTACTCTTTTTTGCAGTCGGTTTTCATCGATATTTTTAACCGACTTCAAAAAAGGAGGAGATTTCTCAATTCGACCATATATATATTTTTTTATTGTGTGTTCACCGATTTCTCCGTCAATTGTGGACCGATTTAAAAAAATATTTTTTTTGTTTGAAAGGAAAATCATAATCTGATGAGGGGATCCCATGGAAATCGAGGGATATCCTCAAATTTTAAAGGCACACCTATAGCGATTTAGGTATTTTTTATAGTAAATTGTGCATTTGCTCTCGGAAAGCACCATTTGGTGAAGTGAAAATGATGATGAAGACCCCAGATGGTCACCGGAACTACTTAATAAGATGTATTTACCGGGTTGCGATTCGATTAGGTACTTTAATATGGTTGCTAAGACATTTATGCTCTTCACAATGCATATGGTGAATGGCAGTTCTCCTGGTTCTTACCAGGAGAACTCAACAATTAACGTTCGTGCATCAAGAAAAGCAATATTTTGTAAAAGGTGATGAGCAGTGAGCAGAGCAGTGGTGGCCCAGTGGTAACGTCAGCGACTTACTAGTTGTAGGTCGTAGGTTCGAACCCAGGCAGGCGCTTTACTTTGTGTAAATAATTTCATCACCACTGCTCTCAGAAACGGTGAAGGAAAACATCGTGAGGAAACCGGCTTGTCCTAGAACCAAAAACTCGAAGACATGTGACATCTACCAACCCGCACTGGGCCCGCGTGGTGGATTACGGCCCACTCCCGCTCACGAGAGGACGCCTGTGTCCCAGCAGTGGGAACATTATAGGCTGATTATGATGAGCAGTTGACATTCGGCTATTGTAACTTAGATATATTACAAACTGACCCACTAAAAAGTGAAAAAAAAATACATAAAAAAACACAGCCGGCTTCCAAAAAAACACTACAAAGTGAAAAATAACTTTAATTTCGGAAGTCGGTTGCAATAAAAATAAAATACAGATCCAAAAACACCGACTTCCGAAATTAAAGTTATTTTTCATTTTGTAGTGTTTTTTTGGAGGTCGGTTGTTTTTTTTTTTTTGTAAAAGTTGTTTATTATCGATCAAATATTTATACCAACCCCTTCTCCCCTAGTTGAGGCTAAAGGTGCATGTGTGCGTTCAGGTACTGTATCTATACTTTCTAGTGCCCGCCCCTTTTGAGCAAGTGTGCAATAAGATAGCACAAATGTGTTATGCATTTTTCTTGTGTGCATGCGAAAAAAGCATCATGTGTGTCGTATCTATTTCTTTTGTGTTTCTGAAGTGGGGAACACTTGAACAAATATAGAATGAGGGCTCCTATATCTCCGAATATCTATGATGTTAAAGTTATGCTGCACCAGTTGACGTCATCATGTCAAAACCGGCCGCGCTGAAAACCAGCGCTGTGGCTGTCTCGAATAGTGTCACAGTATTATGTTGAGCTGAGCGATGGCCGTTTTGCGTGGATGTGACGCATATTTTCCCCTAACTTGTCCTTTTTTTGTGTTTGGGTTTTTTCTTTGCAGCATGTATTTTTTAATTTAAAAAATATCGTAAACGTATTTTCTTTTTTTTTTCTATATTACTTTAAAATGTTTTTTTTTTGTTGTACTGATTGATTATTTTGAGTATGTTTGCTGTAAGCCTACAATAAATATTGTTTATCTTTTTTTATAAATTTCTTTTGAGAAATAAAGAACAAGATTAAGCAGGACTACAATATGCCAATAAAATACTCAACAGACCGTTGTAAGGCAAGTGTGCAAAGCTCTTTATAATCTACCTTGTAAAGTAATTAATTAATGCAATTGGTTAAGTGGGTTAACTCCATTATGAGACAGATTAGTTTTATGACCTCGCTTTGTCCTTTTATGATATTTGTATTTATATGGACAGTAAATTGTCTCACCTACTTTTTACATTCATTTTGATAAGCATGACTCATGCTGGTCTGGAAATGTTATAGTTTCTTACAAAGGGATAATTGTTTATTTTTTTGTGGCTATACACACAGTAAGTACTTACTTCAATCAATCTGCCTAGCCTTTTCCCAACCATGCTGGGGTCGGCTTCCAGACTAGCTGGATGCAGCTGAATAAAAGTATTTTACATGGAGCGGCTGCTATAATAGATATGATAATTTTGACCTCTACAACACAGTTACTTGATTATGCGATACCCCTTGGTAAGAGACTGGTTGTCAGACTTTCGGGCTCCTAATTAAGCGCAACGACTGTCAAAGGAAAAAATCACAAAAAATTGAAAAATTACCCTAATTTCGGAAGCCGGTGTCTTTCGTTCTGTATTTTCGTTATTTGTCACCGATTAACCAAATTAAGGTTACTCGACTGCCCCAGAAGGAGGGTAATATTTTTCGGGAGTATGTATGTAGGTATGTATGTCTGTATGTATGTATGTCTATTTCTTTGGCACGCGCTGTAGCCTAACCGGCTTGATGGATTTTAATATAAGAGCTGTTGTTAGATTCTTCTTAATTGTGGGAGTGACATAAGCTATATAATATTTATATATTGTATCTGGAATGACGAAAAAAAAGGTAGGAGAAGGTTTATTTTTAAATAAATTACAACAATATTGATATCAAATAATAGCTAGTAATTAGTTAATTCCATATAAATAAAATTAAAAAGCTTGAAATAAAACAAATTATTTAAAAAACAAAAAACCCGACTGCTAAAACTGAACAGAGAAAAACAAAGCATTGTAATCTACAGAATTTTGGTATCGCAGGCTCCCGACAAACCAATAACCTGTAATATGGTGTAACTATTGTTTGTCCGCGGCGATACCAAAATTCTATACCTAGATTATAATGCTTGTTTTTCTCTTTTCAGTTAGGTATGTGTTTTAGCAGTCGGCTTTTTTTGTTTTTTTTAAATAATTTTTCACTTTTTAGTGTATGTTTAGGAAGTTGGTTGTTTTTTTTTTGTAAAAAGTATTTTTTTTTCACTTATTAGCCTCCTACGCAACAATTCGTATACCAATGTTTGCTATGTAAACAACAGTGACGGGAAGTTTTATAACATCATCAACATACACCGAGTGGATTAATACGTATTATTGAAGCTAACTCAAAAACTACCCAAGCCAAGTTAAAAAAAAATATATGGGACCAGCGCACAAGCTTCCTCTATTAAGGCGCTGACAAGACCCAATTGACCAAAATAGGCTTCACTTAAGAAAGAAAATTGCCAAATCTGTATAGTTTGTGGTAGTGGAAAAAATATATGTTAATTTTGAACATATTTCCCAGAACTTGGTCGTCACCAAAACGCTTTTTGAAAAAAAATCTCGATACAAACTATCGTTAAAGTAACCTCTTACCTTGAGTTCCAATCCAAAATATCTATATTAAATATCAACATAAATTACGTATTTAATTAATAACAAGTACGTCTTATTCTAATGCAGAACTTGGTTGTTTTTTATTTTCGATTACTCGACTCAATTCTGAGTAAATAGATAATTACTTCATATTTTGCAATAAATTACAAGCGTTTTGTCGTCGCGCTTCTCTTTCTTTTCTATGCAATCTGACAGTGACCGCGGTTTAGGTGTTGTCAGCGTCTTAAATGAAAGAATTATAAAAACCGGCCAAGTGCGTGTTGGACCACGCATAATAAAGGGTTCAAAAACAAACTTGACATTGTAGTTGAAAAACATTTTCTCACATACATCGATACGGTTAATTCTCCAACTGCAAATGTAAGTTCATCGACTATTACTCGTTAACATGTAAATCCTACTTAGCTGTGATAGTTTTCCTTTTAATTTCGTTATATGTATTACTGCCATGATTTTTTTCCACATAACCAAAAACAACCATTTAGCTGGCAGGAGGCAAACACTTGACTCTAACAATTTTTTTTACTTTAAAGCTTAATATGTATAACGCATACGAATGAATCGAAAAATGGTTTTCGCAGACCCACAATACATTATGGGATAGACGATAAAAGAGAAAAAATATCATGCCCTTTTTCATAAGACATTAGTTCTTATGGAACAAATCTAACTCTAAGAGAGATGTATTAATGTAGATTCTAATGATTATAATTCTGTAAATAAATACATATTTGTTATGGCCGCGAATAAATCAGAAACGGATAGTAGCGAGACCTCAGATGAAGACATTGGAAACAGCAACGTGCAACACAGCATAGCTGTGACACAGAAAAGAGTCGAGAAAACTACTGGACCTGAGCCAACCTGGCGGCGACGTTGTTAAAGGATGCCCGCCCTCCCATACATAAATTACCCGTCTCTCCACTATTCCATTGCTTGCTCAAGGATGCATATCCGATAGGCTCTAATAATCCTTCCTATCCGCGCCCCCCGGTCTACTCTTTGATATGCAATGGTCTCTGTAGTCCCATGAAACATGAGGCTCCAGGACTAGTGCGAATCCTTGGGTCCATTCGAGCAATCGAGTCTGGTTTAACCACGCTGGGATCGGTGCATTTCATTCATTCATTCATTCATTCATTCATATTTGTTATGGCCGCGAATCATATTTTGATGTAGATACAACCTAACACTGACCTGCAAATTCCAAAAACGTAAGACACTTTGAATTTTGCGGGCTACTACTGCGAATTCAACTTAATTTTTATCGCTTCAGATACAGTAGTAGTTGTTCATATAGAAATCAGATGTCTAGTACCTATCAACGTCAATATTAGGGTTTTATCGAAAGAGTGCGATTTCAAAGCGCGGTATCGATTGAAAAATCTGATAGGTAGGTACTTCCTTTATCTAGATAAGGTAGCTGTACGTATTTCGCAGTTATTGCATAGATATACAGGGAAACGGATACTAGGGAAAGTCATCTGAACCCAGCGGTAATTAGTGTTAATGGTGCATTTACTTTAATTGAAACTAGGTACCAACTTAAGACGCTGACAACACCTAAACCGCGGTCATTGTCAGATTACATAGAAAAGAAAGAGAAGCGCGATGACACAACGCTTGTAATGTATTGCAACATATGAAGCAATTCTCAATATGAAATAATTATCTATTTACTCAAAATTGAGTTGAGTAATCGAAAATAAAAAACAACCAAGTTCTGCATTCAAATAAGACGTTCTTGTTATTAATTAAATACGTAACTTATGTTGATATTTAATGCAGATATTTTCGATTAGAACTCAAGGTAAGAGGTTAGTTTAACGTAGTTTGTATCGAGATTTTTTTTTCAAAACGTGTTTCGGTAACAACCAAGTTCTGGGAAATATATTCAAAATTAACATATATTTTTTCCGCCACCACAAGCTATACAGATTTGGCAATTTTTTTTCTTAAGTAAAGCCTATTTTGGTCAATTTGGTCTTGTCAGCGCCTTAAGTTTTTAATTATTATTTATCTTTTGATTGTTTTTTAAATGAATTACTTCTCCTAAATATATGAACATGTTTGCCTTACTTGGGAAGAGACAACACACAGGGAATCCGAGTGTGGGGTCCAGCGAATTTGTAAAATTTAGCAACATAATGTAGTTACATTTTTTTTTTATATCGTACTATTTTTTTTTTCTGAACTGAATCTTTTTCATTCTCCTGCCCTTATCTCAATTTATTTGTGGTCGGCGCAACATACATACTTCTCTATTAGTTGTCATCTCGGTAGTCACCCCCTTTCTAGCCATATCATCTTTCACACAGTCATTCCATCGTTTCTTTGGTCTTCGCCTACTCTTATAGCTATCGACATTCATATTCAAGACTTTCCTCACGACATTTTCTCAACTACAACTATCCAAGAACCGACCGCAGCAAGCGTAGCTTGACCTTCGATCGACCCGTGCGGCTGTTATTATTTAGCCACGTCTGGCCACGAGCCCCTGTGATATGAATAAACTTATTCAGTTAAAATACTTTAAATGGTTGACACTTCCCGTGACGTCTGGCCACGAGCCCCTGAGGTATGAATAAATTTATTCAGTTAAAATACTTTAAATGGTTGACACTTCCCGTGACGTCTGGCCACGACCCCCTGTGGTATGAATAAACTTATTCAGTTAAAATACTTTAAATGGTTGACACTTCCCGTGACGTCTGGCCACGAGCCCCTGTGGTAAGAATAAACTTATTCAGTTAAAATACTTTAAATGGTTGACACTTCCCGTGACGTCTGGCCACGAGCCCCTGTGATATGAATAAACTTATTCAGTTAAAATACTTTAAATGGTTGACACTTCCCGTGACGTCTGGCCACGAGCCCCTGTGGTATCAATAAACTTATTCAGTTAAAATACTTTAAATGGTTGACACTTCCCGTGACGTCTGGCCACGAGCCCCTGTGGTATGAATAAACTTATTCAGTTAAAATACTTTAAATGGTTGACACTTCCCGTGACGTCTGGCCACGAGCCCCTGTGATATGAATAAACTTATTCAGTTAAAATACTTTAAATGGTTGACACTTCCCGTGACGTCTGGCCACGAGCCCCTGTGGTATGAATAAACTTATTCAGTTAAAATACTTTAAATGGTTGACACTTCCCGTGACGTCTGGCCACGAGCCCCTGTGATATGAATAAACTTATTCAGTTAAAATACTTTAAATGGTTGACACTTCCCGTGACGTCTGGCCACGAGCCCCTGTGGTATGAATAAACTTATTCAGTTAAAATACTTTAAATGGTTGACACTTCCCGTGACGTCTGGCCACGAGCCCCTGTGATATGAATAAACTTATTCAGTTAAAATACTTTAAATGGTTGACACTTCCCGTGACGTCTGGCCACGAGCCCCTGTGGTATGAATAAACTTATTCAGTTAAAATACTTTAAATGGTTGACACTTCCCGTGACGTCTGGCCACGAGCCCCTGTGATATGAATAAACTTATTCAGTTAAAATACTTTAAATGGTTGACACTTCCCGTGACCCCATGGGCTGGCATAGAATGTAGCAATGCCGCCAGTCTCTTGGGTATCTACATTACCAGCGATGCGGAGGAATTTTCTACGCCATATTATAATTCGTTAATAGTTTTAGTTAAGTCAGGATATTTGATTGTACTTTTTTTAGCTGCGCCCCGCGGTTGTACCCGCATAAGTTCGAACCCGTGGGAGTTTCGCTATAAAAAGTATCCTATGTCCTAACCCAAGTCATGGTCTACCCATGTGCCAAATTTCATCTAAATGCGTTCAGCCGTTTTAGCGTGAAAGCGTAATAAACAAACAAACTCACTTTCGAATGTATAATATTAGTTAGGATAATAATACCAGTCTATTATTAACCCACTGCACTGCAAAACCCTCTTCTCATACACAGAAGGCACGAGCATTGATCACCACGCTTGCTCAAGACGGGTTGGTGATTTCAGACTTATATGTATTAACTGTAAGTCCAAGGTACTAATGGGTCACCGAGGCCCCCGCAACACAGGCAACGGAAGGAATACGGGTGGGTTTTAGTCAGTAAGAGTCTGACACAACCTCCCGCTCCACCCAGAGCGGGAGAAGGTATTTGATGATTTCCCATAAAAAAAAAAAAGTTTCCGCACGATGTTTTGCCATCATCAATGTCACTGATGTTCAAGAACCAAACACAGAAAGTCTGAATTGAAGAAGTCACATTGGTACTTGTCCATTTTTAAAAAATATTATTTCAGTTTGGGAATAAATCATTTAGATTGAATACATTCATAATTTTTTTGTTGAAATCGCAGTTTTTTTAGCGTTATTTATATATCTATTTCAGGAAATTTAAATTATTCCCATTAAGCACTACAAATTAAATAGAAATATACATAAGGATTCATTAAGTATACAATATGTAACAAAAACCATGTTGTTCCTTCTACCTACGTTTTAAGAATTGGTTTACTAAGCGATAAAGCAAGTCATTTATAAAAAAACTGTTCAATAAAAAAAAATAAAAATAAATATTTAATTATTAATATTTGTAATGTTTAATTGATTTGTTACCTCTGCAATTCTGAATGAAGCGATGACGCGAAACCAGAAGTAGATAGAACGGTCCCGCCACACTCTTTGATCGGTGCCGCCGCGCCGGTACAAACCGCCGCGCGCCGCCGCATATCTACCTATTTTTCTACACAAGTTCGTGACCTTGTCAGCTGTTGTTTATCAGTATCACTTTAACGAATTAATTTTTGAAAATCTTGGTTTACACTCTTTTTAAGCACCACTGATAATTGTTAAAACTACATTTAACACTACGTTAAAAAAAAAACAAATTCGCCGCGTCTGTCACATAAAACCTGATGTACCTATTTACATTTTAATGCATTCATTTATTATGATATCTACTTGACGGCCACGGAGTTGCTGTTCGATATGACCACCTTGTACCTCTACACTTCTTGGCTCATAGTCGGAGGGAAGTAGTGATTGGACGCGACAATAGTGAAATGGGTGCTGGCCATCTTCTTTGAGTACTCTCCTAACGCGCATAAGGTTTACTCCGAGTTCGTGTCCCACTGAGCGTGTACTTCGCGTTGGATCGTGCTCAAACAAGTCCAAGACTTCTGTCGCGAGTCCTCGGTCTGCCTGCGTCAGCTCGTTGTTGGTCTCGCCCGCGCACACTGCCGGTATTGTACGTACGTATGTGCAAACGTTGGAATACCATCGCCGACGGTAATGGTAGACTCGCAAAACGTTCTTGGTAGAGTCTGCGTGCTTCTGCATAATTGCAGTTACATTTCCGAAGACACATCAACATATTAAAATATTCTACGTTAGAATAAAATATGGTCAACGTTTACGTAAACAAAACACAATTCACTCACTACGTAGGTCAACAATAACATCCATCCTGAAGTAAGGTGCGCTGGAGACTAAAGAAAGGAAGTTATTCGCAGGGAGACGGGTGGCGGGGCGGCGGGGTAGGCAGGCACGTGGTACCGACCCGCCGACATGCGCGGCGGGTGTTTTTGGCGGCACCTTTTGTCGCATTCAAAGAAAGCCGCCGGCAGCTAGTAGGCTATTTAGCGAAATAAAGATGTACTTGTAAAATCAGGTACTCTAAACATTTTTTGCAATGTGTCGATTTTAATAGTTATTTGATTTTGCCCTCTCGACTAGCCAATGCTTAATTTTTTTTAAATTATAATTTCATCAATGTTCTGCTTATAGATAAATGTATACGTTCCTAAAAGGAACAACAGGGTTTTTGTTACATATTGAAGATTACAACATTACACATTAAAACATTTGCATTTAAAATAAATTTAAATTACGGTACAATATTATAGTTATTATGTTAAAATTCATTTGATTACATTTAAATATAATGATAAATGAGAACAGTGGTGGCCCAGTGGTAATGGCCGCGACTTACGAGGTGTAGATCGAGGTTCGTATCCAGACAGGCGCTTTACTTTGTTTAAATTATTTCATCACCACTGCTCTCAAAAACGGTGAAGAAAAACATCGTGAGGAAACCGGCATGTCCTAGAACCAAAAAATCGAAGACATGTGACATCTACCAACCCGCACTGGGCCCGCGTGGTGAATGACGGCCCACTCCCTCTGACAGAGAGGAGGCCTGTGTCCCAGCAGTGGGAACACTATGGACTGATTATAATGATAAAACAATAATCACTTAATAAGTGGTGACGAACTGGCATGCAGGTGCATTTTTAGCATTAATCACCACACTTGCTCAAGGCGGATTGGCAATTTCATGCTTACAGTAATAATTTTATTGAAAAACAAGTGGTTTGTTTATTTTATAGTGAAGTTAATCACTTCACACAATACCTTCTTGTTACTATATTATTTTGAAGAGCTTCTATTATGCATTAGGTAATTCATAGTTAAGTCCGTTAATCGTGGGCACTAAGTAGATACTAGTTACTTATCTAATTACAATTTAAATATAGAGGCCGTGATGTAAATATAGAGCCGTGAGCCGCGTCGAGACCCTCGGTCCGTGGGGTCCCAGAGTGCGCAAGTTATTTGCGTAAATCGCGAAACGTCTAGATGATGTAACTGGTGACCGAAAAGCTGGCGGCTTTCTCGCGCAACGCATCAGCATTGCAATTCAGCGAGAAAATGCCGCCAGCATCCTCGGACAATGCCCCGAGGGCCTTTTTTAGGCGTAACTTAGTTTTAATTTAATTTAGTTAATGTTAATAATCATCTTGTAATTTGGTTATGTAAATTAATATATCCATTACAATTGGGATTTTCGTTCATTGTGGTTTTCAAGACAATATTGAATCTATGTATCTATAACTCTGGGACTTGTTTTGGTTCATCGCCTCTCCACATTTCTAGTGTTGAATTATTAATCTGACACGTGCTAGCTGTCATTTTGTGTAATAAAATGGTCATATTTATTGTACTCTAGACTTTAGGTACACTTATTTATATTATACATTTATTTTACACTTATATAAATCGATTAAACTAACTGATCACCATTACAATAAATATGACAATTTGTAATTGAATTTATGTACACAACCAAATTACAAGATGATTATTAAGTTTAACTAAATTAAATTAGAACTAAGAGGCCCTCGGGGCATTGTACCGAGGATGCTGGCGGCATTTCCTCGCTGAATTGCAATGCTGATGCGTTGCGCGAGAAAGCCGCCAGCTTTTCGGTCACCTGTACGCTAATCTGTATTTAAATATTTTATGACATTTGATTACACAAAGTGACAGCTAGCACATGTCAGATTACCCCCAGTGAATTAATAATTCGAGTTTAGTTGCACTTATCACAAGTAGTGATATTCAGTCTTACAGAATTTGCAGTGGTGAGAACAGAGTGAAAGGGCTTGTCTGAGGCAGAGGTGAATTTCGACAGATTTTAAATTAACCTGTTAAGCCCCGCGCGACACCGATTCGGAGTCAAATAATAGAAAATCAATTGTATCTCATTAGCTGTCCTTGATCAATTAATTGTAAAACCCAATTTAATTATTTAATTCCATAGGATACCTACCGTAGGATATATACCATACTAGATGCGCCCCGCGGTTTCACCCGCATAAGTTTTGACCTCGTGGGTATATCGGGATAAAAAGTATCCTATTTGTGTGCCAAATTTCATCCAAATCCGTTCAGTACTTTTTGCGTGAAAGAGTAAGAAACATATGGATGTTTGTTACTCTTACCATCCATTCTTACAAACTTTCGCATTTATAATATTAGTAGGATTGCCAATCTTAAGTGGCAGTGGGCAGGGCACATTGCTCTTAGAACAGATGGCCGATGGGGCCGAAAGGTTCTGGAGTGGCGACCGCGTACCGGAAGACGTAGCGTTGGAAGGCCCCCTATAAGGTGGATCGATGACCTTGTGAAGGCTGCAGGAATCCGCTGGATGCGGGAAGCACAAAACCGGTCGAAGTGGCGGTGCTTGGGGGAGGACTATGTTTAGCAGTGGAAATCTTTCGACTGAAATGATTATGATGATGATAGAATACCTTTATAATAGGTACTTACCTAAGTGATCAAAATTATTCACCAAAATACATAACATAACATAACATCTCGCTTGTTTCCCCGAAGGGTTGGGCAGAGGTGTACCTGTAGTACACCCACATTTCGCCAGTTATGTTTAAGTCCCATGTAATAGGGAGCGAGCCTATTGCCATCAACCGGGCACGGATCCAGACTCCGGGCTGCTACTGAGAAATTCCAGATAGAAAAACCCAATAACACTTTGCCCGACCCGAATCGAATCCAGGACCCCATGCGCAGCCGAACGAGGCAGTCACCAAAATACGGTTATCAATATAGGATTTCCTGTCCAAAGTACTATTTCAAACTACATAGTTACCTACTTATATTAATTACAAGAATGTTATCAGGACTGTAAGTAACTACTACATTATTATTTTGGAACAAACTTTTTATATTGAGGGCTTGTGGCTAAGTAATAACAGCCGCATGGGTCGATCGATCAGGTTAAGCTACGCTTGCCGCGGTTGGTCTGTGGATGGGTGACCATCTTTACATACCAAGACCCCTCCGTGCCTCGGAAAGCACGTTAAGCCGTTGGTCCCGGCTGTTATTTGTAGATCTTTACAGTCGTTACGGGTAGTCGGAAGCCCGGAAGTCTGACAACCAGTCTTACCAAGGGGTATCGTGTTATCCAGTACCTAACTGGGTTGTGGAGGTCAGATAGGCAGTGGCTCTATGTAAAATACTGGTATTCAGCTGCATCCGTTTAAACTGGAAGCCGACCCCAACATAGTTGGCTAGGCAGATGATGTTGAACAAACTTTTTATATTCCTACCGTTACCCATGTGATTTAAGTAGGTAATACAAGGTGTTGTTTTGGATCTGTAAAACATTTTTGGAGGTAATTATGTTAGTGATTCTCGACCCGAATCAACAATAAAATGGGCAGGTATTTTTTTTCATTTTATTCTTATTTACGGAAATCGGTAAGTGTGAACTCCCCTTTTTAAAACGCGAAAAAAAAAGATAAAATTTAAAAAAAGTATTATTGATTATTGACTTGGTATCATATTTTCATAACAACCTCCTGAAATGTTTTGCAGGTTCAAAACTGCATCTTGTATTCATAGCACAAAACCTGATCCATTTACCCATTCTAGGTAAGAAATAGGTCTAGGTACCTATTTCTTACCTACTGTCATCACTGTGTACTGTCATCAAGTTCAGATAAATGTGTCACATAATCAGCCTATAAATTTCCCACTGCTGGGACAGAGGCCTCCTCTCTGTGAGCGAAAGTGGGCCGTAATCCACCACGCGGGCCCAGTGCGGGTTGGTAGATGTCACATAACTTCGAATTTTTGGTTCTAAGACGTGCCAGTTTCCCCACAATTTTTTCCTTCACCGTTTTGAGAGCAGTGGTGATGAAATTATTTACACAAAGTAAAGCGTCTGCCTTGGTTCGCACCTAATACAACTTGTAAGTCGCGGCCGTTGCCACTGGGCCCGCACTGCTCACGTGTGGTAAGTGTGT
This sequence comes from Atethmia centrago, assembly GCA_905333075.3. NCBI lineage: Eukaryota > Metazoa > Arthropoda > Insecta > Lepidoptera > Noctuidae > Atethmia > Atethmia centrago. The sequence continues at coordinate 7,815,850 of HG995379.1, forward strand.
CACTGCCACTAATTTGATAAGAATTTTCATTCCGATTTTTATTGGCGATTTTCCTTGTTGCGACTGCGCCCCTGTACGGCAAGCATATTTCTATCATGGACGCTTGAGGGCACTGAAACCATTCAGTACGCTCAGCTGCTACTTGTACTATTTATTGTAGGAATAACTTATAAACATACATTAATATCACTCCTGCCTGACTCATCGGTCTAGTGGTCGCAAGCGTTACTGCTGAACACGAGGTCCTGGGTTCGCTTCCCGAGTCGGACAAATTGTTATTTGGTTTTTTTCATCTGAAATTTCTTAGTAACAGCCCGGAGTCTGGATTTGTGCCCGGTTGATGGCAATAGACTCGCCCCCTATTTCCTGGGACCTAAACATAACTGGCGAAATGTAGGTGTACTATAGGTACACCTCTGCCCAATCCTTCGGGAATACAGGCGTTATGTTATGTTAATAAATCATTCCTGTATAAGCAGGCTTGGTAAGTCTGACAACCAGTCTTACCAGGGGGTATCGTATTACCCAGTTACTGGGTTGGGTTGTGGAGGTCAAATAGGCAGTGGCTCTATGTGAAATACTGGTATTCAGCTAGCAGGTTAGACGAAGCTGACCCCAACTTAGTTGGAAAAAGGCTAGGCAGAATATGATGACTTATTTTAGACATTCTATTGTCCCATGACATTTTGTTCACGCTAATCTGTATTTAAATATTTTCAGTACCGTCAAACGCTGCAACATTGCCTCGCATACCCAACTTTGCCTATTATATGAATTGACCAATATCTTTTTAAATATTGGTTGTAGCAACTTCAGATTGTTGGTAGTTATTTAAATCATTACCTGGCAATGCGAAAAACCCGCCGCCATGTTTCTTTTTTTTTAAACCACATGACAGTGAGTTGTCAAACGCAATGAGTGATAGCCGAACACAACATTGCCTAGCATTGTTTCTAGTGGTATAAGCAAAAAGTGGCTGTTTTGCAATTCTTATCCCTAAGTCCTACTTATAAGGGTTAACTTCCAGTGCAAGAATGATGTACTTAAGTCGTTTAGACGGTCAAAATTGAAGCAGGCAATGTTACAGTTTTGTGGCCCAACTTTGCCTCGTGAATATATATATTTCGAAAATGATACAGAATAATCATAGTTCTAAGTACACTGCCAATGACCATTAATACAAGCTTTATCCCCAACCTGACAAGGGTGAAAATTGATTGTATTTTTTCGAAATATATCAATGTTACTATAAAACTACGGCAAAGTTGCAGCATTTTACCGGTATTACTTTAGTTACGTACTATCCCGGAAGTATCCAGCTGAAATTAACATAGCTACGTTCTAATACGTCAATCCAATTTACTATTAGCACTTATCACAGTTATCTATCACACTTGTAACGTAGATAATATTGAATAAGTAGTCATAAAATTGACTCACTGATAATGACACAAAAGATTTATTAGAGACCTATAGATAATTACTAAATTAGAATACTGTATTATAGGTATTTATTTATTTATATGTATATATTTTATTGTACACCAGGTTACACATTACAAAAAGAAAAAATATAGGTACACTACAAAATATACAATGTGCGGCCTTATCGCTTACTGCGATCGCTTCCAGGCAACCATGGAATGGACAGTGATTTTCTGGACATATAATGAGGTTGCTTTTGGTGCAAATAAAAAGTATACGAGTACAAATATAACAAATATAATATAATTCATACACAGATATACGAGTATAATATGTAGTTACATAGATAGATACATACCTACATACTAGGAACTCTAGCAACGAAACTAAATGAAGACAATATTTTTCTTTTATTTTATATTTTTTTTTTATATGATTATTCAAACTAACAACGAGAACCAAATCACGACAAGTAATGTTCGTTCCACGAGTCTTTTAAACACAAGCAAGAGCAACGGCAAAGGTATTATTAATTATACATATTTCTTGAAATCCTTGCCGGATTCTCAATAACGTGTCGCAATGATAAGGTTGATAAGCAATAATTGTAGCACTTAGTTAAAATGGGTGTCTTACTTATAGAACTTTTGGCTCCTGAGCATAATCAGCCTATATTGTTCCCACTGCTGGGATAAAGGCGTTATCTTTTCGAGAGGGAGTGGGCTGTAATCTACCACGGCCCAGTGCGGGTTGGTAGATGTCGTATGTCTTCCAATTTTTCTTTTCCTCACAATGTTTTCCTTAATAATCTAAAAATAACCAGTACATAATAAGCCTATAATGTTCCCACTGCTGGGACACAGGCCTCCTCTCTGTGAGAGCGAGTGGGCCGTAATCCACCACGCGGGCCCAGTGCGGGTTGGTAGATGTCACATATCTTCGAATTTTTGGTTCTAGGACATGCCGCTTTCCTCACGATGTTTTCCTTCAACCTTTTTGAGAGCAGTGGTGTTGAAATTATTTACACAAAGTAAAGCGCCTGCCTAGGTTCGAACCCACGACCTACTCGTTTGTCGGGGCCGTTACAAGCTGTGCGCCCGATGGTATTTCATGTCGGCAAAAATCTGAATACGAGGAAATGTGTAGCTTGATATGTATCAAGCCACATATTTCCAGTATAAGCTGATCTCACATTATATAGGATTTCCATATAATGAGAGTTCAGCTTATACTAGAACTGTATAGCTTGATATGTAGCCGTAAACTTATTGTTAAGCAAATTGACATATTTCGTCAATTTGGTATATTATAACCAGTTAATTACAATGGCAATTAAATACTGTTGTGATTTAAATATACGGATAAAATTAAGTTCAAAGTCAGTTTACTTTGCAGTTAATTTCCCTGTCACCATTGACTTCGCGGTTGATCATTTTTACCCTTATGCTTTTAGTAATAAGATTGAAAAGTTGTTCACTGCCAGTGTCCACGATGGTACCTACATAATAATACAGAGTGCGAAATATCGCTATCGCGAATTCCAATGGGATTTACTACCTATAAAAGATAAAAGAAAATAGCGTATAAATGAATTCACAGTTATGAATTTATTTGTAATTAAATTTGTTTGTACAAAATTCGTTTTCCTATCTGACTACTCTGAGAAGAAAGATCGAGACAAACTCGGAGATCACAGTCTCTTTTAATTGGTCAAGGACAGCCAGACACAATTGTTTTTCTATTGTTTGTCTCCGAATCGGTGTCGCACAGGGCTTAACAGGATAAAGTCCAGACATAATCTTGGTCAGATCAGGTGAAGACCATGTAGATAGGCTGAAATGGTCTTTTGAGACAATGGACTGAATGGTCACAGATTGAGTGGATCTGTCCAGTCAGCGCATGCATTTATCAGTAATAGTGCAGCTCAAGTCAGAACCTAAGGTGCTCAACGATGCGACGAACAATACCAAAAAAAAAACAATGACCCACATACGTAGTCGTCACGTTTACAATAATTAAAATAATATAATACTTTAAAAATTAAATATTCATGTCATTGTAGGGTAACTTCTATAGTAGTTGGCCGCGCTATAGTAACTGGCCACTAATAACAAAGGAGGACATAACTAAAACGAAAATACAATACCTAGATATAGGATTATTTTTTTGTTCTTTTCATTCATGGGCTTGCATTACCTTGTTGCTACCTCTTTTATTATGAGTGGCCAGTTACTATAGCGTGGCCAATTACTATAGCAGTTACCCTATATAGTTATAAACAGTACCTTCGTACAAGATGAATGAACTGCAGTGATAAGGAAACTAGACTTCTTAGTATTTCCCAGGTCCTAGACAGTTCGACACAAGCCGACATATTATTATAGGCAATGGAAAGTTTCGGTTTCTAAGACAGTACTAGGACAGCTATAAAATAATTAAGGAGCGTCTGATTTTTTTTTGAAGTTGGTTGTATTTTTTTGTAAAAAGTTTTTATTTTTACTTTCTAGTTGTGGAACCTTATACCCCACACAAATTAGAATACTGCCTACCTGCTATGTAAATAACAGTGACAGGAAGTAATTATTATAACAACATATACCTACATAGACTAAGTGGGAAAAATACGTATTATTGAAGATAACTACCGAAGCAAAGTTAATATTTATATGGGACCACTGCGCAAGCTTCCTCCAAAAAATGAAAAAAGAATTTCCAAAATCGGTCCATTAACGAAAAGATCGACGAACATAAATTAAAAAAAAAAACATACTGACCAACAGAAACCTCCTCCTTTTTTGGGTTAAAAATAATAACCTAAAGTCTGTTTTTTAATCTCGGAGACTAAACTGACACATGCAAATGTCAAACTCCAAATTGAAAAAACGAACAACAATCATTTGAAATGTCAAATTAGTCTCTGGAATTAAAAAACGAACTATAGGCCTGTTTATCGTACAAGTTTAATTAAAACCAACTTATATTTTAGGTACCTTAAGTTCATGTATGTGTGGTGACATACATGAACTTAAGTTATCGGTCAATACAGGAAGATACTAACGGTACAGCAGGCTTAGGACACTTTCTAATGCTACGAATAGACTCGGCTCTTTCTATACAAAGTGACATTTCGTTTCTCCATTTTTGACAGTGCACCGTAGAAATCCTTCTACAATCTGTCATTTTGTCTCGTTTCTAACGATCTTTCTCTAGGTCCTTTTCTAGGTAGAAGGATTTCTACGGTGCCATATTAAAAATGGCGAAACGAAATGTCACTTTGTATAGAAAGAGCTGCGTCTGTTCTTCGTAGAAATAGAAACCGTCATGTTAAGCCTGCAGGTAACAACTAGACAAAGTAAACTGCACTTAATACGGTGAATAGTAATTATAATTCCAACCTATTATCACCAGCCCACTGCTGGGCAAAGGCCTCTTCTCGTACAGAGAAGGCACGAGCATTGATCACCACTCTTGCTCAAGACGGGTTGGCTATTACAGACTTATACAATACATATTAACTAGTGCAGCACCCTAATTGCGTAATACACAATCACAATCTGAATGATTTTGAAATATATTGCTAATCCATTGCTTCATATGTTCGATAAATTTGTCAGCTCAACAACTTAAATTACGCAATGAATGTTGATGAACTGTCAAAGTGGAAGCCATTGCTACTGTGTTACTATTGTGTTACGCAATTACCCCGCTCTGGTTTCCTCACGATGTTTGCTTTCAGCGATGTATGGGAATCCATAAAAAATCTATCTTTTGTCAAATATAAATGATTACCAACATAATTGTTAGTGTCAATTAAATATTATTATAAGTCAAATTACGCAAAGTCATATTAATTTCAGACCTAAAGATGTTTTCTTCCTGTGGCAAACTTTGGCTGTATGGGAATGTGAACATCACAATTTTTCTTACATTAAGGTTGCACAGTCAGTAATGTCTAAGATTAACTATACAGTGAACACTCTTATTTCAAATCTGAATCGACTGATCAAAGTCAATCGCCCGCAATCTCGCAATTAGTTGTACTTCCATTTCAACTCACATTTATTTTTATAATAAATTTAAAAGACAAATATACAATATTGATGCTACTAACTATTTATACTAGGTAGACATTAAATTAAATAACTAACTATATATACAAATTAATACAAAAAAAAAAAGGACACTTAGGCGTCAAAGTATTCGTCCGCATCGCTGTCATCCGGAAACGTGCCCAGAAGACTGGCAGCATTGCCACGTTGAATGGCAATGCTAATTAATAATAATAAACCGTTTATTTTCTCTTCACAAGTTATGAACTTAATCCTAAAATTTTACAGTAGTGCACGAGGAGCTAACTTTGTGAGAGACTGGAGCCTGAGGTAGGTTTATAAAAACCTGTATTACAGGTCACCAGGGCCCTCCCGCGGCTAGAAGCCTGTTCTTTGCATACACGACATAATAATAAAGCAATGTGTATGTATTTTTCGCAAATATCCACTTGTGAAAAATAAATTAAGAATAATAGTACAAAATTTAAAATTTAGTAACAGATACAAAAAATAGAAAAAGTTTCGGGGAAATACCAGTGGGTGTGTGTGAGATGTAAGATTGAATGTGAGAGGTTGCTTGAGTGAGTGTTTGTGCGAGTTTGGTAGGTAGTATGCGGAAGCAGCAGAGGGAATGCGTAATTCGTATAAAGATAGTCTATCTGAGAGGGATCAACAAGTTCTCGGTTCCCTGATAGTCTAGAGTTTTTAAATAGGTAGTGACTTTGATTTTACATTTGTATTTAATTAGAGGATAAATATTAAATTTGTTATTTAGCTTATTATAAAGGTATGGTCCGAGGAAGAAGAAGAAATTACGCGAGTGTGCACTGCTGGAAGGTTGTGTTTGGCATACTCTGCCTTTACGGCGCTTATTCCTATTAAGGTTCGGATCGTATTGCAACAAGGAGTGTTGTTTAAGCACCGTACGCAGTATGTAGGTTTGCCTGACAGTGAGTAAATCCCAGTTCTTAAAAAGGTCTACGGTTGGGAATAGATAGGGGAGACCGGCGCCAACTTTGAGGATGGCACGCTGTGCTCTCTCAACTTCAATGAGGTAAGTCTTGGCGGCACCTCCCCAAGATGTAATGCAGTAGTCTATTAAGGATGGGCATAAAGCATCGTAAACCATCTTAATAACCCGTCGGTCCGCTACGTGTCTAAGGGTTTTGAAGATGTAAATAAGTTTACGCAACCGTGTTACAAGGACTTTTATGTGCGGCTTGAAGGTCAAGAACTGATCTATAATGATACCAAGATATTTGATATCTTCGATTCTTTGGAGAGCGGGACAGGAGCACAACGTGTTGTCAGGAACACAAGCATGAGAGTAAATGCTAAAATATAATGGGGGAAGTTGATTTGACCTATGGGAAAAAGTTACATATTTGGTTTTATTAACATTTAACGTCAGGACATTCGATCGGAGCCATTTGCAAACTCGATTAAAACCCTTTTGGGCAGTATCAAATACCTCCTCCCAGCTTTGTCCACTAAAAAAGAGAGCAGTGTCATCAGCGAATGTAATGATTTTGCCCTTGTGGACTTGCAGTTGGCAGAGGCTGTTGATATACACCAAGAACAACGTTGGTCCGAGAATGCTGCCCTGAGGCACACCGAATTCGACACATGCTTCATCGCTTAGCCAATTGTCAATCCGAACTCTTTGCTTTCGTCCTGTAAGGTAGTCCGTCATTAATTTTAAAGGAATACCTCTTACACCAAACCCTTCCAATTTTTTGAGTAGGTGCGGGATAGAGACTGTGTCGAAGGCTTTTGCCAGATCAAGGAACACTGTCAAACATTTTTTCCTTTGGTCTAGGTTGGTAATGATTGAGTGCAAGAGATCGTGTACCGCGTCATTGGTGGACTTTTTACGACGAAAACCATATTGATTGGGTGAAAGAAGATTGTTTGATTCTAGGTAATTTGTTAGTCGATTGTTTATAAGCCGTTCCAGGATCTTGGACAGAGTTGGTAAGATGGAGATAGGGCGGTAGTTATCGACACAGTCTCTTGCCCCCCCTTTGTGTATTGGTTTAATAAGAGCCATTTTAAATGCTCTAGGGAAAACACCTGTCGCCAAAGCCAGTCTGCAAATGTGTGTAATAGGAGTGGTCAGAAAGTTTATGTACCTCTTTAAGATCTTGCCGGATATCTGGTCAATTCCCGCCGCACACTTCTCCTTTAAATCTTTGATGAGAAAAAATACTTCTTCTTCATCAGGGGGGAGCATGGTAAACGAATTGAGGGGTGGATCAGATAAAACGTCATATGACCTTGGTATATTCTGCGTTAAATTGGTAGTACGCTCCGCAAGCTTACTGCCCACGTTCGCAAAGAAATTATTAACGTTATTAATGGCCCTATGTTTGTCTACGGATGTAATGAGACAGGAAGAAAGATTAACAGGCTTGCTTGAGCCACTAATATTTTTAATTGCATCCCATATCTGCTTTTTATTACCTTTTGCATTTTCAATCTCTTTTTTGTCATAGTTTCGTTTCGCTTTTTTAATTGTAGAGTTACAAAAATTTCGATAACGTTTGTAGGCTAGTTTAAGCGTCTCATTTTCTGGATTTCGTTTAAGTTTTTTATGTAGGTTATCCCTGTTTCTCATGCAACGAAGCAACCCTTTGGTGATCCACGGTTTGCTAACCCGTTGTCTTTTGGGAATTTTTAATAGATTAGAGTTATTATTTATTGCAGTGGAAAGGTAAGTCACAAGAAGGTCGGTTGCAGTGTTAGCATCACTAGTTTCAAGAATGGGCTTAAAGATAGTATTCTGTATAGTGACATCGAGAGATTCAAAGTCGATTGTGTGGGCCGTTTTATTGCAGTAATCAGGGCGAGCGTCCAGATCCAGACTAATGGCAACAGTTTCGTGATCTGTAATTGAAGACTCGAATACGAAACAGTTAGCATCTAATTTTGTTTTAAGCATTATGTGGTCCAGACAGGTACGTCCATGCGTAAGTGCAGTATGACCTGGGAGCAAACAGTGACTTGCTAAGACGTTTAGATATTCCTGCGAACGCTTGTCCGTACTGTTAGGTGCTATATCGATATTTATATCGCCGCAGAGAACAATATTTTTAAACCTACTTAACTTTTCGAGTAGAAGATCTATCGATCGAATGAAGTTATTCGTATTGACTTGACTTGGAGGGCGGTAGATTCCGATAACACAAGTTTCTGAGTTTATTTTCAGCAGAAGACAGTTGGCGTCACTAACCTCGGGTTCTTCCACAGTTACCCTAAGGTTCTTGCCATAGTAGATAACAACTCCTTCATTTTGGGTTCTATGAGAAGTTGTTGAAGCATAATTATAGTTATCGAGATTAGGTATGTTACGAGCTGAAGGAAGCCAACACTCCGAGAGGACTAATACGTCCCAACATATTTCTGATCTTTGTAGAAGGGTAGTGAGATTAGTCATGTTGCAATTAACGCTACGAATATTCTGAGACAAGAGATTGAGGGTGCAAGTAGTTGTTAATATATAGTTTTTTACATCGTCTATGTCGCAAGCGATTGACTTAGCTATTTGAAGTGAATCAAGATCTGAGTAAAAAGTCTCAATATTTTGCATTGTTCAACAATAGAATACAATTTTAATGTCACGCGACGTGCGTGACCCATAATTACGGAAATAAATAAATTTTAAACTCAGATCTTGTTCGTAACTAGCTATGATGTTGAGCAAGCGACTAGATGTAAAATATAATGGGGCAAGTTTACTGATACCATACATAATATACCAAACTAAGGTTCGCTGTGATGTGTATTGAGTAAGTGGTGACAGTTGAGTTGTGTGTGTTTGTTGAAGAGGGTACATAAGTGAGCGTGAGGGACTGGCATTCCTATAAATATTATTTTTATTGTGTGTGAAACCACAAATAAATTTTAATTTAGGTAAAAAGCAAACATAATTAAAACGTAAAACAAAGGTAACAAAAGTGAAGTATGACAAGCAAATTGTAATTACACCAGGGGCTAACTTTAGTCACAAGGTAAGCTTGGCCAACTCGGCCTCTTCCTCTATACGCAACGGCACCTGCCCCTCTTCTATCTTGACGTAAACTTTTCCAAAAGATGTCCATGTAGCTGCCAGCTTTTTGTTTTTCACGAGACCTCTGGCAATGTAATGGAGGTATCTGGCTTTACTTGTCAGAGAATCCGAGATGAATACAGCCTGCGGTGTGCCCGCTAATTTAATGTGATTCGTATTCAACTGTGGCTCCTTCTTTATGCGGCTAGATTTATTAAATTCTCTAAAAGCAGTAATGATGGCATCCTTTCTGATGGTGTTAGTGAAGTCAGTAACAATGGCCTCAGACTTGGTTCGGTAAATGTCCTTTACTTCCAGGTCATGTATTGGTGTCTCGAGGCCTAAGGCTGCCCCGACATTCTTGATTATGTTTATCATCGTTTTTTTGCTTTCGTTACTTTGTATGGGTATGTTTCGTATTTCGATGGAAGAATTGCGAGCATTTCTTTCAAGTATTTCTAGCTTATCTTCTAACGACTTAACACGTTTCTTATTATTGCAGTTTTCATGCTCTAGGCAGTTTACTTTGTTAAGTATGTCTTCATATTGGCCGGAAATAGACTTTACCGATTTTTCGATCTCAATGTTTTGTTTCATCAGGGCATTTATAGAGCTGGTAAGTGAATCAAACTTTTGTTCCTGCTGGTATTTTAGCTCAGCGAACATCTCCTTGATTTCGGACATATACTGGTCAGGGATTCCACTATATTCGCTGAAAGTGCGTTTATGGCGTTTGGAGACGTTAGCCATTTCATCATCCGTTAACTTGTTTAGAGCCGAGTCCGATTGACACAGCAAAGCAGGAGGAGTCTTTAGCCTAACTCCTGGTGTCGCACATTGTGCCGGGGACCTATGTTGTCCATCTCCGCTAGGCACTGAATCTGCTCCATGAATCAAGGGCTTTGGTCCCGGTGGTGAGCGTTGAACCGACATCCTATCAATATGTCTTGGTGAGTATATTCGCCTTGCGTTTTCGTATTATCGTATTTCGTAGTACTACTACTTCCGACGACTTCTTGCTATTTGCAAAAAGTCAGGCGTTAATATTTCTGATTTAGTAAATAAGCCTTGTTTGCAGAAAACAATAATTGTGATAAAGGACAAAACAAAATCACAAAATGTACAGTCCGGCCAGCGTCGCAGTCGACGGCGTCAGCAGCTACGCTAATTACGTATATCTTCAATGCATGAAATACTGAATTGTATGCCAGTACTATGAGTGCGGGCAAGAGTTCGTTGACCGCAATGACTCGAGCAAGGTCACGGACACAATGAACGTTGTTAACACTTTGATTTTGAATTTTATATTCGGTATTATGTCGTTTTACTCACTGTTTGGAAATGTTGTTCTCTGTATCCTTTTATTTGGTCACTAGTTGTTAAAGTGGCACTAATTTTATTAATTATAGCTAAGTAATTATATTTTATACGAAATTATATTGCGGAGCCCGCTCGAGTACGTCTATTCACCTTCGTTGCGCGCGCGGGGGGAATTCTTTGGCCAAAGAACGAGCCAGCCCTCTGGTCACGTGAAGTGTCGATCAATCGGCGAGAAATTTCCTTAAAAAGGAGACGCGCACTTGGGCCCCATGACCCGAGCGTTTCGTCCCCAAACGGCTCAAAACTGTAGTTTCCTATAAGGTTGCAGTATTTGCGCCGCTTGAGGGTCTCAGCAGCTGCAGCAGCGGCGCCTTCCATTTTAATACTATTATTGTCGTGTTTCCAGTATCCTTCCCGCTCCTGGCGCTCATGCTGTGGGTGGAACCCAACCAGCAAGGGTACTTCGCAAACGACACCTCCATCCGACTGCCCTACAAGGAGGAGACGGTATCCGTGGGAGCCCTCGCAGGGGCCGGGTTTGCGCTCAATGTGGCTACGGTAAGGCAGCATTCTACTTTAAAACAACCGGCTAAGTGCGTGTCGGATCACGCACAATGAAGGGTTCCGTAGATGGGAAGAAGATCAAGTTGAAAAACATGTTCTCCTTTAAATCGATACACGTCTCGAATTGCAATTTCAACTGTCAGAGCTAAGCCGAGCGTTGATTATCCAGTGCGCGATGAAAAAACGTCATGGAATAACAGCTAAATAAAAGAAAGTCGATTGATTTGTATGGAATAATTCGTAGCTTGGCATCGAGGGCACGTTTTTGTATTTTTGACGTGGCGGTCAAAGTTTTAATGCTGGGGATACATCCTTGGGCTGCAGCCGATCTATTCCTTAACGATCTCACCGTGAACACATAGTTGAAGTGGTCTTGAAGTAAGTTGTCAGTTGTCTCAATCCCTATTATCAGGAGGAATGAAAATGTCATTTAGTTTAAATAGGTTTTTATTTTTAATATTATTTTTCTTTTAAGTTTTGTAAATGTGAGAACGTTTTAGGCTTAATAGACTAGATTTTTATACTTTATATTTTTTGTTAAGTTAAGCCCTTCCATTTGTAATTTTAAGACATTGTAAATGCCAATTATATTTAAAAGAGTAACCGTGGAGTTTCTTGCCGGTTCTTCTCCATAGGACACGACCAATTGGAACCGTGCACCTCGCTTCTGACGTTTCATAAGTGCCCATGTAGGTTTATGTGAAATAAAATATTTTGATTTTGATTTTGAATGACAGCCCACTTCAAGACCACTTCACCTAAGTTTTCAAGATGAGGTTATATATAACAGAATAGATCGATATATCATCTGAACCAAATAAATGTCATTAGAATGGAACGAGTTTTCAAAGAGTTTTGACAGGCAATCAAATTTGTCCAAAAAAAAAACCTGCACAGATCCATCTTATATACTAACAAGTGTATTATTATTAAACTAAATAAAAGCTTTCAACGAATTACAGATACTCATCATCGAGGTGGTCCGCGACAGGCAAGGCAAAGGCATTGGTGAGAAGTTCCTGTCGGGCTCGGTGTTGCCAGGCTGGCTGTGGGAAAGCTACCATGGTATAGGCGTGTTCACCTTCGGGGCATCTTGCCAGCAACTGACGGCAGACCTCCCCAAATACGTCATCGGTAGACTGAGGCCACATTTCATTGATGTAAGTATCTTCATCATCATACTCTTGCCTTATTCCAATTTATTTGGGGTCGGTACAGCAAATGTATACAAGGTCAATTTAAACTAGCTAGCGAAACTCCGCAGCCGTGATGGAAATCGATATCTAAACATGATCAAAACAAATAAAAACTTTTTACAAAAAAAAAACAACCGACTTCCAAAAAACACTACAAAGTTAAAAATAACTTTAATTTCGGAAGTCGGTGTCTTTGGGTTTGTATTTTAGTTTTTTGCCACCGACTTCCGAAATGAAAGTTATTTTTAACTTTGTAGTGTTTTTTTGGAAGTCGGTTGTTTTTTTTTTTGGAAAAAGTTTTTATTTTTCACTTTTTAGTGGGTCAGTTTGTAATTCATATAAGTTACAATAGCGAAATGTCAACTGCTCATCACCTTTTACAAAATATTGCTTTTCTTGATGACGTTAATTGTTGAGTTCTCCTGGTAAGAACCAGGAGAACTGCCACTCACCATATGCATTGTGAAGAGCATAAATGGCTTAGCAGCCATATTAAAGTACCTAATTGAATCGCAACTCATTAAATACTTCTTATTAAGTAGTTCCGGTGGCCTTCTGTGGCCTTCATCATCAATTCCACTCCACCTAATAGTGCTTTCCAAGAGCAATTGCACAAGTTACTATAAAAAATACTTAAATCGCTATAGGTGTGCCTTTACAATTTGAGGATTTCCCTCGATTTCCATGGGATCCCCTCATCAGATTATGGCGTGGTGACAATGGGACCACCTCGGGAGCATACCCTTTCAAACAAAAAAGAATGTTGAAAATCCGTCCACAATTGACGGAGAAATCGGCAAACAAACATAAAAAAGCATATATACGGTCGAATTGAGAAACCTCCTCTTTTTTGAAGTCGGTTAAAAAGAAATTAAATGATGAGTTTTTTGGGTTAATTAATCAATTAATTAATCAATCAATCGCAGTTAGTGAAGTCACTTGAAATATCAGTTTTTTTTTGTTGTTTTGTGTATACTTCACAGACGTAATGGGTATCGCTTGTGCGGCAAAACATAGTGATCTCTAATCATCTTACAACACCTTTTATTACACCTATGTTTTACAAATAAGTAATGTTTTGACTTTTACATGTGTGTTCTTCTAAAGATCTATACAAGGTATCGTTTTACATCCTCGTCAAATATCAAGAGGCTGTGATATAATAATAATAATAATAATTTGATATAAAAATACATTTCATCCATTCATGAAATGGGTGAAGGTCGTTTATAGGTCGGATCCTCCACTAACTAATATTAGCTGTCGTCACAGCAGTCGCCTTTCTGGCCATGGCTTCTTTCCCACAATCCCTCCATAGTGTCTTTGGTATTCCCCTACTCGTATAATCTTCCACATTCGTCCTCAAAACTTTCCTAACATGTTCCTAATTGAATACGAGGTTTTTGAATATTTTTGTATTAGTGTGTGTATTTTATGTTTTTAGGGTTCCGTACCTCAAATGGAAACCTCAACGGAACCCTTATAGGATCACTTGTGTATCTGTCTGTCTGTCCGTCTGTCAAATCCGATTTGCTCGGAATCTACTAGACCGAATAAGTTGAAATTTGGTAAATAAATAAAATGTTTTATTTACATTCACAGGTATGCAGACCTTTCCCTATTTTGAACTCCGAGCTGAACAGTCTAGGGTACATCCAGGACTATGTGTGCGCTGGTAACGATGGTGACAAAATAAAGGAGGCGAGGCTGTCGTTCCCCAGCGCTCATTGTAGCTTCGCCATGTACTGCGCTGTCTTCTTTATTGTTAGTATATTTTTCTAAAACACAACCGCGTAACACTTCAAAATTGAAGATTTATTCCATTTTGACAATACAATAAAATCTACTGGATTTTATTGTATTGTCATAATCAGCCTATAATGTTCCCACTGCTGGGACACAGGCCTGCTCTCAGTGAGAGGGAGGGGGCCCTAATCCACCACGCGAGCCCAATGCGAGTCAGTAGATGTCACATGTCTTCGAATTTTTAGTTCTAGAACATGCCGTTTTCCTCACGATGTTTTCTTTCACCGTTTTGAGAACAGTGGTGATGAAATAATTTACGCAAAGTAAAGCGCTTGTTGGTTCGAACCTACAACCTGCAACTCGTAAGTCGAGGCCATTACCACTGGGCCACCACTGCTCTCCACAATCCAGTATCTGCATCTATTTTTTAACAAAAAAGAAAGGAAGCCACATCAAAACATAATTACATAAAAATAGGAGAACACAAAGGAACTGTTTATTTCTCCAGAAACTTCTAGAAGACAGGAGAACTGAAATCTGTTAATAAGATAATGATGCTGTAAGGTTCTCAGAAAACATTTACTTATGCTTAAGTGTATGATGGACAACTGAATCGATTTAGAAATAAGTACTTCCAAGGACGAACTAGTCCAAAACAAACTGTTTTTCTCTTCCAGTTCTACTTGCAAGTGAAAGGCAAATGGCGTGGCTCTAAGCTGCTACGTCACGGCTTGCAGTTCGCGGTCATGATAGCCGCGTGGTACGTCGGCTTGTCGCGTGTGCAGGATCACATGCACCATTGGAGCGATGTGACTGTCGGCTTCCTGATTGGAGCCACGTTTGCTTGTCTTGTGGTGAGATATCCATTCTTTTTTTTAAGACACTAGCTTTGCCCGCGTGGTGGTCGGAAAATATTCCACGATAACGTACTACTGGAATAAAAAGTATTCTATGTCCCAACCCAGGTCATGGTCTACCAGTGTGCCAAATTTCATCGTAATTCGTTCAGCCGTTAAGGCGTGGAAGAAAACAGTCAGTCAGATTGGTACTTTCGTATTTATAACATTAGACCGCGAAGCTGAAGAGCCAGAAGTGTGGCAGACGCTGCACGGAGACGCTCCTTTGTTTTTCTTATTTTAAATGTGGCGACACCGAATGAAGGCTTTCGCGTTGCAGACTACGTCGCCCATTCCCTACAAACAGAACGACAACAACGCACTTGGCAATAGAACTAGATAGAAGTAGTTATACCTATTCAGACGAGGTTCTTTTTTTGTAAATACTATTAAGTCCCTGTTAAGCCCCGAGCGACACCGATTCGGAGTCAAACAATAGAAAATCAATTGTGTCTCATTAGCTGTCCTTGACCAATTAAGGCTTAAGAGCTCTAAAGCAATTATTTTCTGGTTACATAGTGGGCCGGACCTCCTATAAACTCTGTTATCACCTTTACTACAATTTAAGCATATTGTTTTATATTTACAGTTTATTTACGTTCTGAAACCGAAGAAGTACAGCACTCTACCGATGACCTGGGAAGAGCCTCAAGTACCTATCAACAATCTTGGGCTCCCGAGAGCAGTGCTGGCGCGATGACCGTCAACCACAAGCCTAGGGCCTTACTCTTAATAAATATTTAAATACACTGATCCCAAAATGTTATGACATTAGAACAAACCTGCATGAAATGAAACGTTACTACGCCATTTTTGTTTACAAACGAACTCGTTCTTAACCATTCTGTTTTCAAAAATTGCCCTTAACCCAAAATGGGCGATGTACTTTATTTAAACAGCCAACCATATTATATAATATTTCGTGAGACAGCTTGCTGTAAACTCGTCTACCTAATGTCATAGCTATCCAATTTAATTTAATAAAGTTAATTAGTAGTTAGTCAATTTTGTATGAAATTTAGTTTGAAGGTAGATTAGTTACCGGCTCAAAAACTAGCCCTTTATTAAGTATAAGTAAAGTACAAAAATATACTTAAAACGTTGCATTCCTTTACATATCAGTATTTGGCAAAAAAGGCCTAAAGTCTATTGGAATGTTGAAATTAAAACTCCAATGTAATTATTATAATATCATTTATTTACATAACCAAATTACAAGATGATTATTAACATTAACTAAATTAAATTAAAACTAAGTTAGGCTTAAAAAAGGCCCTCGGGGCATTGTACCGAGGATGCTGGCGGCATTTCCTCGCTGAATTGCAATGCTGATGCGTTGCGCGAGAAAGCCGCCAGCTTTTCGGTCACCAGTTACATCAACTAGACGTTTCGCGATTTCCGCAAATAACTTATGCGCACTGGGACCCCACGGACCGAGGGTCTCGACGCCAAAGGGCACAAAGTTGTACTCTCTGCCAAGGCCTCCATATTTAATAACTTTCAGATTTTCGGCATTTTCTGCCGCTGCACCCGCTTTAGAAGTAGTCCGTTGGAGGTGGGACGGTGCCAGTGTGTCTACACAGGTAGCGTCCCACACAAGCATCCGTCCCAAACTCCACGGGACCAAAGACACACCATCAGGTCTTTTGCCATCATCTCTGACAATGCCAGTCGGCTCAAGAAGAGCAGGCACATTGATGCTGGCAAGAGACCGGCGGATTATGTCATTAAGTGTTGCATGTCTTGAAAAGCGGCCTGCACTTTTTTGACAACAAAGTCCGTGGTGACCCAGTCGGTCCACGTCCGTGCCACAAGGGCATGTGTGTGGAGTGCATACCGTGACCCCAAGCCGCAGACCAGTCGCCAGACGAAGCGAGGTCGGATCCAGGAAGGTACCGGTATATGGAGAAGGATGGGCATGTAGCCAATGACCGGCCTCTCTGGTTCCGACCGCCAAAAGTCTTGCGCGATCCGGACCTGAACTGCGGCTCAGAATCGATTTGTATGTTAAATCGCAATAAATATCGTCCCAGCTCCTCTGAGATTTTAGGTTGTCTGGAAATTCTTTACCCGGGCAAGCAATTTGAAAAGCATTCTTGGCATCCTCCAAGCCCGCAGTCTCATAGTTTGTGGGCAAAGCCCTTAGGACATTACCTATGAGACGTGACGTGCTATGGGTGGACGACAAAAAGGCTGGGGAAGCAACACTCGAAATTTTGCGGATTCCTAAACCGCCAAACCGAATAGGGAGGGATGCTTGTAACCAAGATGGTTCATTGAGCTGAATATTTAAAATCGTTTCTAAACTAGTTTTGACTAAATCGTCTATTGGTGAAAGCAAATTTGGATGTTTCCAAAAAGGGCTACAGCGAAGCACATAAGTAAATTTAGGGACAAAAAGGCAAAACTTTAGAATTATAAGAGCATAATGAGGACTGATTTCGAGTAAACAATTTGCGTGACTTTGGAATTTAGAAATAGTGTTAGTAATGTAATCAGGAAAAGATTCTTCAAAGATGGGAGAACCCAGGAGGCAAAGTGACTTTCTGTCTACTATTTTGATATTCGGTGCCAGAAAATTTAATTTGGATTTTAAATTATCCAAACCGTAAGAAGTTTTTTGAATGAAGAGTTCACATTTGCTAAAATTTAATTCTAAACCAATATTTTCGAAATTTGTTTTAATATCTGATAAGTCAGATAGCACAGTGTCCACATCGCCTCCCAGGGTTCCGTCATCCAAATACCAAACGTTAAATTTTGATTTTAAATTTTGAATAATCGGATTTATAGCCAAGCTAAAAATTGCTGGCCCGAGGGGATCGCCCTGCTGACAGCCGACCTCCGAAGAAAGTTCATGGGAACGGTAAATTAATTTTGAAGGTTCTGCGTAGCAGGTAAGCAGGTATTGATAGAGTTCCGGAATTTTGTTCTTAACTTCTGTCAGCATGGCATCCCTGTTTACTGAATTAATTCATGTAATTATTTATTTAATTTAACCAGATGTCTAGTACCAATTAGTGAAATACACAAAGCATCGTTTAGAATGAGTGCAGTAACAGTATATAGTAACAGCTTGCCAAAATGCCAACCAATCTGTCTATTATAGTAAGTTACAAGTCTACCCTTGGACGACAAAGCCTCTGATTATTAAGACATTTCCGTTTACACTCATCATGTTTTGATACAGTGCAAACGTCGCCAGATATTGCACAAGATCGAGAGGTATCTAGGAAAACAAGCTTATAAAAAAAAATGTTTACTTATGGCAACTAGGCCCAATTTTTAGTAACATTGTTCTTAAAACTATTGTTAGTAAACAAACAAAATTGTAAGGTTAGCTGTGGGGTCTATCCAGCACCTCCACAACGTGCGACTATCAAGGTGCGTCGTCATACTTAGGATGGACGGATAAATGGCGTCACAAATGTATTAATAAAATAAAATGTATTTTTAATTTTCCCCACATTTCAAGATATTTTTGTAATACGGTGCATTGGTTAATTGAGGCTTTTTCACGTTTCTAAGAGGCATTATAGCTAACCACTGACACTAATTATCGTGCTGTCAAACTGTCTGTCGAGTGGTTTAATTAGCTCTGTTTTATCAGTCAGCCAATCATAGCAGATATGATGAGTTTGACAGTCCGTTGTCTAATTTTGTGTTGTTTTTGTCCTGTCAGAAACAGTCAGTATTTTGAATAAACGAGCGAAATTAGTATTTAAGATAGTTTCCATGAGAATTGACTAAATCCTATGTAAACTAATTGTGTACTTATTAACAGGCCTTACCTAATAGTAATAAAAAGGCCTGTATTTTTGACTGAAATAAGATTGAGTGAGAACTACGCATTAAAATACAGGGAAATAATAAAGGAAAACCCGGAAAACCTAAATATTTTTTCTATACAGTATAATATAAAGTATTTTTTCAAGTTATCTTTGAAGTAACCATGCAAAATGTACAATAATGTTAAGTTAATTATTTATGTTGTTAGCAAATATATTTTTAAAGTTACCTTTGTCAGAGATTTGTATTTTTGAATGTAAATGAGTTAAATATAAATAAAATTAAGTTTTTTTTTATGTACATTATTTTCTTTTAAGGCAGTTGTCCCACCGGCGAGGAAGCGACTAACTATCGACTATTTTCTTGCTCAAGAAACGTACAATAGATATATATTCCGTGTAAACAAAAAAGATGCGTAAATTAATAGTTGATCGGTGACCGCGGGAAACAAAAATGCAACAATACAGTATCCATATCAAATCGCAGATACTGTCGAAAATGAGAACAATTATAAAAAATACAATCGTAAACAACTTGGCGAATCAAACAATAAAACAAAATAACCTGACGAACAAAATAAAAAGAAAAGGGCTGATTAAACTAGATAGTAGTTTAATCAGCCCTTTTTTTTATTTGTTCCGGGGTGGAAAATCCTTATGGATGTCCTCCGCCCTGGGGCGGGTGGAGGGGTCTGTCAGACTCTTACTGACTAAAAACACCCCGGTGTTCCCCTCCCACACTTGCACCGGGGATCTTGGGATCTAGTGTGACTTCCCGGCTGGTACCAGCCCGCCATTGCGGGCCACCTCAGGCTCGCGGGGGGGAGCATACGGTGGAGGTCTGCCCCGCTTGGGCAGAGCAACGCCGTGTCCTCGTGGAGGCGATCGGCGGCAGAGATCTCTCGCGTCCGGCCCTGGTTCAGGCCATGGTACGGAGCGAGAGGGCATGGGCAGCCGTCACCTCCTTCTGCGAAGCAGTAATGCTCGCGAAGGAGGAGGCGGGACGGTTGAGGGAGAGGCAAGTTTCGCGCCCACTCGCCCCTAGCCGCCGCAGGAGACGCCCTGGGCGTCGGGAATCTCGGGCGGATTTCCAGCCACCGTAGGCGCGGGCTTGCGGACGGTGAGCAATGGGTAGCTCACCGTCCGGTAAGGACCAGGCCCGGGTCGACGGCGCGTCGTATTCCAAGAGATGTCGTCAGCACAAAAGTAGGGGTCCACTAGGGCCGATGCCTGCCGGGGTCGCGGGAAGGTACTTATGGGTCACCGAGGCCCCCGCAACACAGGCAACAGGAAGGAATACGGGTGGGTTTTAGTCAGTAAGTGTCTGACACACCCTCCCGCTCCACCCAGAGCGGGAGAAGTTATTTGATGATTTCCCAACCGCAAAAAAAAAAAAAAAGGCTCGGGGGGGATTGAGGTGTAAAACTCCCCCGCGACGTCCAACAGGGGCGCGCGTGGAACACTATGCGCCGCCACCTCGGGTCTTGCTATGTGGGGGGCGACGGATGTCCCCGAGTCCGTCGCCCCTGGACCCATTTAGGGGCCTGGAAGAGGGCGTTGTCCGCCCTCCGCCGACGCCCGGTGCGCCTGCTGCGGGCAGGGTGAGTGGAAGAGATCTCCCGCTTCCTTTACGCAGCCTCCTTCTGCGACATGACTGTTTCGCAGAAGGATACCACCGCGTCCCAGGACTCTTCGCTGCCGACAATGGAGTCGACCACGGCTGGCAGCGAAGTTTAATCAGGCCTAGCCTAGCTTAGTTACTGTGAGAAAAGGTCAGTAAATTAAAAAGAGGCTCCATTATTAAAAAGAGTGTTCATCATTAGAAGACCATCATTTTTTTTTTGAGGTTCATTAATGAAAAGACCTACCTACATCATCAAAAGGTCAATAACTTTTTAAAGACCTACATCATCAGAAGGTCAATAAGTTTTTAAAGGATTAGTCAAATATTTCCCTTATCTGAAATGGTAGGTAAAGCTCGCATTCGTGAGCTGTCTTAAATTCGAACCCCAGCCGTCCTATCATTCTGTATATGTCCGCTAAGGCCGATGCCTGCCGGGGTCGCGGGAAAGTCCGAAAGAGATACCGTGGCCTCTAGCAACACAGGCAACGGAAGGAACACGGGTGGGTGCACTGAACCTAAATTTAGTTCACCAACTGAACTAAATTTAGGTTCAGTGCATGTTTTTCTTTCTATTGCCTCAAAGAGATGTCGTCAGCACAAAGTAGGGGTCCACTAGGGCCGATGCCTGCCGGGGTCGCGGGAAGGTACTTATGGGTCACCGAGGCCCCCGCAACACAGGCAACAGGAAGGAATACGGGTGGGTTTTAGTCAGTAAGAGTCTGACACACCCTCCCGCTCCGCCCAGAGCGGGAGAAGTTATTTGATGATTTCCCACCCAAAAAAAAAAAAAAAAAGCCGTCCTATCATTCTGTATATATGTCCGCTAAGGCCGATGCCTGCCGGGGTCGCGGGAAAGTCCGAAAGAGATACCGTGGCCTCTAGCAACACAGGCAACGGAAGGAACACGGGTGGGTGCACTGAACCTAAATTTAGTTCACCAACTGAACTAAATTTAGGTTCAGTGCATGTTTTTCTTTCTATTTCATTAAGAAAAGGACACAAGATAAATTTTAGTTTAGTCAAATTAATCAGCGCTTGACGTAAATTGACGTAATTTTAGTAGGCAAGTTTTTAATCACGTCTATACTTGTATAGAGTAGTGACAGGCGCTGATTAATTTGACAGGACTAAACTAAAATTTATCTTCTGTCCTTTTCTTAATGAAATAGAAAGAAAAAGATGCACTGAACTTAAATTTAGTTTAGTTTGTGAACAAGGGAATCGGCACCATTGTGTAGTATATTTATGTTTAATAAAATCGTAACAAAACTTTTTATAACAGCCGCTTTGCAAGTTTAAGGTTCAAGTCAAAACTACTGGACAGCAATCAACAAAATTTGATGTAGTGCTTAAGTAGACCTTGAGAAGAACATAAGAAAACTTTTATCCAGGTACATGACGCATTTCCTATGAAGCGAGCGAAATCGCGCAACATCATCTGCCTATCCTTTTCCCAACTATGCTGGGGTCGGGTTCCAGTCTATCCGGAGGTAGCTGAACACCAGTATTTTACATGGAGTGACTGCCTATGTGACCTCCACAACCCAGTTACTGGGTAACACGATACCCCTTGGTAAGACTGGTTGTCAGACTTTCGGGCTTCTGACGACCCGTAACAACTGTCAAAGATCTACAAATGACAGCCGAGACCAACGGCTTAACATGCTTTCTGAGGCACGGAGGGGTATAGGTATAAAGATGGTCACCCATCCACGGATAAACCGCGGCAAGCGTAGCTTAACTTGACCGATCGGCCCGTGCGGCTGTTATAACAACATGGCCACAAACCCCTCTTCGTGCGCAACACTAGTCAGAATGTAGATAAACAGATCTTTAATTATCTCGATGCGTATGTAAAAAAAAATTGCTCTGACGTCTGCAAATCCGGAAACTATTGTTTTGATTTCATAATATCGAAAGACGTATTAATTAAAATTAAAAATACAACTTATTTTTTTAGGTAGGGTTACTGCTATAGTAATTGGCCACTTTATCAAAAAAGGTAGCAACAATGTACTTAATGGAAGTAAGCTCATGAATGAAAAGGACAAATAATATTTCTGTGTCTGCATCTATTGTATTTTCGTTTTAGTTCACATTACCTTGTTTCTACTTCTTTTTTGTTTGTTACGAGTGGCCAGTTACTATAAGCGTGGCCAATTACTATAGCAGTTACCCTACTCTACAATGAGACAATTTAAAAAAAAATATTGTTTTGATAAAACCAGAAAACAGTCGCTAACAGATGTAGGTAATGATAACAACTCGAAAAGAGTGATCATAAATATGTACCTACTTAGATTATTTTCTGATATCTACTTGTTTAATGAGGTCTCGGATGGCTCTCTGTCTGGCAACTGAGTTTAATTTTTATTTTATTGACAGTGCGCGCGAAGCGTCTCTGTTTCAAGTCTTACAAAATTTGCTACCTCTGTCAGTTTGTTTCTACTCCTCCTTTACAGGTCGTATTTTACAACCGATCTGAACGAATGTTGGTATACAGGTTTTAAGACTTTATATAATATTTTGTTGTCGGAGATTTTTGATAGGAGGGGGTTTTTGATTAGGTACTTCCTCCTAAAAGGGAGCTACTGGATATCTCCGCCTTATGAGATCCGATTTCGATGATTCTTTTTTATTTTTTTTACTTTAAGTAGCTTTCATAGAAATTTGGTGAAGATCTGATGAGGATCTTCGGCGTGATGAGCAGACTAGCTTCTCAAAATACAGTAAACTGCTCGCTTTTAGATTGGTGGGAATCGGTCCTTTAACGACTAGCTAGGGATTGATGGAGCACCTGGAACCACCTAATCACAAAACTATTTACAATAAGATCAATAAGATGCCGCTACTATGCACCGCTAGATCGCGCTGTCGTTGTCGCTCACCAAATGGTTAGATCCCGTCGACCATTTTGTGCGACTGAATTTTGTTAGGGTTAAAGCAGCTTCAAAAGTAAAGTCCCGTGTTTAACAAACAGTATTTGGTTAGTTGTGGGTTAGTTTATTTCTATTTAATTATCGTCTAGCCAATGGCCAAGATTATTTTGGCTAAGCGCGGTAGCTTCTATCTGACGCTTTGACGGAGCCATGCCGAAACATTGTTGCTCTTCTTGGTACAGAGCAACAATGTTTCGGCATGGCTGCGACTGCTGTCGTGTATGGCATGCCGAACAGAAATAATTTCGAAAGTTTCGATGTTGACCTATGCTTACTATCTGGTGATAGGTATTATAGAATATGCCTGAAGAAAGTGTAAAGATTGGCTCCGAACGAAGTGCAGCTTTGTCGGACAATCTATTTTCTCCTATCAAATCATAATCAAAAGTCATTTATTCAAACTAGATTGTGAATCAGCACATTTCGAACATCAAAATTACATGAGACAGTCCCCCAAAACGCCCGCCCTACACCGCTTTCTTGTGCTTTAGCTGGGAAGAAGTGGCATATTGCAATACAACTCATTAAAAAAAAACATTGTAATGAGTAGATTATGTCTATAATAAATGAAAATAAAATTAAACATAAATTGACCTATACAGTCAAATATAATAAATAATTATATAAACTCATTTAACCTGTCAGTAGTTAAGCTAATTCTGGAGAAAGAACATAAACATTGTCTTGAGTTAATCACAGCGACCAAGAATTCTTATCGTTTAAGTAGTCGTTGATAGAATGTATATATAGTATGCCTTTGCGTTTAAAGCTAAAGTAAAATCTAACCTTTGTTGGTTAGATTTTACTTTAGCTTTAAACGCGTTAAACGGCAAAGAAAGAAGAGGGTAGTTTTTGATAAAAAGTTATACCAGGCCTGTTATGAGAAGGTAACGTCACTATTATGATTGAGCATCACTAGTCGATAAGAAGGCGGGCTTTCAAGATGGCGTCCGAACCAAGGCTAATCCTCTTCTAAATGTAAGACTTTAAAACACACAATAAATCAAGTTAATTGAAGTCTAGTGCTATCATTTATAAAATATACCGACCAAAACAAAGCCCAACAAACTTATGAAGTCGATGAAATGGAGGGGTTGTATCGTTTGGCAGGAGTTGGGGGGTAAAAGGGGCTAAAGTTGGTAGGGCTTGGGTCCCCGATTATAACGCACTCTTATTAAAAGGTAATGCATATTTTTCGAGAAATTAATAAAAAATGTTTCTAACCTCAAATCCGATAAGAAGCGAAAACGAAACGTTTAAAATGGGCGATTGGCAACCAAATCTGCCCCAGTATCTGTAGTCAGTATCCAGTATCCAGTATCAGTATTTTTAGTCAGTCCGTGGTATAAAATGTCGGGCAAAATCGATAACACGGAACGTAAACAATAAAACAGGTAGGTATGCCATTTGCGTCATGTGTCACTGTCATTTGATTTCGATCGTTCCGTTTCTCCTCGAGTTGCGTGATTTTTTTCTCTGTTTTTGTACTTCCACTGATCGTATGTGTGTACAAAAGGCAATGTTACTACTGTTACTAGGAGAACTTAGGATGCAAGAGCGAGCGAAGCGAGCTCGGGACTTAGGGCACCCCGACTCGGACAGGTTAGGTTCGAAGGGGACGGCGGGGTCTAGTAAGCGAGCGGAGCGAGCGAACTCAGACCTCGCCATCCCCTTCGAGGTTATTTTTTTTTAAACCCTAGAGGCCCGCGAAGCGCGCCTCATACTATGCCTTTTAATCGACTTTAAGTGTTTTGAGGTTAGGTTACAATAATTTGTTTTTCTCAAGAACGGTGCGTTACCTTTTCATGGGAGTGGTGCCAGGGGGCAGGGGGCACCCCCCCCCCCATCTCCCCCGTGAAGCTGGGCTCACACTACGGCTTTTTAAGCGACTAAGAGTTTTGAGGTTAGGTTTTAATAATTTGTTTTTCTCAAGAACGGTGCGTTACCTTTTCATGGGAGTGGTGCCAGGGGGCAAGGGGCATCTCTTTGAGGCGCGCGTGGAATACAACGCACCGTAGACCCGGGCCTGGTCCTCACCGGACGGCGAGCTACCCGTTGCTCACCGTCCGCAAGCATAGGGGCGAGAGGGTGTGAAATTTGCCTTTCCCTCAACCGCCCCGCCCCCTCCTTCGCGAGCATTACTGCTTCGCAGAAGGAGGTGACGACTGCCCATGCCCTCTCGCTCCGTACCATGGCCTGAACCAGGGCCGGACGCTAGAGATCTCTGGCGCCGATCGCCTCCACAAGGACACTGCGGTGCGGTGCGGTCTAACCGGCTTGGGCAGACCCAAGCCGGGCAGACCTCTACCGTATGCTCCACCGTGTCCTCCGGGCGGATGTAGGAGAGCCTCGGTGGTACTTACACCAAGAGAGTTCTTGTCTTCACTGGACGCTGTCACAGTCAGTGACGGCCACGAATGTTCTGAAAATTCTCTTGCAGGCATAGAGAAAGCACTACAAATAAGCTTGGCAAGCACAAATCTAACATATTTGTGTTCACTGACGCCTACTCTAAAGATGTGAGCAGTGTAGTTATTATTTTGTTCAGCGTATTTTATCTGAAACAGGAGGATTAAGGCGCTGACAAGAGGCAAATGACCAAAGCAGGCTTATCTTAAGAAAAAAAAAGTCAAATTTGTATAGTTTGTGTAGTGGAAAAAATATATGTTAATTTTGAATATATATCTTAGAACTTGGTTGTTACCAAAACACGTTTTGACAAAAAAATCTCGATACAAATTAACGGTAAACTAACCTTTTTTTTACCTTGATCTGTATTAAATATCAACGTACGTTAAGTATTTAATTAATAACAGTAACGTCTTATTCGAATGCAGAAATTGGTTGTGGTTTATTTTCGATTACTCAACTCAATTTTGAGTAAATAGATAATTGCTTCATATTTTGCAATAAATTACAAGCGTTGTGTAATCGCGCTTCTCTTTCTTTTCTCTGCAGTGTGACAGTGACCGCGGTTTAGGTGTTGTCAGCGTCTTAAGTATAACTGTGGCATAACTGTATTTTTTGGAAAACCCAATTCGTAAAACGTTACTGATAATAATGGCCTAACATTTTAAAAACCTTTGCTTGCTCTTTGCACTTTGTTATCTTTTTACATATAACATGAAAAAAATAACCGGCCAAGTGCGAGTCGGACCACGCACAATGAAGGGGTCCGTAGTTGGGATAAAATTATCATGTGGCGGCCATCTACCCACATGCGAACTACGCAGCACACTGACGTCGCGCGAAATCCTGCCTCGCGCAAGCAGTTTACCGCGCAATTATGCTATATACAAAATCCCGACATCAACCGTCGGGCAGTTGCTCACCAGACACGACACCCGTCTGGTCGGAGGATCTTCCCTTTTCTAAGGAGGATGAGTGAACTTTACATCCTCAGTTCTCTGTACTGGTGACCCCTAATATGAACGTCAGCGCAGCCTTCGTGCAACTACTTCAGCGTGACGTCATCATCTTCACTTCCTCGAGATCTTGAGCAGCGAGTCACATAGCCAGCCAGCACCCACGGCTTCAACGGGTATCCTGACCACCACAGCGACCTGTTCATTACCTACAGCCTCTACAGCAAACTTGGCTCAGCACACTGCACTTTCGGCCGGTCAACAAGCAGAGCTCTTCAACCCTCTCCTGGTCGACGCCAGCAGTCAGCCTCAACCCGGCGCTGTACCACATCCGACTCAATGGAACATAACGCAGCGCCACCCCGACTCACTGGGGAATCCGCAAAAAAACCGCAGACAGTTCCAACCCACCGTCAACTATGCGACAACCAGTTCCGACCCACTGAAACCATGTCTGGCACTGGCCAGCATCGCAAGATACACGACTCGACCCACTATCGACCTGATGTACGCAGAATAGAATAGAATAGAATAGAATAGAATAGAATACTCTTTATTATGTACACCATAAAAATCAGCAGCACACTGACGTCACGCTAAACCTTGCATCGCGCAAGCAGGGTGAAGTTTAAACCCTGTTCCTCATGCCTGTATAATCCAAAGAACAAACTTAACATTATTGTTAAAAAACATGTTATTATAGACATTTATTTTTTGCATTTTTTTCAACATTTTTGGCTTGGGAGTTTTGGAGTTAGGGGCCAATGGTAAAGTAGATAATTAAGGGATTAGGATGGCGGGTTCTAGTCGAACAAAGACCCTGCCACCCCCTTCGTGGTTTTATTTACCATTTAGAAATAGTAGCCACGCCAAGCGGGGCTCAGTCAACTACCCCTTATTACTGTTGCTTTGAAACAAAAGACCCGCCACGTGATCCCCACCCATAATACTTCTGCTATCCCAGGAATCCCGAAAGAAACTTTGGTGTTTTTCTTTTCTGGGCACCTATGGTTTCGCGTACTGTGGGGTTTTCTAAAATACACTGAAGGAAAAACAAAAACTCTGCGCTTTTTTATAGTAGCATTTTTTTTTTGGTAGAATAGATTCTACCAAAAAAAATGCTACTATAAAAAAGCGCAGAGTTTTAAAGTACTTGCAGTGGTTCCTCCTTTCTTTTCCATAGAGATCTACGTTTTGAAATGGGAAACTATCTTCAACTTTCTGACTAACTGACGGATTCCTTGACAATTTAAAAGCGCCTGTAAATGGTTTAATTGAAGTAAATGCTTTGAGTTTGAGTTTGACACAGCAAACGTGTCTCTGCTTTCCACATCCTAGTTCGTTCCAGCCGTCGTTTTCAGATAGTCAGTCCATCTAGCATCCCGCTGAAGGTACGCCGCCAATTCGTGACGTACGTTCTAAATGTAATTGAGTGCGTAGAGATGGGCTTAAACGTTAAAAAAACTTTTGACGGTGGCAACGTCTCCTGGTTTTGAGGTAAATATAAATAAATAATTTTATTTGCTAAAACAGAACTGCTGCAGTATATTACCAGTCTACTAACACTAATGAATAAAAGTCAAATTAAAGATAGACAAGAAAAAAGTAACACGTTTTGTCCTTCTAAACACATGGATACTAGTATTAAGAACTCGTGCTTCGTCACTAGTAATAAAAATTCCAGGCAACCCTTCATCTTTATCTTATCATCCAAGTGATTTATGACATAGTACTAATACATATACTTTAAGCGCAATATTCGCAGACCGCTCTTTGACTTTACTCTGCTAAGTAAAATAAGCATTTCATACAAAATAAACCATGTGCGTGTGAACTGATCACTATTATTTCGGAAAATAAAAATCGTAGGATTTAGTAGTAGACTTAAAACAATTGTAAAAAAAATCTGTGAATTTGTAAACAAATATATTAAAAACTACAGCTCTTAAAGTGCGGTCCTCAGTCCTCACAGACCATCAGCCAGATCTCGGAAACTATCTTACAAATGAAGGTGTTGTGACTACAGACATTTAGTAAAGAATTTGTAAAGATATTTACTGAATAACAGACCACAAAGCATCAAAGAAAAAAAAAAAAATATAACGATTAATCCACACAAGAAAGATAAATATTTTAGTGAATATTACCGAATCAAATAAATAAAATCTTTCTTTTTCTACTTAAGGCTCATATTCTTTCCCTTTTGTATAATGTGCTCTTTTCCCCTTCCAACCCTTTATATCTCAAAGAACGTTTCCAGTTTCGTGGCGACTCCCACACGAAATTTTTAAGGTCATCAGATAACTTTAAGCTTAAAATGCCTATGCATTCCACAACGTTCGTCGACAAATCCTTTACTGTCCAGGCCACTCGTTTGTGGAATGCTTTGCCAGTTTAAATAAAACGCGCGCAATCGTTATTGTACTCGCATTTAAAAGACTTGTAAAGGTACATTACTTGTCGCTGTGAGCTTGTTTTCGTAACTGTAATTAATTAATTATCTATAGTCTTCATTTATTTTCGTTGCTTATGCATTTAATATGTATGTAGTTATGAATATATTATTTAGGATATATATGGATGTACTTGTGTATCAATTTTAGTATATTGTATTTATTTATTTTTACACCAACGACAGCCCCACTTTATGTCTAGGCAAATCACTGTCCATCCCATGGTTGCCTGGAAGAGATCGCAGAGAGCGATAAGGCCGCCCATTGTATAGTTTGATTTATTTTTTGTCATGTATTTTTGTAGTGTACAATAAAGTATATATAAATAAATAATAAAGCTTTAAGAAGAGACTTGAAACATTTTGTAAAAAAGAAATGGAAAAAATATATTGACGCAACTTGAAGATAGCGATTATTAAACCTAGTCCCTCAAACCTCACCTCCACTGACGTATGTACTAGCTGCTAGACGAGAGGATATATCAGAAAGTCTAGCGTACTTAGCTTTTGTAAAAAGTTTCTACTAAATAATAGGTACGAGGGCGACAGTGAAAGTTTTTAGAACTGACCACTTGTAAACGATATAATAAAAAAAACAGTTCAAATTTTGAAAATGGAACTCTTTGCCAATATTATTGTACATGTATTTTATTCATTTGTCATTTGTTTACGATTTGGCGGCAAATTGAAAATTGTCTGTGTCACGTCAGCATGAATTTAACGCAAGAAAATTTTCGTACAATAATTTTTTAAGACTTTCGATGTCATTTAAGTCAACAAGAAAGTTATAACAGACTTCGATTGGCCGTTCACGATAAAGCCCCATCTCGTGCCACTGTTTACAACTGGTTTAATGAGTATAAACGTGGTCGCACTAATCTCACCGATGATCTGCCTTCTACGGCGACGACTGAAGATAACATCAGTGGTGTGCGGCGTATGATAGAGACTGAAAAAAACTGAGACAAAAGAGTGACTTATCAGCAGATTCGGACAAGCTTATGCATCGGTATGAGTCAAGTGCCCAAAATCCTCCATGAACATTTAGCGGTCAGGAAGCTTTGTGTGCGGTGGATACCTCTTAATTTGACAGAGGCCCAAAAACTCCGTCGTGTTGATTGGTGACGTGAAATGGTTCAAAGATTTAACGGAGGTGACTCACATGCTATGTTCGACATACTTACAGGAGACGAAAGCTGGATTTATTCTTATTATCCTGAAACTAATAGACAGTCTGCTGTCTGGGTGTTTCCTTCCGAGGAGTTGCCAACTAAAGTGAAGAGAGGTCGAAGCGTGGGATTTTTATTTATTTCTGAAAATAAAAGAAAATCTTCGAGGAAAACGTTTTATGGACGCCGAGGAACCAGTGGCTGCGTTTCAAAATGCCGTCGAAGAGACCCGGACGAGTGGGTAAAGTGCTTTTCTCAGTGGTTCCATCAGATGCAGCGATGTATTGATGTAAATGGACACTATTTTGAAAAGATATAATAAAACTAATAACTTGCTAGTTTGGTCTCTTTTTGATTTCGTATCTCGTATCTTAAATTATGTATTTCTTACCTCTTAGCTGAGATAATATTATTTTATTAATCCTATGAAAATATACAGCGTAGTGTGACGACACAATGAAACAAAATGTAGACATTACTATTACACTTAATTTCATATAGCATTAGACGAAACGAAAACAAGGTTGTACGGTTAATTTACATTACATGGCGGTTTAATATTACATATGTGTATTTAATAAAACGTATATTACAAAATTAACGAATAACTTATTATAATACTTTTATTTAAGTAAGTGAAATTTGGATGTCGCTTAATGAATGTAAGAATATTTCTTGGTCAGTACTTTCAATAGTTTTGAGGCATCATAGCAAAAGAAACGCTTATTCATAAAACAGTGATATCGGTAGGTAATGGCCAAAACCGCCTGGAATGAATGCTGGAATTAATTCAGATGTGCGCATGATTTTGCAGGTTTTGTTCTTTACTGTTATGGCAACAGGAACATTAGTAAGAGATTTATTTTCAGTGCCATTCAAATCGAATTGTAACTAAGTTGGTCATCACAAGTTCCTGTTTCCTTCATCGAAGTTAATTGCCTCTTCTAAAATACCTGTGCCAAATATTTCAATAGAATTTATATTTAATTTTCGGGTAATCGCCGCTGACCTTGGTCGTACTAATGTGCGTCGCGCTTATCGGCCGCGCCGCGCCGTCGTTCATCTTCATAGGTAATATTTATTTTTGGTAACGAAAATATGAATATTTGAAAAAAAAAAACAGATAGAATTACCTATAAAATCCGCATTAAAATATCCAGTAGAAATAATAGATTTAACTTTTTTGGCGTATTTTTAGGGTTCCGTAGTAAACAAGGAACCCTTATTGTTTTATATGTGTGTACATAAATGGTTAAATAAATAAATAAATAGTTTCACCATGTCCGTCTGTCTGACGACGCTTATGACTAGCAAGCTGTAATTTGGCATAAGTATACATATTAGTCACAAGTGCATTGCGGGTCTGCGAACACCACCTTTCGATTCAAGGATCCATTTGCGTAATATTAAGTATTAAAGTGCTAATTTTTGTAAAATGTTTTCGAAATTATGAAGTGTCCGTTCTATTGTAATGGTTTTTTATAATTTACGTTATAAATTATAAAAAAAAAACTAGTAATTATTATAAAGGTTTCAAACGTGTTGATTCATAGGCCATTTTCGACAATGTTCTTTGACCACAATAGAAGTCTTAATGTTATTCTTCTTAACGTTGGAATGAATGGTGGTGAATATAATAAATTTATTTTCATTATATTTTAAGATCATGTTAGCCTGATTTTTTCTTTTTACAGTTTAAAAAAAATATTTTTCTTTTATAATTTATAAACATTAAATTAACCGTACAACCTTTTTTTTGTTTCGTCTAATGCTATATTAAATTATGTGTACTGTCTACATTTTGTTTTATTGTGTGGTCACACTACGCTGTCTATTTTCATAGGATAAAAAAAATAATGTTATCTCAGCTAAGAGGTAAGAAATACACAATTTTAGATACCTATTCTTTAGTAGAAACTGTTTACAAAAGCTAAGTACGCTAGACTTTCTGATATATCCTCTCGTCTATCAGCTAGTACAAGCACATACGACAGCTGTGGAGGTGAGGATTGAGGGACCAGGTTTAATAATCGCTATCATTTCGCATTATATCAAGTTGCGTCGATATATTTTTTCCATTTCTTTTTTATAAAATGTTTTATATCTCTTATTGAAACTTTATGTAGAAAAAGAAAGATTTTATTTATTTGATTCGGAAATATTCACTAAAATACACACGTAGGTACGTACCTACGTATTTAATATAATAGCCAGATTCACAGACCGCACTTTGAGTATTATGAAGTACGGACTTTGATCTATGTTCATAATACTGCTGCGTTCCGTGCAAAGTCTAAAAGAAGATAGATAGACTGATACAGATGCGATCAAAGTCTGAGGGTCCATTAATAATATTATTGTTTTTGTTTTCAGTGTGATAATCACTAATCAATGTTAGATTATCCTAACTAATATTATAAATGCGATAGTGAGTTTGTTTGTTTGTTACGCTTTCACGCAAAAACGGCTGAACTGATTTGGATGCAATTTAGCACATGGGTAGACCATGACCTGGATTCGGACATAGGATACTTTTTATCCTGATATTCCCACGGGATCGAGACATATACGGGTGACACTGCGGGGTACTGCTAGTACTTTATTAAGCCTAGTCTGTTTTTCGTGTTTTACAAATACATACCATTGTTTTCTAACCGAAAGGAGGCGTGGCCCTAACTGTTTTGTTAGCAAAAACAATAACGTGTTTACCGCGATGAACGGATAACATCCCCCGCGTCCACCTGCGAGTGGGGTGAAATTACTTTTTTCATCCCATCTATTCGAAAAGAGGCGAAGGGTTCCTCGATAAGTGCGAGTAAAATGGGTCATTCCGGCGCACTTAGTAACAGTGACGAAATGACTTTTGAATTTGGAACACTATTTAATTAAAAAGTTTGAACGCAATTCGCTTCGATAAATTCCTAGCCGGTAATAAAAAAGCGCGCCTGCCGACGCGGCATTGGTTAATCAAATAAAAAAAATACGCGGGAACTTCTTATTCGTTTTTTCATTACTTTTTGTCAAAATATTACAGACAATTTTAATTTGATATTAATATAAATTTGTAATTTGGTTATGTTAATATAAATATTGGCCACTAGGTACTAAAAGCATCTCTTATTTATTTTTCTCATAGAGGGGGATGAAAAGCAGAGTATGCCACACGGTACCAAAATTGTTTAACATCGAGCGACGTGACACAATCTACTATTTCGTGTTAGTGCTCTCCAGACGATGACGTTTCTTGATTTTTGAGGTTTGATGAGGCACGGTCGGACACGGAATCTATTTCTATTTCTTCTTTGTAGAACAATATTTACTATTACTAGAACAGCAGACACGTCTTCCTCGTCAGAGAGCTAAATTTTGAAAAGAGATTTTCTAACCAACTATGTATAATCTTTTCCTAACTATGTTGAAGTCGGCTTCCAGTCTAACCGGATGCAGCTGAATACCAGTATTTTACATTAAGTGACTGCCTATCTGACCTCCACAACCAAGCTAAGACCTGGCTGTCAGAGTTCCGAGCTTCTAACGACCCGTAACACCTGTCAAAGATCTACAAATGACAGCCGGAACCAACGCGTTAACGTGCTTTAAAGCACGTTAAGCCGATTCATCTTTACATACCAAGGTATATAAAGATGTTTCACCCGTCCACGGACCAACCGCGGCAAGCGTACCTTAACCTGATCGATCGACCTA
This sequence comes from Atethmia centrago, assembly GCA_905333075.3. Lineage (NCBI taxonomy): Eukaryota > Metazoa > Arthropoda > Insecta > Lepidoptera > Noctuidae > Atethmia > Atethmia centrago. The sequence goes on from HG995379.1 coordinate 7,850,136, forward strand.
TGCGGCTGTTATTACTTAGCCACAAGCCCCTCTAACAAAAACATTATGTACCCAAAAGTTTTGATTACATGTTTAAATAACATGTTTTGAATATTTTGTTAGATAATTGGCGTAGCGGACCCGGCTCAATGCCTTATAAAGATCGTATTACCGTTTACCCATGCTTTAAGTTTATTTATTAAAAGTTATGATTAAATTTCAAGTAATCTTACCTCACTAAGTGCCATTTCTCAATCAGATAACTTGGATCTGAAAAATAAACTTAATGTGGCGGTTTGACATATTATTTTCAATATAGAAGCTGTCCAACTAAAATTTGTATTCCACAGATAAAAGTTATGTGAATACGGGAAAACGGCCCTATACCTGTACCGAGGGAGAGGAAGGCCAAAGAAAAGATGGATGGATTGTGTGAGGAATGATATGAAAGAGAAGGGAGTGAATGATAGCGTGACGGTTGACAGGGGAGGATGGAAAGAGGAAACGCGCCGACTACGAGTAACATGGGACAAGGGCAGGAAGATGGTAAAATACGCTATGTACCCATGTCTAAAAATCACATGAAATTTTAGATTACAAAGTTTGTAAAGTGGCGTCCTCGGGCCCTAATAAAACATTTTTTTCTTCTTTCTTTCTCCCCTCCCCCCCCAGCGACACCCTAAGCCGAGGTTCGTACCCCACACAGGGTTCGTACCCCTTTTTTTTTTTTTCTCCCGCTCTGGGCGGAGCGGGAGGGTGTGTCAGACTCTTACTGACTAAAACCCACCCGTATTCCTTCCTATTGCCTGTGTTGCGGGGGCCTCGGTGACCCATAAGTACCTTCCCGCGACCCCGGCAGGCATCGGCCCTAGTGGACCCCTACTTTTGTGCTGACGACATCTCTTTGAGGCGCGCGTGGAATACGACGCGCCGTCGACCCGGGCCTGGTCCTTACCGGACGGTGAGCTACCCATTGCTCACCGTCCGCAAGCCCGCGCCTACGGTGGCTAGAAATCCGCCCGAGATTCCCGACGCCCAGGGCGTCTCCTGCGGCGGCTAGGGGCGAGAGGGCACGAAACGTGCCTTTCCCTCAACCGTCCCGCCTCCTCCTTCGCGAGCATTACTGCTTCGCAGAAGGAGGTGACGGCTGCCCATGCCCTCTCGCTCCGTACCATGGCCTGAACCAGGGCCGGACGCGAGAGGTCTCTGCCGCCGATCGCCTCCACGAGGACAGGTGCTCTGCTCAAGCCGGGCAGACCTCCACCGTATGCTCCACCGTGTCCTCCGGGCGATCCACACAGTGGTGACACCCGGACGTTTCCTCCCGCCTTATCCGACACAGGAACCTCCCGAAGCTGCTGTGTCCGGTGAGGACCTGCGTCAGGCGGAAGGTGAGCATGCCGTGGCGCCTCTCCAGCCACTCCTCAAAGAGGGGACTTATCGCCGCAATCGTGGCGTGCCCAGCACTGGGTTGCGACAACCGTACTTTCCATGACGCCATGAGATCCCGCCGGAGATCCATCCGCTGTGCCGCGATTTGTCGCGGCAGCGGACTTACGCCCTGGCGTTTCGCCTCATCGCGCCACTCCCATACGTGCGCGAGGACTTTTGCCTCCAGATCCCATGGCGGCAATCCGGCAAGGAGGCTCGCTGCCTCACAGGAGACCGTGCGGTATCCCCGGACTATCCGGATGGCCATGACCCTTTGGGCCGCGCTCAACCTGCGGGCTGGCCGCAGCGCCAAAGAGCGCGCCCATACAGGAGCCCCGTAGAGGGCCATGGACCGCACGACCCCCGTGTAGAGCCTCCGGCAGGAGGCGTTTGGGCCCCCTAGATTGGGCAGGAGCCGCTTCAATGCAGCGCCCGCCCGCTCCAGTTTGGGAGCCAAACGTCGGAAGTGCTCCACGAAGTTCCACCGGCTGTCGAGGACGAGTCCCAGGTACTTCATTGTCGACTCGACGCCGATAGAGACCCCTCCTACCGTTATTTGGGACCCCAAAGGTGGCGCGTTCCGAGGACCATGAAAACACATGGCCTCGGACTTGTGCAGGGCCACCTCGAGTCCCAATTGCCGGATCCTTTCGACGATCGTCGCAACCCCGCGTGCCGCTAAATCGGCCGCCGTCTGGTGCGACCTCCCCTGCGCCAGGACCAACGTATCGTCAGCGTAGCACACTACGCTGACGCCGCTAGGGAGGTCGGCGCGCAGCACCCAGTCGTATCCGATGTCCCACAGATGCGGCCCCAGGACCGATCCCTGTGGGACACCGCACGACATCTCTTGCCGGTTCGTGCCCCTTAGCGTGCAATCGCTTCGTAATTTAAGAAATTCGCTCATGGCTTTGAGTTTGCTTAAGGCAGCCACATGATAGTCCGGTTAAGTAGTGACGGTCTCCCAATGTCAACTACGAGATGCCTTGTCAAAAAAAAAACCGGAATCATGTTCAGTTTGTCGGCAGCCGTCGAGACGAGAGCAAGTTTAGAAACTGTCGTGCGTTCCGTATACTTGTCTCTTGTACCTACAGTGTATGAATTACTAATGTAATTCATTTGATGGAAAATATAATTTGATTAGAACTGCAAACGGTTTTTCTATTGCCCAATAACCAACATTTCCTATAGTACGCCCACAGTAGTTAAAATACATATAGCTGATGATAGGTATCGAGAGAGACGTACCTACCTTCTCCGATATGTATAAAAAAAACTGATTCCAATCCGTCTGTACCTACTTAATCAAAAAGGTAAGTAGGTATAGTGTCAAAAGTTCAGTTACACTAAAATGATTGAGTTATATTTTTGGTTCATTACTATTTTCACTTCGTCTTATCGGTTTAATTAAGTTTAAGATACCTAAACCAATGTGCCCTTTTACAATTTCTACCGTGAAGATATCGTGGACATCCACGTCCACGTCACGGCATCACGATAACACAGGGAAGTAAAATTTATGGAAATATATGAGAACGCTTTTGAATTTCCGTCCACACTGACGTAATACCGTGCACGTATGTCCATACATTTTATGGACGTAGACGTCAATGATTCAGGTTCATCCATCAGTCCATCCATCCCTGGTTCAGGCCATGGTACGGAGCGAGAGGGCATGGGCAGCCATCACCTCCTTCTGCGAAGCAGTAGGTAATGCTCGCAAAGGAGGAGGCGGGACGGTTGAGGGAAAGGCAAATTTCGCGCCCTCTCGCCCCTAGCCGCCGCAGAAGACGCTCTGGGCGTCGAGAATCCCGGGCGGATTTCCGGCCACCGTAGGCGCGGGCTTGCGGACGGTGAGCAATGGGTAGCTCACCGTCCGGTAAGGACCAGGCCCGGGTCGACGGCGCGTTGTATTCCACGCGCGCCTCAAAGAGATTTCGTCAGCACAAGCGTAGGGGCCCACTAGGGCCGATGCCTGCCGGGGTCGCGGGAAGGTACCAAAGGGTTACCGAGGCCCCTGGCAACACAGGCAACGGAAGGAATACGGGTGGGTTTTAGTCAGTAAGAGTGTGACACACACTCCCGCTCCGCCCAGAGCGGGAGAAGTTATTTGATGAATTCCCATCCAAAAAAAAAAGACGTCCATGATAATATCGTCACATTAGAAATTATAAAAGCGCACCATGGATGAATAACTTTTGGATGGCACGAAATGTTCATAGGTCTCATTTTATAACCCACGGGAGAAGTGGTACAGAGTTTCATTTTCCGGTAACATACATACATAAAGTTTTTTCCCATGGGGGTAGGCAGAAACTACAGAACCGCCAGCTACGATACATACCGACATACCTACTCTTTTTTTTTTGGTTTACGTTCATACATCTGGTCATACACACACGCCCGCCGCGCCGGTTGCAAGTACTACGCACCTGACCTTTCTGAAGAACATCAATGTTTTTTTTTTTTATGGCTTCTCGTAGTTGACCTTGAGAGGTCGTCACTACTTAACCGAACTATCCTGTGGCTGCCTTAAGCGGACTCAAACCCGAGCGAATTTCTTATATTACTAAGCACCTGCACGCTACCCCCTAGGACAGCAAAGTGGGACAGGCTGGATCATAACTAGATAATTATTATTATCAGGGGAATTTAATGCTACGAGCACTTCACGGCACTCAGCTACGGCGCGGGCTAGCACTTCGTCGAGCAAGGGTCGGGGGAGAGGAACATCATCAATAAAGTCACTATTTATGTTCTTGTAGGGCGCCGCCTCCGGCGTTTCCACTCACATCTCTCTACATTTGTATCTATAATTTTTATGGTGTACATAATAAAGAGTATTTTATTCTATTCTATTCTATTGCCTCTTGTGAAATGTGAATATCTTTTGTTAGTCGCCTTTAACTCATCCTCTCAACAGTGACATGACCGAACCATCTAAGCCTGAACTCTTTTCAATCTTTGACACTTCATCCTTTACGAAAAACAAAGTCAGGGACAATGTATTAAATGAACCAACGAGCAACACAAGCTAACACGCCAATGTAGACGTTGATTTGATCAATGAATCTTATCTCGTTTAAGTTCAGTTAAGTTTAGCTAAGTTCAGTTTTTATTATAACTGGGCAAAGTGCAATACCCTGCAGTTTAATACAGAGCTACCTACGTAATAAATAAGCAAAATATTTTACACCAAAAATCAAAATATTTTGCACCAACAAAATTCTCTTTTCGGCTCTTTAGAAACCCAATTTGTTTTTTTTTTTATTTTTCATTGTTGCCCACTCTTTCTGTGGGACGAGGCGAAGCACACAATACATAGGTATTCCCAAATGCGAGGTCTGAAGTATGTAACTATATTTTTTGTCAAAAATAGGTCATAATATATATATATATATATATATATATATGTGCTATAAGGTTACTTATAACATGTTTTTTTAAACAAAACACGCAAACCATAAGCAAATGAATAATAATTGTCGCCCGCGAAACTTGTTTGTTGGATTTTATGCGCAGCAGATTTAACTTCGGACTCTGTGAGGCGAAAAAAATAACATTAGGTGTACTCAAACTTAAGGCCCGTATACCCAACGTAATTTTTTCTACATATTTCTTATTTTCACCCACTGTAATTACACCAATCTTGCAAGTTATTAGCATCTTGGGTAATCATTACATTATACGACACAGAAAGGGTCACAGAAAGTCAACAGCATCAATGATTACGTGATTATGATCACTTGATGCAAACAAATGCAAAATTGTTTGTAATTTATAGAATAATAATTATCAACAATATTGTATCTTAAGTACTTGTTAAGACATGTAGTTATAAACAATATCACAATAACATCAGTAGGTTTTTATTAATATTACGCCTATATTCTCCAAATGGGGTTAGCAGAAGTGTGCAAAAACCCACATTTTGCCAGGAAGAATATTGCCATCAACTGAACTCATATCCAGACTTCAAATTCAAATATTAGGTATATTTGAATTTGAAGTCTGGATATGAGTTCAGTTGAGAGATATAGAGAAAAGAGAAAGAGATCATAGAGAAAATAATGTAACTGATCTATTTTCCGTAAAAAAACCGGCCAAGTGCGTGTAGGACCACGCACAATGAAGGGTTCCGTAGTTGGGAAGTTGGGATGAATTTATCCCAAAAAAAAAACTTAACGTTATAGTTCAAAAACATTTTCTCCCATACATCGATGTATGCCATGGTCAATTCTTCAACAGCAAATTTAAGTTGGTCGACTATTACTCGTTAACTTGTAAAGATCACTAAGCTGTGATAGTTTTCCTTTTATATTCATTATAATTATGCACTACTGCCACGATTTTTTTCACATCTCCATAAACAACCATTTACCTGGCAGGGGGCGGACACTTGACTCTACCAAAAATTAGCACTTTAATGCTTAATATTACGCAAGTGGGTCCTGGAATTGAAAAGTAGTCGCGGGAAGGTACTTATGGGTTACCGAGGCCCCCGCAACATAGGCAACAGGAAGGAATACGGGTGGGTTTTAGTCAGTAAGAGTCTGAAACACCCTCCCGCTCCGCCCAGAGCGGGAGAAGTTATTTGATGATTCCCCACCCAAAAAAAAAAAAAGAGACTCGTAAAATTTTTGAACGGCCTATCCCATGATATCCCACACTATCGTCTACCCCACACGAGAAAAAACATATCATCCTCACATTACGTGCAAGGGAGGTAACAATTTTTTTTTTTTAAGATTTTATTTTAGCACTTTATCGGCGCGATTTATATGTATACCTATGCCGAATTACAGCTTTCTAGTACCAAGCGTCTCTGAGCTACAGCTGGGACAAACAGACAGACGGACATGGCGAAACTATAAGGGTTCCTTGTTTACTACGGAACTCTAAAAATCTCACCGTAAAGATTTAGGTGAAGTTACTTGTCGATATTGTTAATAGCTGGTGGATTGACAATTTTCAATTCAAGCTCATCTAAGTTTTCATGGTGAGATTTTTACAGAACCAGACCGGCTTTTTTTTGGGTGGGAAATCATCAAATAACTTTTCCCGCTCTGGGCGCAGCGGGAGGGTGTGTCAGACTCTTATTGACTAAAACCCACCCGTATTCCTTCCGTTGCCTGTGTTGCCAGGGGCCTCGGTAACCCTTTGGTACCTTCCCGCGAACCAGCTGGCAGATGTTATTAGATATTATAAAATTCTGCGCCCCGCAGTTTCACCCGCTAAGTCTCTCTCCCTCTCACAGAGAGGAGGCCTGTGTCCCAGCAGTGGGAACATTACAGGCCGATTATGCTAAGTCTCGAACCCGTGGGAATATCGGCATAAAAAGTACCTATCATATGTTTTCCATGTGCCTAATTTCAGCGAAATCCAATAAGCCGTTTTAGCGTGAAAGCGTAACAAACAAACAAGCTCACTTTCGTATTTGTAATATTAGTTAGGATATAAATATAAACTGCCTCGTAGGTATAGTGGTCGCAAGCGCTACGGCTGAGCATGAGGTCCTGGGTTCGATTCCCAGGTTGGGCAAAGTGTTATTGGGTTTTCCCATTAGGAAATTCTCAGTAGCAGCCCGGAGTCTGGATTTGTGCCTGGTTGATGGCAATAGGCTCGCCGCCATGGGACTTAAACTTAACGTTAATAATCATCTTGTAATTTGGTTATGTAAATATTTACATAATAGTATAATATCGAGGGGTGAAAGGCTATTTGTTTTAAGCGACATTTTACGAACTTTACAGGAGAGCCATTTAAAGATTCAAAATTTGGAAAAAAAATCGTTATGAAAAAAGTACTGCTCTTACTTTAATGGGGATCGCAAATCTTTATTGCAAAAAAATCCCTTAACGTTTTGGTATAATTTTCAATAAAAAAACAGTTAAGAATTCCAAGATAAATGTCGCTTAATACAAAATAATCTGTATCGCCTTATTTTTAGAATAAAGAAAAATGATTCACCTTCCAACATTGTCACTAATCAGCAGCAGGCAAAATGGTCTAAGTGACTTTACAGTACTTATGCAGGAGAAAGCAAAATGATTTAATCGACGTTACTCATTAATAGGAATAGGCTACTTTATTTAACTACCAATTGGGTTTTGTTAACGATACAGGCAAGTTGGCTTAAGCAACGATGAACATTCTTAATGAGTTGTTTGATGTCTCAGGTTTCGAAAGGAGTTTATATATCTTGGTTGTTGATACAAGTTAATAATGACAGATTTATAGTAAGTTAAGAGGTTGTAGTATTGAAATGGGTGAATAATTACTATGTCAGGAATAAAAAAATAGTTCTGTTAATTATATTTTTTATTACGTATCTTTAACTTAATTAACACTCAATCTTAATGAGATCGTAAGTTTCCTTATATAAAAAATTACAGCACAGTAAATCAAACATAACAAATTATATATTTTTTTTTAATAAAGCAATAAAATTTGTATTTTATTATTATTTTTTTTATATTTTTTCATTATTTTTTTTATATGGCCGAAAAATAAAACATAAATTATGGATTTATGTAAGCATTATTACCAAATCCATTTTCTAATCTAATTCCTCCGTCTCATCTTCAATATCAGTATCCATTAATTGGTCTTTAGCGTTGTTGGTTTGCAATTTTAAGTACTCAGTATGAAATATTTTTGGAATAACGTTAGTGTCACATAGTTTCTTAAGATCGTTGTATTTAGATTTGGTAATTGCTAACGAAGTTTTATATTTGAGATTGAGACTCTTAGGTTTAGCATGTATTGGTATCTTCTCTTCCAGTGCATCATTCTTTATAGTATACTTAATTTTAATTTCATTTGGAGTAGATTTTTTAAATGTCGCCGTTCGGATTTTGCTTATTTTTCCAACCAGGTTTCCCTTGAAATATTTATCGGAGAACTCTTAAAAGTTTTTGAAGTCGGTACACCATTACAAATAATTCAGTAACCGCGAATGTTTAAACAGTAACCGTTATTCACCTATTAAGTAGGCAGGTAGTTAGTACAGCAGGCAACTCGGCAGATACTTACTATGGTAATAGTGTATCAATACATGCCATAAACAATACACAAACATTCGCAATCTACTATTTACATTAAAACATAATTAATTTATTCATTTATAGACACAATATTAAAGTAATCATACTTACAAGCTTATTCTATTCGGTCTTATCCCAAACTACAACAGCGGGCGTCCTGTCTCCCGCCACACTCACGATTGACTGATGCGCCCGCGCGGGGCGGGACAGTAATAATACTGCCACGGTTTACGAAAACTATGCCAACATTTATTTGTTTTAAATTACATAGATTGTTATTGTCGTATTAAAATTGGATGGTTTAAAAGACAAACTATTTATATTATGAAACAGGAAAAAAAAATCTGACCACTTGGTATTAGATTTATCTTAAGTGACGTATTTAAAAATGTGGATACTTACAAACTGTTCAAGCGACTAAGGAACCCAGTTTTGAGAACAGAAATATTGTTTGAAGCTCCAATAAGAGTGCAAAACAGTTGCAGCGAAAAGGATTGAACCGACATGTCTTAATGAATTTGGCTGACGGCAGATTGGTTGAAGCGACATTGCATAGTGTAATTAGTCGGAAGCAAAATGTATGAAGGGACTTTTCATCTAAAGTTAGCTATATCGAAAAACGATTTATCTGCCATCGAACTGAAATTTTAGGACGACAATAACGGCTTATGCTCCGATTCTATGTTTTTGTGTACAGCTTAAATGAAATAATAAAAAATATGGCAAATTTGATGTCGGATCATACATCATGATTGAGAATTATGCACTAAAATTGCATTGTTTTAAGCGCCATAAAAGTGCTCAGAATTGTACGAAACCCGGCTCAGCCGACGCAGAAAAAATCGCTCAATCCGAATATGTATATAACTCAATATCGTCCAAAATGTCGCTTCAAACAAATATCCTTTCACCCCTCATTAATAATAAAGTCTGGGTTAGTTAAGATGAACCTGAATCGTCTTATCGTCAGCGGTGTTCAAATATTATTATTTAATAATAGGTACTGCTACTATCGCTTCTGCATCTTGGAAATTCCGAAAGGAAGAACCTAGTAAATCCGAGTCGAACCCTAGACGCGCTCAGCAGGCCCACGTGCGACCTCTAGAACAGGGATTCCCAAACTATTTTGGGCAAGAGACGCTTTTTTCAAAATTAATCTTCATCTTGTACGAACTTGTGCACGCTTATCAACTTGTTGAGTTTTTTAAAGTACAACAATGATACTTCCTACTAAAATATTAGTCATTCTTATAACAAGTTGGTACACGTAACACAACTTATACAGTATCTTGAAAGTTTCAAATAAGAACTTGCGTTAATTAATAGGGGTCGATTTTTAGACCTCGTCGACCCCCAAAAATCAGTTTTAGTTTATGTCGACCCTTGGGAAACCGATATCGACCACTTTGGGAATCCCTGCTCTAGACCATCGACGAAATCAATAACGATGTCTCTAAATAGCGTTATCCCACTGATGATTTGTCAGCGTGTTACCAACGACAACGACGCGTGTTCTGAACGTGCTCTACGCGGCTTCAAAACGAGGTAACCGCGACCACGCGACGTGATCTCCGCTTCTTCACAAGCACATTTGCTTGTCTCCTTATACAGTCACGTCAACCGCTCTCGCAACATAAACACGGCGAACACGTTGCGTGCTCGCTACGCACACGTCGCGAGCGCGTTAAGCAATCGTCTTCCTAGAAACACGCTCGCAAATAGCCAGTGTGTTAAGGCCCTTTTTTTTTGTATGGAAAATCATCAAATAACTTCTCCCGCTCTGGGCGGAGCGGGAGGGCGTGTCAGACTCTTACTGACTAAAACCCACCCGTATTCCTTCCGTTGCCTGTGTTGCCAGGGGCATCGGTGACCCTTTAGTACCTTCCCGCGACCGCGGCAGGCATCGGCCCTAGTGGACCCCTACACCTACCTGCGCGCGTGGAATACGACGCGCCGTCGACCCGGGCCTGGTCCTTACCGGACGGTGAGCTACCCATTGCTCACCATCCGCAAGCCAGCACCTACGGTGGCCGGAAATCCGCCCGGGATTCCCGACGCCCAGGGCGTCTCCTGCGGCGGCTAGGGGTGAGAGGGCGCGAAATTTGCCTTTCTCTCAACCATCCCGCCTCCTCCTTCGCAAGCATTACTGCTTCGCAGAAGGGACGAAAGGCTGCCCATGCCCCTCCGTACCATGGCCTGAACCAGGGCCGGACGCGAGAGATCTCTGCCGCCGATCGCCTCCACGAGGACACGGTGGTGCTCTGCCCAAGCCGGCCAGACCTCCACCTATGCTCCACCGTGTCCTCCGGGCGATCCACACAGTGGTGACACCCGGGCGGTGATAAGGCCCTAAGTTGAACAACGTATTGGGTATGAAACTATGTACCTAAAATAATATTTTCATTTAATCATTGCGCAGGCGATGGTAAGGGTCAATCACATTGTTTGTAACTTTACGTCAAGAATTTGTATTGACGTATTTTTGTATGACCTAGGGACTGCACTCTCGCGAGATTTTAGACCTAGCCGAGATCTCGCAAGAATATAGAGCCGGTCTCGCGAGATCTCGAGCTTTACGAGGTCTCGCGAGATTGGGTATTTTTTACTGTAAACGTACCTATACAAATGCTATTAATTCGATTTTACTGATTATCAACATGTATGTACATTACATCACTATTATTTTTTGTCGGAGTTATAGGTAGTTACATATTTTTTCTGAGTCTTTGTTTAATTCTACCTATGTGTATACACGAACTATATTTACCTATTTACTTTTTATTCCATACATAACACATTTAAACACTTTTACCATTACATTAAAAAAACACTTTTATCAAATAGAATTGTTATTTGGTAAATAAAACCTACTTTATTGTACACATAGTAGGTAATGGTAGCGTTTATTTACAATCACTTGAATTAGACGCCGCACACAACATATTTCACATCTCCCTTACTCACCGCACGTTAACCCGAAATAGGAATACATCATACATAAACAATATTATACAGGTCTAAATAACAATAATATTTTATTTACATAATCAAATTACAAGATGGTTATTAACATTAACTTAATTAAATTAAAACTAAGTTAAACCTGAAAAAGGCCCTCGAGGCATTGTACCGAGGATGCTGGCGGTATTTCCTCGCTGAATTGCAATTCTGATGCGTTGCGCGAGAAAGCCGCCAGCTTTTCGGTCATCAGTTACATCAACTAGACGTTTCGCGATTTCCGCAAATAACTTATGCGCAATGGGACCCCACGGACCGTGGGTCTCGACGCCAAAGGGCACAAATTTGTACTCTCTCCCAAAGCCTCTATATTTAATAATTTTCAGATTTCCGTCTAAATTACGTACCTATAGGGTTAACCCTGTGTAATTTAACTGTAAAATCAGTGCTGTAAAGTCACTTTCACACTTCGGAGCGAAAACAGCTCTCCTGTACGCCTTGAAAATTCTACATTACCACACAAAGACAGTCAAAAAAAATTCAAAATCAAAATATTTTTATTTTACATAAACCTACATGGGCACTTATGAAACGTCAGAAGCTAGGTGCACGGTTCCAATTGGTCGTTTCCTATGGAGAAGAGCCGGCAAGAAACTCCACGGTTACTCTTTTAAAAATAATTGGCTTTTACAATGTTTTCAAATTACACAAATTAGGAGTGTGAGGTATCTAAGCGTACACCTGGATTGCCTATATCAAAAGCAAGAGAGAAGAACTCAATATACAGTACAAACACCTCTATTGGATGCTGGGTCGAAATAATACAAGTCCATATTAAAACCAACTTGGCCATATGAAATCCAGCTTTGGAGCAGTGCAATCAACTCAAACATCTGTAAGAATTACATACATACATACATACATAAACTCACGCTTTCTTCCCATGGGGGTAGGCAGAAACTATAGAACGCCACCTGCTACGCTCCTTACTCCTTTTGCTTCGTTTACGTTCATACATCAGGTCATACATGCACGCCGGTTGCGAATACTACGCATGTGACCTTTTTGAAGAACATCACCAATGAGGTCACTATACAAGGTGTCGTTTTGCACCCTCGTCAAATTTCAGGAGGCTGCTATAAAAGTCATATATAATCAAATAAAATTACGATACCTGCTCAATAATTAATACATACTTGTTTTTTTAGTTATTTAAGTTAGACAGTATTTTAGAATAAACCACTTTTACAGAACAGAATCACCCCGTTGCGTATGCAGTAGTGTGTGTGTAAAAGGGCAGTTACAGTGCGGTATCACACGGGCCGTGTTTTAACATGCGTGTTCGCCGTCCCACACATGCCGATATGCGAAAAATACAAAAAAAAAAGACCTACTTATTTTATTATTGATTCTTGTCGCGAATCATTAGAATAGTTGCCTCCTTGAATTTGACGAGGATGCAAAACGACACCTTGTATGTCTTTCTAGGGCGTCCCCTCCCGGCATTTCCACTCACATCTGCCTTCTAAATATCTTTTGTTAGTCGCCTTTCATTCACCCTCTCAACATGACCAAACCATCTAAGCATACTCTTTTCAATTTTTGTCACTACATCTTCCTTCAAACCGCATCGTTGCCTTATCAGATCATTTTTCAGCCTATCATTTATAGTCACACCACACATGCTTCTCAAGGAACGCTGTAAGAATTATACACTCGAATACTTGTATAAATCGCTTTATTGGTACTTAACACCGTAAAGGCGAACGGCAGGCTTATATGGGACTATCGTACAGCTAGTAAAATTTCGTGTTTTGGGATATTTTTTGTTTTAATTGGTAGTTAATACGATAGAAAAGCCTTTTTTAAATTCTTGGATTTTTAGAACTTGGGACGTAAAAGTTATTACCAGTTTTATTTTTAAGGTTAAGTACTAGTGTACCAATGTAGATTGTTACTTATAGGCACATAAACATTGTTTCGGTAATAAAGTATATGTTCTAGATTCCTTGTCGCTATTTTTGTAGTGTTTTACTTACTATCAAGTAGGTAAATTGAGTTGAGGATCATACCTACTCAGCGGAGTGCATTAGGAGATACCTATGTCCAGCAGCTGACTGTAACAGTTTGATAATGATGAAGTCCTGATGGGGTTTTGAGTGTAGGTAAATAAAACAATACAGTTAATAGTTTTTTTAAGTACATTTATTTTATTTATAATTACTTAATTCGTAAATTACTTCATCTAAGAAGGGGGCAGGTCGGGTAATACCCTCATGGCGAGCATAGCTTAAATACCAACATAACTGCGTTTAGTTTACGACTAAATTACGTGTAGTTATTAAAATCTTTTTTAAAATATTATTAATTAATCCGAACTTCTAAAAATAGTACACTTACATGAAAATAAATTGTTTAGTTGCCTTAATATGTGGTATAAATTCTATAACAAAACAACAAAAAAAGTAAGCTGTACGAAATCTGCCGTTCACCTTTGTAACTCGAGACCATCTTCGTCGTTTAATATTGGAGAATCGATGTTATTATTGAAAATTAATTAATTTACGTTAGGTACACGTGCGTGTTTGGGTCTCAGAAATTCATATGTATGCCAAAGGACATTGGGAACTTTACTATGGAACATCTCTCCACGGCGGACAATGATGAAACATATCTTATTTTAAAGCTATCTATGTTGACCTAAAGCGCATTATTGTGGCATATGGGAATATTGAGATATGATGAGTCTAAGTTGGAAATATTTTGTGTAAGAATGAGTTGATTTTTTCAACTTTTTACCTTGTTATGCATTACATGACCTAGTAATAATTTTATTTGTATTATATAACAATACCTACATACGTACACATATAATTATTTAATTTCTTTATTATTATTTTTATTATAATAATTATTTTTAACTATGCGTAACTATGATGATTGATTCAATATTGTTGTGAAGTGTTAAAGTAAAAATACTTCAGCATTCCCGCAGGTTACAAAAACAAAAATTGCACGTTGATAAAGTTGGTAATGGTATCTATAAACTCTGTCTAGTTTCGTTTGTGTCCGCTACTTTTCGAAAAGCGGGGCATAAAGTTCCCAATGTCATTTCAACTTAATCGGTTCAGTAGATTCGGGGCGAATCGGCTGTGATAGACGGACAGACAGACAGACACACGAGTGATCCTATAAGGGTTCCGTTGTTACCTTTTGAGGTACGGAACCCTAAAAATAACAACACGTTCGGCATACAATCGGACAAGTGACGATACAAGCTGTTATTGGTTTAACATACTTCAACTAAAACTCGGATAATTTTTAAATACTTTTCTCGATTAACGTAATCGTTACGTATTTTGTGATACGGCATGAAACTCACGTTCAGGGCACAGGGTGTCGATAAAGCCCATTCGAGATCTCGAGATTGCATTCCCTGCTTGCAATAAGGCGACATCTCGTTTTCGAGATTCTAAAGATTGAGATTAGGCCTACTATTTTATAAATAATGATTTTTTATATCAAATAATCTGTAACTTGCCTAATTAAAATGAAAAATAAACCTACGTAGGGGTAATCGTTTTATATTTTGTGTATACAAATCATAATAAATGATTTTTATACACAAAATATAAAACGATTAACCTACGTAGGTTTATTTTTCATAATAATAATGGGTAGTCATCATCATTTAAACAAAAATTGCAGTTTTTTTTTTCAAAATAAATAGAGTAGAGTCATCTCGACACCTCTGTCCCTTGAATTCGTATATATGTATATTTATAATATAGTTATATTTTATAGTAAATATGTATGTATGTGTATTATAATACACATACACTTATTACACACATATTTACTATAATAGTATAGTAGCATAGTTTATAACCTATTTATGTGCTTGTGTAAGTACCTGTTTAATTTATAATTTATTAAGATATAATTTTAATAAATAATTCTCATTGTTCCTCTCAATCAGAGCACTTGCCATCAAATCTCTTCACCACCCTTGGTTGACAGGTTGAGCATGCCTAAGGCATTAAGTCCGCCTTTGTACCTTTTTTGGGTGTAAAAAGTTTAAAACACAAATAAAAATCAGCACACAATCATCACGCACACTTTAAATCCATTAATTATTATATTGGAAATGGCTTCTCAAGAAGCATAGGTACTAAGCTTAGTCGCGCGCGCTTAGTCTCGAAATCTCGTTCAACTAAACGAACGTGTCTTCCCACGAGATTGAATATCGTAAAAAGGCTCGAGATCTCGATTCCAAGATCAAAATCAAAATTAAAAGTCATTTATTCAAACTAGGCTGAGAATCAGCACTTTTCAAACGTCAAAGTTACATAAGACAGACTCCCAAAAACGCCCGCCCTTGACTACTTCCTAGTGCTTTAGCTGGGAAGAAGAAGTGGCGAAACAAACTCCCCAGCAGCACACCTGTCTATTGAGTTATATAGACTTGATTCTATACAAGATTGCGTTCCCTAGGAGTAGGTACGTAAGGCAGGCCGCCCTCTGGCTAGGTGGGGCCATAATCTTCACAGTGTGGGTCAGCTAGTAGCTTTAGGCCAAAGATGGAGTGTTACAGGCCTTAGTCCAGCGACGGGCTTATGATAATAACGTTACCTTAATAGACAGCAAGTTGTGGCTCTTAGGTAAATAAGATATCACAAATAATATTCTGAAAACAATTTTGGATTGTTAGCATGACTGGTCGAAGTAGTTAACAAAGTGAGTGGTCCATTGATTAGCGTTAACTTTGTTTAACCGCACTGAAGTGCTTGAATCATTATCTAACCAATACTAGTGAAAGGGTGGGTAAGTACACTTCTGCCTACGCAGGGAACAGCAGATACTGTGTTCTTAATATTATTGTTAAGAACTTTATGTACTTTCGCTAAAGGACATTAAGTCACTATGTCCTTTAGCGAAAGGACAATAAGGACATGCCTTTTTTTTTTGGTGGGAAAGCATCAAATAACTTCTCCCGTTCTAGGCGGAGCGGAAGGGTGTGTCAGACTCTTACTGACTAAAATCCACCCGTATTTCTACCGTTGCCTGTGTTGCCAGGGGCCTCGGTAACCCTTTTGTACCTTCCCGCGACCCCGGCAGGCATCGGCCCTAGTGGACCCCTACACTTGTGCTGACGACATCTCTTTGAGGCGCGCGTGGAGTACAACACGTCGTCGACCCGGGCCTGGTCCTTACCGGACAGTGAGCTACCCATTGCTCACCGTCCGCAAGCCCGCGCTTACGGTGGCCGGAAATCCGCCCGGGATTCCCGACGCCCAGGGCGTCTCCTGTGGCGGCTGACCCGGTATTCGGTTCAACATTCAGCAATGGCGCTTGCGGCCATTATACCAAATATCAAATCAATCAGCAGCTTAGTTTTATTAATTTCCCTAAACAATTCCGTACAAGAAGTTGCATCATCTTTTCGCGGCCACATCGCTCTACCTACCCAGTGGGGCCATCCCGATAACCGTATAATAAGTGACAACGATGTCTCATAAACAAGTCATGTTGGGTGGTAGGGCTACCAATTCTATATGAAATGCACTATTAAAAAACCGGTATTAGTTGGTATGCAAAACAAAGACCGGCCATTTTTTATATTTCAGTTTTTATTTTGTGAAAGCAACTACACACTTATCATGCGGCGAGCGGCATGGCGCGGCCGCGGGGATTACCCCCGGCGGTCGTGCCGACGTTAGTGTGAAGCAGTCTTTAAAAGTTTCCCCTTAATTCGTAAAATCCTGACTAATTAAAAGGATAGTATTACAAAGGCCGGACATGTCTCATAAATCTGGATGGTTAGCGACCCTAGTTGGGTGACATAAATATAGGCCTGTTATCACATTACATGCGTCACCGGCGAGCCACGATGTGATTGACGCGTGGGGTGGGCGTGGCCTGCCCGGCTTGGGTAGAGCACCGTCGTGTCCTCGTGGAGGCGATCGGCGGCAGAGATCTCTCGCGTCCGGCCATGGTACGGAGCGAGAGGCCATGGGAAGCCGTCACCTCCTTCTGCGAAGCAGTAATGCTCACAAAGGAGGAGGCGAAACGGGTGAGGGAGAGGCAAGCTTTACGCCCTCACTCCCCTAGCCGCCGCAGGAGACGCCCTGGGCGTCGGAAATCCCAGGTCGATTCCCGGCCACTGTAGGAGCGGGCTTGCGGGCGATGAGCAATGGGTAGCTTGTGGTCCGATAAGGAACAGGCCGGGGTCGACGCCTCAAAGAGATGTCAGCACAAGTGTAGGGGTCCGCTAGGGCCGATACCTGCCGGGGTCGCGGGAAAGTACGAAAGGGATACCGTGGCCTCTAGCAAGACGGGCGGGTTTTAGTCAGTAAGAGTCCTACACACCCTCCCGCTCCGCCCAGAGCGAAAGAAGTTATTTGATCATTTGCCACCAAAAAATAAAATAAAATAAGGCCCAAAATTCGTCAGAATTATACATTACCTACCTTTTATCAAAATAATATATTTTTTAATTATATCTCTCGAAGCTGAAAACTAGTTCATCGTTAAAACTAAAAATAACAAGATAGAGTGTTATCAAGTCTTTAGTTTTAATGATTTTGTGTTTTTTTAACTACATATCTAATCTTTTTACAAAATACATAAATTAACTACTTTTCGATTATGCGTTATGTAATAATAAAATAAATAGTGATAAACATGCATACAGCCTTTAATGTTCCCACTGCTGGGACACAGGCCTCCTCTCTGTGAGAGTTAGTGGACCATAATCCACCACGCGGGCCCAGTGCGGGTTGGTAGATGTCACATGACTTGGAATTTTTGGTTCTAGGACATGCCAGTTTCCTCACGATGTTTTCCTTCACCGTTGCATTAAATACACAAAGTAAAGTGTCTGCCTGAGTTCGAACTCACGACCTACGACTAAATGATAAAAAACGATAAACATGTTTTGACTTAATTGAACTCATTCTTATCCGCACTCACTGCAGGTGGAAATTTCTTTATTTTGTTATTTATACCATTTTAAAACATGCTTATGTGTGCCTACCTTTTTTTTTTGAACACAACAAACAACTTCTCCCGCTCTGGGCGGAGCGGGAGGGTGTGTCAGACTCTTACTGACTAAAACCCACCTGTATTCCTTCCCGTTGCCTATGTTGCCAGGGGCCTCGGTAACCCTTTAGCACTTTCCCGCGACCCCGGCAGGCATCGGCCCTAGTGGACCCCTACATTTGTGCTGACATCTCTTTGAGGCGCGCGTGGAATACAACGCGCCGTCGACCCGGGCCTGGTCCTTACCGGACGGTGAGCACCCATTGCTCACCGTCCGCAAGCCCGCGAGGTGTGCCTATCTCAACGAAGCAAAATTCTTCCTTGAGGTGACATGACATGGTTTTTTGAATACCAAAGAATTCAAAGGAATTCAATTGACATTCCATCCACTTTTTATCTATATTTAGTTTAACGGCAAAATTTTCCCAGCTTTGTTAAGGGTCTCGTAATCACCGTCGACTTTGGCCATACAAATGCACGTCGCGCTCACGCCGCCGTTCGTTTTAAATAAATATTTATTTTTAGTAACGAAAACATGAATATATGAAAAAAAAAGATAATAAAATAGTCTGTTCATACAAAAAATAAAAAACATGAAAATATCTTTAGTAGTTTGAAGGTAATGGCGCCGATTCCCTTGTTTACAAACTAAAGTAAATTTAAGTTCAGTGCATCTTTTTCTTTCTATTTCATTAAGAAAAGGACAGAAGATACATTTTAGTTTAGTCCTGTCAAATTAATCAGCGCTTGACGTAAATTGACGTAATTTTAGTAGGCAAGTTTTTAATCACGTCTAAACTTGTATAGAGTAGTGACAGAAGCTGATTAATTTGACAGGACTTAACTAAAATTTATCTTCTGTCCTTTTCTAAATGAAATAGAAAGAAAAAGATGCACTGAACTTAAATTTAGTTTAGTTTGTGAACAAGGGAATCGGCGCCATTATCGTTTTTTTATGCTTTGGGTTGACATTACTTCCTGAATTTATTTCATAAAGTATTTTAATACAATACTTAAATATTCACATAAAGAATTGATGTGTATGCCTTCTAGTTTTTTTGCATAACTTACTTGCATTATATGAAGGCGTAATAACAGATTTAAAACTCACTAAAATCATACATCTGCGCCATAATTAAATTACAGACGTTTTAAAGTCACTAACGCTTGTATCACAAATACGAGTATGTTGCCATTTCCTATTTATCTAATGTGATGCGGAGGAATGAGGAAAATTTCGTGAGGAGTCTTAAGTATGAATGTCGATGGCTATAAGAGTAGGGGAAGACCAAAGAAACGATGGATGAACCGTGTGAAAGACGATATGGCTGGAAAGGGGGCGACTACCAAGATAACGACTAATAGAGAAGTATGGAAGAAAGGGACATGTTGCGCCGACCTCTAATAAATTGGGATAAGGGCAGGAGAATGAAGATTTCCCATTGGTCTAGTGAAAGTAAAATAGCCAGCTATTATAGTACAGTAGCTCAGAAAATCATAAGAGTACCATTGAGAGTTCCTAAACATGTAACGAAATTAATCACGATTCCATGACATTATCTCATTTAGCTCTGAGAAAAGCTTGTTTATGTACTTGCATAACAATCCTGTTTAAGCTCTCAAGTCAAGTGTAAATCATTTGTTAACATTTTTAATAAATTACGTGTTATTAATTGACAACAAATCTATTTGCGTCCTACATCTGTTGGACATTGACTGAGCTGTTATCACCACGCGAAAACATGATGATACTGATCACGACACACCTCTTTTTATTCATCTTAAAAGATACAATAAAACAAAGAAAAAAAAAATTAATTAGCTTTTGCCCGCAGCTTTGCTCGTGGATGTCGGAAAATATCCCACGGGAACGTACTACCGGGATGAAAAGGGATCCCTTTAAAATTTGTAATTAATAATTAATTCATTTAATAAGTAGGTAAGTAACTCTATGTGTTAATCCAGGTCATAAACTGTCTGTGTGCCAAAGCTCATCTAAATCCGTTCAGCCGTTTCTGCGCCAATCTGGAACATACATCCAGACAAACAGACAAAAAATCTTTGTTACTTTTTTATTATATGTAGGTATTTTATTCTAGGCCTTTGGCCTACTTCCGTGTTGTTACTAGGAAATAAGTAGGACACGTCCTCCGCAGGTCTCGCCAAGGGGTATCTATAACCCAGTTTCTGGGGTCAGATAGGCAGTCAGGTCAGATAGGCAGTCACTCCATGTAAAATACTGGTAACCATCCGGTTACACTGGAGGCCGACCTTAAAAGACTTGTGAAAAGCATATTATGATGTCAAGGCAATGCTCAGCTGCTGGTCATAGGCCTTTCCAATGCAACGCCATTTACCTTTATCCTTTGCTCCTCTAGTCCAGCTGCTACCATCTACCCTGCGAAGATCATCGGTCCGCCTAGCCTGAGGACGTCCGACCCTAAGTTTCATGATTCGCAGTTCCAAGAGCGGAGTTTTCAGTTTTCGAAGTTTGCTAAACGAATCCAGAGCAGGCAAAAATTTTATAGAAATTAGGTCCGCCGTACAGAAAACTTCCCGTGTTCTGACAAGCGAGAAGTCACGGATTTGAGTTCTTTTTTTAAAGCTATGCTTTAGGTGGATCCGCTGTTGTAGCCCGCAAAATTCGTACGTTTTGTGCAATTTGCAGGACAGTGCCAGGTTGTATCTTGATCAAAATATGATTCGCAAATATAACAAATATGTATTTACAGAATTATAATCATTGAACTCATTAATACATCTCTCTATGTTAGATTTGTTCCTTAAGACGCTGACAACGCCTAAACCGCGGTCACTGTCAGATTGCATAGGAAAGAAAGAAAAGCGTGATGACACAACGCTTGTAATTTATTGCAAAATATGAAGGAATTATCTATTCACTCAAAATTGAGTTGAGTAATCGAAAATAAAAAACAACCAATTTCTGCATTCAAATAAAACGTTCTTGTTCCCCGCGCGACACCGATTCGGTGTCAAACAATAGAAAATCAATTGTGTCTCATTAGCTGTCCTTGACCAATTAAATACGTAACGTATGTTGATATTTAATACAGATATTTTGGATTAGAACTCAAGGTAAGAGGTTAGTTTAATGTTAGTTTGTATCGAGATTTTTTTTCAAAACGTGTTTTGGTAACAACCAAGTTCTGGGAAATATGTTCAAAATTAACATATATTTTTTCCACTAGCACAAACTATACAGATTTGGCTATTTTTCTTCTTAAGAGAAGTCTATTTTGGTCAATTGGGTCTTGTCAGCGCCTTAAGAACTTTTCGATAAGATATTTGTTTTTATGGAACACATCTATAACAAATCATAATCAATAATTAATCTATCTATTTACACGATATGATTTAGGTGCCTGCGGGCATACCATTAAGATGCAAAAATAAAAGTTACACCGTCTAAAGAGTGTTAAGGTGATGTAAGTCATTTTGTTGCTTCAATTTTATTGTGTGCCTTGCTTAATTTACTGTGTGGCTTAATTTTATTGTATTGTAGTAAAAATCACGAAGATATCTCTAAAAATGTATTTTAACGATTAAAAATTATACTAATATACATGCAATCATTCTGATTTTTTGTCAAATTATTCTACAAGCCATACATTAGCATAATAGTGTTTTATTTTTTTATACAATCTATAGCTTTTTCGTAAATCGATAATTGTTTCATATTTTGCAATAAATTACCAGCGTCGTGTCATCGCGCTTCTCTTTCTTTTCTATGCAGCCCGACAGAGACCGCGCTTTAGGTGTTGTCGGCCTCTTAAGGTCCAACATTTTTTTCTTATTAAAAATAAACGGTACCAGGGGAAGTAAATACTTCTACTGACTTGATATTGTGTCGTGATATTATTTTCTTTACACAGTAAGTTATGTTAGTTGACCCCCCGGGACGTTTCTTTCCATTCATGTATGTCACTAAGATAAGCAGTAGTTACATGAACAGATAAACAATAATAAGTACTCTGAACAATATTAATATACGGCTATTTTTAGAATAGTAGGAACTCTGTCATTAAGGAAAGCTTTCTTTTATTAATTAACTGAGGGCTTATTAGTATATCTTCATATGTAGGTATACAATTTCCCACATACCTGCAAAGACCTTAAAATTAAACCAGTTCTTGGTTATTATCATCAACATCATTTCAGCCGAAAGACGTTCACTGCTGGACATAGGCCACCCCCAAGCACCGCCACTTCGACCGGTTCTGTGCTTCCCGCATCCAGCAGATTCCTGCAGCTTCCACAAGTTCATCGGTCCACCTTGTCAGGCCTTCCAACGCTACGTCTTCCGGTACGCAGTCGCCACTCCAGAACCCTTCCGATGGCCGATGGGGCCCATCGGCCATCTGTCCTGCGAGCAATGTGCCCTGCCCACTGCCACTTAAGATTGGAAATTCTGCGGGCTATGTCAATTACCTTGGTTTTCCTGCGTATCTCTTCATTTCTGTTCACGTAGGGAAACTCCAAGCATAACCCTCTCCATTGCCCATTGGGTGACTTTTAGCCTGCTATATATCTTGCCTATCTGCCCTATATATATATATATATATATGTCCTTCTATAAGGCCCATTGTGAGCAACTACGTTTCGTGCCATAGGAAGCTCTAGGTCATAACGCTGTAAAGGTGCCAACATTCTATTCAAAGGTGTCATTATTCTCTTGCCTTATACCAATTTATCTGGGGCCGGCGCAGCATTTCTTCTTATTCGATACTTCTCTATTAGTTGTCATCTCAGTAGTCACCCCCTTACGAGCCATATCATCTCTCACACAGTCCATCCATCGTTTCTTCGATCAATTTAAATTCATAGGTGCTAACATATTAGCTTGATTTTGTGACTTTTGGAGCCGTTAAATTGGACTGTCTCAGCTTCGTTTAAACAGTGATAAATAACTGTTCCGTGCCATCAGTGATCAGCTTAATTTCAGGATTTTGGCATCGCAGCAGGTGTCGACAGCAGGATGAACTTGACCATTGTAGGAGGGAATGGTCCATATTGGCTCAGGATCCAGTTGAGTGGAAAAAGGCAACGGAGGCCTTTGCCCTGGAGTAGAGCAATACAGGCTAGTTATTATAATACTAGCTGTTGCCCTCGACTTAATCAAAGATCTAGAATGAAAAGTAGCCTATGTCCTTTTCGAGGTCATGGCCTACCCATGTGCCAATTTCATACAAATCCGTTCAGCCGTTTTAGCGTGACAAACAAACAAACTTATTTTCGTATTTGTAATATTAGTTAGTTAATATTATCTATACAAATAAATAAAATTGAAGAAGAAAAGAAGATCTGTTTGTAATGTCAACATAACAGCTTTTTACGAAATGCATAATAAAGTATCTTTTTTTAAATTTTTGTCTGTCTGTCTGTCGGTTAGTTCCGGCTAATCTCCGAAACGGCTGAACCGTATATCGGGACTTTCACTGGCATATATCTGATGTTATAAGGAGTGAGTTTTATTTTAGAATTAGCCACGCGAGTGAAGCCGCGGGCAGCATGTAGTTGTTAATGAAATTGTCGTATGTTTCAAGTATCTACATAAGTCCAGCATTGAACTTCTTTCGGCTGAATGATAACACTACGATACTAAACTTACGACACAATCTTTGAACAGACAAACTACTACTTATCATTAATACATACATACATACATACATACATACATACATACATACATACATACACATACATACATACATACATACATACATACATACATACATACATAACATCACGCCTTGTTTCCCCGAAGGGTTGGGCAGCGGTGTACCTGTAGTACACCCACATTCCGCCAGTTATATTTAAGGTACATGTAATAGGGGGCGAGCCTATTGCCATCAACCGGGCACAAATCGGGCTGCTACTGAAAAATTCCAGATAGAAAAACCCAATAACACTTTGCCCGAGCCGGGAATCGAACCCAGGACCTCATGCTCAGCAGTAGCGCTTGCGACCACTAGACCAACGACGAGGCAAGGTTATCATGAAGTAAATGAAACAATTGGTTATTATATTACATAAGAAAACCAAGCAGTCTTTTATTAACTGAATTCCTTTATCAATTAAATTAATGTTAATGTACATAGATAAATTAATAATATAACAATTTAGATAATTATCATATTGTTTACACATAATAAAAATCTTGATAAATGATTTTATTTCTGTAAGTATATAGGTTTGTACAAACACTTACACGTTAATCATATTTTAAAAACTAGATGAGTTCGGCGTTTCCTATGTGACTACTCTGAGAAGAAAGGCCGAAACAAACTCAGGTCACAGTCTGTTTTAAAGTCGACATAATCTTGGTCAGATAGAAATGAGAGAAATGGTCTTTTGAGAAAATAACCACACAAATCGAGTCAACCTGACCAGTCAGTGCACGCATTTGTCAGTAATCGTGTAGCTCAACTCAGAACCTAAGGAGCTCAACGATTCGACGAACAATACCAAATAAAGGACATTTGGGAAGGCCGCTTAAAATGATTTTAACTGCCAGATCAAGATTAAAACTAAGTGAGAAAAATAAAAAAGCAATGACCCACATAGTCTTCACATTCACAATAATTAAAATAATATAATACTTTTCAAACTAAATATTCATGTCATCGTATATACTCGTATAAAAAATCATCAATGTCAGTGTGTATATAAAAATCCAGAAATAATCTTGGTCAGATCATTTGAAGACTATGTATGTAGTTTGGTATCTGAAATGGTTTTTTGAGGAAAGAACCATACAAATTTGAATGGACCTGTCCAATCGGTTCACACATTTGTCAGTGATCATGTGCCTCAACTCAGAACTTAAGGAGCTTAACGACTCGACCAGCATAACGCAAAGGTCAGCCAGTACCCCCCTCGCCATAATTGAGGGAAACAGGCAACCCGATCCCGACGCTACTGCAAGCAGTGACATCTAAGAAAGCATGACGAACTTGCTGCTGGTTGCTCAGGCAAGAATAATATGATCAATTGTCGAAGTCGCTAGCTAACCACGTATTGCAATACAACTCATAAAAAAAACATTGTAATGAGTAGATTATGTCAATAATAAATTAAAATATAATTAAAATAAATTGACATAAACAATCAAATAAAATAAACAATTATATGAACTCATATAACCTGTCAGTAGGTAAGCTAATTCTGAGGACAGAACATAAACATTGTCTTGAGTTAATCACAGCGACCAACTATTCTTATCGTTATAAGTAGTGTGCCTTTGAACTAAGGTTGGGTTTTACTTTAGCTTTAAATGCATTAAAAGGCAAATCTAGCAAAGAAGAGGGTAGCTTATTATAAAAAGTTATACCAAGTCCAACAAATGAGTTATGAACCTTATGAAGCCGGTGAAATCGAGCACGTAATTTGTCCTTATTACATAATCAGTTTATAATGTTCCCACTGCTGGGACACAGGCCTCCTCTCTGTGAGAGGGAATTGTCCTTATTTCTGATGTTAATATTGTGAATATCACTGTGTTTAGTGTATAAGTGTATATTTTGCCAAATATATAAGATTTTGGCGAAAATAAATTGTGATGCCACCGTGAGAGTACCAATATCTTAAAAAAAAATCTCTCGGAGAATCTCTGGCATCTAGCTGATAAATTGCTCGAACAGCTCGTTTTTGAAGAACAAATATATTTTGGATGTCAGCAAATTTGCCCCACAGCAGAATACCGTAGGACATACTCGTAACTCTATAACAAATAACTAAAATAGGCTAATCGAGCTGTATCAACATCAGTGTATTCTCTTACTTATCTGACGGCATAGGCGACCGAACTGAGCCTTTCCGCTAGGCTTGATACTAAAGTTTGGCATTTACTGTAATACCTAAAAAAAACTGGCGAGTCTACAGTTTCAAGCACCTCTCCATCTAAGACGATGTTGGGTCCTAGATTTCCAACATTCGGTAAGGCGAACTTTATACATTCGTTTCGTCGCTAACCAATCCGTAACCATTGAGAGTGCACGGTTTACTTCGTCAAAATCTTGCCTATTCCTATCTACTTTAAAAAAAAATAGAACTATCATCTGCAAACAGTACAACGTCGCAGATACCCTATATGTAAATAGAATGGTAAGTCATTGATATACACTAATAATAAGAATGGACCCAGTATTGAGCTTTGAGGTACATCGAACTGGACTAGTAGCTCGGAAGATTTCACACCATTAACATCTACACATTGGAACCAAATTATGTAAATAAGATTTTTTTACTTCGAGAGCTTTGTTTTGGACACCGTAATGAGTTTGCGCAAAAGCGTTTCATGGTGTACGCAATCAAAGGCTTTAGAGAGATCACAGAAAACTCCAAAAGCATTTTACGAGCTCTCTCTTGCGTCAAATATGTGTTTTAGTAGTGCAACACCCGCATCTATAGTCGAATGACCGTTTTTAAAGCCATATTGTTAGTTATAAAGAAAACTGTTTAAATTAGTTCTTAGGTTGCTAAGATATTTTTGACACCGTAAAGTGGACCCGCTGCCATCATTTTCATAACAGCCGTCACTGTGGCCTAAATTTCGGCGGCCACTACTCTTTTTGGAAACCGAACCTTTACTGGCACGTAATAAAGGCGATGTCAAGTTCAAATTGTTACAATAGACGTTCTGGTTGACTGTAGATCCTTAGGCTACGCTTCAATACTCCATATAAAATTTTAAATTCGATATAAATTCTAATGCAGGTGCTCCAGATTCAAAGACATGTATTGATAACACAACAATCACGTAAGGATTACTTATGTAATATAAGATTGTAGATAAAACTTACAGATAAGGTTATAGATTAAAGCCAACATTTACCTATTATTGGAATAGTTTTCTAGGTCAATGAAATAAGTAGCTATAATTAAGTAGTATATAACAAGCCGTGTGCCGCGGCCGGAGCGATTGGATTGCCATCGGGAACAGGGGCGAACTTCTGTGCAAACTTTCACCCCCTATTTCCTTTTTCTTTTTTCCCTTTAGGGGATGAATTTGCAAAAATCCTTCTTTTGTGTTCACTTTTGTAAAATAAGGGTTCCAACGACCCAACGGTCCCAACGGACCCAACGGTTAAGGCGGTGCTGTGCGTTGTCTGTCACTGAATGAATTAATGAAATTAAGATTTTTAATAAGGTGATCCACCTCACAGTGGTAACCCACGAAATTCAAATTTGCTTACGTTTTTTGCAATTTGCAGGTCATTGGTGCCGATTCCCTTGTTCACAAACTAAACTAAATTTAAGTTCCGTGCATCTTTTTCTTTATTCATTAAGAAGAGGACAGAAGATACATTTTAGTTTAAGCCTGTCAAATTAATCAGTGCCTGTCACTACTCCATACAAGTTTAGACGTGATTAAAAACTTGCCTACTAAAATTACGTCAATTTACGTCAAGCGCTGATTAATTTGACAGGACTAAACTAGAATTTATCTTCTGTCCTTTTCTTAATGAAATAGAAAGAAAAAGATGCACCGAACTTAAATTTAGTTTAGTTTGTGAACAAGGGAATCGGCACCAGTGTCTTGTTAGTTAGATTTGTTCCATAAGAACTTTTCAATAAGACATTGGTTCTTATGGAACAAATCGAACATAGAGAGTTGTATTAATGATATTAATGATTATAATTCTACAAATACATATTTGTTATGGTCGCGAATCATATTTTGATCAAAATACAACCGGACACTGACCTGCAAATTACAAAAAATCGTAAGAAAATTTGTATAGAAACCAGTCGTGTCGCTGCGGTCTGTCATTTTGATTGGGGAAGCAGTGTTACCGCTAGTTTATTAGGCAAAAAGCCGATAGCTAAGGATATAATATGCTAGAATATTGATTGAGCATATAGGCCTACATCACTGCCTTATTTAGACCTGGCTAGGCGTATTACAGATGATTAATTCCAAGGTTTTTTAGCAATGTTTTCTTTTATCGTATTTGTCATCATCTGCCTAGCCTTTTCCCAATTATGTTGGGGTCGGCTTCCAGTCTTACCGGATACAGCTGAATACCAGTATTTTACATGGAGCGACTGCCTATCTGACCTCCACAACCCAGTTACTGGGTAACATGATACCCCTTGGTAAAACTGGTTGTCAGGACTTTCGAGCTTCTGACGACCCGTAACGACTGTCAAAGATCTACAAATGACAGCCGGGACCAACGGCTTAACGTGCTTTCCGAGGCACGGAGGAGTCTTGGTATGTAAATATGGTCACCCATCCACGGACCAACCGCGGCAAGCGTAGCTTAACCTTAACCTGATCGATCGACCCGTGCGACTGTTACCACTTAGCCACAAGCCCCTCTTCTATCGTATTTGTAAGCGACGCAAATCGCATTAAACACTCTTTGTTCCCGGGTGACTAAATACTTTTTTGAAATCGAAAAATACTCTTTGTTTTCTTTTTTGCTGTCAATTTGATCTCCAATTTTTTTCTTCTAATTGTCATTGTCGATGTTAAAACCAGTGGATAAAACGATAAAACTAATGTAATGACTAATGTTTTATCGTTTTATTTAATTTAGAAAAATCTCTGTTATTTTTCTAAATTAAGTTTGTGTTTACAATCAGGGAACCTTACTGGCAATTCACCCCGCTAGAGGGACAATTGCACTCTGACGTAAACAGAACAACATGACGTTGAGGCCTCTTCTGTCATCTGTGGTTATCCCGCGTTTTTACAATCTACTCTTATATTATTTTTCTGTTAGCCTTTCATCAGGAATTATTGCTTCAGTGTATCAGTGTTGTGCCATTAGATTATAAGCAGGAAATAAGGATTAATTTGCTAACTACGAAAAAATTTACCTAGGAATTTACTGTACCTAGGTCGCAAGAACTTTACAGCCTCAAAATATGAAGAATATAAGAATGAAGGATTTTTTACAGGTCAGTGTATAAAACTAAAGTGTAACTATGTATAAACGATTTCTTTTGTAGTAGGTATTTACTTTAATGTTATATATATCACACAAATATCTGTTTGAAATACTTATGTGCATATTTTTAACCTTTTGATATTGCGAAAAAATTGTCCGGGCGCATTTGACAGCTTGTTTTGTTTACGTTATGTTTAGGTGGCGCCATCTATGCTCAGCTATGCGTAAGATTCCCTATTGGATGTTCACCTGTTTTTTTTTCACTTCGAGCCCTTTTGTCGGTTAATACCGTCCCTAGGCCTGGGATCTGGCTATTTTAAAACCAAATAATACAGTCAAGGTCACCGTAACTTCTTTCTTATCACTAACAAAAACAAAAGAACTCAAAACCACCACTTTTACGAAAACTAAACTTCGGAACAATGTTCCTTCCATTTGTATTGCTCAATCAGCAAAAAATATAATCAAAACAAAGGTTCAACAGTTTTCGGCCATGCCTCACGTGAGTGTGTCATGGTGACATTTAGGGCCACAACAGACAAGCTACTTTTAGCATCGTCAATGGGCGATTTAGCCGCTTTTTAAAAGCTAAACGGAGCTAAGCTAAATCGATACAGTCGCAAAATCGAAGATCGCCGATGCTAAAAGTAGCGTGTGTGCTATGCCCTAAGTTAGTTGTTACTCATACTATCGAGTAGATGCTTTAAGAAGCTATTACAGCAAGAAAACCTCAGGGGAGCTACACCGGAGGACACGGTGGAGCATACGGTGGAGGTCTGCCCGGCTTAGGCAGAGCACCGCCGTGTCCTCGTGGAGGCGATCGGCGGCAGAGATCTCTCGCGTCTGGCCCTGGTTCAGGCCATGGTACGGAGCGAGAAGGCATGGGCAGCCGTCACCTCCTTCTGCGAAGTAGTAATGCTCGCGAAGGAGGAGGCAGGACGGTTGAGGGAAAGGCATGTTTCGCGTCCTCTCGCCCCTAGCCGCCGCAGGAGACGCCCTGGGCGTCGGGAATCCCGGGCGGATTTCCGGCCACCGTAGGCGCGGGCTTGCGGACGGTGAGCAATGGGTAGCTCACCGGCCGGTAAGGACCAGGCCCGGGTCAACGGCGCGTTGTATTTCACGCGCGCCTCAAAGAGATGTCGTCAGCACATAGGTAGGGGTCCACTAGGGCCGATGCCCCCGCAACACAGGGAACAGGAAGGAATACGAGTGGGTTTTAGTCAGAAAGAGTCTGACACACACTCCCGCTCAAAAAAAAAAAAAAACAAAAAAGGGGAGCTACACACATGTTCGAGTCCGACGTTCGATTCGGCAGTCTTTGTTGAACAACAAAGCTAACCCGAAGAAATGATTACACATATTCGGATTTCATTCGGGTCGTGCCTATCGGCAAACTTCGTTCGGCATTTACCCTCGCTTAGTCATATACGTGTCGGCTAGGCACAATTCAAGCTAAGCCGAGCGGCTTCTTCCTGAACATATCATATGTCCCAACTGTGCTGAAACATGCCGAGATCCGAACATGTGTGTAGCACCCATTAATCTTCAGTAGTTTATTGGTGGTATCAAATCAATTTCACCATTGCCAACTAGGGTTGCCAACTTATTTTATATCAAATATAGTAGTTTCGAAGCCATTGCCTGTTAAAATATAATACACTAGTTGCACCTCGCGGTTTCACCCGCATAAGTCTCGACATCGTGGGAATATCGGTATAAAAAGTATCCCATGTCCTAATTCAGGTCAGACTCTATCCATGTGCCAAATTTCATCCAAATCCGTTCAGCCGTTTTAGCGTGCAAGCGTCAGAAACAAACTTACTTTCGCATTTATAATATTAGTTAGGATGGCGATAAAATAAAAAAATATTGGCATGTTTCAAAAACATTTTTATTCTTTCGCATATTTTTTTGCTACTATGAACTTTATTAACAGGTTTTTTTAAAGTCTCATAACTAGTTTTACATTCTAAATTAATCTTACAACATACCATTAATTCGGCTTGTATGAGATTAATTATAATACTGGCGCTGATCATCTCGACATTTAGTATTGAAATTAAAATTAAGTTTCGTCTACTATATTTTTTCTTTTGAAATATAATATTTAGGCCTCTAATATTATAACAGGTACTATATTATGTAGTAGAGTTGGCAACCCTACTACTAACTGTTCTTTTTACGTCCCGATATGGTTATTGGTAAACACCGTCTATCATTTAGTATTGAAATTAAAATTAAGTTTCGTCTACTATATTTTTTCTTTTGAAATATAATATTTAGGCCTCTAATATTATAACAGGTACTATATTATGTAGTAGAGTTGGCAACCCTACTACTAACTGTTCTTTTTACGTCCCGATATGGTTATTGGTAAACACCGTCTATCATCTGTAATACCAGGGATATCGCACGTGCCTTACAGAGAGTGAGAAGCTTGTAATCTCTCATGTGTCTGTGTGTGGCACCCATATCCTCCAAACCGGAACACAGCAAAGCTGCTTAGCGGTAAAATTACATGTGTTGGTATTACATCCTCCGATGATCTTCTGCACAAATAGCTCTACCGGGTACTACAAATTTGCTTGATGTAGACTGTATCTATACCTACTACTGTTCAACAAATAAATTCCAATCCAAACTATCCTAACTAAAAATGATAAATGCGAAAGCGAATTTGTTTATTTGTTTGTTACGCTTTCACGCTAAAATGGCTAAAATGGATGAAATTTGGCAAATTGGTAGACAATGACATGAGTTAGGTCATAAGGTACTTTTTGTCTCGTTATTCCCACGTGATTAAGACTTATGCGGGTGAATACGCGAGGAGTAGCTAGCCATACATATGTACATTCATAAATGCACGCCTTCTTCCCATGGTAGGGTAGGCAGAACACACAGAACGCCTTACGATCCTTATCCTTCTTCGTTTACGTTCATACATCGACAAGTAAATAATTCTAACAAGAATAAATGGTTCGACAGTGGCAATTATTTTCGTTGTTTACACAAGATAAGCTTGTCGCATGATTATCATGAAAAGATTCAAACTGCACTCAGTTTATTCTGGTTTTACAAGCTTTTCATTAGCACTGCAAATATTATCCTCTTACCCGGGCAAAATATCACAGTTTTTAATACACATGTAAATAACTATAGGTACTGTTATCAACCATTCAAGTAATAACCATCGTATGATCTGACAAAAATAAATTAAGATTATGTACGTATTTTATTATTATAAATCTGTTATCAAAACACATAGAAATGACGCATTCAGTTCCACACTGATAATTATTTATCGGATTGTCTACGAAAAATTATCAATTTAATTTAATAAAGACCAATTCAGTCTGAGTTAATCTTGAACATTATAGACATCGGTGAAGGCAAATATCGTGAGGAAACTTGGACGTATGTCAACCCGTCTTGAGCAAGAGTGATGATCAATGTTCGTGTCTTCCCTGTAAGAGAAGAGCCCAGCAGTGGGACAATAATAGGCTGGTATTATGAGTTTAAATTTGCTGATTGAGGGCCCTTACCCATGGCGCCACCACAGCACAGCGGCGAGTCTTGACACTGCGGCGGCGAAAAACGCTACCGATGCGGCGCCATATGTAAACGTTGTGACTAGACATGGCGCCGTTACAGCACGGGCGGCGAGTCTTGATACTGCAGCGGCGAAAACGTTGCCGCTGCGGCACTACGTGTAAACGCCCAGGGGGGTAACCATCACCTCTTATAGCAGTATTATTTCAATATTACTTTAGCGTGAGAAAGAGATGGAGCTATAAATCCGGTACAGCTCCATCACTTTCCCACTGTGAAGTAATATTATAATAATACTGCTATAAGAAGTGATGGTTACCCCCTGACTGGTCTCCTTTTCAGCATAACATAAGTTACTAGCTCGTAGACCACTAAATATAAAGTGAGAAAGAAATCTTTGTTCTTGAAATCGAGAACTTCAACAAGTAAATTAAATTCTTTTGTCCTACTTTTATAACGACATTGAATGAGGAAAATAATAGTATTTCAGGAGATTAAAAAGAGACTGATAACTGCGTTTTCATTTCGGAATAAATTAGCTAATTATTGTTTAATAACGCTATTTACATTGTCGATTGGAGGTCTGTTTACCTGAAGATAAGGCTTAAACCACCTTTTCATGAAGCAGATTCTCCGAGAAACAAACAATCCATAAGTACTTAGTTATATTATAAACTAGCTTTTGCCCACGGCTTCGCAGGCGTGGTGGTCGGAAAATATCCCACGGGAACGTACTGCCGGTATTAAAAGTACCCTATGTGTTAATCCAGGTTATAAACTATCTGTGTGCCGAATTTCACCCAAATCATCCATCCAGACAAACGGATAATAATTCTAAAAACCTTATTTTAGGCATCAGACTCGAATCTCGTAGCAATCAATTCAATGTTAAGTTTTGACTTCGTTACCATTTTATTATACAGGTTGACTTGTAATTTCACGTATTCGTTCCAGGACGTGTTAGTGTGACCCATTTGCAACAATAATTAAGCTCCCCATAAAGCCTAGGCGAAAATTCATGGGATTCAAGAAAACATGTTTACGTATTTTTGAAAATTCCCCAGAATTCGTCAATAAATATCACTTGTCTCTAAACTCTTAAATTGAATTAATTAATGGTTTATGCCATCCCACTACTTTCTAAACTTAAAAAAAAGGTTTAAAATCATTTGGAGAAACTTGACAGTTTGTGTTAACTTGATGTGCTGGCGACTGTACACGAACTTTGAAACCCAGTTATCCCAAAATTTTATCCAAATTACAGAGAAGACATCCTACTAATATTATAAATGCGAAAGTTTGTAAGAATGGATGGATGGATGGATGTTTGTTACTCTTTCACGCAAAAAGTACTGAACAGATTTGGATGAAATTTGGCACACAGATAGTTTATAACCAGAAATAACACATAGGATACTTTTTATCCCGATATACCCACGGGGTCAAAACTTATACGGGTGAAACCGCGGGGTACATCTAGTCTTCATATAATCAGGTATCCAACGAGGATATACAAAAATTAAAAACATATTTAGAGGTGCCGATGAAACAGTCGATAATTCTGGCAAAGGTTGAGATTGCATATTCTAGAAATATAAAAAAAATGTGTGATAATTGAATTAATTAACTGGTTTATGCCATCACGCTACTTTCTAAACTCCCAGCAATCCATAACCCGCTAGGCACCCAGTTCGTCATGACCGGATCACAAGTCGTGGAGAGGCTTTTGAATTTTTAACATGACTCCCGTGAGTCATGTTAAAAATGCTTCTCGCTGGTCACGGTTCACTTGTCGCTTTGTTTGCGTCTATTTAAACATACAGCACACGTCAATCAATTTTCCTAGCCTTTTCCGCCTATCTGACTTCCAGAACCCAGTTACTGGGTAACGCGATACACTTTGGTAAGACTGGTGACAGTGCACATACTCTAATAGTTTGACATGTACGTTGACTTTTGAGGTTATTAAAAAAATCCTAGCTTTAGTTTTAGAAAATTCCCTAGAATGCGTCATAAAATATGAATTCTTTAAAATTTGAAATTGAAGGGAAATTGAATTAATAATAATAATGTTTATTACCGATAAAATCCATAAAGCGTAATTGTAATAAAAAGTCAGCGCATAAATATAAAAATGAACAAAATAAAATAATTCAACTAACAGCAATAACAATACATAATACATTACAATAAAATAAAATAATAACATGTCAGTATTGTCCAGTAGATATACACATCCATCAGTGTTGGAAGGGACAGTCTGTGCGAGATGCAATCATCCTGAGGACGCTATTGGTACTGTCTCTCACTCGTCTTAATAAAGAAGCAACCTTTTTTCAGATTATAGCTGGATAGCCATCCAGTTATACTGCCAAAGCAAAGCTTCCTACCGTTTCGACATTATCTTCTTCGGCATTATCGACCATGGTCGAAATGCCGAAAAAGATAGAAATGGCAATTGTTGAAATAATTAAAAAACCTGCACCTGATTGCTGTTGGTTACTCACAGGTTTTGTTCGAAATTGGCACCTCTTTTATTTTTTTTTTGTTTCAGGGTGGAAAATCCTCATGGATGTCCTCCGCCCTGGGGCAGGTGGAGGGGTCTGTCAGACTCTTACTGACTAAAAACCACCCCGGTGTTCCCCTCCCACACTTGCACCGGGAATTATGGGATCTAGTGCGACTTCCGCGATCCCCGGCTGGTGGCGGCTTGAGGTGGCCCGCCATTGCGGGCCACCTCAATCCTCGCGGGGGAAGTGGGGTGTAAAACTCCACCCGCGCCGTCCAATAGAACAACACGCGTCGCGCGTGGAACACTACGCGCCGCCACCTCGGGTCCTGCTATGTGGGGGGCGACGGATGTCCCCGAGTCCGTCGCCCCTGGACCCAAAATGGGCACCTCTGTGCCAACCCTTTTTCTTCTTTTAGCTTCTGTGTTGTTAACTTTTGAAGTGAAATTAGTTCTTGTGTTCCGTTGCATGTATTCTTTGCCTTAATACTTTTATTGAAGGCCTGGTGACTTCAATAAAAGTATTAAGGCAATGTCGAGTATACAATGCTTTTCATAAGATCCCGATCATAAAAATCTAGAGGATTAAGGACAGGCGACACATGTCGAACTATTAGAGTAAGTATGAGAACCGTGACCAGCGAGTAGACCGTGTGTCATGTTAATAGCTTAAAAGCCGCTCCGTGACTTGTGATCTGGTCAT
Source organism: Atethmia centrago (assembly GCA_905333075.3). Classification (NCBI taxonomy): domain Eukaryota; kingdom Metazoa; phylum Arthropoda; class Insecta; order Lepidoptera; family Noctuidae; genus Atethmia; species Atethmia centrago. The sequence goes on from HG995379.1 coordinate 7,886,271, forward strand.
GACGACCTGGTTGCCTAACCTGTTATAGATTGCTGGGAGGTTAGAAAGTAGCGTGATGGCCTAAACCAGTTAAATAATTCGATTGTCACATATTTTTTATATTTGTAGAATTTGCAATCTCGACCTTTGCCGGCATTATCGACTGTTTCATCGGTGGCACCTCTAAATATATTGTTTTTATATTTGTATATCCTCGTTGGATACCTGATTAAATGAAGATGTCTTCTCCGTAATTTGTACGCTTAATGCCATTGTACAATTTTGGGATAACTGATGTCAAAGTTCGTGTATAGTCGGTAGGTCAAGTTCAAAATCGAATGAGAAAATTTGAGAGTTTGCGGTTACTTGATGTGCTGGCGACTGCAAGTAGATGATTTTTGAAAATGTTTAATAAACTTCTTCCTATAATTTTTAACTGTTTGATGTTTTAGAAAACTCAATGCAAGAGCAATGAAGGCCCATTCATTTGATAGAAAAGTGATTTTTAGTAACAATTTCTGGGAAATTTTCAAAAATTAAATATAAAAGTTATAATAAAAAAGTTACTTCATTTAAGAATACATACAGTGTGACCTGTAATTTGACGTATTCCATTCAGGACGTGATAGTGTGACTCATTTGCAACCATTAAGCACCCCATAAAGCCTAAGCGAATATTAATGGAATTCGATAAAACCCAATTTTTACCACTGGCATGTGGCCTACTGTAAGGGTCGATTCATACTAGCGCAGAGACGAAGCGCAGTGAAGCGTCGAATCTAAAAGTTAACATAGCAAATTCACCCTTATCCAACCAGCGCTGATTGGTGCGCAGGTCGGTCACGGATAGAGATAAGGGTGATTTTGCAAAGCTATCTTTTAGATTGATGCTTCGCTGCGCTTCGACTCTGCGCTAGTAGGTATAAATCGACCCTAAGTGAAAATGCAGTTTTGTTTCAGAGAAGCATGAGGAAAATTATCAAAAAATTCAATAAGGAACGTCGCACCGTATTTTAGTTATCTGTAATTGATAGAAATACACACATAATCAGCCTTTAATGTTCCCCCCACTGTTGGGACACAGGCTTCCTCTCTGTGAGCGGGAGTGGGCCGTAATCCACCACGCGGGCCCAGTGCGGGTTGGTAGATGTCACATGTCTTCGAATTTTTGGTTCTAGGACATGCCGGTTTCCTCACGATGTTTTCCTTCACCGTTTTGAGAGCAGTGGTGATGAAATAATTTACACAAAGTAAAGCGCCTGTCTACGAACCTACGACCTACAACATGTAAGTCGCAGCCGTTACCACTGGGCCACCACTGGACGTGGACCAAATACAAGAATAAGATATTGGTATTTCATTGCATAAAAGGTAATGAAAAACGAAATATATGTAGTCAGCGCGACGTGTGTACTGAATTACCTATTTTAAACTGTTAATTCCAAGTTGTCATACACTCTACTGGCTCCACAGTAGGTATGCCTACTTGGTAAATATTCCCTCTAGTTCTACAGTTAAATATGACTTGGCGTCCCCTTTTTTTCCTATTTATTAATTTATATATATTTTTTTTCCTATTTCCCTTTCCGCCCAGAGCGGGAGAAGTTATTTGATGATTTCCCAACCAAAATAAAAAAATAATAATAAAAGAAAAAAGTTCTACAGTTAAAAATTTTTCCCATTTATCATACTGTAGAATTAATTGCACCTATGACTACTTGGAATAATCATTTGAAACTAATTTCTGTTGCCATTAAATACCTGTCTTGATAGACTAAAAACCTGTATAATAACTGAATTTATTTTTATTTTTGCCATAATTGCGTTTTTCCCGTTTTGCTTGCTTCAGCCAGTTATTTTCAGTTTATTTTTTATGTTTCTGATAAAAAACCAGCCTGCAGCAGGAGCTGCAGGCTGGTTTTTAACATAAGGTTATGTGGACATCGCTACTTGGGGACAAAACAAAAATAGGTAATAATATGTGAGCACTACCAGCACTTCCCCGCCCGAGTTCCCTCGCAAGGAGTTCTACAAGTGACGATAAGTATACCAGGTACCAAAGATAGCTGATAATTTTTGTCGAAGCTTTCCCTAAATAAAAATGCCTCCGCGCTTCCCTGGACATATACTATATTTCATTATCATTATGTTTATAACCCAATGACGTTATCTGCGTAGATAGAGGCTATTTAAGCCGAGCCGCCCGGTCATCTACATCAGTACACGCCGAACTGCTGTTAAGCGTACGCGCAACTATCAGAACGCACGGACGAAGCGCGTGCGCGTTTGAACTCGACGTCGCGTCGATAGACGTCAAGAAAATAAATACGAGAAAAATTACCTTAGTATCCGGGAATATTCAAGCACCGTAAATATCTCAATATCCGTCGGTTGAACGGATATTTGGTCGGACGTGGAAAGACGTCAAGAAGTTTTCTGAACAGTTTTACACGGCAGAAGAGACAGCATCATGTCCAAAGACGAGGTTACCATCCATATCCTGAGGAAGCTGGTCATCGATTGCTTCCTTCTCATAGGACGTAAGTTTTTTTTTTTATTGCTAGTTTATTTTTATTTATTACTGGCTGACCCGACAGATGTTGTGCTTTACAAATCCCATAGAAAGAAGCTCTTTCAGGTTTTCTCGCATTTCCCAATTTTCCGGGCAACTTTTCCAAGAACAACTTTTTTTTTCCACTACAACTATGACTACAATAAGGAAAATTAAAAAAAATACCAATTCAGTCCAGCCGTTCTCAAGTCATGCGCTTACCAACGGACAGGATTTATTTTTATTAATTACATAGTTAAATAATAAGTTGTTTAGCAGGTCGTTGCCATTTTGTATATTATTATAAGTAGGGGTCTGTAGATGAAGTGTTTTTTGAATATCATTTTAAAATTAACATATGTTACGTTCCCCAAGTAGAGTCCATAAATGCAATAGAAATTAAATATTTAATCTAATATGATGAAATAACTAGGTAGTCGTGTAACAAATTGCGTTAATCTGAAAGATTTAAGTAAGTATGTAGAGGTTTCTTTCATTACCTGCAGGCTTAGCACAAGCACCGTTTTGTCGACGGAAGAGTAGTCAAAAATGACGTTCCGTGTAGACAGTACGACGGCAGCAAAGTAGAAAGAGTCAGCTGCACCTTTTACCAAATTCACTCTTTTACATATTTGGACTGAGAATTCTTCGTTTTCTCATAGGATTTTTTTCTGTTTGATTGAGAATCAAACAGAAAAAAAAATCCTATGACAAAACGAAGAATTCTGAGGCTTTTATTTAGTGTTTTTACTGATATTAAAGTCACGTATATAAAGACAACTTTTTCTCAATGTGTCGAAGTGTCGTATTTTGGAACAAACAAGTATTACAGTAATATTGAATTTAACTAATAATGCCCTATTATTAAATAATATAAAATAGGAAAAGGTAGCTATCTTCTTCTGATAATTATCACAGTTTTGCGTTCAAAACGCTCTCCTATAAAATCCTGATTTTGTAGATAAAAGTTTTCTACTGACTTTAGCATGGCGATTCCAAAATCAAATTTTAGACAACTGTCAGTTGTCAGTGTGACTTTGACAGTTTGGGATAGAAAACTTTCTTCTGAAATAGTTTACATAAAAAAGGACCCAGACAAAGATCGTTAGAAATTAATGACAGAATTACAGATTGTAGAAGGATATCCACGGTGCGGTGTCAAAAATGGAGAAACGAAATGTCACTTTGTATAGAATAGAAAGAGCTGCGTCTCTTCTTCGTAGAAATAGAAAGCGTCATGCTAAGCCTGCTGCAAGATAACAATATTGCTACACATCATGTATAAACATTAACTTTAACTTTGAGTAAAAGGATACATAATCAGCCTATACCACATGTTCCCACTGCTGGGACACAGGCCTCCTCTCTTCAAGAGGGAGGGGCTGTAATCTACCACGCGAGCCCAGTGCGGGTTGGTAGATGTCACATGTCTTTGAATTTTTGGTTCTAGGACATGCCAGTTTCCACGCAATGTTTTCCTTCACCGTTTTGAGAGCAGTGGTGATGAAATTATTTACACAAAGTAAAGCGCCAGCCGGGGTTCAATCCCCGACTTACAACTCGTAAGACGGGGCCGTTACCATTGGGCCACCGCTGCTCGCATCATTACAAGCGCAAAAAGTTTTTAGAGTTTCATTAACTTAAAAAATCGTCTATCATTAGAACATCAATAAGTTCTTAGAGAACCTGTTAAATATTTCCCTTATGTATAGTAGTTCTACAGCGCTTAGTTGTATAACCAATCTATATATACACACATCAAAAAAGTCTAAACAACATGTACGGTTTTGAACGATTTTTACTTTTGTAATTTATTTTATAAATAATAACTAAGCATTTTTTGATGCATTAGTGACTAAAGCAACAAAATCCTTCATTCTATTGTTCATTTAATCACAATAACTAACAATATGTCTACCATAACAAACGTAGTATAAAATAAAGTTAAAACGAAATTAAACTTTTCATAACTGCGGGGCGCAGCTAGTGTGTAATAAATAACTAACCGTTTAACAGTTAACAGAGCGATCTTAATCCATCGTCAACAGGGCCTAGCGTCAATTACAATAAACACAACGATCTTCCGGTTTAATAAGCGTGAATTTAAGTGACACACGCAGTTAAATAACTGTTCTGTGTCTAGAATAAATTATGCGTTGGATTAACTTGTAGGTTGGCTTCCATACATAACATCTCGCCTGTATTTCCAGGGGTTAGGCAGAGATTTACCTACTGTGTACGCAGATTTCGCTACTTTTGTTTCAGTCTCATGTAATAGGGGGCGAGTCTATTGCCAGTGCAGTTCAGTCTCATGTAATAGGAGGCGAGTCTATTGCCAGTGCAGTTCAGTCTCATGTAATAGGAGGCGATTCTATTGCCAGTGCAGTTCAGTCTCATCTAATGGGGGCGAGTCTATTGCCAGTGCAGTTCAGTCTCATGTAATAGGTGGCGAGACTATTGCCAGTGCAGTTCAGTCTCATGTAATAGGAGGCGAGTCTATTGCCAGTGCAGTTCAGTCTCATGTAATAGGAGGCGATTCTATTGCCAGTGCAGTTCAGTCTCATGTAATAGGAGGCGAGTCTATTGCCAGTGCAGTTCAGTCTCATGTAATAGGAGGCGATTCTATTGCCAGTGCAGTTCAGTCTCATCTAATGGGGGCGAGTCTATTGCCAGTGCAGTTCAGTCTCATGTAATAGGTGGCGAGACTATTGCCAGTGCAGTTCAGTCTCATGTAATAGGAGGCGAGTCTATTGCCAGTGCAGTTCAGTCTCATGTAATAGGAGGCGATTCTATTGCCAGTGCAGTTCAGTCTCATGTAATAGGAGGCGAGTCTATTGCCAGTGCAGTTCAGTCTCATGTAATAGGAGGCGATTCTATTGCCAGTGCAGTTCAGTCTCATGTAATAGGAGGCGATTCTATTGCCAGTGCAGTTCAGTCTCATGTAATAGGAGGCGAGTCTATTGCCAGTGCAGTTCAGTCTCATGTAATAGGAGGCGAGTCTATTGCCAGTGCAGTTCAGTCTCATGTAATAGGAGGCGAGTCTATTGCCAGTGCAGTTCAGTCTCATGTAATAGGAGGCGATTCTATTGCCAGTGCAGTTCAGTCTCATGTAATAGGAGGCGAGTCTATTGCCAGTGCAGTTCAGTCTCATGTAATAGGAGGCGATTCTATTGCCAGTGCAGTTCAGTCTCATGTAATAGGAGGCGATTCTATTGCCAGTGCAGTTCAGTCTCATGTAATAGGAGGCGAGTCTATTGCCAGTGCAGTTCAGTCTCATGTAATAGGAGGCGATTCTATTGCCAGTGCAGTTCAGTCTCATGTAATAGGAGGCGAGTCTATTGCCAGTGCAGTTCAGTCTCATGTAATAGGAGGCGATTCTATTGCCAGTGCAGTTCAGTCTCATCTAATGGGGGCGAGTCTATTGCCAGTGCAGTTCAGTCTCATGTAATAGGGGGCGAGTCTATTGCCAGTGCAGTTCAGTCTCATGTAAAAGGGGCCGAGTCTATTGCCACTGCAGTTCAGTCTCATGTAATAGGGGGCGAGTCTATTGCCAGTGCAGTTCAGTCTCATGTAATAGGGGGCGAGTCTATTGCCAGTGCAGTTCAGTCTCATGTAAAAGGGGCCGAGTAAATTGCCAGTGCAGCGGTGGCCCAGAGTGCCATAGTGGCCCAGTGATAGTAGGAGTCGGGTAGGGTAAGACTAGCTGCCTTCGTTCGCGTGGTGTCCTACCCCTGGACACTACGCGAACGAAGGCAGCGAGTCTATATATTTATATAAAAACCCGACTGCAAAAACACACAACTGAAAAGGGAAAAACAAGCATTATAATCTATATAATTTTGGTATTGCAGGCGGGGACAATCAAAAGTTACACTATATTTCAGGTTATTCGACTGTACTGCAAGACCAAAATGATATAGATTATAATGCTTGTTTTTCCCTTTTCAGTTATGTGTTTTTGCAGTCGGGTTTTTTGTTTTTTAAATAATTTATTTTATTTCAAGCTTTTTAGTTTTATTTATACATATATTTGAAAATTACTCATTACTAGCTTTTATTTGATACCAATATTGTTGCAATTAATTAAAAAATAAACTTCCCCTCCTTTTTTTTGTATTTGCAGATGCAATTTATAAATATTATATAGCCTATGTTACTCCCACAATTAAGACGAATCTAACGACACCTCATACGTTAAAATCCATCAAGCCGTTTAGGCTACAGAGCGTGCCAAAGAAATAGACATACATACATACATACATACATACTCTCGAAAAACATTACCCTCCTGAGGCAGTCGGGTAAAAATGAATTCCTATTTCCCTTGTTCACGGCATCACGCGTGAACGGCTGGACCGATTTCGCCAATTACTTTTTTGTTGTGTTTGTTATTATTAGGAGGTTCTTATATAAGAAAAAAAAATAACCTCCACGCGGGTGAAACCGCGGGCAAAAGCTAGTCTATTATAAATTAAAGTCGCTTTTTGTGTCTGTGTGTGTGACCGCGTTGTTCTTCAAAACTACGCAACGGATTTTGATGCGGTTTTCCTCATCATCGAGAGAATTTATTCCAGAAGGTTTACGAGTATGTGTTTCTATATTACATTAATATTAAGGCGCTGACAAGAGGCAAATTACCAAAATAGGCTAGTCTTAAGAAAGAAAAAGTGCCAAATCTGTAGTTTGTGGTAGCGGAAAAAATATATGTTAATTTTGAACATATTTCTCAGAACTTGGTTGTTACCAAAACACGTTTTGAAAAAAAATCTCAATACAAACTAACGTTAAACCTAACCTCTTACCTTGAGTTTCAAACCAAAATATCTGTATTAATTATCAACATACGTTACGTATTTAATTAATAACAAGGACGTCTTATTTGAATGCAGAACTTAGTTGTTTTTTATTTTCAATTACTCAACCCAATTTTGAGTAAATAGATAATTGCTTCATATTTATCAATAATTAAAAGCGTTGTGTCATCGCGCTTCTCTTTCTTTTCTATGCAGTCTGACAGTGACCACGGTTTAGGTGTTGTCAGCGTCATAAACTTACATACTTACCTATTAATAAATAAATCTCGATGTTTTGTCAAATCGTAAAAACTGTGCGAGGCTGAGACGGGTCGCTAGTATTTTAATAAATTGACATAAGACCCTGTTTAAAGGCTGTCACAGACAGGCGTGACGCGACGGTGCGACGCGATTCAGGTAGAAGATTTTCCATAAAGTTTTTATAGAAATTGCTCTACTAGTCGCATCGCGCCTGTCTACGGGAGCCTTTCACAAGTATCTAAATGCAAAAAAAAACACAATTTATCAATATTTAGCCTGATAAAACGTCTAAGATTGAGGCTCAAACAAGTTAGCCAATTGTTGATGCCAAAAATATTATCAGCTCATTTTCCTTATGTGTATAACGACAAAAAAACATTGATAAGTCCCAAGCCAACAGACAATACTTAGAAACTCGTTTTATTTGCTTAAAACTCGTATGATACCTTAAAAAAATCTAACTGTGTAACATTCCTAAAATCGTGTTTTTTACTTTCTATTAGTATTAGCTAGTTTTTTTGTTCTCAAAGTTGTTCTTTAAGTCCAATATTTTATTTATTTATTTATTTATTTAAACTTCTCGCACACAATTAAGTACAAAGGCGGACTTAATGCCTTAGGCATTCTCTACCAGTCAACCAAGGGTGGTGAAGAGATAATGGTGCCGATTCCCTTGTTCACAAACTAAACTAAATTTAAGTTCAGTGCATCTTTTTCTTTCTATTTCATTAAGAAAAGGACAGAAGATAAATTTTAGTTTAGTCCTGTCAGATTAATCAGCGCCTGTCACTACTCTATACAAGTTTAGACGTGATTAAAAACTTGCCTACTAAAATTACGTCAATTTACGTCAACCGCTGATTAATTTGACAGGACTAAACTAAAATGTATCTTCTGTCCTTTTCTTATTGAAATAGAAAGAAAAAGATGCACTGAACTTAAATTTAGTTCAGTTTGTGAACAAGGGAATCGGCGCCACTATATTTTTAGATATGGTATTTTCGTACTTATAAATGACAAATTTAGAGTTGCATCAGGCACTAGTTGTTTGGCATTTTTTGCCGGCTTTTTGGCGCAGCCGTGACCCGTGAGGCACATTTTATTGCTAATTTCTTACATCGCACTTTGTATTTGATTTTTATTATTTTTATATGCTGTATATTATACTGTGTGCCTTTTAATCTGTGAAAAAAGAAAGAAAATACATTTATTTCAATGTATTTTCTTTCTTAAGATGATGTTTTAAAACCGACGGTCGTCATTTTTTGAGCATACGCAATCAACCAGATTAGTTGTTAGAGCTTTGTCTCAGGAATTCTCTAATTGAAAAGTAGCCTTTCGTACTTCTCAATTAGAGAATTCCTTGACACGTGCTTTGTTCAACAAACTTAGTCAGCGACGTCTTTCGTCTGAAAGATGGTGTTGAATGAGAATAGCCAAGTATCGAGCTCAGTGACATGGTTGATGGGCAGGAGGATGATGACGTTCATGAACGAATTCCAAGTTAAGGGTCGGGTAAACGCCGCCGCCGCGCCGTTGACCTTGGCCATACAAATGTGCGTCGTACTCACACCGCGCTGCCGATGCCGCCGTTCGGTTTCAAAGGGAATAGTTATTTTTAGTAACGAAAATATGAACATTTGAAAAAAATCACAGATAGAATTATAGATAGTAAAATAGTCAGTTCATACAAAAAAATCATGAAATTATCTTAAGTAGTTTGGAAGTAATATCGTTTTTTAAGCTTTGGGTAGACATTTCTTCCTGAATTTACTTCATAAAGTATTTTACTACAATACTTAAATTTTCACATATAAAAATGATGTTTACGCGTTGTAGTTCAACATATTTTTTTTGCATACTTACTTGCATTATTTTAAGACGTAATAACAGAATTAAAAGTCACTAAAATCATATATGCTGCGCCTTAATACACGATGTTCATTTGGTACTTATCTTTTGTTCCAGTGACACTATGTATATTTGGAACGAGTCTGATGTGGCAGCCTTTCGAGCGAGGGTTCTTCTGTGGAGACCAGAGTCTTATGTACCCTTACAAGTCCGATACCGTCACTGTTCTCATGTTGAGACTCGTCGGTCTCCTTCTACCAATTTTCGCTGTAAGTACCTAATTATCAACATTTATACTATAAAACAAAGATATAAATATTTCTAGATAGACAGGCAAAGCTGTGAACTCGTCGAAAAAAAATGCGTCCAACCGTTGGCCGCAAAATGCACGCACATTAGAATAACACAATGACAGCACTATGACATGGCGCGAGTGTAAGACTTAGCTGTCACGGACACCAGCATAACAAAGATGGCGTGTTTGTTTTAGTTTTTTTTTACAGTGCGACACTCTACCTAGACTTATAAATTTAATAGTCAAAGCTATAATAATATTATAAATGCGAAAGTATAAAGGCTCGTGCAGACTCGGGCGATATCGCGGGTGTGACAGGCATACTGATGCCTGTCGTGCTCGCGATATCGCGCTAGTCTGCCCGAGCCTTTAGTCTGAGTGTCTGTTAACCTTTTCACGCCTCAACGGCTGAACGGATTTGGATACACTGATAGACTACAACTAGGTCATCGGATTTTTCATCCCGGTAATACGTTCCCGTGGGATAATTTCCGAGCACCACGCGAGCGAAACCGCGGACAAAAGCTAGTATACTTGTCCCTGACATTGGATAAGTACTTATGAACAAGATCGAACACACACAAACTTCCGAAAAACGAACAAACGAAAAACGACTTCCAAATAACTAAGCTTGGAAAAAAATACTTATATCACCAAATGATGACATACTTATACTAACCAGTTACTGGGTAACACGGTACTATTACCGTCTTATAATGTTAAACGTTTAAAACGTTTTTTGTACTTAGTAGGTAATAACCTTAACCTTCGCGACGGTTTCTTTTGCTAAAACGCTACAAATGAGTGCAATAAAAAGAGGATGATGTGTGCTTATGACCACAAGATAGAAGTGAAAACTACGACTGGAGCCGAGTATACGCGATTCAGCGCCGAGTATACGCGATTCAGCGCCGAGTATACGCGATTTAGCACCGAGTATACGCGATTCAGCGCCGAGTATCCGCGATTCAGCGTCGCCGACCGACTGGAGCCGAGTATACGCGATTCAGCGTCATGGACCTGGGAGTGGTTCAGGCGGCCTACTTCCTAAGCACTAAAATCCGTAGTTTCGGTCGAAGTTACGAGAGTTTCCTACTCCGTATCACCTACGGACATAATATTACTTCGGAGCCCGAACTGAGAATGAATGACAACACGATTTGACAGTCGTCCCTACTCGCAATGTGTTTGTGCCCGTTCGAAAAACTGAATTTGTAACTTGTTTTGACGGATCAACTACTTTCTTCGTTGACGGACTTAGAGAGTAGGCAGTTTCGTTCACTGTTTGTACCTATTCAAAAACCAAAATCTAAAAATACCCCGCAGTTATCTGTACTCGTACAGTACCTATTCTAAACATAGGAAAACTAACATAACCTAACCTCCACGCGTCATAGCCTATTTCAGAACTACTTAGATTAGAAAATGAATGTGTAATCTTAATAGCCTGCATTCAATTAGTACAACAGGCTGATGAAATGACACAGTCTACTCACGTGACTGGTGAAATGAGCAGTATTACAAACAGATTACAGGTCACAGACTACACACGTGGCTGAGGAATTGATAAAAAAAGTGCACGTTGATAGCATTCGCATACCTAATTAGATTCAGAACAAATTAATTTGTAATATTCCGATGTTATTGTAACAAAGCAATGATGGCCCAGTGGTAACGGCCGCGACTTACGCATAGGTAGATGGTCGTAGGTTCGAACCCAGGTCACGGGAAAGTCCGAAAGGGATACCGTGGCCTCTGACAACACAGGCAACGGAAGGAAAACGAGTGGGTTTTTTAGTCAGTCAGAGTCTGACACACTCCCCCGCTCCGCCCAGAGCGGGATAGTTATTTGATGATTTCACAACCAAAAAGAAAAAAAACGTCTTAAGACGCTGACAACACCTAAACCGCGGACCCTGTCAGATTGCATAGAAAAGAAAGAGAACAGCGATGACACAACGCTTGTAATTTATTGCAAAATATGAAGTAATTATGTATTTACTCAAAATTGAGTTGAGTAATCGAAAATAAAAAACAACCAAGTTCTGCATTCAAATAAGACGTTTCTGTTATTAATTAAATACGTAACGTATGTTGATATTTAATACAGATATTTTGGATTAGAACTCAAAGTAAGAGGTTAGTTTAACATTAGTTTGTATCGAGATTTTGTTTTTAAAACGTGTTTTGGTAACAACCAAGTTCTGGGAAATATGTTCAAATATAACATATATTTTTCCGCTACCACAAACTATACAGATTTGCCAATTTTTTTTCTTAAGAGAAGCCCAATTTTGTCAATTAGGTCTTGTCAGCGCCTTAAATTCGGAAAACGGCAGGGTAACACACATAAAATGACAACTGATCGCAATTTGTTTCATTTTGACAGTTCAATCACGTTCATTGCGGTATTTACGTTGTTGAGCAGACGAATTTATTAAACCTATGAAGCAATGGATTAGAAATATCCTTCAAAACTCTCGGATTGTGATCCGGTTTATAGTACTGTAGTGCCTTTGTTAGTCCTGTCGTTTACAGATCAACACAAAATTGTTGATTGCCTGTCAAGACAAAACGTACTTCAACATAGGTACAACTATAGTCGATATCGTAATTGCTTTACTACTTTTGACAATAAATCCCAGTACATAGAATCTTCAATAAGGTTGAAACTACCTAACTGTCTCATACACAAATAGACCTTATTGCTTTATAACGTGTAAGTGACATTCAACCTTAGGGTGGTAAGAGTCTGACACACCCTCCCGCTCCGCCCAGAGCGGGAGAAGTTATTTGATAATTTCCCACCCAAAAAAAAAAAAAGTCTGGTAGAGAAACACGAGGTCCACATTTAACTAATATCATCGTTTGATGATATACATACAGACAGTAATTGACAGAAGTTGACTCAATTCTGTCTGTCCCTCTTCCGGAATGCTTCAGTCTTCCATCGCATTGTGTTCTAATAACGTCCGTTTGAATGCACTTAGCCTATTAAACGGACAATGCAGTACTTAGAACTATAAATATGTGGTATATGGTGGTGGAAAATACCGCAGTGTTTGAGTAGGTTTTGATAACATATCTAGATCATTGTTTTGTAAGAAATATAATGCAAATGTAAGCTAGCTAAAGAAGTCCTTCTGAAGTAGTGCGTTTTCGGAAATAACAATGGTTAATCCCCCCCCCCTCCCTCCTCCCCTTAATATACAGTGTAAACTCTATCTAACGACACTGAAGGGACTGCATTTTATGGCGTTATAGGGAATTGTCGTTAAATGGAGAAAAGAAAAATCAGAATTAGAAAAATAAATGTTTTTCCATATTGTAGACACGGTAGAGCGACTTAATCCAAAGCGTTTGCCAACATCACTTATCTTCTCTCCCGTTTCTATTGCGCGTATCAGTAAAACTTTTTCGTCAATACACAGTGATTTTCTTGTACTAGCCATGTTTACAGCTTGAAAGTTTGTAAGCAACTGAGAATAATGATACATAGATAAGGTATAGATGATTTTACTAATTTTAGCAACTTAAAAGGTACTTTTTATTACTCAATTGTTGTCGTTATTGAGAGTGAGTGTGATGCTATGTAGAGTGTATCATTGTATGGTAGACAAGCTAAACCAACCAAAGTCGATTGATTTCGACGCTTTAGAGAGTTTGACGTTAAATCGAGTGGTGTTACGTGGAATTTACACTGTATTAATATTAGATATAGTTCAGAAGTCTGATAAGCTAAGTCTTTTAAAGCTAGAGGACAAAGGAGAGAGGACTTTCCTACTATTGTGCTGTGCCCAATAGGGTCCATAATGAACACATATAATTTTGAGTTACTACCTAAGTACACATTGTGGAATGCAAATATAGAATTGAGTATTGGTTATACAGGGTGACATTGAAAACATGCGACAAATCGAAATGGGAGATTGTACTCATCATTATGAACAACTTTTACTAAGGGACCAAAGCTACAATCCCAAAAAAAAAACTGCTGTCCCCTACATTTATGTTCGCAATACCTCATCAAAATGTAGGAAAAGCAGATTTTTTTTTTTGGGATTACAGCTTTGGTCCCTTAGTAAAAGTTGTTAATAATGATGTATACAATGTCCCATTTCAGTTTGTCGCAAGTTTTCAATTTCAACCTGATACATCAATGGAATACCTTATAGCCTTATCTCATCTACGTTGGAGTTGGCTTCCAAGTTTCCAGTTTAATCGGATGCAGCTGAATACCAATATTTATTTTTACATGCAAAATCAAAATCAAAATCAAAATATCTTTATTTCACATAAACCTACATGGGCACTTATGAAACGTCAGAAGCTAGGTGCACGGTTCCAATTGGTCGTTTCCTATGGAGAAGAGCCGGCAAGAAACTCCACGGTTACTCTTTTAAAAATAATTGGCTTTTACAATGTTTTCAAATTACACAAATTAGGTATGGGAGAACAGTGTAGGCCTGTCGAAAAGTACTTAACAAAAAAAAAAAGAGAAAAGGAAACGGTCTAAAGAAAAAAAGATCTAGTCTATTAAGCCTACAACGTTCTCGCATGCAACGACAGCATCTCAACTCCACAACACAGTTTTTGGGTAACACGATAAGATCTACCGTCAAAACTTCCAAAATATTTACAATTGTGTTTCCGCTTTTTCTGTCAACAATCTTTCAGTTCATAAGAGACGGTAAAACCTTCATAAAAAATGATAAATTGATTTCTGATGAAATTCTTTATTTCTTACGTCAGCAAAGTGTTGCCTGCCTTGATAACCCATTGGTAGGACATTAACCGTTCGTTAATATGAAATAGTACCTACTATTTCAGACTACCTAGTCTACGACACGTCATTCGTTTTTAAAGCATTGTTTACACGTGCGTAGAGCTAATATATCGTGTGCAAACATCTTAATTACCCATTGTAATCTTTCATAGAATTCATTTCATATCGGCTATTGACGTATTCAATGTTATCCTCCAAGGTGATTGGCTATCTTTTGAATTGCCAGTGACTAACTAGCTTCAGTTGTACATCGAACTTTGATGAAAAAGTGAATTTCATCAAGAGTACTACACACTTGTTCGGGTCGGCATGATTCGGCAAAATCGAATGTATGTAGTGCTAGGAAGGACGTTCTGCTAATAGGACACACTGCTCATAGGACGATTTGCTAATAGTACATTTTGCTGATGTGTCTTTTTGACTATGGGTCGCTTTGATAATAGGACCATTTGCGTTTAGGACTTTCCGATACGGAGGGGTAGATACTATCTTTTCCTCGCGGCTTCGCCCACATGGATGTCGGAAAAAATCCCACGGGAACGTACTACCGAGATAAAAAGTATCCTATGTGTTAATCCGGGTTATAAACTATGTGTGCCAAATTTCATCCAAACCCGGTCAGTTGTAGCGTGATTGAATAACAAGCAAACTTTCACATATATAATATTACTAAAGGATTATTATTATTAAAGGATATGTTGGGAAAAGCCACTCGGCTGTGTTGAGCCGACCCGAACATGCTTAAGCGAGGGATAGAAGCTGAACGAAGTTTTTGTACGGACGGAGTAATTGCGTCAGGTCGGGTTTCAAAATTGTTCAACAAATACTGCCGAATTGTATGTGCCGACCCGAACATGTGTGTAGCACCCCCTAATAGACAGATAATTTTAAATGAAAGTGAAAGTAACATACATTGTTTTCAGTTATTCTTATCAATGTTTGGATTTTTTGCCAAGTAGGTGAGTACAAGACGGCCGAACTAAAGAAAAGTACTTATTAGTTTATTTTTAAACTGTATTAGTAACGTTTCGCTTCAACGGTTAACGTGATTTGAAGGTTAAAAATACGCAATGATAAGGATTTTAGCGTGAATGTTTATAGTAAAATTCTATTGATGTAGAGTTTTTATTAATATGTAGGTATAAGAATAAAGTAAGACAGTAACTATGACCCAATATTGCAAAATGCAATACTCCACTATAGGTTTAGTCTAGTTGATTGATCTGATCGGTCAGTCCATTGTCATTCAATATTATTCTATTCATGTTTATTTTTAAAACATACTTAATTGAATCAGCGGGATAATTGCGTAACACACTTACAGTAGCAATGGTTTTCATAATGACAGTTCAGCAACATACATATATCGCGTTATTTACGTTGTGGTGGAGTAAATTGTTCGAAAATATGAAGCAATGGATTAGCAATATCCTTCAAAATCATTCAGATTGCGACTGAAAATATGTTTCGCAATTATGGAGCTGGTTTAAAATGCTTATGCTAGCTGCGCAGTAGACTGCTGTAGGCTGATGGTCATAATAAAAGCTTGCCATTGTCAATTTTGAAAATGGCAATTTTGAAATTGGAGAAGTCAGGGAACGTCCCTCTTGTTATGTTACCTATATGAAAAACGTTATGCATCACGGAATGCGACTGAATGATTTAGTGCCAACATTTTAAGCTCCTCGGTCAAAAATACAACTAAAAAAAAAACGACAAAAAATACGACTTCTACGCAAACGTAGAAGTCGTATTTTGTTTACCATCGTCAATATAAGGTGCTCCATACTTGTTCAGCTGTGCGAAATCGTGCCGAATCATGCCGACCCGAACAAGTGTGTAGCACTCATTACCTATAATTATTAAGTCAATTATATTTGCCCATTGTTTGAGTTGACCTAATTTATGTAATTGTTTATTTTTAGGGTTCTGTACGTCCTAATGAAAAACCGGAACCCTTATAGGTTCACTCGTGATTCTGTATGTCCATCTGCCACAGTTAATATTTACTCCGTCTCTAATGGACATATGAATTTCTGTGAACCAAACATGGACGTGTAACGTAAATAAATGAATTTTGAATATGAGGGTCACTTTTGGGAGGCAAACGAGAAAATTAAAATATAAGTTTTGCAAACTGTACCGTGTGAAATATCAAGTGAAAGGGCTGTGAGGGTCTCAGATATATCCTACTAATATTATAAATGCGAAAGTTTGTAAGGATGGATGGATGGATGGGTGTTTGTTACTCTTTCACGCAAAAAGTACTGAACGGATTTGATGATATATATATATATATTTATATATATATCATCAAATCCGTTCATATATATATATATATTTATTTAATAGATTGAAAGTTATTTTTTAGAAAATACGTAGATGAAAATTGACCATAGGCCCTTCGAAACTACTGAGCCTACAATTTTGGAAAAATATCGAAACTAATTCTATATTTATAGATTACAGGAAAACCTATAAGTATAGGAAATCTATGGTCTTAAAATAAAATGATAAATCTGTCAATGTTGTGCGTACAAACTTACATTTGCAGTTGAAATGTATGGGAGAACATATTTTTCAACTACAATGTTAAGTTTGTCCTTGGGATAAATTCATCTCAACTTCGGAACCCTTCATTTTGCGTGGTCTGACAAGCACTTGGCCGTTTGTTTTTATTCTACTTTACAATTCGATAGGTACTATTCGACATGCATTTAAGTAGGTAGCAACCATATTTTGCAGTGGACGTCTTTCGCCACACTATACATCTCACTATATAATTATATTATCCACCCATATGATCGAATAAACCGATCCCAACATAGTTGGGTAAAGGCAGATGAGATGACTAGCAAATAAACAACCATGTTTTTCATTTGTCCCCAGTTCCTAGCCTGCGAGTGGGCCGTCCTGCGTAAGGCTCGCGACGGTGAGCGATGCCTGGGCGTGTCCATCCCTCCCTGGGTGCGCGGCTTCTACTGCTCACTCCTGGCCTTTAGCGTCGGTGCCTGCTTCGTCGAGGTTGC
The DNA here is from genome assembly GCA_905333075.3 of Atethmia centrago. Taxonomy (NCBI): domain Eukaryota; kingdom Metazoa; phylum Arthropoda; class Insecta; order Lepidoptera; family Noctuidae; genus Atethmia; species Atethmia centrago. The sequence goes on from HG995379.1 coordinate 7,903,816, forward strand.
TGTCAACATCTCTAAGAATGTCATTGGACGACCAAGGCCCCACTTTTTTGATGTAAGTTGGTTTTGTTACGAAGATTTTATTTTTCAGGTTTCAAATTCGAACCAAATTAAATATGGATTTGAGTTCACGTTAAAAGAAATCAACCGGGGATATAACCGTTTGCGGGGCAGTTTAAGTTAGGGTAGGTCAATTTGTCAGTTGCAGTAACACTTCACATGGTTTTATATGGCTTTGACACTTCACATGACGTACTTTTTTTTTTGTCAATTGTTTTGCTGTGTATGATTGAATTGCAACCAAGTTTGAAGTTAAAACATAGAATTGTAGCAGAAACCATAAAAATAATAAATAGGTACACTTTAAATCAAGGTGTATTTGTCAATTACAATCGCATTCACGGTTGCGACGACCATAATAATAAATTATTATCGATGTTCACTTGTGTGTACAAATGTTTTTTATAGTCTTGCAATACAATAGATTCATACTATATTCAACAAGGTGAACTTATCATGCTATATTCAAAGCTATCAAATTAAACAAGTGCCCGTACATACTAATAATCCCTTTCAAGGGTAATTAAAATAGATTTGTTTTGTTCTCTGAGTACTAAATCTCAAGTATGAGGTTAATGGTAATAATGACTTTAATGATTAAGGCGCAGATATATGATTTAAGTGACTTTTAAATCTGTTCTTACGCCTTCATATAAAGCTAAGTTTCGCAAAAAAAAAATATGTTAAACTAGAACCCTACACATCAATTCTAAATGTGAATATTTAAGTATTGTAGTAGAATACTTTATGAAATAAATTCAGGAAGTAATGTAAAAAAACTACTTCAGATATATTCATGTTTTTTTTTTTGTATTAATAGATTACTTTATTATCTATAATTATTATTATTTTATTATATAAAATAGCAGAATTTGAAAAAACCACAGATAGTATATCTGTGATTTTTTCAAATATTCATATTTTCGTTACTAAAAATAAATATTCCCTATTACCTAACCGAACTCCGGCGCGGCGTGGTGCGACGCAAATTTGTAGGACCAATGTCAACGGCGATTACCCGACCCTTAAATGATAACTGTGCCCCGCGGTTTCACCCACCTAGCTGGGTTCCTAAGGGTAGTAATATAACCTTCCTCAATCCATAATTGAAATTCGACTAGTAGTTCCAGAGATTAGCGCGTTCAAACAAACTCTTCAGCTTTAATAATATAATATAATATAATATGTCATAAGTATAGATTACTAACAAGTACTGTTAGATAAATTTCTGTAGAGTTAAATGATACTGTTATCTTTATCGACGACATTATTTCCTGTGTTAAACATTATGTATCGTTGTTGCCATATAGATTATGAGATGTCATCATTATTATTGTTTCCGTATCTGTAGTCTTGGAATTTAATAGTAACGTATCTAGAATTTGAAACGGTTTATTATCCTCGTTGGTTCATGAATGAGCCAAGCCTCTTTGCTACAAGTTCTACATTAGTAGGAAGGAAGTTGCCTATGCGTAAACCCAAGGTCTTACAATTGTAAGACCTTGGGTTTACGCATAGGTAACTTCCTTCCTGCTATCATCGCATACAAGCTGCTGATTTATTTGAGACAGCTTCTTTTATAGACATACATAAACTCACGCTCTCTTCCCATGGAGGTAGGCAGAAACCATAGAACGACCACCACCACCTCCTACGCTTCTTAGATACTCCTTTTGCTTCGTTTACGTGCATACATCTAGTCATACACGCACGCCGGTTGCAAGTACTATGCACCTGACCTTTTTGAAGAACATCACCAATTATGTCACTATATGTCCTCCTAGTAGGGCGTCCCCTCTCGGTGTTTCCACACACATCAGCCTTGTAAACACCTTTTGTTAGTCATCTTTCATTCATCCTCTTTACATGACCAAACCATCTAAGCATACTCTTTTAAATTGTTGTCATTACATCTTCTTATAAACCACACCGTTGCCTTATCACATCATTTTCAGCCTATCATTTACAGTCACACCACAACTGCTTTGCAAGGAACGCATTTCCACAGCATTTATTCTACTTTCATGCATTTTTAAATAAATTATTGCGGGTCTATATTTGTTTAGGAAATGCTTTCATCTGTATCTCAGCCTACTGCTGAAGATCGGCTACTGATTTATCGCTAGAATGAGAGTCAAGGAAACAGCAATTTTTATTTTATTACTTCAATCACCACGCTTGAATGGTGATTAGGCCACGTATAGGAAATGGCTTCCATATACCGGGTGGATTTTTGAGAAGGGGCTGTAAGGGCATGTACCTTAACCGTTGTAGCTCAGGAAAAAAAAACGTCATCTCTCACGTTTTATGATGCAGTGCAGATGCAGTTTCGTGTACATAAGGATTGAAAGACTCTTTTGGACCAATTGAAGTTAGAGAACCAGAAAAGCCTCTAATCGCAAAAAAAACGTTTCCCATTCGTTTTACACATTCTTTCATTTCAATGTTCAGTTCAATATGTTCATTTTATCATTTTTCTATATCTTCTCCAGGTCTGTGTACCCTCAGTGGACTGCACCTCTTCAGAGTGGCAGAACCGTTACATCCAGTCTTCAGAATACACGTGCACCGGTTCCCATACTGACAGATTTGAAGATATGCGCAAGAGTTTCTTGAGTGGACACTCCGCCTGGGCGGCATATACCATGATCTACCTAGCTGTGAGTATTGCCTTTATTTGTGTCTTTTTTATTGTGCTACACTACACTAAAATGGGAGCTGAAATATTATCATTCGTAGATTTGATAATTCAAGCAATTGATTAACAAATGTTAATAATCTTCAACGTATTTTTCGAGTTTAATCGTGGATCAAACGTGGACACCGTGCCATTTATATCTTCTTACAACGTCCTCCAAGTTAATGTATCTGATCCAAGGTATGGTGACCTTAATCCTACATGGTGACTGACGGTGATGTAGTCAATCTTCATCATCTTACCCTTCCTCTTTGCCCTATATTTGACATCCGGATTTTTCTAAATCGTATTTATGACCCCTATAACATGATTATCCATCCGGTTCAAAGTCTTCTTATTCTTCATTTTCAAATCACCACTCTTTATACGTACATCCTTGTTTATATATACAATTTGCTCTATCTTCAACATCTGTTCTAGAATCTCGCATGCTTCTATATATTCTAAATCTCTGAGCACTGCTATAGTAGCTTCTGGTTCTTTTCCATCACCATCCATCTCATCTACAACTGCAAAAACTGTTTTCTTTCTTTTATCTAAAGAACCTTGTTCTCTTTTCAGCTGTACCTAGAAGGCCGCATGACCTGGCCAGGGACGAGGACAATCCGCCACGTCCTCCAGTTTGGAGCCGTCATGCTGAGCTGGTTCTGCGCTCTATCCAGGATCACTGATTTCAAACACCACTGGAGTGATGTGCTCGCTGGCTACTGTCTGGGAACTATGTTTGCTGTTCTCGTGGTTGGTATATCTGTAATATTATGGGGTCTATCATGTTCCCACGTCAGTTGGTGTTTTTTTAGAATATCAATTATTAGTCAATAAATCAAGATTTTCCAATAAGAGTTGACTAATGCTTAAGGATAATGAAGATGATTATCAAAAAAGTTGATCAGATACCAAAGTAACACCTTTGAAACGTTGATGACGTCTACGCAAAACTAAAAAAAACGCACAATGAAGGGTTCCGTGGTTGGGATTACTTGGGACGAATTTATTCCAAAAAAAAACTTAACATTATAGTTGAAAAACCTGTTCTCCCATACATCGATATATGCCACGGTCAATTCTCCAACTGCAAATTTAAGTTGCTCGTTAACTTGTAAAGCCTACTTAGCCGTGATAGTTTTCCTTTTAATTTCTTTACATTATAATTATGTACTACTGCCATAATTTTAATGCCATAATCTTCATAAACAACCATTTAGCTGGCAGAGGCGGGGCGGGGCGGGGGGGGGGGGTACACTTCACTCTAACAAAAATTAGCAATTTAATGCTTAATTAATATTATTTAGCATTAAAGTGCGCTTGCGTAATCGCAAGTGGATCCTTGAATCAAAAAGTGGAATTCACAGACCTGCAATATTTTTGAACGGCCTATCCAACAATACCCCACAACATGGGGTAGACGAGAAAAAAAATGCCATCCCTACATTACGTGCAAGGGAGGTACGCTAAAACAATTTTTTTTCAAGATTTTATTTCAGCACTTTGTCGGTGTGATTAAATACTTATGCCAAATTACAGTTTTCTAGTACTAAGCGTCTCTGAGCTATAGTGGGGTCAGACAGACAGACAGACGGACATGGCGAAACTATAAAGGTTCCTTTTTTACTATGGGACCCTACAAATTGTGGCTTGTATAGGAGACAACATTTTTAGGCTTGCGTTACCAGTCACGTTCTTGTATCATGATTAATCAATACAAAACAAAAAATATAAAAATAGGTAACTGGGTTTCAGTTATTTTTATAATCAATAATGTTTACAATCTTTGTTTTATTATCACAAAGGTAATTAAAAAATATTTAAACAAGTCAGTCATTGACACTTGTTTACTTAAATTAATCAGTCACTAATAATAATATCATTCACCTGCATCGGAGAGTCAATCAACTCGGGGTTTTTTGTTTTCAACTTAAAAAGATCAGACAAATATCTTGGTTTAATATGTAAAACAAGCATTTTAGGAGACACCAACTGTTCCTTATTTATGAACGATTTCTTAATTGAGAACTGATTCAGATCTTAAAATATGAATCCCTAAGTTATAGGTACTTAGGGATTCATTATGTTTAACAAACAAAATAACGACAAGAACATAAATTTAAAGACCTGCAAAGAACTTTGTAGCATAGCGTTGTGAACTCCAAAATTACCAGATCTTTAAAATTAAATTATTTCCACGAAAGTTAGAATCTGACAATTTTGGAGTCTACAACGACGCGAAAGAAGCATTTATTGCAGGTTATTTATTGCAGGTTAATTTAATATAATTTAATTATTTATTTCAGACTATTTTTACAAAAATACATTTAAATTAGACTACTTAAAAAAACAGATAATAACCCAAAATAAAATTACGAATTGGGGTCCCTTTTATCGCAATCTTAACAATAATTGTGCTTTAATCGTAGACATACTATAGCAATAGCAAGTCACAAAATAATATTAATTATGAGAAACTCCTTCGCGTTCTGACCCCAATAGTTAACCAACAACTGGGGCCCAACAAAACGGCTATCATAATACGATTTGTTTGCAAAGACACGACTACATTAGATAATAGGTACCAGCACTCTAATTGCATAACATACTCACAATTCAAGAGTTTTGAAGGATATTGCTAACCCATTGCTTCATAGGTTTAAAAAAAACCGTCTGCTCAACAAAGTACTCGAAAATTTATCTCAATTACCCCTCTGTTCAAGTGACAGTCAAAGACTATTGCTATCTCATTATGTTGACAGCTAACCTATAAAATACCGCTTTAATAGTTTGACATATAAATAACTGTTTTATCTTCTGTTACAGTGGACATGGGGCACGGATGTCGTTCTAAAGAAAAAGAACCCCAGCGCGTTGCCCCAGTTCAAGATATCGGGCAGCAGTCAGCCAGCGCAGCCTCAGCACTAAACAACGGTTTTACTTAACTAAGTTATTGACTATGACTTTATGCTTTACTTCTGAAGGGAACGGAAAGGACAGTGCCACTCTGATATATATGACTGGTCTATAAAAGAGCTGCTTCTAGTTTCTTTCGGTCTCATTCTAAAACGAGTTCTAACAAGCTCGAATCTTCGACCCAGTTTTTTTATATCAATTTTTTCTGGATGAAATAAAATACTGTCACCATCTCAGCGAGAAGCTTTTTTTGATCCCACCGTTTAAATAATCTCATCATATAAATTCCCAAACTTTGTTTTTAAAACAATAAATATGTTTGGGACTCCACTTTTTCTTTGGGTAGCCTCCGGAAGTGTTAGACCCAGAAAAATTGAATCTCACACGGGTCCAAACCGTATAGCCTACTTAATTAAAACCAGTTAACCAATTAGTTGGGTCGAATATTGGTGGTGTGACAATTAGAGGCCAATTCGTATGTTTCAATAACACTGGTCATTTCTGCTTTCGAAGGTAGCAAGTGTGAAGTCAGAGTTATTAGTTATGATAACAACTTGTTGTTTAATTAAATGGCTGTGTAATATACGTTGTATCAACGTATAGTTAGTAATGTAAAATAATTTTTAATGTGATATATTTAGGTTAAAATTGGTTATCAAAAAATATTTAATAAATTCTCATAATTATGAAAGATTGTTTTTATTCCTGTCATTATATCCTTAGCCATAATAATTTCCACTTGCTCATGTAAAGGTGCATCCACACCGAAAGTACTGTTTGTCGAGCAACTTTTGGAAGTGTGCCCACTAAGGCCATTCTCACATTACGATACTTACAGATGAGTTGCCGAGGAGTATTTCACATACATTTGTATGGTGATTCGGACACTTCGCTACCGGTATCCTTCGCGCCCGCTACTAGTGTCACGGTACCCGCCGTGTCAGGCCTTTCTCCCACGACGGTATTAACACTCTACGCGACTGAGACGCGAACCATAGGTCGTCTACTGATATGCTACTCCTATCTATTCGGTTTCCGTACAAGGTGCTACCCAAATTTGACTATTTTCATTCATTCTTACTTGAGCTGTCGAGTTCGATGTCAACTTCTAAGTACAAATTTTATGTTTACTTCTTGTTTGGCCGCCATTTTTATGCGACGCGTAGTCGACTCAAGTAGCGTGCGACCAACACAAGCAGTAGCTTACGACTGACGTCAAATACATTGTGGTCGCGTCGCGTCGTGTGCGGAACTTAAATAAATTGTATGGCGGCTACTTAGAAGAAACTGGTAGGATATGCGTACAAAACGCGAGTCGCTTGTTAATAGCTTCGTGGGAGAAAGGCCTAATGCCATTATCACATTACGATACTTACAAACGACTAGTATCCTACGTGAGTCTCGACGATGAGTCGCCGAGGAGTATCTCACATACATTTGTATGGTGATTCGCACACTTCGCTACCGGTATCCTACGCGTCCGCTACTAGTTTCGCGAAACACGTCTACGGTATTCAATTAGTTGAAGAAGTAGAAAAATATAATAACTTTAAATTGCCTGAATATATGAGCAAAGACACGACTGAGAAGGTTTGGAAAGAAATTGGAAATAAATTTCAATTATAAATAAATTATAAATCACTCTAAATAATTATTAAAAATTGCCTAGCGGTGTATGTTACAAATGCAAATGATGAAATTTTCGTTGTTTTCGTAAAACAAAAAACTACTAACCACAAACCTCGAGTAGCTAACGAGTATTTTATTGGTATTCAACTGAAGTATCGTCTCCTGCGAGTACCATAATGTATGAAGGGCCTAACATTTCTCGACAAACAGTAACTTTAAGCAAGCAAGACAAGTGTTAATGGGCCACAACGGATAACAAAAAGTTATTTATTTATTTTATTTTATTATATATTTCACACATAGTCCTTATTTTTACAAAAATAAATTTAAATTAGACTACTTAAAAAACAGATAAAAACCCAAAATAAAATTACGATTAATTAAATTGAAACATTACAAAATGTAAAAATAAATTGTCAAATTGTAAAGTTACTTAATTATAATGTTACCATCATCATCTGCCTATCCTTTTCGTAACTATGTTGTGGTCAGCTTCTAGTCTAACCGAATGCATCTGAACACCAGTATTTTACATGGAGCGACTGCCTATCTGACCTCCACAATCCAGTTACAGTTACAGGTAGATAACACGATACCCCTTGGTAAGACTGGTTGGACTTTCGGTCTTTTGACGACCCGTAACAACTGTCAAAGGTCTACAAATGACAGCCGGGACCAACGCGCAACGGCTTAACATATTTTTCGAGGCACGTAAAGGTATGTAAAGATGGTCACCCATCCACGGACCAACCGTGGCAAGCGTAGCTTAACCTGATAACGATCGACGCGTGCGGCTGTTATTACTTAGCCGCAAGCCCCGCTTTTAAAATACCCCTTACTTAAAATGTTATCATGTTGCTAAATGATGTGATTTGATGATGTGTGGATGCACCTTAACCTTTTGACCGTTATGTCATGTCATGTATAGATGACAAACCAAAATGTGCCCAGCACGCCACGGTCACAACTATATGACAGATTTTAAGTAATAATTCGTAGCTTGGCGCCGTGGGCACGTCTTTCCTTTTTTGACGTGGTGGTCAAAGGATTAAAAGACATCATTTTTGTTCGCATTATTAAAAAATCGACGACTCTTTATATAATGGGAACAAAAACAGTTTTTATGTCAAGTTGATTTCTCTAGAGTGAATGAAATGAAATGAAATGAAATTGTTTATTCTGTAAATAGGATATGAGAATCACTTTTACACGTCATATTAAAAAATAAGCTAGATAAAGTCGACATTTCCTATCTGACTACCCCTGAGAAGAAATGGCGAAACAAACTCAAGGGTCAAAGTCTCTTTTAAAGTCCAGACATAATCTTGGTCAGATCATGTGGGGACCATGTAGATCTATGTCTGAAATGGTCTTTTGAGGAAAGAACCACACAAATTTGAGTGGACCTGTCCAGTCAGTGCAAGCATTTGTCAGTAATCGTGTAGCTCAACTCAAAACTTAAAGAGCTCAACGACTCGACGAACAATACCAAGGAAAGGACAATTGGGTTGGCCGCATAAAGAACTCAAAATGCCAGACCATCATTAAAACTAAGAGAAAAAAAAACAACAAGAAATAAATAAAAATGACCCACATAGTGCTCACATTCACAATAATTAAAGTAATATAAAACTTTTCAAGGTACATAAATATTCACTTAATTTTGCTTATAATATTCATCAATGTCAATATGTACTTATAGTTGTATATAATGATGATTTTGCATAATTTCAATATCAAATTTTATGGTTTTAGCACAAAGCTTAGCGAGAGCGAGCACCTCAATCCCAAGCTTTTTTGTCTTCTAAATAATCTGAAATTTTATAGTACCCTTTTTTACAAAGTTTGGTTTTAATACAGCTTTTAAATCGTTTAATGGGTAAATTTCGAATAGCAATAGGAAGTTTGTTGTAAAAGCGTATACATTGATCCATGAACGAGTTGCCTACTCTGTTTAGGCGAGTGTGAAGTACAGCAAGATTATGTTTATTCCTGGTATTTAAACTGTGGATATCGGACATTTTCTTAAAATTTCTCATGTAGTAGCAGCACATCAAGTTACCACAAACTGTAAAATTTTCTCACTCAATTTTGAACTTAACCATCAACATTTAAAAGTTTAAAATCATTTGGAGAAATTTGACAGTTTGTGGTAACTTGATGTGCTGCAACTATCAATACGACGAATGTGACAGTGATACTCAGAAACGTACTATCGGCCCAAGTTAAGCATGCTCACTTAAGAAAATATTCCTGCGAGAGCGCAGCTAGTGAAAAACCACACCCCTTCCTAGTTTCCCCCAATTAGAGACAATATGCATTTGTGTGAGTAATGAGCGAGTAACATAAAATAACAAACATTAGCTAGAGCGCGGCAGTGCCAATTTGCTCTCGCTAATTGTTGACGCTTCCCTTAAATTCCTATCGCCATTTCATTTTACGACCTGTTTATTTCTATCGGACTGATTGCCTGCCTAACTGTGACCTCTGCTTGTATACCGGACTGTGATCGAAACTCTCTTCTTGACCCTAGCTTGTATCCTGGACTGTGTGTGGGCTGTGACTAACGTGGTGCAACCATGACGACCCGAAACCTGATTCAGGAAGAAAGGAATTAAATTATTGTTTTGCATAGACAAGGGTTAAATATATCCCAAATAGCAGTGGAGTTGAACATGCAAGTAAGTTATGTTTTTGTATTCAGATAGAGGGAGAGATATAGAAATAAATAAAGTGATAGTAATATTATTATTTCATGGTTTGCATTTTTCCTTATATTGCAATTTAAAAACAAATTCCATGAAAAATATTGGTATTCAGCTGCATCCGGTTAGACTGGAAGCCGACCCCAACATAGTTGGGAAAAGGCTAGGCAGATTTATATATAAAAATAATAAAATTATTATAACTTTCAGATGGATTCTTTTTAAAAGTCTCATAAGATATTACCTACTTATAGTAATGCATTCAAATAAGATTGTTCTTTTTATTTATTTTTGCTTTCAAAGACGTTGTTGGAGCCTTTTATGACCCGATAATAAATCCTAAACCAAAACAACCTAAACAATGGTGCCTTATCTCACAGCGTCGTTGCCGCATTTTAATTAGAAAAACCAGAGCGCATTCGTCGCATTTCTAGAGGCTTGATCATTATATTTCAAACTACAATTTTTTTTCGCCCAAGCACAAGATAATTGTTTTTTATAATTATTTTTAACATTTATTTTATCATAATACTGCAGATGGAAAGTAATTGACAATAATGTAAATTTTTGTTAGTAGTGCTCGTAAATACTTACCAAAAAAACTTAAAAAAAATTGCAAACATAGTTTTAAATACTAACGATTTAGTGCTTGGCTGGCCGATAAAATAGCAAGTACTTACTATTTTTTCGGCCAAGCACTAGATCGTTGGTATTTAACCACGAAAAACCTTTAGAAATGCCACGTTGCCAGCCCGCACGGGATAAACACTTTTAAATAGTAGAGATAAAGCACAAATTTGCTTGGGACAGTTTCATACAATGTTGGAATTTACGCTATGCCATTTTTCTTACTCATAGGTATACGAGGTGTAAATTGCAATATCTGAAAACCTCATAAGGGGTCATTGTACTAATCATTATGAACAACTTTTACTACGGGACCAAACCTGAAATCGCGAAAAAAAAACAGCTGTTCCCTACATTTATGTTCGCGTAACTCGTCAAAATGTATGGACCAGCTGCTTTTTTATCGCGATTTCAGGTTTGGTTCTCATAGTAAAAGTTGTTTATAATGATGAGTAATGACCCCTTAAGAGATTTTCAGTTATTGCATTTACAACTTGTATTTTAAAATATAGTTATGAATGTTATAACTACTTAAATTAGTTATAGAAAAGTTAAGAGTTTATTTATCATGAAGTCAACCAAAATGCATACCTTAAGTATTTCAATACTTATAATTTTTATTTATAGTGTACTAGTTGTGCCCTTTGAATAAGACTTTTGTAGTGTACTCGTATTATTATACTTAGTTCCTATATTATGTAAAAAATCGATGCTGATTGTTTTTTTTTTTTTTTTTTCGTTAGAGAACAACGGTGCGCCGCTGGGTGCGAAGATATGAAGAAGGAGAAATTACAGAACGCGTTCGTGCACCTCGACCCCGGGCTATAAACGAAAACGAGTTAAATAATATGATAGCCACGTATGAAGAGAACCCGTTCACACCCACTCGCAGTTTCGCACAAGAATACGAAGTTTCGATGCAAACTATTAGAAACGAGTTGCATCGAGCTGGAGTCCATCACAGACGTCCCGCAAAAAAAAATATTTTGACGCAGGAGCAGAAAGCTGCTCGCGTGCGATTCGCTCGTGACTACAGGGACTTCGATTTCTCTTACGCCATATTTTCTGATGAAAAGTGCTTTAGGTCTAGCCAACAAGGTCGTCGGAATTTATGGCGTGTAGATAACACAAGATACGAACCTCGAAATGTGAACCCAAATGCAGAATCGGGAAGAATTGTAGTGAACATGTGGGGCTGGATGAGTGCTGCTGGACCAGGCGAGCTCGCTTTTATACCAGGGAGGGCAAACGGCCAAACGTATTTAGAGGTGCTACAAACCATCATGGTACCCACAGTGCGCACGGTGTATCCACAACTGGACGTGCCAGAATTTTATTTTTTCCAGGACAATTGCCCGATACACCGTGCGCGGGTTGTTCAAGAGTGGTTGCGAGGGCAACCACAAATTAAAACAGTGCCATGGCCCTCCCGATCGCCAGACTTAAACCCCATTGAAAATTTGTGGGGTTTAATGGTCCAGAGATGGGATAGTAGAGCAGAAAGAACGAAGGAAGCACTTGTCACACATTGCGAACAAGTTTGGGACACATTCAGAGGTTCGAATTTGTGCGAAGTCCTGGCTAGGTCCATGCGTAGCCGTTGCGATGCTGTGATAGATGCGGGAGGAGCAGCGACGAAATATTAAGTTAATATCATTTTTAACATGCACTATGTTAATTAACGAAAGGCGTTCCCGTTAACCCGCAATAGTCCAAACATGCTACAATTAATATTACCATTTAAAAATTCGCGAAAAAAAATCAGCTGCTCCCTACATTTTGTTAAGCTAGGTATGCGAACATAAATGTAATGAACAGCAGATTTTTTTTCGTGAATTTTCGAATGGTCATATTTTGGTAGCATGTGGACGCTATACTATTGCGGGTTAACGGGAACGCCTTTCGTTAATTAACATACTGTATAATTACATTATACAGGGTTATTTTTCTAACACCTGGTAGGACTATATTAGTACAACCACTTTTGATCTATGACTTTTTAGAATACCAAAAGTAAACTTTCAAGTTTTTGTTGTAATATTTGTAATAACACTTTTTAGATCTGTATTTTGTAGTAAGTACCGCTGCGACCCTGCATTCGCAACGCACTGTTTGTTTATTTAACTACTTACATATTTTGGTACCGCGTAGAGTTGTTCAAATTTAGAGCGATCAAAATAAATATTTTTAATTGTATTATGAAATTATTTTTTTATGAATTATTAAAAGTCATACAACAAAAGTTGTTATTTATGATGTTAGTATTATAGTCCTACGAGCTTATTAGTGTTTTATCATCAAATGACTTCTCCCGCTCTGGGCGGAGCGGAAGGTCGTGTCAAACTTTTACTGACTAAAACCCACCCGTGTTCCTTCAGTTGCCTGTGCCAGGGCCATGGTATCTCTTTCGAACAACCCGCGACTCCGGCGGCTTGCAAATAACCCTGTATAGCTATTTTTATTAGGTTTATTTTTATTATTCCAATTTGTATTATATTACTTCGTTGATTAATGTCACAGGGTAGACTGTAGACCGTAATCATAGTTTAAAATATTGCCAACGATTTTGAAGTCTTCTTGTAAAATTATTGATGTCAATTTAGTGTCATGTTGCCTTTATTGGTGGATTTGTTGTTTTATTTACAATCAATGTTGTCATAAGCCCCGATCTCGTTAGTTTGTTATTTTACATATTCAGTAGTGTCATCATATCCGTCCACCTCATAAATAATTGATCTCATTTGCTTGATAAACCTAGTCTGTAGTGTAATGTAATTATTGCAAATTATAAAAATTATTAAGATTCTTAAATTGTACTAATCTTGAAACTTTTCAATTTCATTAGAACTGCACGAGCAATATTCTCCTAATCTTATTTACTGACAGGCTTTTTGCCTGTTGTTGTTGTGTTGTCTGTTTGTCATTGTTGTGTTGATTTCATATTTTGAACTTTACGATATAAGTGTAGATAAATACAGTTTATAAATGATATTATGAGTAAGAATCTTTTCACTTATAATATTTTGCATTTTGATGATAATTTCTGTGTAATTTTTTGTTATAATATGTTAATTTCTGGATGAATCTTTAATGTTTTGAAAAAGTCTATTAAAATAAATTAAGTTACTTATATTGTTTTTTTTTCTACAACAGCAAATCCTTAAAATTGTTCTCAAGTAGATTTTAACTAACTGTTTATTTTTTCACACTGAGATTACAGCCGATAGTTTCATACAAAAAGCACTTACTATACATCTTTTATTATACAGATAAGATTTAAATATCAACCTAAATAAATCTTTAATCCTGCATAATGTTAAATGAACACAAACTAAAAATATATATTTCACTAGTACCCAACATTTTATTTCAATCCTTTCACTCTCACTGCTGCCAAGGCACAAATTATAGTTCAGTTTAATTACTTGATAAGCTTCTGAATTTTAAAGTGGCGTAGGAACTGAATCATTGTTAGATTTGTCAAAAAAAAACTTGACATGGATGATTTCGCTTAAAATCATGAATTGTCAAACTATGACTAGAGCATGAATTATAAAAGAGTAAAGTGTTGGTTTGATTATAATCCAGTCTTAAAGTGCTCATCCTGCACGGCGGCATGCCTGGGCATTTTAATTGCAACGATACCTTGTTCGTTATACAGGCTGAAATTTAATTCATGGGTATCCTCTTAAGGGGTCATTGTACTCGTCATTATGAACAACTTTGACTATGGGAACAAATATGAAATCGAGAAAAAAAAATTGATGTTCCCTACATTTTGTCGAGTTATGCAAACATAAATGTAGGGAACAGCTGATTTTTTTTTCGCGATTTCAGGTATGGTCTCATAGTTGAAGTTGTTCATAATGATGAGTACAATGACCCCTTAAAAGGATGCCCATGAATTCAATTTCACCCTGTATTATTTTAATGAATAAAAGGTAATATTACAATTACCTACTGTTAAAAGTATTAAACCAAATACAAGGAACAACTGCAAAACATTTGAGATAATCCTAAGGTAATAAAAAAACGTATGGCCCTTGTATTAAGCCGTCCTCTATTGTTTAACCGAATTTCCAGACATTCCCACTAAATAACAATGGGTCTTAGATAATGAACTTATTTTTATTTCAGTTGCAAGAGTTGTGCGGCTTGCGGCCTTGCGTTAGCTACAAACAAAAAGCTCTGATAACATTGTATGAACTGCGCAGAGTATTGGTTCAAATATTACTGTAATTTTCAAGTATTCCCAAATTATAAACAAACACATAGAAATTTAGATAGTTATTTACTTTTAATAAAGTCGATTAAACACAAAAAATTTCAATATAAACATTTGATACCTTCATGCAGTGCCGGTCAACGCACCTATACCTAACGTATTCAGGGAGCCGTGAGATAAAAGGTAAACAAACCATAAATGTCCGTTCAATCGATTTTGAATGCTATTGTGTTGGTGGCATGACAAATGGCAGCTGCAGTAAACAGTTGGTATTGTAACCACTTTTTTGCCTTTAATGCCATCCATAAGCCTACGGAATAGAAGTCAAAATCGGTGGAACGGACTGTAATAAAACGGTTCGTTTCAATGTCTCATCTTATTGTGAAGGGAATATGGTGCGGTTGCTGCGGCATGCGGCATCACATAGGATATGGTGAAAATTGGAGAGGCAGTGAAAGTGTTCATAAATAACCTATATCTATAGACCCGATAGAGAGAGGAAAATATTAAAGTGGATTAATACATATAAATTGTAGTTTATTAGTTATTACAAATTATTTTTGTAAATACTGCAATATCAATAATACATTTTCTAAACCAAACAAACAGAAGATATGAGTACTAAAATTAATTCTTGTCAATAATAAAATAACAATTCAATTCAATAACAAAGAGCTCACGCCGCCGCCGAGCCGCGCTGGCCGTGCCCATTAAAAACTCGTCTCTTAGCAGAAACAAGTGAGCATAGTACGCTCCTAGTGTGAGTGTCACACATTCTATACATGATTATACTAATACGAACACCACTAAAATACGCTTTGTGCATCCTATTGGTCAAAACTCGTGCATTGTGCGATCGAGTCGTGAGTCGTGCTATGCGATTATCGCCTTTAAGGTGAGCATGCGGAACTTTGGCCGATAGTACATAGGGCAACGCTTACACCTTGCTAACGGGCTAATTTACTCATAAAATAATCCCAAGGTTTTCACCGATACCAGAGAAGATGAATACGACGATGTCTCAGTTTTATAGTGTGGCCATTAGTGCTGTGCACTCCCTGAGGTATGCGCGGCGAGGTGGGAGGCGAAGAAAAAAGTGCATGAGTTGACATGAGATCGATACATATCGGACAGATCTTACGATATCAGTTTCCTTGCATTTCTAAGGCAAGACTTGTGGCGGGACGATGGTCGGAGGCTATCTATCTGTAATATATTAAACTTACTTAGTTGATTAAAATGTAACCCAAATATACTCGTATTTTATTAAAAATATGCAGGTGATAAATAAGAACTAAACTTATAATTCAAAGCAGGACTTGTTTTATTGAACATTTTTTTTTATATTTACAAACAATTATATATTCTAACGAAAGTTATTCTAACATAGATTCTGTTTCAACTTCATCTTCCATTTCGTCATCATCTTCATCTTCCACTTCGCCACCGGAACTTGAATCAGTCTTGCAAATTTATTATGAATGAATCGATAACATTATCGAACCTACTATCGCGACTCCAGTAATCATTTTCATTTTTCTGGACATGATCGTCGCATCGTTGCCATTTTTCCGCCGTGAATTCCGAAAACAATTTATCCAATAAGATTATGTTTTCGTCTAGAGAAGAATTAATGTAGTTTTGGGCTATGTTGTTTTTAATATCAGCCCAGACCAACTCAATTGGATTTAAATCTGGATGGTACGGAGGTAAACGCAGAACAGTGTGTCCACTGGCTTTCAGGAGTTCGTCAATTCTATATACGGGTTCTTTTTGTGTATTTTTGATAAGAAGGAGCAGTTGAGCCTTTGTCATGGTTCCTGAAAATTCTACATTATGGCGTGGCAACCAGTTCTGCATTTAACTTTTGAGGCTTGATATAGTTGGTTTCTTCTCAACCTGAACGCTGTGGTAAGACGCGTTGTCCATTACAACCACAGAATTCGGCAGCAACTTATCTTTTAACTTTTCATCTACCCACTTATAAAAAGTAGGTCCGCTCATATCTCCATCATAGTCACCGGTTCTAGCAACTGATTTGAATTTAGTCGATGCATCATCCACTAAGCCATTTCGACACCCAGCGTGGAGAATTACCAATCGCCGTTCTTTCCCAATATCAGCATGAATTCCGGGTTCTGACGATGATTGCCAACATTTGCTGGCATGGTGACTGGCGTTGATGTATGTTTCATCAAGAAAATATATGTTGCGATTTTGCGTTCTGTAATTTCTGATTTTTGTAAGATATTTTTTCCGCCACACTGTAACATTAGGCTGCTCTATAAGAAGATGTCTCTTTGATTTGCATTTTTTGATTTTGTGTAAAAGCTGTCTTAAATATTCCCGTCCACAATTCAATATGCCATCCTGTCTCAAACTTGATAGTAACTTACGGACACTTGGTAATATTTTTTCAACTTCGTAAAACTGATGAATTTTTCTCCTGATAACTCCAAGGTCAAAATCATCCACAACGTGTTTTTTCTTTACAACTTTTGGTTTTTTTGGCGATTGATATTTTAATTGGCTTGAATTTTCAATTGATAAATAACCCGCAGAAATCACATTATGCACGGTTCTTTTGCTGTACCCCGTAGCCTCCGCAACGATTTTGGCAATATTCACATAATTTTTAAATTCAAAGCTTTCTTTGTCTGCTTTTCTTTTCTTAAAATATTCAGCCACCTTAAAAATGACAGTCTTCATATCACGAGATAACGCACGACCCATCTTTGAATATTTATCTCATGTGCGTCTGACATAGACAGTCCGATACAGCATGTCGATTCTGTAAAAATCTCACCGTGAAAACTCGCGTGGAGTGAGCTGTCAGTGTCATTCCACTGATGCTAGGGAGTGACCAAGGTTCACATTTATAATCATAATCGAGATTTTAATAACATTTTTATGCTAATTCTATTGATCATTTTATATTATTTCAAAACTAGTATTTAAGTGTTGTAACGTTACTATTTAGGTTTTATTTTTTTATATAAAATAGCAAAACAAAAATTCAGTCAGCAACTCAATTTTTTTTTTTCTTGTTAAGGTTTGGTAATTTTCGCAGCCGCCATCTTGCTTTTAACATTTGACCTCACTATCGGCATTAACGCCCCCGAAAACCATGAAAACGATACCCATAATGAAAAATCTGAAAATTTTCGCAGCCGCCATCTTGTTTTTTAGATTTGACCTCAGTATCGGCTGTAACACCCTCGAAAAATGTTTGCAGTCACCATTTTGGATTTTGATATAAAGGTGGTAAAACCAAATTTTTGTTTGTTGCGCATTTAAAAAAAAAAAAACGGCAAATTAAAAAAAAAACTCAACTTGATTTTACCAGCGCCTCACGCGCAAGCGCGGCGTGATGTTATCACTTCACCCGATTCTCGTAACCATAGCAACATCACTTCACTTCGGCTGGATGAAGTGAGCCTAGCCGCCCGCCGACCGGGCGGCCGGCCGGTGCGCCCGCTGCGCGAGTGTCAGTTGCTGAACTGTTGAATTTTGTGACTAATAAAGAACGGTGATTTTATGAATAATATTTTATTATTGGCAACGCGTAGGTCGGTATAAATTTACCTACCTAAAATAAAATATTAGAAAGTTACTTCCTACTAATATTATAAATGCGAAAGTTTGTAAGGATGGATGGATGGATGGATGGATGGATGGATGTTTGTTACTCTTTCACGCAAAAAGCACTGATTGGATTTGGATGAAATTTGGCACACAGATAGTTTATAGCCATGAATAACACATAAGATACTTTTCATCCCGATATTCCCACGGAGTCAAAACTTATGCGGGTGAAACCGCGGGGCGCATCTAGTATTAAATAATACGCAGGTTTTTTTTATTCAAATGGACACACACATCGTTTAGTTAGGTTTCCACATAGTTTGTCAGGGGATAAATTCTATGGTCCGTCAGCCAGGCACACTTTTAGCAGTCGATCACTTGACACACTCGGTTATCTCTTCTTAGTGAATAGATTTAATAACAACTCTAAATAACGTCGCGCAGTCTTTAGTCGACTCAATCCACTATCGCTTCTTCAAAACACATCGCGATTGGGTCATGGGATTGCGTTTATTTAATCAGTTAACTGATTGTGATCAATAGAATTAGCATAAAAATATTATTAAAATCTCGATTATGATTGTAAATGTAATCTTTGGTACATCCCTAGTATCAGGTGGGATGACACTGACAGTTCACTTCACTTAAGTTTTCACGGTGAGAAGGTTACAGAATAGCACTGCAGATAACACTACCTGCCGCCACAAGCGTTGACGGCGCACTGACAGAGCGCGGCAACCGATTCTCTCCCCCGTCTCGCCGCGCGCGTACCTCAGGGAGTGCACACACTATAGAACTATCTTTGAGTGACCTATATACAAGCAAGCCGTCTACGATACGCAACAGATCTAAACAACGTCAGTAAAGATTAATCTAGCATATAAAGTTACGGGTCCATCTCGTCCGAAACGCAGACAAGAGAGCCTCTACGAAAAATTCGTTGCTCGTAGGACGTAGGTTGAGCTTGTGATAGACTGCTTGTCTAACTAGTCTGGCCATAGAGACATAAAAACTTTTCTTTGTTTTCAAGAGAATTATTTTGAATTTAGAACGTGTTTATTGTCTATGTTAAAAACTTATTTTGATTTCCCGCAATTTCACATATTTTTCGTGTTTATTATAAAATTACAATATGGAATGGGGTGTTAAAGAAAATAGAATTGCAGTGATTGCCTTGCACAAAGTGGGTATGGAGCCTTCGGTCATAGTCAAGGCACTTCAAAAGCTCGTGTACCGTACTATCGACAGATATACCAACACTTCCTGTTGAAGACCATAAAATATCGAGGCGACTGCGCGTTGTTAGAACTGCAACGGCTTAATGCTGTTAAAGCCAGAATTCGCCGAAACCCCATTAGGAAACAAAAAATCTTATCGCGAGAAATGAAGATACCCGCTAGGACTCTGTCGCGTATAAAACATTACCTGAATCTCGGCGCTTATCGTCGATACGGAACGTGCCCTAAATCAATCCCTACAGTTAAAAAGAGTGGATCGATCAAAACTCCTTCTGTCCCGAACGCAGGTGAAAGGCACAGAAATATCCGCTTTACTGATGAAAAAATAAAATGCAAAATGACAAAGTGTACGCTCACAGTTCTCAAGAAGGTACAACGTAGTCAACATCCTGCGGCAGTAATGGTTTGATGGGGGTATCTTATCAAGGAGTCACAATGCTTATTTTTTGTGAAAAAGGAGTGAAGACTTCAGCCTAAGTGTATCAAGATACCGTCTTGGATCGTGTTGTGAAAACTCCCAGCAATAAACTTTTTAAAAATGTATCGTGGACTTTCCAGCAGGACTTTGCACCTGGTCACAAGGCATGAACTACCCAAGCCTGGCTAGAAACCAACGTTATGGACTTTATAAGAGCTAAGACTGGCCCTCGTTTAGCCCAGATCTGAAACCCTTAGACTACAAATTATGGTCAGTTTTAGAGGACAAGGCCTGCTCTAAACGACACGCTGACATTGTGGCTCTTAAGAAATCTGTGGAGCAAGCAGTGGCTAAATTTCCCATGGAAACAGTGGGTCAATCCATAGATTCGTGGCCAGACAGACTAAAGGCCTGTCAAAGTTGGCCATTTCGAATAGAATTAGTTTTTAGGGTTCCATACCCAAAGGGTAAAACGGGCCCCTATTACTAAGACTCCGCTGTTCATCTGTTTGTCTATCTGTCCGTCTGTCACCAGGCTGTATCTCATGAACCGTGATAGTTAGACAGTTGATAAAGCTAACGCAACAACAGAAATAAATCATCTGTGAATTTTCACAGATGATTTATTTCTGTTGCCGCTTTAACAACAAATACTAAAAAAACAGAATAAAATAAATATTTAAGGGGGCTCCCATACAACAGACGTGATTTTTTTTTGCCATTTTTATTGATAGTGGTACGGAACACTTCATGCGCAGTCCGACTCGCAGTTGGCCGGTTTTTATTTTCTGCTGAGACTTCAATAAAATACTAAATATAAGTTTTATTAACTCATAAAAAAGTAATTCGTTTTCATTTGTAACAAAACTTATGGGTGGACTAGGTATATCATCTGTAACAGTAGCGCCATCTACCCCACTTCGTATGATACTACGCAGCAATGTAGCTAGGGACAAAATGACTACAACATTCGTAGTAACTTGGAAAGAGTACTACAGATGACGCTTTCACGATATTAGCACGCGTGTTCGACGTAGCATATTAATTTGTAGATATGATTTGTATACAGACCACCGACATCAAACACCAAGCACTACAATCCACTTTTTAGTGTTGGAGTGTTGGCCCTATCAACCGAGCGGTTTCCAATTTTTGTCACTAGTCATCACAATGAACGCCTCTTGCCTGTAAATAAATTCATAGCAAAGCGTTGATAGCAAACTCATAGCTACTTCTACAACAGAATCATACTGCGTTGACTTCGTAGCGACGTATACCTTCCAAAAAAAGTTCCTTGCTACTCCCTGTTCTCTACGAAGAGTATAATAATATATATTATTAGGATCGACGCCATGACAGGTAGCATTCAGTGTCATCATCTGACAGCCACACTATAAAAGGACCGCTCTGCGAGTAGATCGGTCTGATTTCCGCGCTCGACACCCGCCGTGAACGGACGTGCTGCCGCTCCCGCTCGCTGCACTCGATCACTGCGCTCTCGAATTCCGGATCTCGTTACGCTGCCGTAACTCTCAGTAGTCGCCGACTACTACCGATCCACGGTCGATTAATTTTATTAATCGGCCGTATTGATCTCAAAAAGTGCCTTTTTCAAGGCAGGTATTTCTCTAACAGAAAAAGTGTCAGAGTAGCTCATAGGCCCCCTCTGGGCTAAATCCACTGTTTCGTGGTCCTCGGTGGATACCTGACGGTGCCAACGAAACCGAGTGGGGTGTTGTTGTCCCAATACACCCGCCGAACCCCTTCAGGGCTAGGCAGTTAATTGGAAGGGTCCCAGAGCTAACCGGCCTTGGGGGATCTCCTAGTCGGCTCTGGTGCACTGATTTCCTTTTCAGCTACTCACCTAGCGTCTCTAGGGTGTGTCTACACCCTTCGCGCTAGACTGGTTCAGGGCCCCTTTGCACATTAAGACTGGCAAAGGGTTACAAGCTTAGGGCTCACAATTAGGTACTCACCTCCCTGTCTGCACCCGACAGGGAGGGCGACTCATCCCCGGGCCTATCCACCCGGGGAGTTAGGTTTAGGGCCGTTAGGTCTATGTTAGGAGGAATTTAGATTCCAAGATTTCGCCCCCGTAATTCCCCTCTCCCCCGCCATGAAGGACGCCCTAATAGCGGCGTTCTTCAAAGAGGTCCTCCTCAAGGACCCAGACTTCCTCGCCAGATATGGCGCTAGGTTTGCGGCTCTTAGCCAGCCGCTATCAACCGACTCCATCGCTGATTTCAGCGATGCGCTGACCCCCGCATTGACCGCGACCGCGACCATGATCCCTCCTAGCCCCTCAGTGTCCATGGACATCGAGGAGCCCTTGTCGCAAGACAAGAGGTGCCCGACCCCTTTCTCCTACTCTGATGTAGAGTCAGTCGACTCTTCTTCTGCCCACTCTACTCCCTCTTCCGAGGACGACGGCTTCGTGGCCGTCTCCGGAAAGGGGAAAAAGAGGAAACAGAGGAAGGCGACGTCCTCGCAGGCGACTAAAATAGCCGCCACGGAGGTTCTCTCTGCCCCCACTCCCCCTGTATCTGTGGCGCCCTCCGCTGCTATCCCCACCCCGACCGCTTCGTCCGCTAAGGACACTCCGGCCACTCCGGCCCCTAAAAAGACCCCCCCTCCCCCTCCTGTAATCTTGCAGGACAAAACAAGATGGTTAGACGTATCCAAATGGTGCGTCGAACAAAAAATCGGCTTCTCTAAAGCCACCGCGACCCAACAGGGAATTAAGATTACAGTCCCTACGTCCCGCGATTACAGGGACCTAACCAGAGTCCTCCGGGCGAGAGGTGTGTCATACCACACCTACTCGCTCCCCGAGGAACGACAGATCCGCGTGGTGATCCGTAGGATCCCGAAAGAAATCCCCACAGCCGACATCAAGGCCGACCTTGAATCTCAAGGCGTCCCCGTGGACGAGGTGCACCGCATGCACCGCGCCAGGGGGGGCTCGGCTTACGACATGATCCTTGTCGTATGCCCCCCGTTCGAAGGGCATCACCCTATCCACAAAGTTTCCTCTATTTGCCATCTCACGGGCCTCGTCATCGAGAAGCCCCGGAAGAGCGGCGTCGTCGGGCAATGTCACCGTTGCCAGTTATACGGGCATGCGCAGAAGAACTGCCATGCGACTCCCAGGTGCGTCAAGTGCCTGGGGGAGCATGGCACTTCGGACTGCCCCCGCCCTAAAGACCGGTCTCTGTGCACCGAGCCGCCCAGCTGCGTACTGTGCGGTGAGGCTGGACACCCGGCAAACTACCGGGGCTGTCGCATGGCCCCCAAGACGTCCTCATCCAAACTGGTGAAGCGTGCAGACGCCCGCCAGCAGAGAGAGTGCCCATCATATGGGTTCTTCCCCCCCCAATCTCAGACATTCCCTCAACTCCCCCTGAGGTTAAGCCCGCAAAGGCCTAGCCCATGGAATGCGATGAACCATCAGCAGGCGTTCCCTGCTATGGTTCAGCCCAGACCCACCCCGCCTCCCATCAGACCGCTGATGGACCCCCGCATCCGCGTCTCCGCGCCTATCCAACCCGCGAAACCCGCCCCCGCTCCCATGGCCGCTGCCGCAACCGCTGCGCCACGGCCCGTCGCCGCTTCAACCACCCCGGTGGTCGGCCCGTCCATCCCAATTGATCCATTCAGTGTGATCTCTGGGACTTTTTCGTTATTTTTCACACCCCGCGCGCGCAAAATGGCCAACGAGCTCGTTGCCGCCCGTAATTCCTGCGATCTCGCTCAGATACAGCGTATCTTCCACGCGTATCCAGAGATTACGCAAGCCCTGGAGAACTTCGCGAAACCCAAATAATGGATTTACATCCAAAAGCACGTACCAAACCCCGATCCCTAAAGTTAGGTTTCTTCAATGCCAATGGCATGATTAACCAGCGAGATGAAATCGCTGCTTTCCTCCGCGACCACCAAATTGACATTCTCCTATTACAGGAAACATTCTTAAAGCCCAGCCGTCGAAACCCGTCAATTGCCAACTATCGCATAGTTCGCAATGACAGGACTAGATGTCACAGGGGCGGCACCCTAATTTATTTCAGATCAACCCTCCACTGCATCCCAATGGACCCGCCCCCTCTCTCGCGTTTAGAAGTGTCCATATGCAAGCTAGGCATGACTGGCCATCAACCGATCACCATTGTATCGGCCTATGTTCCCCCCTGTTCCTCATCGGAGTTAGCCCTTCCCCCCCTCTCTGACGACCTTTCCATCCTACTTGGCCTGAGTGACTCCGCTATCATAGCGGGCGATCTCAACGCCAAACATCATGCTTGGAACAGCACCAGGATCTCCACCAGAGGCAGACACCTGTTTGACCTATGTCCCATCCTCAACTTCGACATCATCGCCCCGATGACTCCCACTCACTTTCCCCACGACCCTAACCAAACCCCCGACGTACTTGACATAGCGCTTCTGAAGAGTATCAACCTACGGTTGGACTCTATAGAGGCGCTTGACGAACTCTCCTCCGACCACCGTCCAGTTGTTGTAAAGCTGGCACCACGCCTAGGTCTCCATGACCCTGATAGACCCCCTCTCACCAAGTTAGTTACAGACTGGAGGAAAGTAAGCGACTGCCTGAAATCCACCACGTTAGGTCCCCGACTAGACTCCATTCCCGACCACTTCGACTCTATCGCTGACACGACAGCCGCGATTGACTCATTCACAGTGCACGTACAATCAGTCCTGAACGACTGTTCAAGGGAGGTTCCGGCGATGGACGACCATCGCTGGAAGCTCCCGGACGATGTACGCGAACTGTTGAATGAGAAGAACGCGGCTGTCCGTGCGTACAGTAACTTTCCCAACCACGCGAACAAAGCCCATATGCGCTATTTACAGAGATCTGTAAAGACACGCCTATCGGAGCTGCGTGACGCTGGATGGGACAAGATGCTGAGCGAGCTAGAGCCCACTCACCGAGCGTTCTGGGACCTTCAGAGGAAACTCAAATCCGACGAAGTCGTCTCAATGCCCCCCCTGGTGCGCCCCGACAAGACCATCGCTTTCGATGACGTCGACAAGGCAGAATGCCTAGCCGATAGTCTTGAGGCTCAATGCTCGCCTAGCTCTCAACCAGTAGACCAAGCTCACCTGTCCCAGGTCGACGCGGAAGTCGAACGTAGAGCCTCCCTCCCGCCCGTTGAAGACCCTGACTATCCTCTGCCTCCCGTCACTCCAGACGAAGTGCATGATATCATCAAGGGTCTAAAACCTCGCAAAGCCCCCGGCTCAGACGGAATCACCAATAGGGTGCTCCAACTGTTCCCCGCTCACCTCATAATGCTCATGGCCACCATCTTCAATGGAGCCCTGAGCAATAACATCTTCCCACAAGAGTGGAAGAAGGCCACCGTCATCGGCATACCGAAGCCCGGTAAGCCGAAAACGGAGCCCACCAGCTACCGGCCCATCAGTCTGCTCAATGTCTTCGGCAAAATCTATGAGAGGCTTATCTTAAAGCGCCTCAGAGATTTTGCGGAAACAAAGGGCCTCATCCCCGACCAGCAGTTCGGCTTTAGAGCCCAACATTCTTGCGTCCAACAGGTCCACCGCATCGTTGAACACATAAGCTACGGCTTTCAACGTGGTCTTACGACCGGTGCTGTATTCTTCGATATAGCGAAAGCGTTCGACAAGGTCTGGCACAACGGCTTATTATATAAGCTCTACAAACTCGGTGTGCCCGATCGTCTCGTGCTCATCTTACGAGACTTCTTGTCGAACCGCACCTTCCGCTATCGCATCGAAGGAGCGCTATCCTCCCCTCACCCTATCCGTGCAGGCGTCCCTCAGGGCTCTGTACTATCCCCTCTCATTTTCACTCTCTTCACCAGCGACATCCCGAAAAGTAGAAAGGCGCAGTTGGCTCTGTTCGCAGACGACACGGCCATCTACTACACCGGGTTAGTCCACGACCACATATCTCGCACTCTCCAGACCGAGGTCAACAAGCTTGGCGCTTGGTTTAGAAAGTGGAGAATCGAGGTCAATCCCGACAAAAGTCAGGCTGTTCTCTTCACCAAACAGCGTAAAAACCTCATCGCCCCCCGACCGCTCACCATGTTCGGCAAGCCTATCCCTTGGGAGAAGCGAGCCAAATACCTAGGCGTGACCCTTGACCACCATCTCTCGTTCTCAGAGCACATCAAGCAGGTGCGTTCGCGTGCCGCTTTCGCTCTCGGTAGACTTCACTCCGTCCTAAATGCGCGCAGCAAATTGTCCCTTAAGGGCAAATTGCGTATTTACACAGCGTGCATCCGTCCCATCATGACTTATGCCTGTGCAGTCTTCGCACACGCTAAACCCCACCACATCCACAGGATGCAGTCCCTCCAAAACCGTTTCCTCCGAAAGGCAACGGGAGCCCCCTGGTTCGTTCGAAACGAGATCCTCCATCTCGATCTTAGAATCCCCACCATCAAGCAGTTCATGAAGCGCATCACGAAGCGCTTCTTCGACTCCGCCACCACCCACCGCAACCCTCTGGTTGTGCAGGCCGCCAGTTATAGGCCCTCCACCATTAGTTCTATTCGCCGTCCAAGGCATACCCTCTCCGACCCCGATGACCCCATTACCCTCCTCCAGGAAAGCAATAGGGCAACGAGTACAGTGCACAAAACACACCGACGACCTACGTTCCGACCTCGCCGCCGAGGTCCCTCGCGTAAACCCCGACGTAATTGTCCCCCCCGACCCTTGCTCGAAGAAGTGCCAGCCCGCGCCGCAGCTGAGCCTGTAGCTTTAAATTCCCCGATTAATAATAATAATATTAACCAGATCCAGCCTGTCCCATCTTGCTGTCCTCCCCCCAGCGACGCCCTAAGCCGAGGTCCGTACCCCACAGGGGGTGCCCTTAGCGTGCAGTCGCTTAGTACTATAAGTAATTCGCCCCTGGCTGGAGGCTTTGAGTTCGCTTAAGGCAGCCACAGGAAAGTCCGGTTAAGTAGTCACGACCTCTCAAGGTCAACTACGAGATGCCATACACAAAAAAAAAAAAAAAAAAAGTGCCAATTTGCTCTCGCTAATTGTTGACGCTTCCCTTAAATTCCTATCGCCATTTCATTTTACGACCTGTTTATTTCTATCGGACTGATTGCCTGCCTAACTGTGACCTCTGCTTGTATACCGGACTGTGATCGAAACTCTCTTCTTGACCCTAGCTTGTATCCTGGACTGTGTGTGGGCTGTGACTAACGTGGTGCAACCATGACGACCCGAAACCTGATTCAGGAAGAAAGGAATTAAATTATTGTTTTGCATAGACAAGGGTTAAATATATCCCAAATAGCAGTGGAGTTGAACATGCAAGTAAGTTATGTTTTTGTATTCAGATAGAGGGAGAGATATAGAAATAAATAAAGTGATAGTAATATTATTATTTCATGGTTTGCATTTTTCCTTATATTGCAATTTAAAAACAAATTCCATGAAAAATATTGGTATTCAGCTGCATCCGGTTAGACTGGAAGCCGACCCCAACATAGTTGGGAAAAGGCTAGGCAGATTTATATATAAAAATAATAAAATTATTATAACTTTCAGATGGATTCTTTTTAAAAGTCTCATAAGATATTACCTACTTATAGTAATGCATTCAAATAAGATTGTTCTTTTTATTTATTTTTGCTTTCAAAGACGTTGTTGGAGCCTTTTATGACCCGATAATAAATCCTAAACCAAAACAACCTAAACAATGGTGCCTTATCTCACAGCGTCGTTGCCGCATTTTAATTAGAAAAACCAGAGCGCATTCGTCGCATTTCTAGAGGCTTGATCATTATATTTCAAACTACAATTTTTTTTCGCCCAAGCACAAGATAATTGTTTTTTATAATTATTTTTAACATTTATTTTATCATAATACTGCAGATGGAAAGTAATTGACAATAATGTAAATTTTTGTTAGTAGTGCTCGTAAATACTTACCAAAAAAACTTAAAAAAAATTGCAAACATAGTTTTAAATACTAACGATTTAGTGCTTGGCTGGCCGATAAAATAGCAAGTACTTACTATTTTTTCGGCCAAGCACTAGATCGTTGGTATTTAACCACGAAAAACCTTTAGAAATGCCACGTTGCCAGCCCGCACGGGATAAACACTTTTAAATAGTAGAGATAAAGCACAAATTTGCTTGGGACAGTTTCATACAATGTTGGAATTTACGCTATGCCATTTTTCTTACTCATAGGTATACGAGGTGTAAATTGCAATATCTGAAAACCTCATAAGGGGTCATTGTACTAATCATTATGAACAACTTTTACTACGGGACCAAACCTGAAATCGCGAAAAAAAAACAGCTGTTCCCTACATTTATGTTCGCGTAACTCGTCAAAATGTATGGACCAGCTGCTTTTTTATCGCGATTTCAGGTTTGGTTCTCATAGTAAAAGTTGTTTATAATGATGAGTAATGACCCCTTAAGAGATTTTCAGTTATTGCATTTACAACTTGTATTTTAAAATATAGTTATGAATGTTATAACTACTTAAATTAGTTATAGAAAAGTTAAGAGTTTATTTATCATGAAGTCAACCAAAATGCATACCTTAAGTATTTCAATACTTATAATTTTTATTTATAGTGTACTAGTTGTGCCCTTTGAATAAGACTTTTGTAGTGTACTCGTATTATTATACTTAGTTCCTATATTATGTAAAAAATCGATGCTGATTGTTTTTTTTTTTTTTTTTTCGTTAGAGAACAACGGTGCGCCGCTGGGTGCGAAGATATGAAGAAGGAGAAATTACAGAACGCGTTCGTGCACCTCGACCCCGGGCTATAAACGAAAACGAGTTAAATAATATGATAGCCACGTATGAAGAGAACCCGTTCACACCCACTCGCAGTTTCGCACAAGAATACGAAGTTTCGATGCAAACTATTAGAAACGAGTTGCATCGAGCTGGAGTCCATCACAGACGTCCCGCAAAAAAAAATATTTTGACGCAGGAGCAGAAAGCTGCTCGCGTGCGATTCGCTCGTGACTACAGGGACTTCGATTTCTCTTACGCCATATTTTCTGATGAAAAGTGCTTTAGGTCTAGCCAACAAGGTCGTCGGAATTTATGGCGTGTAGATAACACAAGATACGAACCTCGAAATGTGAACCCAAATGCAGAATCGGGAAGAATTGTAGTGAACATGTGGGGCTGGATGAGTGCTGCTGGACCAGGCGAGCTCGCTTTTATACCAGGGAGGGCAAACGGCCAAACGTATTTAGAGGTGCTACAAACCATCATGGTACCCACAGTGCGCACGGTGTATCCACAACTGGACGTGCCAGAATTTTATTTTTTCCAGGACAATTGCCCGATACACCGTGCGCGGGTTGTTCAAGAGTGGTTGCGAGGGCAACCACAAATTAAAACAGTGCCATGGCCCTCCCGATCGCCAGACTTAAACCCCATTGAAAATTTGTGGGGTTTAATGGTCCAGAGATGGGATAGTAGAGCAGAAAGAACGAAGGAAGCACTTGTCACACATTGCGAACAAGTTTGGGACACATTCAGAGGTTCGAATTTGTGCGAAGTCCTGGCTAGGTCCATGCGTAGCCGTTGCGATGCTGTGATAGATGCGGGAGGAGCAGCGACGAAATATTAAGTTAATATCATTTTTAACATGCACTATGTTAATTAACGAAAGGCGTTCCCGTTAACCCGCAATAGTCCAAACATGCTACAATTAATATTACCATTTAAAAATTCGCGAAAAAAAATCAGCTGCTCCCTACATTTTGTTAAGCTAGGTATGCGAACATAAATGTAATGAACAGCAGATTTTTTTTCGTGAATTTTCGAATGGTCATATTTTGGTAGCATGTGGACGCTATACTATTGCGGGTTAACGGGAACGCCTTTCGTTAATTAACATACTGTATAATTACATTATACAGGGTTATTTTTCTAACACCTGGTAGGACTATATTAGTACAACCACTTTTGATCTATGACTTTTTAGAATACCAAAAGTAAACTTTCAAGTTTTTGTTGTAATATTTGTAATAACACTTTTTAGATCTGTATTTTGTAGTAAGTACCGCTGCGACCCTGCATTCGCAACGCACTGTTTGTTTATTTAACTACTTACATATTTTGGTACCGCGTAGAGTTGTTCAAATTTAGAGCGATCAAAATAAATATTTTTAATTGTATTATGAAATTATTTTTTTATGAATTATTAAAAGTCATACAACAAAAGTTGTTATTTATGATGTTAGTATTATAGTCCTACGAGCTTATTAGTGTTTTATCATCAAATGACTTCTCCCGCTCTGGGCGGAGCGGAAGGTCGTGTCAAACTTTTACTGACTAAAACCCACCCGTGTTCCTTCAGTTGCCTGTGCCAGGGCCATGGTATCTCTTTCGAACAACCCGCGACTCCGGCGGCTTGCAAATAACCCTGTATAGCTATTTTTATTAGGTTTATTTTTATTATTCCAATTTGTATTATATTACTTCGTTGATTAATGTCACAGGGTAGACTGTAGACCGTAATCATAGTTTAAAATATTGCCAACGATTTTGAAGTCTTCTTGTAAAATTATTGATGTCAATTTAGTGTCATGTTGCCTTTATTGGTGGATTTGTTGTTTTATTTACAATCAATGTTGTCATAAGCCCCGATCTCGTTAGTTTGTTATTTTACATATTCAGTAGTGTCATCATATCCGTCCACCTCATAAATAATTGATCTCATTTGCTTGATAAACCTAGTCTGTAGTGTAATGTAATTATTGCAAATTATAAAAATTATTAAGATTCTTAAATTGTACTAATCTTGAAACTTTTCAATTTCATTAGAACTGCACGAGCAATATTCTCCTAATCTTATTTACTGACAGGCTTTTTGCCTGTTGTTGTTGTGTTGTCTGTTTGTCATTGTTGTGTTGATTTCATATTTTGAACTTTACGATATAAGTGTAGATAAATACAGTTTATAAATGATATTATGAGTAAGAATCTTTTCACTTATAATATTTTGCATTTTGATGATAATTTCTGTGTAATTTTTTGTTATAATATGTTAATTTCTGGATGAATCTTTAATGTTTTGAAAAAGTCTATTAAAATAAATTAAGTTACTTATATTGTTTTTTTTTCTACAACAGCAAATCCTTAAAATTGTTCTCAAGTAGATTTTAACTAACTGTTTATTTTTTCACACTGAGATTACAGCCGATAGTTTCATACAAAAAGCACTTACTATACATCTTTTATTATACAGATAAGATTTAAATATCAACCTAAATAAATCTTTAATCCTGCATAATGTTAAATGAACACAAACTAAAAATATATATTTCACTAGTACCCAACATTTTATTTCAATCCTTTCACTCTCACTGCTGCCAAGGCACAAATTATAGTTCAGTTTAATTACTTGATAAGCTTCTGAATTTTAAAGTGGCGTAGGAACTGAATCATTGTTAGATTTGTCAAAAAAAAACTTGACATGCATGATTTCGCTTAAAATCATGAATTGTCAAACTATGACTAGAGCATGAATTATAAAAGAGTAAAGTGTTGGTTTGATTATAATCCAGTCTTAAAGTGCTCATCCTGCACGGCGGCATGCCTGGGCATTTTAATTGCAACGATACCTTGTTCGTTATACAGGCTGAAATTTAATTCATGGGTATCCTCTTAAGGGGTCATTGTACTCGTCATTATGAACAACTTTGACTATGGGAACAAATATGAAATCGAGAAAAAAAAATTGATGTTCCCTACATTTTGTCGAGTTATGCAAACATAAATGTAGGGAACAGCTGATTTTTTTTTCGCGATTTCAGGTATGGTCTCATAGTTGAAGTTGTTCATAATGATGAGTACAATGACCCCTTAAAAGGATGCCCATGAATTCAATTTCACCCTGTATTATTTTAATGAATAAAAGGTAATATTACAATTACCTACTGTTAAAAGTATTAAACCAAATACAAGGAACAACTGCAAAACATTTGAGATAATCCTAAGGTAATAAAAAAACGTATGGCCCTTGTATTAAGCCGTCCTCTATTGTTTAACCGAATTTCCAGACATTCCCACTAAATAACAATGGGTCTTAGATAATGAACTTATTTTTATTTCAGTTGCAAGAGTTGTGCGGCTTGCGGCCTTGCGTTAGCTACAAACAAAAAGCTCTGATAACATTGTATGAACTGCGCAGAGTATTGGTTCAAATATTACTGTAATTTTCAAGTATTCCCAAATTATAAACAAACACATAGAAATTTAGATAGTTATTTACTTTTAATAAAGTCGATTAAACACAAAAAATTTCAATATAAACATTTGATACCTTCATGCAGTGCCGGTCAACGCACCTATACCTAACGTATTCAGGGAGCCGTGAGATAAAAGGTAAACAAACCATAAATGTCCGTTCAATCGATTTTGAATGCTATTGTGTTGGTGGCATGACAAATGGCAGCTGCAGTAAACAGTTGGTATTGTAACCACTTTTTTGCCTTTAATGCCATCCATAAGCCTACGGAATAGAAGTCAAAATCGGTGGAACGGACTGTAATAAAACGGTTCGTTTCAATGTCTCATCTTATTGTGAAGGGAATATGGTGCGGTTGCTGCGGCATGCGGCATCACATAGGATATGGTGAAAATTGGAGAGGCAGTGAAAGTGTTCATAAATAACCTATATCTATAGACCCGATAGAGAGAGGAAAATATTAAAGTGGATTAATACATATAAATTGTAGTTTATTAGTTATTACAAATTATTTTTGTAAATACTGCAATATCAATAATACATTTTCTAAACCAAACAAACAGAAGATATGAGTACTAAAATTAATTCTTGTCAATAATAAAATAACAATTCAATTCAATAACAAAGAGCTCACGCCGCCGCCGAGCCGCGCTGGCCGTGCCCATTAAAAACTCGTCTCTTAGCAGAAACAAGTGAGCATAGTACGCTCCTAGTGTGAGTGTCACACATTCTATACATGATTATACTAATACGAACACCACTAAAATACGCTTTGTGCATCCTATTGGTCAAAACTCGTGCATTGTGCGATCGAGTCGTGAGTCGTGCTATGCG
This sequence comes from Atethmia centrago, assembly GCA_905333075.3. NCBI lineage: Eukaryota > Metazoa > Arthropoda > Insecta > Lepidoptera > Noctuidae > Atethmia > Atethmia centrago. The sequence goes on from HG995379.1 coordinate 7,936,999, forward strand.
ATTATCGCCTTTAAGGTGAGCATGCGGAACTTTGGCCGATAGTACATAGGGCAACGCTTACACCTTGCTAACGGGCTAATTTACTCATAAAATAATCCCAAGGTTTTCACCGATACCAGAGAAGATGAATACGACGATGTCTCAGTTTTATAGTGTGGCCATTAGTGCTGTGCACTCCCTGAGGTATGCGCGGCGAGGTGGGAGGCGAAGAAAAAAGTGCATGAGTTGACATGAGATCGATACATATCGGACAGATCTTACGATATCAGTTTCCTTGCATTTCTAAGGCAAGACTTGTGGCGGGACGATGGTCGGAGGCTATCTATCTGTAATATATTAAACTTACTTAGTTGATTAAAATGTAACCCAAATATACTCGTATTTTATTAAAAATATGCAGGTGATAAATAAGAACTAAACTTATAATTCAAAGCAGGACTTGTTTTATTGAACATTTTTTTTTATATTTACAAACAATTATATATTCTAACGAAAGTTATTCTAACATAGATTCTGTTTCAACTTCATCTTCCATTTCGTCATCATCTTCATCTTCCACTTCGCCACCGGAACTTGAATCAGTCTTGCAAATTTATTATGAATGAATCGATAACATTATCGAACCTACTATCGCGACTCCAGTAATCATTTTCATTTTTCTGGACATGATCGTCGCATCGTTGCCATTTTTCCGCCGTGAATTCCGAAAACAATTTATCCAATAAGATTATGTTTTCGTCTAGAGAAGAATTAATGTAGTTTTGGGCTATGTTGTTTTTAATATCAGCCCAGACCAACTCAATTGGATTTAAATCTGGATGGTACGGAGGTAAACGCAGAACAGTGTGTCCACTGGCTTTCAGGAGTTCGTCAATTCTATATACGGGTTCTTTTTGTGTATTTTTGATAAGAAGGAGCAGTTGAGCCTTTGTCATGGTTCCTGAAAATTCTACATTATGGCGTGGCAACCAGTTCTGCATTTAACTTTTGAGGCTTGATATAGTTGGTTTCTTCTCAACCTGAACGCTGTGGTAAGACGCGTTGTCCATTACAACCACAGAATTCGGCAGCAACTTATCTTTTAACTTTTCATCTACCCACTTATAAAAAGTAGGTCCGCTCATATCTCCATCATAGTCACCGGTTCTAGCAACTGATTTGAATTTAGTCGATGCATCATCCACTAAGCCATTTCGACACCCAGCGTGGAGAATTACCAATCGCCGTTCTTTCCCAATATCAGCATGAATTCCGGGTTCTGACGATGATTGCCAACATTTGCTGGCATGGTGACTGGCGTTGATGTATGTTTCATCAAGAAAATATATGTTGCGATTTTGCGTTCTGTAATTTCTGATTTTTGTAAGATATTTTTTCCGCCACACTGTAACATTAGGCTGCTCTATAAGAAGATGTCTCTTTGATTTGCATTTTTTGATTTTGTGTAAAAGCTGTCTTAAATATTCCCGTCCACAATTCAATATGCCATCCTGTCTCAAACTTGATAGTAACTTACGGACACTTGGTAATATTTTTTCAACTTCGTAAAACTGATGAATTTTTCTCCTGATAACTCCAAGGTCAAAATCATCCACAACGTGTTTTTTCTTTACAACTTTTGGTTTTTTTGGCGATTGATATTTTAATTGGCTTGAATTTTCAATTGATAAATAACCCGCAGAAATCACATTATGCACGGTTCTTTTGCTGTACCCCGTAGCCTCCGCAACGATTTTGGCAATATTCACATAATTTTTAAATTCAAAGCTTTCTTTGTCTGCTTTTCTTTTCTTAAAATATTCAGCCACCTTAAAAATGACAGTCTTCATATCACGAGATAACGCACGACCCATCTTTGAATATTTATCTCATGTGCGTCTGACATAGACAGTCCGATACAGCATGTCGATTCTGTAAAAATCTCACCGTGAAAACTCGCGTGGAGTGAGCTGTCAGTGTCATTCCACTGATGCTAGGGAGTGACCAAGGTTCACATTTATAATCATAATCGAGATTTTAATAACATTTTTATGCTAATTCTATTGATCATTTTATATTATTTCAAAACTAGTATTTAAGTGTTGTAACGTTACTATTTAGGTTTTATTTTTTTATATAAAATAGCAAAACAAAAATTCAGTCAGCAACTCAATTTTTTTTTTTCTTGTTAAGGTTTGGTAATTTTCGCAGCCGCCATCTTGCTTTTAACATTTGACCTCACTATCGGCATTAACGCCCCCGAAAACCATGAAAACGATACCCATAATGAAAAATCTGAAAATTTTCGCAGCCGCCATCTTGTTTTTTAGATTTGACCTCAGTATCGGCTGTAACACCCTCGAAAAATGTTTGCAGTCACCATTTTGGATTTTGATATAAAGGTGGTAAAACCAAATTTTTGTTTGTTGCGCATTTAAAAAAAAAAAAACGGCAAATTAAAAAAAAAACTCAACTTGATTTTACCAGCGCCTCACGCGCAAGCGCGGCGTGATGTTATCACTTCACCCGATTCTCGTAACCATAGCAACATCACTTCACTTCGGCTGGATGAAGTGAGCCTAGCCGCCCGCCGACCGGGCGGCCGGCCGGTGCGCCCGCTGCGCGAGTGTCAGTTGCTGAACTGTTGAATTTTGTGACTAATAAAGAACGGTGATTTTATGAATAATATTTTATTATTGGCAACGCGTAGGTCGGTATAAATTTACCTACCTAAAATAAAATATTAGAAAGTTACTTCCTACTAATATTATAAATGCGAAAGTTTGTAAGGATGGATGGATGGATGGATGGATGGATGGATGTTTGTTACTCTTTCACGCAAAAAGCACTGATTGGATTTGGATGAAATTTGGCACACAGATAGTTTATAGCCATGAATAACACATAAGATACTTTTCATCCCGATATTCCCACGGAGTCAAAACTTATGCGGGTGAAACCGCGGGGCGCATCTAGTATTAAATAATACGCAGGTTTTTTTTATTCAAATGGACACACACATCGTTTAGTTAGGTTTCCACATAGTTTGTCAGGGGATAAATTCTATGGTCCGTCAGCCAGGCACACTTTTAGCAGTCGATCACTTGACACACTCGGTTATCTCTTCTTAGTGAATAGATTTAATAACAACTCTAAATAACGTCGCGCAGTCTTTAGTCGACTCAATCCACTATCGCTTCTTCAAAACACATCGCGATTGGGTCATGGGATTGCGTTTATTTAATCAGTTAACTGATTGTGATCAATAGAATTAGCATAAAAATATTATTAAAATCTCGATTATGATTGTAAATGTAATCTTTGGTACATCCCTAGTATCAGGTGGGATGACACTGACAGTTCACTTCACTTAAGTTTTCACGGTGAGAAGGTTACAGAATAGCACTGCAGATAACACTACCTGCCGCCACAAGCGTTGACGGCGCACTGACAGAGCGCGGCAACCGATTCTCTCCCCCGTCTCGCCGCGCGCGTACCTCAGGGAGTGCACACACTATAGAACTATCTTTGAGTGACCTATATACAAGCAAGCCGTCTACGATACGCAACAGATCTAAACAACGTCAGTAAAGATTAATCTAGCATATAAAGTTACGGGTCCATCTCGTCCGAAACGCAGACAAGAGAGCCTCTACGAAAAATTCGTTGCTCGTAGGACGTAGGTTGAGCTTGTGATAGACTGCTTGTCTAACTAGTCTGGCCATAGAGACATAAAAACTTTTCTTTGTTTTCAAGAGAATTATTTTGAATTTAGAACGTGTTTATTGTCTATGTTAAAAACTTATTTTGATTTCCCGCAATTTCACATATTTTTCGTGTTTATTATAAAATTACAATATGGAATGGGGTGTTAAAGAAAATAGAATTGCAGTGATTGCCTTGCACAAAGTGGGTATGGAGCCTTCGGTCATAGTCAAGGCACTTCAAAAGCTCGTGTACCGTACTATCGACAGATATACCAACACTTCCTGTTGAAGACCATAAAATATCGAGGCGACTGCGCGTTGTTAGAACTGCAACGGCTTAATGCTGTTAAAGCCAGAATTCGCCGAAACCCCATTAGGAAACAAAAAATCTTATCGCGAGAAATGAAGATACCCGCTAGGACTCTGTCGCGTATAAAACATTACCTGAATCTCGGCGCTTATCGTCGATACGGAACGTGCCCTAAATCAATCCCTACAGTTAAAAAGAGTGGATCGATCAAAACTCCTTCTGTCCCGAACGCAGGTGAAAGGCACAGAAATATCCGCTTTACTGATGAAAAAATAAAATGCAAAATGACAAAGTGTACGCTCACAGTTCTCAAGAAGGTACAACGTAGTCAACATCCTGCGGCAGTAATGGTTTGATGGGGGTATCTTATCAAGGAGTCACAATGCTTATTTTTTGTGAAAAAGGAGTGAAGACTTCAGCCTAAGTGTATCAAGATACCGTCTTGGATCGTGTTGTGAAAACTCCCAGCAATAAACTTTTTAAAAATGTATCGTGGACTTTCCAGCAGGACTTTGCACCTGGTCACAAGGCATGAACTACCCAAGCCTGGCTAGAAACCAACGTTATGGACTTTATAAGAGCTAAGACTGGCCCTCGTTTAGCCCAGATCTGAAACCCTTAGACTACAAATTATGGTCAGTTTTAGAGGACAAGGCCTGCTCTAAACGACACGCTGACATTGTGGCTCTTAAGAAATCTGTGGAGCAAGCAGTGGCTAAATTTCCCATGGAAACAGTGGGTCAATCCATAGATTCGTGGCCAGACAGACTAAAGGCCTGTCAAAGTTGGCCATTTCGAATAGAATTAGTTTTTAGGGTTCCATACCCAAAGGGTAAAACGGGCCCCTATTACTAAGACTCCGCTGTTCATCTGTTTGTCTATCTGTCCGTCTGTCACCAGGCTGTATCTCATGAACCGTGATAGTTAGACAGTTGATAAAGCTAACGCAACAACAGAAATAAATCATCTGTGAATTTTCACAGATGATTTATTTCTGTTGCCGCTTTAACAACAAATACTAAAAAAACAGAATAAAATAAATATTTAAGGGGGCTCCCATACAACAGACGTGATTTTTTTTTGCCATTTTTATTGATAGTGGTACGGAACACTTCATGCGCAGTCCGACTCGCAGTTGGCCGGTTTTTATTTTCTGCTGAGACTTCAATAAAATACTAAATATAAGTTTTATTAACTCATAAAAAAGTAATTCGTTTTCATTTGTAACAAAACTTATGGGTGGACTAGGTATATCATCTGTAACAGTAGCGCCATCTACCCCACTTCGTATGATACTACGCAGCAATGTAGCTAGGGACAAAATGACTACAACATTCGTAGTAACTTGGAAAGAGTACTACAGATGACGCTTTCACGATATTAGCACGCGTGTTCGACGTAGCATATTAATTTGTAGATATGATTTGTATACAGACCACCGACATCAAACACCAAGCACTACAATCCACTTTTTAGTGTTGGAGTGTTGGCCCTATCAACCGAGCGGTTTCCAATTTTTGTCACTAGTCATCACAATGAACGCCTCTTGCCTGTAAATAAATTCATAGCAAAGCGTTGATAGCAAACTCATAGCTACTTCTACAACAGAATCATACTGCGTTGACTTCGTAGCGACGTATACCTTCCAAAAAAAGTTCCTTGCTACTCCCTGTTCTCTACGAAGAGTATAATAATATATATTATTAGGATCGACGCCATGACAGGTAGCATTCAGTGTCATCATCTGACAGCCACACTATAAAAGGACCGCTCTGCGAGTAGATCGGTCTGATTTCCGCGCTCGACACCCGCCGTGAACGGACGTGCTGCCGCTCCCGCTCGCTGCACTCGATCACTGCGCTCTCGAATTCCGGATCTCGTTACGCTGCCGTAACTCTCAGTAGTCGCCGACTACTACCGATCCACGGTCGATTAATTTTATTAATCGGCCGTATTGATCTCAAAAAGTGCCTTTTTCAAGGCAGGTATTTCTCTAACAGAAAAAGTGTCAGAGTAGCTCATAGGCCCCCTCTGGGCTAAATCCACTGTTTCGTGGTCCTCGGTGGATACCTGACGGTGCCAACGAAACCGAGTGGGGTGTTGTTGTCCCAATACACCCGCCGAACCCCTTCAGGGCTAGGCAGTTAATTGGAAGGGTCCCAGAGCTAACCGGCCTTGGGGGATCTCCTAGTCGGCTCTGGTGCACTGATTTCCTTTTCAGCTACTCACCTAGCGTCTCTAGGGTGTGTCTACACCCTTCGCGCTAGACTGGTTCAGGGCCCCTTTGCACATTAAGACTGGCAAAGGGTTACAAGCTTAGGGCTCACAATTAGGTACTCACCTCCCTGTCTGCACCCGACAGGGAGGGCGACTCATCCCCGGGCCCATCCACCCGGGGAGTTAGGTTTAGGGCCGTTAGGTCTATGTTAGGAGGAATTTAGATTCCAAGATTTCGCCCCCGTAATCCCCCCCCCTCCCCCATCATGGAGGACGCCTTAATTCTGGCGTTCTTCAAAGAGGTCCTTTTCAAGGACCCAGACTTCCTCGCCAGATATGGCGCTAGGTTTGCGGCTCTTAGCCAGCCGCTATCAACCGACTCCATCGCTCTGACCCCCGCATCGACCGCGACCGCGACCGTGACCCCTCCTAGCCCCTCAGTGTCCATGGACATCGAGGAGCCCTTGTCGCAAGACAAGAGGTGCCCGACCCCTTTCTCCTACTCTGACGTAGAGTCAGTCGACTCTTCTTCTGCCCACTCTACTCCCTCTTCCGAGGACGACGGCTTCGTGGCCGTCTCCGGAAAGGGGAAAAAGAGGAAACAGAGGAAGGCGACGTCCTCGCAGGCGACTTAAATAGCCGCCACGGAGGTTCTCTCTGCCCCCACTCCCCCTATACCTGTATCTGTGGCGCCCTCCGCTACTATCCCCACCCCGACCGCTTCGTCCGCTAAGGACACTCCGGCCACTCCGGCCCCTAAAAAGACCCCCCCTCCCCCTCCTGTAATCTTGCAGGACAAAACAAGATGGTTGGACGTATCAAAATGGTGCGTCGAACAAAAAATCGGCTTCTCTAAAGCCACCGCGACCCAACAGGGAATTAAGATTACAGTCCCTACGTCCCGCGACTATAGGGACCTAACCAGAGTCCTCCGGGCGAGAGGTGTGTCATACCACACCTACTCGCTCCCCGAGGAACGACAGATCCGCGTGGTGATCCGTAGGATCCCGAAAGAAATCCCCACAGCCGACATCAAGGCCGACCTTGAGTCTCAAGGCGTCCCCGTGGACGAGGTGCACCGCATGCACCGCGCCAGGGGGGGCTCGGCTTACGACATGATCCTTGTCGTATGTCCCCCGTTCGAAGGGCATCACCCTATCCACAAAGTTTCCTCTATTTGCCATCTCACGGGCCTCGTCATCGAGAAGCCCCGGAAGAGCGGCGTCGTCGGGCAATGTCACCGTTGCCAGTTATACGGGCATGCGCAGAAGAACTGCCATGCGACTCCCAGGTGCGTCAAGTGCCTGGGGGAGCATGGCACTTCGGACTGCCCCCGCCCTAAAGACCGGTCTCTGTGCACCGAGCCGCCCAGCTGCGTACTGTGCGGTGAGGCCGGACACCCGGCAAACTACCGGGGCTGTCGTATGGCCCCCAAGACGTCCTCATCAAAACTGGTGAAACGTGCAGACGCCCGCCAGCAGAGAGAGTGCCCATCATATGGGTTCTTCCCCCCCCCATCACAGACATTCCCTCAACTCCCCCTGAGGTTAAGCCCGCAAAGGCCTAGCCCATGGAATGCGATGAACCATCAGCAGGCGTTCCCTGCTATGGTTCAGCCCAGACCCACCCCGCCTCCCATCAGACCGCTGATGGACCCCCGCATCCGCGTTTCCGCGCCTATCCAACCCGCGAAACCCGCCCCCGCTCCCATGGCCGCTGCCGCAACCGCTGCGCCACGGCCCGTCGCTGCTTCAACCACCCCGGTGGTCGGCCCGTCCATCCCAATTGATCCATTTAGTGTGATCTCTGGGACTTTTTCGTTATTTTTCACACCCCGCGCGCGCAAAATGGCCAACGAGCTCGTTGCCGCCCGTAATTCCTGCGATCTCGCTCAGATACAGCGTATCTTCCACGCGTATCCAGAGATTACGCAAGCCCTGGAGAACTTCGCGAAACCCAAATAATGGATTTACATCCAAAAGCACGTACCAAACCCCGATCCCTAAAGTTAGGTTTCTTCAATGCCAATGGCATGATTAACCAGCGAGATGAAATCGCTGCTTTCCTCCGCGACCACCAAATTGATATTCTCCTATTACAGGAAACATTCTTAAAGCCCAGCCGTCGAAACCCGTCAATTGCCAACTATCGCATAGTTCGCAATGACAGGACTAGATGTCACAGGGGCGGCACCCTAATTTATTTCAGATCAACCCTCCACTGCATCCCAATGGACCCGCCCCCTCTCTCGCGTTTAGAAGTGTCCATATGCAAGCTAGGCATGACTGGCCATCAACCGATCACCATTGTATCGGCCTATGTTCCCCCCTGTTCCTCATCGGAGTTAGCCCTTCCCCCCCTCTCTGACGACCTTTCCATCCTACTTGGCCTGAGTGACTCCGTTATCATAGCGGGCGATCTCAACGCCAAACATCATGCTTGGAACAGCACCAGGATCTCCACCAGAGGCAGACACCTGTTTGACCTATGTCCCATCCTCAACTTCGACATCATCGCCCCGATGACTCCCACACACTTTCCCCACGACCCTAACCAAACCCCCGACGTACTTGACATAGCGCTTCTGAAGAGTATCAACCTACGGTTGGACTCTATAGAGGCGCTTGACGAACTCTCCTCTGACCACCGTCCAGTTGTTGTAAAGCTGGCACCACGCCTAGGTCTCCATGACCCTGATAGACCCCCTCTCACCAAGTTAGTTACAGACTGGAGGAAAGTAAGCGACTGCCTGAAATCCACCACGTTAGGTCCCCGACTAGACTCCATTCCCGACCACTTCGACTCTATCGCTGACACGACAGCCGCGATTGACTCATTCACTGTGCACGTACAATCAGTCCTGAACGACTGTTCAAGGGAGGTTCCGGCGATGGACGACCATCGCTGGAAGCTCCCGGACGATGTACGCGAACTGCTGAATGAGAAGAACGCGGCTGTCCGTGCGTACAGTAACTTTCCCAACCATGCGAACAAAGCCCATATGCGCTATTTACAGAGATCTGTAAAGACACGCCTATCGGAGCTGCGTGACGCTGGATGGGACAAGATGCTGAGCGAGCTAGAGCCCACTCACCGAGCGTTCTGGGACCTTCAGAGGAAACTCAAATCCGACGAAGTCGTCTCAATGCCCCCCCTGGTGCGCCCCGACAAGACCATCGCTTTCGATGACGTCGACAAGGCAGAATGCCTAGCCGATAGTCTTGAGGCTCAATGCTCACCTAGCTCTCAACCAGTAGACCAAGCTCACCTGTCCCAGGTCGACGCGGAAGTCGAACGTAGAGCCTCCCTCCCGCCCGTTGAAGACCCTGACTATCCTCTGCCTCCCGTCACTCCAGACGAAGTGCATGATATCATCAAGGGTCTAAAACCTCGCAAAGCCCCCGGCTCAGACGGAATCACCAATAGGGTGCTCCAACTGTTCCCCGCTCACCTCATAATGCTCATGGCCACCATCTTCAATGGAGCCCTGAGCAATAACATCTTCCCACAAGAGTGGAAGAAGGCCACCGTCATCGGCATACCGAAGCCCGGTAAGCCGAAAACGGAGCCCACCAGCTACCGGCCCATCAGTCTGCTCAATGTCTTCGGCAAAATCTATGAGAGGCTTATCTTAAAGCGCCTCAGAGATTTTGCGGAAACAAAGGGCCTCATCCCCGACCAGCAGTTCGGCTTTAGAGCCCAACATTCTTGCGTCCAACAGGTCCACCGCATCGTTGAACACATAAGCTACGGCTTTCAACGTGGTCTTACGACCGGTGCTGTATTCTTCGATATAGCGAAAGCGTTCGACAAGGTCTGGCACAACGGCTTATTATAAAAGCTCTACAAACTCGGTGTGCCCGATCGTCTCGTGCTCATCTTACGAGACTTCTTGTCGAACCGCACCTTCCGCTATCGCATCGAAGGAGCGCTATCCTCCCCTCACCCTATCCGTGCAGGCGTCCCTCAGGGCTCTGTACTATCCCCTCTCATTTTCACTCTCTTCACCAGCGACATCCCGAAAAGTAGAAAGGCGCAGTTGGCTCTGTTCGCAGACGACACGGCCATCTACTACACCGGGTTAGTCCACGACCACATATCTCGCACTCTCCAGACCGAGGTCAACAAGCTTGGCGCTTGGTTTAGAAAGTGGAGAATCGAGGTCAATCCCGACAAAAGTCAGGCTGTTCTCTTCACCAAACAGCGTAAAAACCTCATCGCCCCCCGACCGCTCACCATGTTCGGCAAGCCTATCCCTTGGGAGAAGCGAGCCAAATACCTAGGCGTGACCCTTGACCACCATCTCTCGTTCTCAGAGCACATCAAGCAGGTGCGTTCGCGTGCCGCTTTCGCTCTCGGTAGACTTCACTCCGTCCTAAATGCGCGCAGTAAATTGTCCCTTAAGGGCAAATTGCGTATTTACACAGCGTGCATCCGCCCCATCATGACTTATGCCTGTGCAGTCTTCGCACACGCTAAACCCCACCACATCCACAGGATGCAGTCCCTCCAAAACCGTTTCCTCCGAAAGGCAACGGGAGCCCCCTGGTTCGTTCGAAACGAGATCCTCCATCTCGATCTTAGAATCCCCACCATCAAGCAGTTCATGAAGCGCATCACGAAGCGCTTCTTCGACTCCGCCACCACCCACCGCAACCCTCTGGTTGTGCAGGCCGCCAGTTATAGGCCCTCCACCATTAGTTCTATTCGCCGTCCAAGGCATACCCTCTCCGACCCCGATGACCCCATTACCCTCCTCCAGGAAAGCAATAGGGCAACGAGTACAGTGCACAAAACACACCGACGACCTACGTTCCGACCTCGCCGCCGAGGTCCCTCGCGTAAACCCCGACGTAATTGTCCCCCCCGACCCTTGCTCGAAGAAGTGCCAGCCCGCGCCGCAGCTGAGCCTGTAGCTTTAAATTCCCCGATTAATAATAATAATATTAACCAGATCCAGCCTGTCCCATCTTGCTGTCTTCCCCCCAGCGACGCCCTAAGCCGAGGTCCGTACCCCACAGGGGGTGCCCTTAGCGTGCAGTCGCTTAGTAATATAAGAAATTCGCCCCTGGCTGGAGGCTTTGAGTTCGCTTAAGGCAGCCACAGGAAAGTCCGGTTAAGTAGTCACGACCTCTCAAGGTCAACTACGAGATGCCACACAAAAAAAAAAAAAAAAAAAAAAAAAGTAGATCGGTCTTTTTCGTTGGTCGGCTTTCGAACGGTAAGGTTGTCAGGTGATCTTCACTCTTTGCTATTTGTCGTTATTTGGTTTATGTACATGTGTATTAAAATTAACGGTTGTTTTTGCTAATGTGATTTTGATATTTTTATTTAAAATTCGTTAAAAGTTAAGATAATTATTAAAATCTGTGTGATTATTGTTTTTTTTCTTATTTATCTCGACTTCAGGTTCCTAAAATCAGAAATGGGATAGGTCTGTGCCCATTTAAATTCAATTTCCGTTGAAAAAAAAAATAAAAAAAAAATCAAAATAACCGTTAATTTTAAAATTTCATAATGCCTCGAGCATCTCGTTCGCGTAGTACCTCCAACGAAGCTTCACCTTCTAGAGCACATAAACGACAAAAGAAATCGCGTCGACACCACCGTGATTCTCAGTCGCGTTGCCCCCGGTCTCGTAGTCGTGATGGTTCTGTAAAACTGGCGTTGAGTACGATTATGACGCGATTAAACGCTATTGAGGAAAGTACCGCGAGTGTTTCACGTACGCCAGTGCCATCAAATCATGACAACACACCTCAACGGGAGGAACTGGATAATAGTGCGTCAGATGCAGCAAAAGTACTAGCGGATGCGCTCGTTGCTATCCGAACCAAGCCACAAAATTATTACGTGTCCAACTTTGACCCTGCTATCCATAACTTTGAGGTGTGGTGTGATGAGGTGGAACGAGCCAGGTTAGTGAATCATTGGACTGATTTAGAATGTTTGTCGCGTGTTGCTAATTGTCTTAAGGGCGACGCTAAGTCCTGGTTAAATGAGTGGACCACGAATGATCGTTCCTGGTCTAACTTTTCAAAACAATTTATGTCTCTTTGTCCGCGAAAACTTGATTACGCTAATATTCTCTTTGAGGCTATCAACACGACTTCTGAAAAATTTTTAACGTATGCAGAGTATGCCCGCCGTTCGTTATTGCGACTACGCATTGTTAAGGGTTTAAGCGAGGAACTGATGGTCCAAATAGTGATACGCGGTATAAGCGATGCGCAAGTTCGTGCGGCGGCTGCGAATGCCGATCTTACAACGGAAAATATCGTTTCGTTTTTAGCTATTTACACCAAGCCTAGTCGCGGTAAAATTGACAATCGCGGACCTTCTACTAGCAGTGTAGCAAAGAAACGAAGACCTGATATTTCCGAAATTAGATGTTTTACTTGCAATCAGACTGGCCACAAAAATTTTAATTGTCCTAAAAAGAGTAAAAGCCCTAACGATGGTTCATCAAAGATTATTTGTACTTTTTGTAAGAAGAACGGTCATAAAGAAAGTGAGTGTTTTACAAAATTACGATCGGAGAGACAAAATAATAATCAAAAGAAAGTTAACCTCTGTAGAGAATTGTCAACTCCAATAGGCAATAATGACATTAGTACTGCTGTGATACAAGGCGTACCGGTGGACGTGTTGATAGACAGTGGTGCTATCAATGTTTCCTTAATATCGTCTGACGTTATTAAATTCTTCTCCTGCTTCCGTAAACCAATTCATTGTGTTTGAAAGGGAATTAGTTACGATGGGATTATTGCTCGCGAATATGTTACGCTTACAGTCGAGTTTAGCGGCATCACGCTTGAAGTTGATTTTGTTATTATACCCGCTTCTTGTATGAATACACCAATCATTATCGGTACAGATGTCCTCAATAGGGATGGAGTGACTTTTGTTAGAACTAAAAATGGGCAATATTTGACACATTCCTCTCAAGTATTAAAAACAAATGTTGTTAAATCCACTACTAAAGTTAATACACCTCTTCAAGGTGAAGATTTAAAGCACCTACTAGCAGTAATAGACGATTTCTTACCCTATTTGATATCTGGCACCGCTACTACAACAGTTCAAACAGGAAAAATGCAAATCAATTTGACTAGTGATGCTCCCGTAGCCTATCATCCCTACCGATTATCATATCAAGAAAAAATAAAGGTACGCGAAATAGTAAAAGATTTATTAGACAAAAAAATAATTAGGGAGTCCAATTCTGAGTATGCGAGCCCCATCATTCTTGTTAAAAAGAAAGATGGCGCAGACAGAATGTGTGTGGATTTTCGGGCGTTAAATCGTATTACCGTTAAAGATCGCTACCCTCTTCCTTTAATAGAAGACCACATAGACCGTCTTGGTAGCTCAAAATACTTTACTGGCCTTGATATGGCCTCAGGCTTTCACCAGATTTTAATTGAAGATAGCTCGATACATAAAACTGGTTTCGTTACGCCGGAGGGGCATTACGAGTATTTAAAAATGCCCTTCGGTTTATGTAATGCCCCGACGGTATATCAACGGATTATCAATAAAACACTTCGAAAATTAATCGAATCTGGAAAAGTCTTAGTATACATAGATGACGTGCTCCTAATGAGCATGACAGTTCACGAAGGCATCGATTTATTGCGCGAAGTTCTAGAAACACTTTCTCGGGCGGGATTTTCGATTAATCTTCGAAAGTGCTCATTTCTAACTACTGAAGTAGAGTATCTGGGCAGAGTAATAAGTCATGGTCAGGTTAGGCCGAGCTCTCGAAAGATCGAGGCGTTAAAAAACACACCCGCACCAAGTAATGTTAGACAGGTCAGACAGTTTTTGGGTTTGGCGGGGTATTTTCGGCGGTATATCCCAAGGTTATGCGACGAAAACTGCTAGTATCTCACGACTGACAAAGAAAAACATAAAATTCGATTGGGGACCTGCACAAGAACAAGTCCGACAAGATCTCTTAAAACAATTGACAAGTGAGCCCATACTAGCAATTTTTGATCCAAAATTGCCCACTGAATTGCACACAGATGCAAGTAGTGTAGGTTATGGAGCCGTATTGATGCAGATACACGGGGAGGGTAATAAACGTGTGGTCGCCTATTTTAGCAAGGTTACCCAGGGCGCTGAAAGCAGATACCACTCTTATGAGCTGGAAACGCTAGCGGTCGTCAAGGCACTGCAGAATTTTCGACATTATTTGATTGGCATTAAATTCAAAATCGTAACGGACTGCAATGCCTTGAAGGCCACTGAGCGCAAGAAGGATCTGCTTCCACGCGTGGCGCGCTGGTGGATTTATTTGCAAGATTTTGTTTTCACTATAGAATACCGAAAAGGTGTCATGATGTCTCATGCCGACTATTTGAGCAGGAATCCACCAGTCGTGCAGGTAAACCAGATCGATAGACCTCTGAACTGGGCACAAATGGCCCAGGCAGCCGACAATGAGACTAAGAATCTTATACAAAAATTAAGTGACGGGCACTTAGACGCACGTCGTTATGTGTGTAAAAATGATTTATTATATTACCGTTATTCACCAGTCGGTGAAGAGTCAAGGCTTTTGTGTTTTGTCCCTAAGGGACACCGACTTAGTCTTTTAAGATTATTCCACGATGAGCATGAACACATCGGTGCTGATAAAACCCTTGATTTAATTTTAAAGCATTTCTGGTTCCCCGGCCTAAAACAATTTGTAAGCAAATACACCTCACATTGCCTAATTTGCATTTCCAAAAAACGAGTTCCCAGGGCTCCACATCAACCTATTACCTCATGGGAAAAGTCTGAAGTCCCATTCGATACAATACATGTCGATGTGTTAGGCCCACTGCCGGAATCAAACGGCTATAAATTCGTCTTTGTGTTGGTGGATTCGTTTACAAAATTTTGCCTACTTTACCCCATATATCGCCAAGACACGAGCGAACTCAAGCGCGTTTTTAATAACTCAATATCTCTATTCGGTGTCCCTAAATTAATAGTCTGCGACCGTGGTCGCATGTTCGAAGCCGCGGGTTTTACTAGCTGGGTATCAGAATTAGGCTCTACCCTTCACCACATAACTCCTGAAATGCACCATGCCAATGGTCAAGCCGAGCGTTATGTACGAACTGTATTAAATTTAATTCGTGTTGAAAGTCGTAATAAGAATGTATCTTGGTCCGATTCACTATGGAAAATTCAACTTGTACTAAACATAACAAAACAAAAGACTACCCAATTGTCAGCATTAAATTTACTAATTGGAACTGATGCGACCACTCCTGTAATCCGTGCATTGATCCGAGACGTGGCAGTTGAAAATGCACATTCTAATCGCGAAGCATGGCGAGAAATCTGCAGGAGTCGAGCAAAGGACCTGTTTAAGGCAAATCAAGATAGACAAGATTCCCATGTCAATCGTCACCGACACCCTCCTAGAGTTTTCAAGACTGATGATCTGGTATTCGCCATAAAGTACTCCCAATCAACGGGAAAACTGGACTCTGGAATGAGAGGCCCTTACCGTGTGATAAAAGTTTTGGCGAGTAATCGCTATGAGCTCAAACTGTTGGGTGGTGCTCGTGGCAAAACCACACAAGCGGCAGCTCAATATATGGTGCCATGGAAGGGAGAGTGGTGTCCTGAGAGCTGTTCTGCTTTCTTTGAGAGTAAGTAAAATGTCTAACTGTTGTTTATGTTTCAGCTATATAATAACGCATACTTGGTGTGTATCTGGCTGGCAGTGAAAAGTATGTTCCGAGTGGTTACTGGTTATGAAACCCAAGTGGAAAGTCCATGTAGTTTACTGGACACCCACTGAGTATGTGTATTGGACATTGGTCCTGCAGACACATTATGTATGTGTATTGGACATTGGTCCTGCAGACACATTATGTATGTGTATTGGACATTGGTCCTGCAGACACATTATGTATGTGTATTGGACATTGGTCCTGCAGACACATTATGTATGTGTATTGGACATTGCTCCTGCAGACACATTATGTATGTGTATTGGACATTGATCCTGCAGACACGTATTTTATACGTGTATTGGGCAATTGTCCTGCAGACACTTATTGCGTATGTGTATCTGAACACTAATTCTGTAGACACATAGCGTACCTATGTGTGATTGAAGTCCTATGGAAACATAAATGTGTGGACTTCTTCTTGTACGCTAGCATTATAGGAGAGAAGGATGATCAAAAAGATGCTCATATGTGACGATGAATGGTTTAATGATGAGTGATTAGAAGTACAATAAGAAAAATAAGTGTGTTTCAACTGAATGAGGGCCTTGACTGTGAGATGATTGAAAGGATAGGAATTTACTCATTAATATAAATGCTAATAAATTTCTACTTTTCTTATTAGATATTGATGACGATGACATGGATGATGCTGAAGCAGGGCCTTCTTCAGCTCCTCCTGAAAAACTCCGTGGCTAATCGCGGTGAAAATGCAAACGAAGATGTGTCCGAGGACGGCGCACGGTCAGGAGAGGCCGTATTAGGATCGACGCCATGACAGGTAGCATTCAGTGTCATCATCTGACAGCCACACTATAAAAGGACCGCTCTGCGAGTAGATCGGTCTTTTTCGTTGGTCGGCTTTCGAACGGTAAGGTTGTCAGGTGATCTTCACTCTTTGCTATTTGTCGTTATTTGGTTTATGTACATGTGTATTAAAATTAACGGTTGTTTTTGCTAATGTGATTTTGATATTTTTATTTAAAATTCGTTAGAAGTTAAGATAATTATTAAAATCTGTGTGATTATTGTTTTTTTCTTATTTATCTCGACTTCAGGTTCCTAAAAATATATTTTTTTTATTAAACAGCCAAATGAAGCCGGTTATACAAATTATTAATCCAGTGAATTCAGTAGGCCAGTTGTTTTCGCAATCCTCTTTCGTCCGGTCTTTGAAGGAAGCAAAGAAGTAAATTATCCTAATTCATTTGGTAAAGCAACACAGTAATGTACTTATTACCAGAAACCTCGTTTATATCCTAATAGGAGATGTTAGTTAAGTACTTTAGAACGATAAATTATCATACAGAGCACACCTAATAATAATCTATAATAGGGTATGACTAGTATCAACGAAATATATGAGTTAGTACTTGAAGGGCAGAATCGGCTAAGTAAATTTTTTCAAATTGATTTTTTATTGTATATGGTCACAAAAATCCACATTTTACCATACGCGAATCTAAAACAAAGCAAGAACTCGCTGGGTCACTTAAAAAATTGAGCTGCATTTTGGATTTAATATGGAATAACTAGCTTAGTCCATGACTAAGCCACTTCTTCCCTGCCAAAGCGAATGTGAAACGAACAGTTTTATTTAGCGTTGAGTAATTTTTATGGAGATGAAGGTCCCAATATCGATAACATACCATATTTCCTTTTAAAATAAATTATTTATGTATATATAAAACTTTAAATGTCAATACTGACAAATTTTTGGTGAATAGGACTAAGCCAGTTCTTCCCAATAGCCCTTCACTTATTTTAAATATGTTAACAAAAGAGACGGTTTGCGAAAAAACAAATAAAATAAATGGTAAAATGCAGAAGTTATACTTTTTGAAATTATTCTTCTATCCTTGCCACACAAAACGATAATTGTAATGAATGGCGCGAATAGACTTTAAAAAGCAAACAACTTCGCCATTTTTTTAGATATTAAAAAAAAAATGTTTTTTACTGTGGCTTTGCTTTTTTCTAGGTTTAAAAAAATCGAATTCTAAAATAACAGTCAAAACACCCTATTAAATAGTGTTAACTGAATTAGTCGATAATGGCTAATAATGGTCATGTGGTGCAGAAACGCTGCTAGAATGTTATGTTGCAATGTTCCAGTAAGAAATGGACGTAGGTGCACCAGGTTCTAGTTCTACTTTCATTTAAATCAATACCAACGATATAGACGAAAGGATAACCAAATATTGTAAAATATTTTAAAGGAGTAACGGTGGAGTTTCTTGCCCATTCTTCTCCATTAGAAACTTTTTGGAAGGGGCAAATATAATCACTTCTATTTTTCTGTAAATTTTGACGTTAAAAGTGCCTTTTAAATGCCCATAGACTTTGACTGTATAAAAAAAACAAAACAATATAAAAACTTACTCCCAACTAGCGTTTTTACGATTTAGTAGAAAATTTATTTTTCTTTATTACATGTATGTTTAATATGATATCGTATTATACACATAAACCTTCCTGAATAAATTGTCTAAATGATGGTAAAAACCGCATCAAAATCATATAATATGTAGACTAGCTGCTCCCCGTGGTTTCACACGCATAAGTCTCGATCCCGTGCGAATGTCGGGATAAAAGTATCCTATGTCCTAAACCCAGGTCATGGTCTATCCATGTACCAAATTTCATCCGAATCCGTTCAGCCGTTTTAGCGTGAAAGCGAACAAACAAACAATTTCGAACCTATAATATTAGTTCAAATTCAAATTCATTTATTTCGTGAATTGGAATAGGATATAGAAGACTCTGAAGTCGGAAATTCGGCGTTGACAGGAAAATGTATAATTATTATAATGTGTCTTTTAACATCCTTGCTCGTTGATGTCTTTTCTATTGACTGGCGAAAGTAGTTATTTTTGCCAATTTCCGGGAATATTCGATTTGTATTATCAAGTTAGTGTTTTCTATTTCTTGGGTATACTGCCTTAAGCACAAAAAAGGAACAGCAGACTTCATAACAACAATTAACAATAATTGAGAGAATATATAATAATAATATAAAATAAAAAATATATAAATTCTTGTAGTTCTTGTATTTTATAGTTATATGTTCGAGCTGTCAATACGACGATGTCAGCACGATATCCCTTATGTTGCATCGTCCATGTTTAGTCTCTGCATTGTCCTAAGGTTGACTGGTGGAAAAGTGCTCAGGCAGTAAGTCCGCCTTTGTACAGTATTTTTATACTCGTGCATAAAGTTTGAATAAATAATTTTATTTGTTTGATGTTTTTCTTCACCAGTAACTAGGAATTCTTTATGCACCAGAGTCAGCCCAGCCTTTAAATTTTCCAGCTTTTGGTGTTATTCTATAACTCTACATTTAGCTCAATATTTGAAGTCTCGCTTTCAGTCAATTTTTCTACAGAATTGTATAGGGCTGGCTGAGAATTTTCTTTCATCCGTTAAATGATAAATGATAAATATATTATAAATGATTTTATTTCTGTAAGTAGGTTTTTACACACACTTTTACACGTCAAACATATTTTTTTAAACTAGATGAGGACGGCGTTTCCTATCTGACTACTCTGAGAAGAAAGGCCGAATCAAACTCAGAGATCACAGTCTCTTTTAAAGTCCAGACATAATCTTGGTCAGATCATGTGAAGACTATGTCGATTGCTATCTGAAATGGTCTTTGGATGAAAGAACCACACAGATTGAGTGGACCTGTTCAGTCAGTGCACGCATTTGTCAGTAGTTGTGCAGCTCAACTCAGAACTAAAGGAGCTCAACGATTCAACGAACAATACCAAAGAAAGGACATATGGCTCGGCCGCAAAAAATACTTAATCATCGTTATTTTTCAACTCTTGTCATACCAAAGCATAATACTGAGAATTTGTATTAGGCTTTTTTTTACAGTCAAAACTACATTAGGCGCGACGAGTGACTTATGGGTTCTCGTCACCGCTGTAGTAGCAGTAAGTGAAGCGTGAAAAGTTTACAGCAAGGACCCCCCTCCCGTCCAAATGACAATCATTAAGAAAATATGGCCCCTAGAACCCGGTGGCCCGCCTACCTTTGGCTACGGACCGATAACCTTGTGAAGGCCGCAGGAATCCGCTGGATGCGGGAAGCACGGGAAAACCGGTTGGTGCTTCGGGAGGCCTATGTCCAGCAGTGGACGTCTTTCGACTGAAATGATGATGATGATTAACCAAAGGAGGTTTTTATCCATATGGATATGCCAACCCCATCGTACTTTATCAACTATTTAACTTTAATTAATACTATAATAGAGATTGAATCATTGACTAGACATCATCTTCATCAGGCTACACAACCTCTATGCAATCGCTAGGGTTTGCTGAAATGTTTCGAATTAGCCCAACGTCCGAAATGTTCAATTTAAATTATCTGATCATTGAATTCCTTTCATTTTCGCTCTTAACACACTCCATCAACAATCATATTAGGCTTGTCTTATAATTTCTCCATTCTCCAACATTTCTTTCGATCAGAAAGTCTAACTAAGGGCATCGTACCACACTATTTACATACAATTAAACACAAAAAGAAACGAATCCCTAGGCCTTACGGGGCATTATTTCACCGTCCACCATAGCCTGACCATCATATTACAATACCTGTTTTATATACCAATCAAAAACCAACTCTAACCTCACGAAAATAGCGTACAAATTATCTTTTTATGTGTGATTGGAGAAGCTTGTGAACAGTTGTTGAAAAATTAACTTTGGTGTTTAAAAGATAAGGTGTGGATTGGGTTGTAAGTGATGTTTGAAGAGGCTCGCGTAAGATTGGTAAAGTTTACTTTCGCCGGCGGGCGATGTCGGTCGGAATGCCCGATGTGCCGACTAGCCACGGTGCCGTGTCTACCACCTGGCCATAGATTATGCGTGTGCGCAGTAGAGGAAATAGGTGGGAAATTATGTTTTGGAAATATTGATATCGATATTTTAAGACCTAGAGAGCCTCAACTGTTATATTTGTAACAGAGTAAGCAATAATTAGTTTACATGAAAAGAGCAGTGGTGGCCCAGTAGAAACGGCCGTGACTGAAATGAAATAAAATTGTTTATTCTGTAAATAGGATATGAGAATCACTTTTACACGTCATATTAAAAAATAAGCTAGATGGAGTCGACATTTCCTATCTGACTACCCCTGAGAAGAAATGGCGAAACAAACTCAAGGGTCAAAGTCTCTTTTAAAGTCCAGACATAATCTTGGTCAGATCATGTGAGGACCATGTAGATCTATGTCTGAAAT
The DNA here is from genome assembly GCA_905333075.3 of Atethmia centrago. Lineage (NCBI taxonomy): Eukaryota > Metazoa > Arthropoda > Insecta > Lepidoptera > Noctuidae > Atethmia > Atethmia centrago. The sequence goes on from HG995379.1 coordinate 7,958,208, forward strand.
GGTCTTTTGAGGAAAGAACCACACAAATTTGAGTAGACCTGTCCAGTCAGTGCAAGCATTTGTCAGTAATCGTGTAGCTCAACTCAGAACTTAAGGAGCTCAACGACTCGACGAACAATACCAAGGAAAGGACAATTGGGTTGGCCGCATAAATAACTCAAAATGCCAGACCACCATTAAAACTAAGAGAAAAAAAAACAACAAGAAATAAATAAAAATGACCCACATAGTGCTCACATTCACAATAATTAAAGTAATATAATACTTTTCAAGGAACATAAATATTCACTTAATTTTGCTTATAATATTCATCAATATCAATATGTACATATAGTTGTATATAATGATGATGACTTACAAGTTGTAGGTCATAGGTTCGAACCCAGACAGGCACTGTACTTTGTGTAAACTATTTCTATTTATATCACCAGTGCTCTCAAAACGGTGTAGAAAAACATGGTGGGGAAACCGGCATGTCCTAGAACTAAAAATACAAAGAGATGTGACATCTACCAACCCGCACTGGGCCCGCGTGGTGGATTACGGCCTACTCCCGCTCACAGAGAGGAGGCCTGTGTCCCAGCTGTGGGAACATTTTAGGCTGATTATGCTATGTGTTTAAAAAGACTCCACCACTAACGAGATCTGAGTAATTGTACAGTAGAATTATGGAGTATATTTTATTTAGCCATACAAATCTTACGGTAAAAAGTTATAAGTAGCTAAATGAAAATAATAATTTTAGCATAAACAGCTCGAACGATTTAAGAAAATGAGGTATCCTTATATTGGTCTTGATACCACAAGTAACGCTGGCCATAATTATTTAAAAAAAAAAAACAATCTGGCGGGGCGAATTTTAGTATGGAATTAATTATAATTTAGCTACGGCACCTGTCACACCGCTGCCGGCGATTAATTCAAAATTCATTTATTTATTTACGTTACTCGTCCGTACTTGGGTCATAGAAATTCGTATATGTATAGAGACATGAGGAACAGGATGTAAAGTTCACCCATCCTCCATAGAAAAGGGAGGGTTTTCCGACCAGACGGGTGTCGTGTCTCGTCGTCGCGGTAAACTCTGCTTGCGCGATGCAGGATTTTGCGTGACGTCAGTGTGTTGCGTAGTTCGCATGTGGCGAAGCAGATGGCGCCACATATGTGTACCAAATTTCAACGTACCCAGGAAAAACTTAATCTGACTTTTTTTAGTCTGACTTTGTAATAATCTGGTAACTGAAGTACTATTTACTCAAATGCTGTTATTTGTTACTATGTGCATTGTTCTAATTGTAATTAGGTACTGTGGTTGTATTACAAAGTTTTTTTTTCTGGTACCTGGGACAGCCAGAATTCTTGCGTTTAGTGTCATCTGCGCCCGCATCCATTTTTTTCCATCCATCCATTCCATTTTTTTTGTTACCGTTCACAATAACAAAAAAAATACGACCGATATGGTTTTTCTTTTGTTTTAACAAAAGAAAAACCATAATATATCGCATAACGAAATTTGTTTTATAATTTTAATAAATTGTTTTTTTACTGTTCCTCATAGTACAAAAACTTTACATAGGCAAATACGTATACGTTTAAACTAATATTGATCCTCAACGTCCTCACAGATGCTTCACGCAAGTCTCCACAAATAACTACTCTCACGAAAAGGTTCTTTGTAGAGTCGACGGCGAACCTACAGTAAACAATTGCGGACAGTCCTCGCCCGTGCCCCGCGAGAGCCGCGCGCCCGCAACGACATTATAAATGACCTACCCGACAGGTGTCTGTGAAACAAATTCAAATATCGAATGAGAAAAAAAAGGAACAAGATTCGTCCGTTTACTTTTTTTTATTCTTTTTTTATGAATGTACCGTTGTGATATTTCCGTTAACCGTGTGTATTGTGCTGTGAGATCCAATGGACTATTCTCGTGGAAAATGGTTTTAGTTGCTTGCATCTCGCGTGTATTCTGTTTTTGACGTTTACGTGACGTTTCTGGCTGTATGGAATAGGTTTGAATGTGTAACTTTTACCCTGTGCTGAGTAACTTTTTTTGTTGTTCATTTTTAGCTATTCGTAATTTGAATTGTTTCTTTTTATGTTCAGTTTGGTTAACATTGGAACTGTTTAAAGTTGTGTAGTTATAAGTTAAATTAACGTTAAGTCAGACGTCCTTACAAGGTTGAACTAAGTTAATATATCTGTAGTATCTCGTTGCACACACTTGCAACAGTTGTTACGTACCTCTTTCATAATATTAAGCGAACATAATTGACGAAGTTACTCTCGAAAATATATTTATATATAATAATTTCAGGTTAAATAATAAGCAGTTTTTAATTAAAATGTTTTCGTAACAGTTACGAAATTGAGAGCTGACCTAAATAAACTAACAAGACTAAATTGAGTCGGTAATCTTCCAATCAGAGGTGCAATCTATGACCCTAAACTGACCACTGTAGTTACACACTGTAGTTAGGTAGAACATCAAACACCACTATACTGCTGAGTACTAGTAGGTACTTACCCAAACTCAATAGGTATATAAATACTAGTGATTGCAATAAAACAATTGTTTCAATTAAACCATACACCGATGAGAACTTTTGTATGGCCGAGAAGCTGGTCAGTCAGTCAGAAAGTTGCAGCTTGTTGCCCGTTCCAAAGTGTAGGTGCCTATGGAGAAGAACAGGCAAGAATCTCCAGTCATAACAGTCACACTTCTCTTCAAAAGCTAGTTAAATAATTTGTATGAACTAAACTCTAGGAGTAATAACCGACCTTGAAAATAACGCCATGGAAAGACATAAAAATGCCAAAGAAACGATAAAGCGAAGAATTAAATTCCTTATCAACACCCGCATAACGATTATGTGCATATACACGTATAAGTATATACATAGGTATATATGTCACTTTAGCAGTTAATGTAAAGATGTTAAAGTTACAGAATGGTTTTGCAATAACTTTTGCAAATTGTGTAGGATTTTTCATAGCGTGTGTGTGATAAAATCTGGCAATTTGCACCTTTGCTAAGTCTTCTGGAAGGGGGTCAGTGTCTTTATATTTTCATCGAAATCTATGATTCGGTTTTACTTAGTCTTTTTAAGTTTTCGTAGACAACAAGGAACCCGTATAGTTTCGCCATGTCCGTCTGTCTCTCTGTCTGTCTGAGGCTTAGCTCAGAGACTCTTAGTACTAGAAAGCTGTAATTTGGCATGGGTATACCATATTATCACGAATAAAATATTAAAAAAAAAAAATTTGGTTACCTCAATTGCATGTAATGTGGGGATGATATTTTTTTTTTCTCGTCTATTCTATATGGTGTGGGGTATCATTGGATAGGCCGTTCAAAAATATTGCGGTTCTGTGACCACCACTTTTCGATTAAAGGATCCCTTTGCGTAATATTAAGTTTTAAAGTGCTTGTTAGAGATAAATTGGTTGTTTTTGGATACGTGAAAAAATTCATGGCAGTAGTATATATAACGAAAGTAAAAGAAAAACTATCATAGCAAAGAAGGCTTTACAAGTTAACGAGTAATAGTCGACCAACTTACATTTGCAGTTGGAGAATTGACCGTGACTTATATCGATGTTTGAAAGAACATGTTTTGCAAATACAATGTTAAGTTTGTTTTTGGGATAATGAATTTATCCCATTGTGCATGGTCCGACACGCACTTGGCCAGTTTTTATTTTTTTCTTATAAAATGCTTCAGTAGTCAGTTCCAAAGATCAGGGAATGGCAGAAAGGTTTCGGACATCCTACTATACCTTGATCTTTCGTCGCGCTAGATTACTTTATATTGTCTTTTTGTCATTAGTCCGTTTCATTAGCTGGTTAATCATACATTATGTCATTAATTAATCAATAATATTTGATAAATTTCAAATAAAAGGTATTATTTGAAATTTATCAAATAAGATTGATTAATTAATGACATAATGTATGATTAACCAGTTGACTATTCCCAATCAATGAATTTTACAGGTTTCCGAATACGGTTTGCCCAAAAATACTCGAGACTGCAAAGTTTAGTTAAGCTTGGATCACATGTTCCAATATGAAGAAAAATAAAACACAATTTATTATTTGCAAAACTAATAAATAAACATAACTTGTGAATGAAACTCACCGAGATTCGTAAGTAAGTTGAGCAATAATAAAAATGTCAGGGTCTTTTGTGGATAATAAATTATTTCACGTTCAACATTATGCCGGATATTGTTCAAATATTACACAAGATTATACATAAATCATTTAAGGTGCCGTGCCCGAAATCGGCTGATTTTGATTAATTTTGGTCATTGGTTGTGAGAAAGGGATAAAGAATTAAAACAAAATTATTTGTGATTTTAAAAGTCAAGTTCTTTGTTTTGCATGGATTTTTCAAATAAATTAAGTATTCATGGAAAATCACTAATATTCACAACAAGTTTTCCGAAATGACGCGAGACTGACGTTTGATCATCATCTTTATAAAGAAAACAACTTTTGATTTTGAACATTCAATATTATTATCAACATCAATTATGTGGTCTACTTGCATGTGGCTGAACCACTTTTTTCATATTTGATACAATATATAGCAGACTAATAATGTTGAAAAAACCGATTTTTATTAAATCAGTAATGTATTTTTTCTAATTATTTAGCAAACCATATCAAGGAATTTAAAAATCACATTCTTCTAGGCTTCAGCTATCCTTGAGATAAAATCAAAATTTTATTTTATTATATATTTTATTAGATCATATAATATCTTCATTAAGTAAATTGAAGGCGAAATAAACATATTTTCGACAGTGCATAAGTGATGAAACTGTTAACAGGCGCTGTGACTGACACGGATGGTTTTGCGCCACAAAAACTCTACTTTTATAGACACACAGAATTAATGTTTCAATTATTTCAAGCTTTCTCACAATTAGATAAGAAATTGAAAAAAAAAGGGTATTTTTTCTTGGACGGAGCCTACGAATGAAATAAATTGCGGTTCTCTTGATCACACTGAAATACATTGAGCAAAGGATCATACAAATTCAACAATACATGATGGAAACTGCTCTAAAGCCTTATTGACTTTTATGAAAAACTGTCAATTTCAGACTGATGTTTGTAACTTTCTACTTGAACTAAACTTGCTACTTATCTAATGCAAATGTCAATCAGGCATAAGAGAGTCGCCCTTCATGAAATGGGACGACGCAAGAGATTTCCTATGTATTCTTGTTAGATTATCTGTATTCAATAAAAGAACCTTTTCGGCATTAATCGCTCGTCCAGAGCACCCTGCGCATTTAACCGTACTACTTAGTAGCAGACTGTCTTGTCTTTGGACCACACGATAGAAGAATAGATATTAAAGTAGAAAAACGTTGGGGGCTGATTTTATTTACATCTATTGAACATATAACCAACCCGCACTAGGCCTGCATGGTGGTTTACAGCCCACTCCCTCTCAAACAGAGGAGGCTTGTGCCCCAGCAGTGGAAACATTATAGGCTGATTATGGAACATATTAAACATATTTCGTACTACGATTAGACCGTTATGGAATTTCAAGAAATTAGTAATGAACGCAAACATTTGGCTCGTTAAGCCGTCGTTTACCTTCGCCTTATAACTGGGATGTGGGCAAACTGCATGCCGCCACAATGGCAACCACTATGAGCGTGCGCAAACCGCTAGTGATGCGAAACTAGCTTGAGATCAAACTTCATTCACATCGAAATACAGTTTACTTACTTAGTTTCATTTGCGTTTAGATCAAGTAAAGCTGGAACTATACTATTTACGTAAAGAAGCAAACCAATTGGTTTGATTAATCCGAAGCTGTTGCATATTGAGTTCACCTACTTATTAACTTATTTTTTTGGGATTGATAGATTGTCCAACTTTTTTTGCATAAATAATTTAAGTCTGTGACAATATAATAAATTAATAAATAAATCCCATAGATAAATACCTTAACCTATACATATTTTATTGTAAACAAAACTTGTGTTAATAAATAAGACTGGTGCTACTAACATAGTGTCTAGTTAGCTAAACATACACATACAGAATCAGCCTATAATGTAGAATTCGAAGATATGTGACATCTACCAACGTGGTGGGTGGCGTGGTGGATTACGAGGAGAGGAGGAGGCCTGTGTCCCAGCAGTAGTTGTATTAAGTCCTAATTTGCTGAGTTCTGATGCCTATGGAACCCTTAAGCAGTCTCCATTTTATTAATGTCCCGAATACCAGGCCCCAACTGGCCAGCTCTACAGATGTGGCGCGAAAGGCAGACTGATTGACATTTAGAGTGCCCACCCTCTCTCAATAACAACGTCAACCTGCTTCTGCGTAGGCTACCCACTAGGGTGGCCCCTATTCCTAAGACCATTTTTTTCCTTTAATTTCACGGGTCACCACATAATTTGATTCTATGCCATAAGAAACTATTTCAGTATTGTATTTATTTTTAAACGCAATTTAAAGGGTTGCTACTGAGGGTTGAATTTTAAATTATTATTATTATTTTATTCATGTCTGATCATAAGAAATACAAACCTATTTTTATTATTACAAATGAAGACACATATTGAAGATACGTATTTAAATAATTTATTTTTAAGAAACAAAAGTGTTGATTTATTAGTATTAGCTTTTATTCCTATACTCGTTCACCAATAAAAGCAAATACTACTTTTGTTATTTATTGGTTGTAATCAATTTATTATATTCCTAAATAAACGCAAAAACAATTAGTGAGACACTTATTTAAGGGGCCATACAATGCTTTTTGTTAAAGTTTGATGACTGGTAGCGACCTCTATATCGTTTCGAACAATTAAAATAATCTGTTTCATATTTAGACGTAGGTATATAATCGAATGACAAAATGCCACGATGATAATTTAATTAAAAAGTAAAAAATAAGGACTACTCTACTACCCACCCAGTTAAAAGACGGTATAGGTAACTAACTAAGTATCATACTCACTCTTCAAGCATCAAGTCACATCACTAAAAATAAACGAGAGCACTATGTGACAGCGAATATGCAAATAGGTACATAGCGATAAGCCAAACATGGCTCATGATCATGAATATGGACGCAGATCAAGACCACAGAGTTGTGGTCGTAATGTGTGGTAGGTTATGCATGTTTGTGGTATGTGGTGGTACTACCATCGTAGTTTAGCTTCAAATATGTAGTTTGTAAGTGAACTTAATGCAGAGTGGTGATAAGAAATTTAGTTTAACACTGCAGGAAGTAAGGAATACATTCCATTCTGAACTTTAGCTTACTGAAGATTAGGTTATCATTATTAAATTTATTAAAAATGGAGGCCTTGGCAGAGAGTACAACTTTGTGCCCTTTGGCGTCGAGACCCTCGGTCTGTGGGGTCCCAGTGCGCATAAGTTCTTTGCGGAAATCGCGAAACGTCCAGTTGATGTAACTGGTGACCGAAAAGCTGGCGGCTTTCACGCGCAACGCATCAGCATTGCAATTCAGCTAGGAAATGCCGCCAGCATCCTCGGTACAATGCCCCGAGGGCCTTTTTTAGGCTTAACTTAGTTTTAATTTAATTTAGCTAATGCTAATAATCATCTTGTAATTTGGTTATGTTCTTCTAAAAGGTTATAATTATGTTGTTAAGCCATTTTTGAACACAGATTCGAAATAACAAAAATACAAAAGTATTATATTATGTTCAATAATACTAAAAAATGTCTACAAAAATCGCTAGAATATAAATGAGATCCATAAGATAATGCTCTAAAATACGTACCTATCCATTATTGATAAATTGATAAAACCACATCAAAACACCTAAGGCAATTTCTCACAGTCAAAATACATAACCGCGTTCTCATAAAGTATGCGATTGCATTAAGAAATCTAAAGTAAAAGTAGTTTTTCAGATCAATTCATATGCGCCCACGCATCGCCCACTATCGCCGAGCCGTTGACCAACGCTGGCCAAAAACTTCTCCTACGTTCGTCACTGTTTAATGTCGGTTTCAAAATCGAACGGATCAGCTTTATCGACTAATTTTAAGGGTTCCGTAGTTCGGATGAATTTATCCCAAGAACAAACTTAACATTGTAGTTGACAAGCATGTTGCCCCATACAATCCAACTGCAAATGTAGTTTTGTACGAACAATATTGAGAGATTTACCAAGTTATTTTAACCTCATAGACTTCTCGTAGGTTTTCCAGTAATCTATAAGTAAAGAACTAATTTCTGTATATTTTTCAAAATTTTTGGGTCAGTAGTTTCGGGGGTAAGGCGGGAATGGTTAATTTTCATATATCTTCTTTAATATGTATATGATAACGTCTAGTTGATGTATCTGACGGCTTTCTCGCGCAACGCATCAGCATTGCAATTCAGCGAAGAAATGCCGCCAGCATCCTCGGTACAATGCCCCGAGGGCCTTTTTAGGCTTAACTTAGTTTTAATTTAATTGAGTTAATGTTATTAACATTAACTCAATCATCTTGTAATTTGGTTATGTAAATAAATATATTTTATCTTTTTAAATAACTTTAAAACGATATATTTGAGACCCTCACATAAACAGTTTGTAAAACTTTTTAATTTTCTGATTTGCCCTCCAAAAATGAACGATGGTACATAAATTTCAACTTAATCGTTCCAGTAGATTCGGAGCAAATCGGCTGTGACATGAATAAAGGCTCCCACAGACAGGCGCGACGTGACCCTAGTAGAACAAATTCTATGAAAACTTCATGGAAATTGGTCTACTAGAATTGCGTCGCACCATCACGACGCGCCTGTCTGCGGGAGCCTTAACTTGTGAAGAAGCAATAACTTCACAAGTTCCCGCTGCTCACCATGCTTGCCGTTTGATTATTCATTAAATAAATGGGTGTTATTTTATTGCTTGCTCTCTACTTTTTATGATCGTTTAAGAACGATGGCTATGCCTACTAGGTATGAATAATAAGTTATTCATACCTAGTAGGCATAGCCATTTAAAAACATATTTTATATTAATATTATAAAAAATCTACTTACTAACAAAAGGTGACGTCACAACTTGGGCTTTTAGACCAGTATTAGCTAAAAGATTTCTCCAAATGTGTCAAAACCACATAATTATTTACCTACTATTAAAGATTAAAATTATAGAGTCGTCTTCTTCTTAGCGTTTCAATGGCAAAAATAACACGGAAATATATATATTTTTAATTTGTTTGGCCCAAAATTCATCAACCTTTCACTGACGCAGGCAATAAACTATAGTCCCCTATTACATGGAACATAAACTAGCAAAATGTGGGGGCATTAAGGCTCCTACATACTGGCGCGACTTGTCGCGCGACGCGTCGCGACACAAAGGCCCGCTTGTAGCGCTACACGCGGTGTCTTTGTGTCGCGTCGCGTCGCGCGACAAGTCGCGCCAGTATGTAGGAGCCTTTTCACAGTTCTCCATTAACCTTTAGTAACCTTTTTTTAATGAGAGAGCCGAGAACAGTGTTGGATGAACTCACAAAATTCGAAAGATTTGAAGTTCACTTTGTTCTGTCACTTTCACTTCGATACGAAAAAAACGAAAAGAAGAAATAAGTCGATTCGAAGTTCAATTTTCAAATTCCATGCCTAGTAGGCTCAAAAAAGAAATGAACAATAAAACGTACGGATACACATATAACCTTCAAATTTCAAATCATTTTTTGAGGTTTTAAATGTAATTACTAGGTATATATTTTTCTAATCAAATAAAGAGAATGTTGAAGAAAACAATACGAAGTTTATCATGTATCTACATACTTATTTATAGGTTTAACAATCTTAATATTGTGACAGAATACCGCGGGTGCAGTTTCAGAACGTATCTTTAAAAAATAGTGGGATTTAAATTTTAATTCTCGCTGCTGAGGTGAACAGTTGTTCGTGTTATACGAGACCAAAGTTATTTTCATCTCGTGTCTTTGAATCCCTCGCAGCAAAAACCAACTTTGCTCTCTTGTTGCTCAAATAACTATTAGATAATACTTACTTGTTTTTCAATAATCCATATTCCACGCTAAACCTAATTTAACCTTAAGGCGCTGACAAGACCCAATTGACCAAAATAGGTTTCTCTCGCCAAATCTGTATAGTTTGTGGTAGCAAAGTAAAAAATATATGTTAATTTTGAACATATTTCCCAAAACTTGGTTGTTACCAAAACACGTTTTGAAAAAAAAACCTCGATACAAAGTAACGTTAAACCAACCTCTTACCTTGAGTTCTAATCCAAAATATCTGCATTAAATATCAACCTACGTTACGTATTTAATTAACAACAAGAACGTCTTATTCTAAATCACTAGCTGGAGCTATAACTGCAGTATTTTCTGTCTTTCTCCCTTTAAATCCCCCAAAGGTATCTTAAAGATCGCTTTTAGCGGTAACACCGCCTATTGTACCACTCTATGTAAAATTCCTTCATTTATAACCGTAATTCGAGTCATGTGCACAATCCCCCCCCGACCCTTGCTCGACGAAGTGCCAGCCCGCGCCGTAGCTTTAAATTCCCCGAATAATATTAATTATCCAGTTCTGATGCAGCCTGTCCCACCTTGCTGTCCTCCCCCCAGCGACGCCCTAAGCCGAGGTCCGTACCCCACAGGGGGTGTCCTTAGCGTGCAGTCGCTTAGTAACGTAAGAATTTCGCCCCTGGCTGGAGGCTTTGACTCCGCTTAAGGCAGCCACAGGATAGTCCGGTTGAGTAGTCAAGACCTCTCAAGGTCAACTAAGAGATGCCATTAAAAAAAAAAAGTGTGCACAATAACGAGTAGTATTCTATGTTACCCCTTGGTATTTTTTTTTATTATTATTATTAATTGTTTATATAATTCACCATGTTTCCTTTGATGATTTTCTTGTGAAGTATTTTGATTTATTTTAACATTTTTACCTTGTCAAACTTACTGTACCGAGATTATATGTAAATGATGTGGGCTCCTATAAAGGCGCACACTTGTACTTGTCCGTTATTCTAAGCTAATCTTGCATGTAATTATATGAGATGTAGCCTCTGTTGGAGATCCAATAAAAAAAATAAAGGAAAATTTTGGAGGCATCTAAAGTATTTGCAGATATTAGCTAGACCATTCTACAATTTAATAATAATAATAGTTAATTTCAAGTATTAGCACATATAAAATTAAAATTGAAAACTTATCCTATAAACAAAAGTTATACTAAACAAACGAACATAAAAATAAACAGTAAAGAAAAACAACAATAGAAACTGCCCACTATTTCACACCAAGGATGCCAAAACAAATGTACCCCGTAACATTGTTGAGTACATTTATTTTGTCTCCCTCAGTAAATGCACATTATGAAAAACAGCTTTGACAATACTATTTTTACTTGCTACCACACGCGAAAAGAACGACGCCCTGAGCTTCCCCATGAGCGCAAAGAAGTCGGTTACTCTGTTCTCAGCAAACATCTCAGTCGCACTACACCGCCAGGGCAGGTTGAGCATGACCCGAAATGCGTTATTATATTTTACACGAAGAGTGTTGTATGCACTCTTCGTGTATTTGTACCAAAGTTGACTGGTGTAGAAAGACTGACAGTATGCCTGGAACAGAGTTATTTTTACTTGCTTCGAGCAATGGAAGAAACGCTTATTTAGCATGTTACTTCTACATGGAATGCTACGTCTTTGCCTCTCCAGGTCATCGTCATCTTTTAAGTTTTCCGTTATATATCTAATATCCACTAGAAACTAGAATTGAATGAATGAATTAGTTTTTACAAAGTATCACAGAGAGCATGATATATTTTACGTAAACTCAGAAAGTCACTTTATGAAGATTTCAATGAGAAATAAGAAAATCTCTTCATCATCTGCAGTACCTATATAGTCTTTTCCCAACTTTTTTGGAGGCGGCTTGCAGCCGGATACCCGAATTTTACATGGAGCGACTGCCTATCTGACCTCGACAACCCAGTAACTGTGTAACACGATACCCCTTGGTAGGTGTGGTTGTCAGACTTTCGGGCTTCTAACTACCCGTAACGAGTGTTAAAGATCTACGAATGACAGCCGTAATCAACGGCTTAATTGGTCAAGGACCGCTAATGAGACACAATTGATTTTCTATTGTTTGACTCCGAATCGGTGTCGCGCTAGTGGATTAACGTGCTTTCCGAGGCACGGAGGGGTCTCGATGTGTAACAGATGGTCACCTATCCACGAACCGACCGCGACAAGCGTAGCCTTAACCTTAGGTCGACCCGTGCGGCTGTTATTATTTAGCCACGAGAAAGTCACTTCAATGATCTCTTAATTTTCTAATTATAGTTCAAGAGGTAACATCGCCCAGTTGCCCATTAAAAAACATACAAGGTGTCGTTTTGCATCCTCGTCAAATTCAAAGAGGTAACTATGCTAATGATTCTCTATTACTGTTCCAACACATATTGTAGCTGTTTATTGTCTCTGAATAAATAAAATAAAATTCTCGACACGAATCAATAATAAAATAAGTAGGTCTTTATTTTATTTTATTTTCAAATTTTCGGAAATCGTAATGTGTGGGACACGCACTGTAACTGCCCTTTTACAATTTAACACAAACACTACCGCATATGCAACGGGGTGATTCTGTTCTGTGAAAGTGGTGTATTCTAAAATACTGTCAAACTTCAATATCTAAAAAAAACAAGTATGTATTAATTATTGAGCAGGTTTCGTAATTTTATTTGATTATATATGTCTTTCATAGCAGCCTCCTGAAATTTGACGAGGATGCAAAACGACACCTTGTAGAGTTAACGAGTTCCTGCACTATAATCCACTAGGGCACGAACTATGTCCTACCTATTACAAGATTTTTCGTCAATATTTCCTACCAATATCTTGCTGTGACCTACCACATAACATCATAACATCTCGCCTGTATTCCCGGAAGGGGTAGGCAATCGTGTACAGTTACATTAACCTATTGACCGCCACGTCAAAAAAGCAAAAACGTGCCCTCGGCGCCAAGCTACGAATTATTCCTTAAAATATGTCATGTAGTCGTGACCGTGGCGTGCTGGGCACATTTTGTTTTGTCATCTATACATAACTGTGGCGGTCAAATGGTTAAGTCCCATGTACTAGGGAGCGAGCCTATTGCCAGCAACCGGTCACAAATCCAGACCCTGGGCTGCTACTGAAACATTACGGATGGAAAAACCCAATAACACTTTACCCGACCCGAGAATCAAACCCACAAACTCATGCTACGCAGAGAAGCGCTTGCAACCACTAGAGTAACGAGGCATGTGCTACCAATATCGTTAAACTATAAACTAGTACGAAATCCATGTATTTTCATAATTGGCACAGTTTTTGCTTCGACCATTTAATCGTATTCAGCACATAAATACTTCGTAAGGTATCATTACACCAGCACGTTCTGATAGTTTGCCGACGTCTTTGATGTGTGGATTAAGTTAGAGGAGATTAGCGAGATACGTGATCACATACGTCACTTTACATAATAAAGAGCGTGAAACCGTTGAACATACTTTTTATAATAATAATAATAATAATAATAATATATTTATTTATTTCGGTAAATAACACGCATTGCCAAAAATAAAATAATAAAATAAAATACTAAAATAATAGACAATCATTAAATAAAACCAAATAAGATCAAATCAAATAAAGTCAAAAAGAACATAAAATAAAATAAAATCAATTAAAATTAAATAAAATCAACTAAAATTTAATAAAATCAATTAAAATTTTATAAAATCAATTAAAATTAAATTAAATTAAATCAAATAAATATAATAAAATCAAATCGAATTAAAATAATTACTTCATCAAAAAACAATAAAATGAATACCTTCTCTCCGACACTGGTACCTACAGCAACATGTCTGCTGGATTGTTCCAGCAGAACAGTGGAGTTGGAGTGTTGTTTTTGCCGGATGAAGGGGCACTCTAGCCTTCCCGCAATCATCGGCATCGCTAGTACGATATTGGGTCTAATCCGTACCTGGCGCACCAAGGACGCGGTGCGCTTGCGCATGGTCGCGTGAGCGCGACTTAATTATGTTATCTCTAAAATACACCCAAGATCGTTAAGTTCGGTCGAAGTTATCCTCAATAGCAAAGTCCTTGATTTTTAAAGACCTATCATAGTGACTTTCTTCGATACTGAGAAATAGATATCACGTAGTTTGTCCCAAGTACCACAAAGATGAATTGCATTGAAGCTTTTAACGTGCTTAACCTGTCTACAAGTATGTGGTTCAGCCTTTAAACCTTACATAAACCTAACACGCTTTTACCTAAAATCTCCAAGAAAAATATTTTTCCTCAATGTCATATTTCCTCCTTTGACTATTGTTAGACGCGCTTCTAACGCTCCAGCGTGCATAACAAGTGACTGTGTAGAACAATAGTCGAGGTACGTAGACGTAGTTACTATTGACGCTTCGAGTGGATATGAAACCAGGCGAAGCGTCAAGAAAAAACTACCAAGAATAACTCTTATTTCATCCCAACTATTCCCCACATTTCTTTATTCCTCTAAATCTTTAATCTTATATATACTTTCCACTCACTCCCCCGCTTAATCCCATAACTTCTACCACTGAACCCCAGAGGCAGCACGCAAGCAGCACGCATAGAACTTCGCTCAACGCTCGAGTAAGAACTGTATCGTTGCGATACAACTGCACTGATGCAACGCACCAATGACGTGTTGGCATGCAACGGATGGTATTTAGATTACCAGAGCAGGAGGTCGCTGGATACACAGCAACTATTTCGGTTAAGATCGGAGTTGGATTAGTTTAATCATTTCTTGGAACAGAATCTTCTTAGCGAGCTGATCATCATCACCCTCCTAGCATTATCTCAACTTGTTTGAGGTTGATGCAGTATGTATTCTTCCCTCTCCATCCATTACTTGGTTTTTAGAGTTCCGTAGCAAACAAGGAACCCTTATAGTTTCGCCATTTCCGTCTGTCTGTCTGTCCCCACTGTAGCTAAGAGACGCTTTGTACTAGAAAGCTGTAATTTGGCATAGGTATACATATTAATCACGCCAACAAAGCGCTAGAACAAAATCTTGTTTTTTTTTTAAGCTATCTCCCTTGCCCGTAATGTAGGAATGATATTTTATTTTCTCGTCTAACCCATAGTGTGGGGAATCGTTGGATAGTCCGTTCAAAAATATTACGGGTCCGTGAACACCACTTTTCGATTCAAGAATCCACTTGCGTAATATTAAGCATTAAAATGGTAATTTTTTTTAAATATCATGGCAGTAGTACATTTAGTGAAATTAAAAGGAAAACTATCACAGCTAAGTAGGCTTTACAAGTTAACGAGTTATAGTCGACCAACTTAAATTTGCAGTTGGAGAACTGACCGTGGCATATATCGGTGTATGGGAGAACATGTTCTTCAACTACAATGTTAAGTTTGTTTTTGGGAAAAATTCATGCCAACTTCCCAACTACGGAACCCTTCATTGTGCGTGGGCTGACACGCACTTGGCCGGTTTTATTCAGCGTAACTACACTTGCGTTAAAGATGCACGCTGGATATGTCCAGCACAAACCGTAGACTGTAGTATAGGGGTGACACACAAGGATGACGCGGTTTTTCCTAATTAGGTACAAATCTAATTAGTTATGCAATCGTGTCTTTGAAGTTTATTTTTCTGCGTAAAGATGCATCCACACCTAAGTTACTTTTTGTAGAGCAACATCTTGAAACATAATAACATTAAGTAACTTTTGCGGCTTTTGTTATCCCTTGTTGCCCAGTAACACTTGCCAACGTTGATCCACAAAAAGAAACTGCGGTGTGGATGCAGCTCTAATATACCAAAGTCAAAGTCAAAGTCAAAATATTTATTTCAAATAGGCACTAAAGTTACCAAAACAATAGAATTGATTATTTTAGCCCGTTCCAAAAAGTAGTTTCGTATGGAGAAGAATGGGCAAGAAACTCCACCGTTACTCTTTTAAAATGTTTTACAATATTTTGTATAGGTACATTAATTAGATAATTATATGTGAAGATGATGCACGTAGAATAAAATTACTATACCACAATAAGTAAAAAGAAGAAGCTATAACATACCTTAAAATCAAAATCAAAATCATATATTCAAACTAGGCTGAGAATCAGCACTTTTCGAACGTCAAAATTACCTAAGACAGTCCCCCAAAAATGCCCGCCCTTCGCCGCTTCCTAGTGCTTTAGCTGGGAAGAAGAAGTGGCGCAACAAACTCCCCAGCAGCACACCTGTCTGTTTAGTTATACATTATATATACTTAGTCTTAGCACTCAGGCTGGCTCACTGGCTTTGTACTCAGTTAAAACATGTGCCTTATACTAAAATAATTACGTTTTACTGATGTCATGTGAACACAAGAATTAAACAAAGGCTACATAAAAAAATAAAACAATCGTTTATATCAGACCTTTTTTGTCCATATTTGAATTAATGCATTAGGTATTATTATAGTTACTATATTCTAAAGAATCCTCTCAAATAGAAAACAGTGACCGCCAATATATTCAGAAATGTATTATGAATGAAAGGTCAACGCACCTGAGCGGTCATTATTACTAAAGTAAGGGTGATTCTGGATCAATAAAGTCGCTGCCCACTTAGGGGACGACGAATTTGGATACATAAGTGCATGCATATTTATTTGCATTTGTATATTTTGTGATCATGTGGAGCTCATGGCTAAGTAACCGTTTATGTTTACGTCCCAGGTGGCAAGCCTATTGCCAGCAACACAAATCCAGACGGTTGTTTTTTTTTTTGGGGTGGGAAATCATCAAATAACTTGTCCCGCTCTGGGCGGAGCGGTAGGGTATGTCAGACTCTTACTGACTAAAACCCACCCGTGTTCCTTCCGTTGCCTGTGTTGCCAGTGGCCTCGGTATTCCTTTCGGACTTTCCCGCGACCCCGGCAGGCATCAGCCCAAGTGGACCATGACACTTGTGGTGACATCTCTTTGAGGCGCGCGTGGAACACAAACCGCCGTCGACCCGAGCCTGGTCCTTATCGGATGGCGAGCTACTCATTGCTCACCGTCCGCAAGCCCGCGCCTACGGTAGCTGGAAATCCGTCTAGGATTCCCGACGCCCAGGGCGTATCCTGCAAAATCCAGATCCTGGGTTGCTGCTGAGGAATGAGATATGGAAAACCCAATAACGCATTACCCGATCCGAGAATCGAACCCAGGATCTCATGCTCCGCAGTAGCGCTTTACTGTGGCTACAGCCGCACGGGTCGATCCATCAGGTTAAGCTATGCTTGCCGGGGTTTGTCCGTGGATGGGTGTCCATCTTTACATACCGAGACTTCTTCGTGCCTAGGAAAACACGTTAAGCCGTTGGTCCCGGCTGTCATTTGTGGATCATTGACAGTCGTTAGTTACGAGGCGTCTGAAGCTCGAAAGCCTGACAACCACTCTTACCAAGGGGTATCGTATTACTCAGTTACTGAGTTGTGGAGGTCAGATAGGCAGTCGCTCCATGTAAAATACTGGTATTCAGCTACATCCGGTAAGACTGGAAGCCGACCCCAACATAGTTGGGCAAAGGTTGGGCAGATTTTTTTATATTTTGTAAATCATGCATAACGTCTCATGATGACCATTGAATTACGTACCATTCAAGTTATTCTGCATTACCAAGCAGTTTTCTGTAAGCACCTCGTCTGTGAGAAACTAATTTCGCGTAAAGCGACTTTCTTTAAGCAATTCGCAAAGTACGTTAACTCGAAATCACTCTGACTAGTTGAAGTATCCAATATTCTAAAGAAATCTATGCCAGAATTCGGTAGCTCTATACTTATAGAGCTAAAGAATTCTGGTCTGGTAGATGCTTTAAATTGGAAATATATTCAACTTTTAATAGGGTATTTTACTATATACGAGAAAAAATCTATAAATATATTATTGAGATAGTTTAGGCAAAAAGGAGTCGGAAAATGTTAGTTTTAGTTCATAAAATAACAAAATAAATTTTAAAATTCAATTCAACGTTTTCAGTTTTTCTAATCTGTTAAAAAACACCATGAAATAGTAGCCGCTATGTTTTTACGCCATACGGCTATGTTAACAAAAACGTGTCAATTATCATACAAAAGATCAGCGCATTTGTTTTCATAGCTCAGTGACGTCATGACCACAGACCAACATGGCGTCCATTGCGTCTAGCGTTTTCGTCAGATTACGCGCGAAATTTAAAAATATAAAATTTTAAATGAATTTTTATGGCACTTATATCGATTGAATAAAAGTAATTTTTTTTTTGGGCATATTAGCACTATAGAATTTAATTAAGACACTTTTAAAAAATGGTTGTAAGACCCTATTGACTTTACTTATAGAAGGGCTCTTTGTTAATTGTTGGCAGTTAATTAATAGTAGGTATATTAACCTCCTTTCATTCCCATTGGAACTAAAAAAATCCTACAATGTAATAAAAACATTATGACCACCATTGTCAAATCAAACGCCGTGACGGTGTTACGTTATTGATAAACACGAGTTCATAATTAAAAGACGTTAAACAGAATGAGATTAATTACAAATCATTAGGCTTTCGGTAACAAATAACTATCAGCCTCAAATCATAATATAAGTAAACTCTGAATAGTCCAGTTTTCCACGAACGAATTTTGTTTCCAACCGCAAAAAAGTGTTCCAAAAAACGTAATTCTAACCAAAATAATTGTTTACAGGCCTCTTAATGAGTGTATAAGTGATTGTGCAGTGAAAAAACAGTGATTATGTGTTAAAAGTGTTGTTAATATGACGTGAAAGAACTGCAGTCAGAATGTATCGACCGAATTTCTACGAGAGCACTTGCTTTCGTTGTAACGAGATTGTGTACCAAGTGGACAGGGTTGGTCCGTTGAAGGATTTCACGTTCTTCCATAGTGGCTGCTTTAAATGTGCCGTCTGTGGGACTAAGTTGACGCTGAAGGTGAGTTTTTCATCTATTTGTTTTTTTTACCGTGTTAAACTAGCATTTAAAGCTATGATTGATGAAGTGTCTCATCCAAGACGCTGACAACACCTAAACCGCGGTCACTGTCAGACTGCATAGAAAAGAAAGAGAAGCGCGATGACATAACGATTGTAATTTATTGCAAAATATGAAGCAATTATCTATTTACTCAAAATTGAGTTGAGTAATCGAAAATAAAAATCAACCAAGTTTTGCATTCAAATAAGACGTTCTTGTTATTAATTAAATACGTATCGAGATTAGTTTTCAAATCGTGAAGTTCTTAGAAATATGTTCAAAATTAACATATTTTGTTTCCGCTACCACAAACTATACAGATTTGAATTTTTTTTCCTTAAGTTAAGCCTATTTTGGTCATTTGCCTCTCGTCAGCGACTTAATGTTAAACTTACTTTACGTAGACGGCTTGACTGCACTGGATCCGCCTCTCTATGAGAGGGAATAGGCAGTAATCTACTTACTGCCCGGTGCCTCTCATAGAGAGCCCAGCGGGGGGTACTTGCGGTGACACAGAATAGCAATGGGTTTCATTTCGACAGTTCAACAACATTTATTGCGTTAATTACTTTGTTGAGCTGACAAATTCTTCGAACATATGAAGCAATGGATTAGCGATATACTTCAAAATCATTCAAATTGTGATTGATAGGAAAAAAGAGATACGTATTCATTCAGCCAGCAGTGTCAAAGTTACAGAACAGCAGCTTAGCATTTTAATATATTTGTGGTAAATAGAGGAGACACTAAAATAATTTTAAGGAATCCGTGTAAACAAAACGGCTTCATTAAAGAAACCTGTTTACCGTAACATCTTATTAATAATCTGAGACAATGACGTTATTTCCTAGCCAGTGCTGGTCGACCTTGATGATCATCTTCACGACCTTCAGCAAGCGCCACTTGGCATTTGATCGACCTTGCCACATCTTCAACTTTTTGCTACAAACTGTGTAGAGATCAGCTTTAAAAACAAGAAAACATTCGAATAATCTGTTTTTGTATAATTACCTATTTTGGTAAGGTTTATGTTATTTGGTATTTTTTCATGATTTTTCATAACGTAGTAGCTGTGAATGGAATTGTCATAACATTAAATGGGTAATAAAAGATTATTATGCAATAATTAAACTTGAACACGCTTTTAATCAAAATAAACCATTTCAATCAGCGAAAATTTATACTTATTTAGTTTAAGGCGCAGATAAATGATTTTAGCGACTGACTGACGTACAGACCGGCGCGATATCGCGGGCGCAACAGACAACGCCACACTTTCCATGAAGTTATCATTGAAATTGTGCCACTAGTGTCGCGTCGCGCCTGTTTGCGGGCCTTAACCCTTTGACCGCCACGTCAAAAAAGCAAAGACGTGCCCACGGCACCAATTTACGAATTATTACATGTAGTCGTGACCGTGGCGTGCTGGGCACATTTTGGTTTGTCATCTATACATGACTGTGGCGGTCAAAAGGTTAATGCAACTAACTTATGCGCAAAAATGTATGTTAAACTAGAATGCATACACATCATTTCTATATGTGAATATTTAAGTATTATAGTAAAATACATTATGAAATAAATTCAGGAAGTAATGTTTACTCAAAGCATAGAAAACGATGTTACCTACTTTCAAACTACTTAAGTATTTATTATACTATTGTATTTATTGTCTATAATTCATCTGTGATTTTAATCGAATATTCATATTTTCGATAATAAAAATTAATATTCCCTAAGAAACGGAAAGGCGCGCGGCGGCGCGGCGCGGCGTGGCGTGAACGCGACGCGCATTTGTATGGCCAAGCTCAACGGCGATTACCCGACCCTTAAAAGATATATTGTTCTCCCAAATAAAAATCTTAAATTCATTAAGGCAGCCACAGGAAAGTCCGGTTAAGTAGTCACGACCTCTCAAGGTCAACTACGAGATGCCATAAAGAAAAAAAAAATAGTGACAGTGCGTTGTCAGTCGCTTAATGAATATATTAGATTTTTTTCGCAAATTATCATTTTTCTAGACCCAGGTCTAGAAGCATGATATTTTGCGCAAGAGTTCCATAAATAGTGAACGTGAGCAATCGGGAAGGATTTTTGAAAATTCAGCCCCTTAGGGTGTTAAATATTATATTATATATCTAGTAGGGGATGAAAGTTTTTATGAAAGTTCGACATTATCGCACACGGCTTGTAATAAAAGAAGACTTTTCCCCTGAAGTGTGACGGACCAGACAATACAACAAACATTAGTACAAAAGAAATTCCTCATAACGGCAAGTTCCGTTTAGCGTCAATAAAATTAACCACACAAGATGAATATGCAAAACAAGTTATTTATGGTAGAATAGGCAAGGCATGTATGAGATTCACAGACATTCTTCTACTTAGCTGTTTTAAATTGTAATCGACATTTAAAAGTTTGATGTCGGCTTTAACACTAGAAAGCAGGCCGCTTTTTATTCTTGCAATAAACGAAGTTATTAAAGCCCATTTTGAATAATGCAGTGCATTTTACACAATCATGAATCACGCTGTATGTAAGTGGAAAAAAATCGACTTAAATAAAGATTTAATAAAGATTTTAACGATCAAATGCAGACAGAGGCGCGGGTTGCGACTTCATAAAAATTGTTAATGAAGCTTGTTATGATATTTTCCTGATTCGTATGCGCACTTACAACCTTTATGATAATACAAGGTGTTGTTTTGGACCTGCAAAACATTTTAGGAGGTAATTATGTTAGTGATTCTCGACAATAACCGAATCAACAAAAAAAAAAAGTTATAAAAAAAAAATTCAAAAAAATTCAAAAAAAAATATTAAAAAAAAATATTTAAAAAAAAATAAAAAGAAAAGATAAAATTTAAAAATCTAAAATAAAAAGTATTATTGATTATTGGCTTGGTATCGTATTGTTATACGATTATTTACGAGTTTCATAACAACCTCCTGAAATGTTTTGCAGGTTCAAAACAACAGCTTGTATTATTGGTATTGTCTGTTCCAAAAGTTTATGATAAAATGTAAACAAACCCTGTTTTGGTTAAATTCTTATTGAAAAAAGAAAACCATATAACTTTCCCTAACCTAACCTTTTAAATACACATGTATTTAGAAGGTTTCAACTTATATCTCACCGCATTTTCCACAATATTCAATATTATATTATTTTCTTATTTCAATAATTTATTAAATTGTATGCTTTTCTAATATCAAACCAAACTGACCTCATTAAGGCGCTGACAAGACCCAATTGACTAAAATTGGCTTCTCTTAAGAAAAAAAATTGCCAAATCTGTATAGTTTGTGGTAGCGGATAAAATATATGTTAATTTTGAACATATTTCCCAGAACTTGGTTGTTACCAAAACACATTTTGAACAAAAATTTCGATAAAAGCTAACGTTAAACTAACCTCTTACCTTGAGTTCTAATCTAAAAATATCTTTATTAAATATCAACATACGTTACATATTTAATTAATAACAAGAACGTCTTATTTGAATGCAGAACTTGGTTGTTTTTTATATTCGATTACTCAACTCAATTTTGAGTAAATAGATAATTGCTTCATATTTTGCAATAAATTACAAGCGTTGTGTCATCGCGCTTCTCTTTCTTTTCTATGCAATCTGACAGTGACCGCGGTGTAGGTGTTGTCAGCGTCTTAAGGATCCTTATAGCAGTTTTATGAAAGTCGTTTTGCTCTTTCAACACAAACAATAAATACCTACTAACACCTAAGTATGTAGGATGAAAACATGTGCCAGTAATATCTAGACCTGCAATTTTTTCAACTACAAACTTGCTTGCAATAAAGTAAAATATGACGAGGTTTATACACCAAAGCGGGTAACCGAACTGCTGTGAAAAAACTAGTCTTTTCTTCTTCTTTGTTCTCACCTTTTTTCGTTTCGCGAGGTCGGTTTTCCTAACCTTGAGGCGCCATTCATTCCCCTGCAGGCTTAGCATGACACTCTCTATTTCTTCGAAGAATAGACACGGCTCCTTCTATACAAAGTGACATTTCGTTTCTCAGTTTTTGACATCTCACCGTAGAAATCCTTCTACAATCTGTCATCTTGTCTTTCGTGTCTAGCGATCTTTGTCTAGGTTCTTTTATAAGTAGAAAGATTTCAACGGTGGGATGTCAAAAAAGGAGAAACGAAATGTCACTTTGTATGGAAAGAGCCGTGTCTATTCTTCGAAGAAATAGAGTGTCATGCTTTTTTTTTTTTTTTGAGGGTGGGAAATCATCAAATAACTTCTCCCGCTCTGGGTGGAGCGGGAGGGTGTGTCAGACTCTTACTGACTAAAACCCACCCGTATTCCCGTATTCCTTCCTGTTGCCTGTGTTGCGGGGGCCTCGGTGACCCATAAGTACCTTCCCGCGACCCCGGCAGGCATCGGCCCTAGTGGACCCCTACTTTGTGCTGACGACATCTCTTTGAGGCGCGCGTGGAATACGACGCGCCGTCGACCCGGGCCTGGTCCTTACCGGACGGTGAGCTACCCATTGCTCACCGTCCGCAAGCCCGCGCCTACGGTGGCCGGAAATCCGCCCGGGATTCCCGACGCCCTGGGCGTCTCCTGCGGCGGCTAGGGGCGAGAGGGCGCGAAACGTGCCTTTCCCTCAACCGTCCCACCTCCTCCTTCGCGAGCATTACTGCTTCGCAGAAGGAGGTGACGGCTGCCCATGCCCTCTCGCTCCGTACCATGGCCTGAACCAGGGCCGGACGCGAGAGGTCTCTGCCACCGATCGCCTCCACGAGGACACGGCGGTGCTCTGCCCAAGCCGGGCAGACCTCCACCGTATGCTCCACCGTGTCCTCTGGGCGATCCACACAGTGGTGACACCCGGACGTTTCCTCCCGCCTTATCCGACACAGGAACCTCCCGAAGCTGCCGTGTCCGGTGAGGACCTGCGTCAGGCGGAAGGTGAGGACGCCGTGGCGCCTCTCCAGCCACTCCCTCAAAGAGGGAGAGTGTCATGCTAAGCCTGCTGGTAGGCATTATCATCAGATAGGACAAAAATCTTAAAAAAGAATTGTGTGTTGATGATATAATATTCCATTTCGGCCAGGAACACTCAGGGGCAAGCTGGCAATGGGTTGACTTTCCAGGGTGCGCCAGACCTGTATTTGACGTTAACCCTTAATTACTCGCCCCAAAATACTTACGTTATCTGTCGCGCGTGGTCTGATAGACCCCGATTTATGATTACGAATAAAACACTGAATTCTAGAAAAAATCTAATGATAATTAAATGTCAATAATATTTAAGCAGCTACCAGGAAGGAAAAGGTGGTAGACGTAAAAATCACAGAAATATGAATGCTTAAATACCGACCGGGGTCTGTCGGGCCCCGCACAAGTAATTCAGGGTTAAGTACCTATCGCCACTCGTGAAGCATGTTATTATTAAAGCTATAATGTTTGTATGTGTGTAGAGTCTTTTAGCATTAAATAAAGTCCTACTGTAGCACTAAGCCATGTGCAATGATAGCAATATTGCTGCACATGGCCTTAAATACCATTAATAATACTATTAAGCACTTAATTTATAACGTGAATGCAGTTAAACGCTTTATTATACAAATTATGTGGGATATAAAGGACGTAGTACAATTACACAATTCAAGCTTAGGAATTTATTCCTAAGCTTGAATTGTGTAACTGCAAATTGAGACTTTAGAATAGTTTTATTAAAATAATCCTAATTGCATTTTGCAAAAGTAATATTTTCTTCAATTTTAAATTAATTGCAATTATGATTTTTTCTTCAATTTTAAATTGGGATTAACGTATTCTTGAATAGATACCGCGAATCTGCAAACGTTGGGTGGATTAAAGATCTTCGCAGGGTACCTGTTAACAGCCAATATGAGAGTAGCCGAGGATAAAGGCGTGCGATTTGAATGGTCCAGCAATGGACGACTATAAACTGGTGATGAAGATATCAGTCTTAGTCTAGGAAGCGGTGCAGCAATCTTCAATGGGAATTGGTCGGACAACAGAAGAGAAGATGAATATGGGAGGAAAAGACAAGAAAAATCGATCATGGCATGTCTTGTGAATGTGATGTAGAGGAATAATGGAAATATAGAAAGAACAGTTTTGAGTATAATAATGGTGGATATTCAAAAAATGGGAATGCCAAAAAAACGATCGATGCATGTGTGGTACTCGTAGATGACTTGACTAGAAAGACTATGA
Organism: Atethmia centrago; assembly: GCA_905333075.3. Taxonomy (NCBI): domain Eukaryota; kingdom Metazoa; phylum Arthropoda; class Insecta; order Lepidoptera; family Noctuidae; genus Atethmia; species Atethmia centrago. Next base: position 7,983,474 of record HG995379.1, read on the forward strand.
TATAGGTAACGGCTGACAGAGGTGGCAAAAGAAGTTTTGCAGCACCTAGCCCTAAAATAAATAATAAATAAATAAAAGATATAAATTGGGATAGAGGCAGGAGGATATAATCTAGCAGTTGGACAAGTAAATACGAATAATTCAAGTCATGACTAAAAATCAGTCTACAATTTTATAGCCGAGGTCAAGGGAAATAATTTAAAGTTCATTAAAGAACCACTTATTTAAACACACGTGTAATAATACAACTATAAATTATTTGTACACAAATAATGAGTCATTGCAGTTGGGGATCTGATTGTAATGCGTCATACATACAACCTTATTCTGTTAGCATAATAATACGACTTGTAATTATGGAAACATACGACATTATTTGTTAACCACAGTGCATTCATATAGTCTCCTTGAACCTCACTCAAAAACTACCAAAGCAAACTTAATAAATTCATATGGAACCACCGTGCGCGCTTTTTCTACCAAAAGAATTTTCAAAATCGGTCCGCAATTGATGAAAATATCGACGAACATGCATTAAAAAACATACAGGCGAACATAAAACCTCCTCCTTTTTTGGAGTCTGTTAATAACGGCTGATGTATGGAAGAACTATAAGGGAACTGTAGAACGGATAAGGGCATAAAATGATGACAATGGTGAAGCTGAGTGTCCATACTTTATAGAAATTCCAATCAACCACGATCGCTACCAATAACTTACCCAGAGTGGGCAGACTTTAATTGCATGCTCTCCATCCATGTCTTTTTTTTTTTGGTTGTGCAACTATCAAATAACTTCTCCCGTTCTGGGCGGAGTGGGAGGGTGTATCAGACTCTTGCTGACTAAAACCCACCCGTATTCCTCTTCCGTTGCCTGTGTGTTACCCCTTTCGGACTTTCCGGCGACTCTTTCCACGTCTTGTAATGACAGCACAGTACTACACCAATCGGCCCGTCAAACTTACCTAGTAATTAACAATATCCTCTACGACCAAACATATTACCGGTAAAATTGAAGCCCATATTAAGCACTGAACGACCACGGATATGAATGAATGAATGAATGACAGTCTCATTACAACAGGTCGTAATAATGACACATGGCGTCCTTATTCCGCGGACAGCCAGATACGACCTTATTCGGTTCAGTTGCTCATTACACACGCTCCTAACTGTTGTTCTAATAGAACAACTTGATGAGTATGTGATAATTAACAGTTAGCTGACGTACTTTTTATGGGAAATGCATACAACAGGTGTTTGTACTCGTTTGGGTCTGCTCGTGAGTTTATACGGCTATGTTCGCTTAGTTTGAATGTAGGCCTTTTTACTCGTAGCAGTTGACGTGGATGATACTTAATAAAATTATGTTTTATTAAATACTAGCTTTCGCCCGCGTAGAAATATATATATTTTTTTCAATTTGATCCAAATCCGCTAAAGGTAACATATCGACGGTTAAAAGGTAATAAGGCATAAGCGACATTGTGATCGTAAATGAGTTATGAATGCCATCCTACTTAATCTCTATTTTTAAGTAGGATGGCATTCATAACTCATTTACGATCACAATGTCGCTTATGCCTTATTACCTTTTAACCGTCGATATAGAGTTTCACTTTAAAATATTAGTGTGGAATGTAAGGACGGAGAAAACCCAAACATTGTTTGGTGTTGACTAATTTATTAATTTAAGACGTAGTTATAGCAACATGTTTGGTCTTATTTCTCACGTCCACAGACCCGGCTGGATTTGGCGATTCGTTTTTTACGAGGCGCAACTGGTATTTGACCTCTACGACCTAATTAAGGAGATTACAAAGTAGGAGTCCTAAATACTTTTCATCTGTTGTACTCACTGCACGAACTCGGCATGGAGGATTTGGTCAAATCGAAATTAATGCAGAAAGACATTCGTCTTTTACAGTTTCAATATTGATGGGTGTATTAAGTACCCACTAATGTTATAAACACATCTCTACGAACACAAATACAATAAAATATACATAACATTCATAATAAGCCTATAATGTTCCCACCGCTGGGACACAGGCCTCCTCTCTGTGAGAGGGTGTGGGCCGTAATCCACCACGCGGGCCCAGTGCGGGTTGGTAGATGTCACATGTCTTCGAATTTTGGTTCTAGGACATGCCAGTTTCCTCACGATGTTTTCCTTCACCGTTTTGAGAGCAGTGGTGATGAAATAATTTACACAAACTAAAGACCCTGTCTGGGTTCGAACCTACGACCTACAACTTTTAAAGTCACGGCCGTTACCACTGGGCCACCACTGCTCTCTACAATAAAATAGTGAAAAGTTATTCATTACACCGACAAAGTATAGGCCTATGCAATGAATAATTCAATAAAACATTCACTTTGTTACAAATTAACTGTCCATATCGCTTTGACCATAGATTTGAACATCTATTCAGAAATGAGCCATTATACCTTGATCCCTCATCTGTTTTATGATATAGAATATCATGGATCATTTTACGTTGGTATATTTCTATTGTGCCTCCTATAATTTGTGTAAAATGAATCAGCTTCGGCAATAAAAGGGTGAAAAAGCAGTGTTATATTTCAATTGTTTTGTTTCCTTAAACGATACCTTTTCTCTTTAACATTAAATTAATATTTAGATCGACATTGTATACAGTCGGCAATGCTAACGGTTGAGGAATATTCAACCTTATTACAAACTGTAAGGGCGAAAAAAAGGTTAGCCGCCAATTTTGTCAAGTGTACTTACTACTAATGCTCTTTATGGGTTTTAAGAGTCGGGTAATCGCCGTTGATCTAGGCCCAACAAATACGCGTCGTGCTGACACCGCACCACCGTTCAGTTTCTTAGGGATTTTTAGTAACGAAAATATGAATATTTGTAAAAAATCACAGATAGAATTATAGATAATGAAATAGTCTGTTCCAAAAAAAAAATGGTACAAAAAAAAAATGAATTGTACATTTGAAAGTAATATCGTTTTTTTATGCTTTAAGTAGACATTACTTGCTGAATTTATTTGATAAAGCAATTTACTACAATACTTAAATATTCACATATAGAATGAATGTGTATGCGTTCTAGTTTAACATACATTTTGTTGCATAACTTATTTGCATTAAACAAGGTGTTGTTTTGCATCCTCATCAAATTTCAGGAGGCTGCTATGAAAGACATATAAAATAGACATATATAAATGAAATTACGATACCTGCTCAATAATTAATACAAACTTGTTTTTGTCGTTATTTAAGTTTAACAGTATTTTGGAATACACCACTTTCACAAAACAGAATCACCATTTTACACACCCTACCGCATAGGTAGGGTGTGTAAAAGGGCAATATCAGTGCGGTATCACACGGGCCGCGTTTTAACATGCCGATTTCCGAAAATTAGAAAAAATAGGACCTACTTATTTTATTATTGATACGTGTCGAGAATCATTAGCATCCCATCATTACCTCCTTGAATTTGACGAGAATGCAAAAGGACACCTTGTATAAAGGCGTAATAACAGATTTAAAAGTCACTAAAAACATATATCTGCGCCTTAAGAGTATGGTATGTATAAGCAGACGGTGAAATTGTAGACAACAGACATAAAAAATACAAACTTCATGTTCAAGATTGGCAAACCCTTTAATTGCTGTTGTTTATACTCGTAAGCAGCCATAATCACTTTCCATCCGGTGGGCCTGTTTATTAACTTATCAATTACAAAAAAAATTGTGCGAGTGTGCGATTCAATAATAATATTGAATCACATTGACTACTATCAAAGAAATACATGAGCTAATACTTATTTTAAATAATATGGTACCAAAAGAGACGGTTTGTGAAAAAACAAATAAAAACAGTGAAAAAATGGAGAAGTTATACGTTTTTAAAATTATTCTTCTATCCTTGTCACACAAAACGATCATTGTACTGAATGGCGCGAAGTTACTATGGCTCTCCTGTGTTGTGACGTCAGATGCTAGTAGTGCTGTTTCTGTCTAGCATAGACTTTAAAAAGCAAAGAACTTCGCCATTTTTTTTTTAATTAAACATTTTTTTTGCTGTGGCTTAACTACTTTCTAGGTTTCGAAAAATCAAATGAAAAAATAACAGTTAAACATATTGCAGTCGCGTTGATAATAAAATACCACAGCAGCTAATAATAGCCCCATACGCTTCTAACACTAGACTTACAATTACCGTACCACTTCTACTGGACTCTGTACACGAGGCCAGTTTGCGAATCAGTTCAGTTGACAGTATAGTCACTTGCTTTTCACTGCCCTCGTGGATGAATATATTTGAAGACAGTTCAGCCTGAAGTTTTCAAGACTTACTGAACTCACTTGCAAAACAGCCTCGTGTCCGGAGCACGTAACTCATCATCACCCATGTAAGCGGCGCAACTCGCATAAGTACTTTTTGTTAGACTTTGAAGTAAAAGTACTTGACATTTTACAAAAAACAACCCATAAATAAAATAAATAATTTAAAAAAACAAAAAACCCGACTGCAAAAACATAACTGAAAAGGGAAAAACAAGCATTTAAATCTATAGAATTAACAATCAAAAGTTACACCATATTTCAGGTTATTTGTTTGTCGCCGCCTGCAGACAGTGGTCACTGTTCTAACCTAACCTCTAACCCAAATGATTTTATACTTTAAATGCTAGTTCACTGTAGCTGCCAACCTATTATTTATGCTACGCATTTTATTTTTTTTAGAAGCAAATAGTTAGTCGCCCTTTAAGTTGTTAGTCGCCTGGAAAATAATTAGCCTTAAAAAAATGCCTTAACTTTTAATAAGTCCTCCTCTCTTCTTCCCCAGACATACTACAACAACCAGCACTGGACGGAAGACAAAGAAGTCTACTGCTCCAGCCATGTGCCTAAGATCGGCCCTGGACACCTCGACAACTCCTCCGTGGGTATCCGCAGCGCGCTCAACGTCCCCAAGAGTAATAACTACGTCAACGAACAGATCCGGGGACTCGCCAGGAATAGCCATGACAATGAACGTGAGTACCTAATGAAACTTTTGTCTTTTGTAGAATTATTACCTGTTTCACCACTTTTTACGTTTCGGTTACCTACATCTGGTAGATCATTTCATAAAAAAATCTCCGTTGTCCGTACTTAAAAGGAAAAACCGGCCAAATGCATGTACAATGAAGGGTTCCGTAGTTGAGATTACTTGGGATGAATTTATCCTAAATAAACTTAACATTTTAGTTCAAAAACATGTTCTCCGATACATCGATATACGTCACGGTCAATTCTCCAACTGCAAATGTAAGTTGGTCGACTATTACTCGTTAACTTGTAATGCCTACTTACCTGTGATAGTTTTAATCAATTTATTTTTTCTCATCTCCATAAACAACATTTAGCTGGCAGAGGGAGAGTGGACACTTGACTCTAACAAAAATCAGCACTTTCAAGCTTAATATTAGGCAAACGGATCCTTGAATCGAAAAATGGTGCCGACAGACCTGCAATATTTTTGAATGGCCTATTTTACGATACCCCACAATAAGTGATAAACGAGAAAAAATAATATCATCCCCACATTACGTGCAAGGGAGGTACCCCAAATTTTTTTTCCAATTTATTATTTTAGCACTGTTGGCGTGGTTAACACGTATACCTATGCGAAATGCTTTCTAGTACTTAGCGTCTCTGAGCTACAGTGGGGACAGACAGACAGACATACGGACATGGCGAAACTATAAGGGTTCCTTGTTTACTAAGAAACCCTTATAGGATTACTCATGTCTCTGTCTGTGTCTGTCTGTCTGACTGTCAGCCTGTTCGTCCGTCACAACCGATATGCTCAGAATCTACCGGACCGATTAAGTTGAAATGGGATAAATTATCTCGGGATATAAAACATGGTAGATAACTAGAGATCGGATATTCGTATGCATATTCACTTAAAGTTGAGATGTTGGCTAATATGGAATGCGCTTTTGTATCGCAAAATCCCGCGGCTCTGGGAATACAAATTTAGGTTTCTGATTATAGAATCGAATGTATACTTACTTACTTTCAAATGTTAGCATATATGGAATGCACTTTTGTATCGATCGTAAAAATCCCGCCCGCCATTCCCGAATCGACAAATTTTATGTTTTTTCTGACTAGATACATATGTAATTGGATGCATATGTACCTACCTAATATTATGATGTAAAGTAGGTAGAAACATTAATTTTAAATAAACATGCAATCCAATAATCCCGGGTTTTTTTTTAATAAACATTTTTGTTGAAGTCGCTTCCATACTATACACCGGACTAGTTATGCATTCCCGTTGTTCGTGGCGTCCTAAAAAAAAAAAAAAATTAAGAAGCCGCTTCCATACTTTCATAGCTAAAAATTAACTTTAGGTAAATATGCATCCGAATATCCGATCTCTGTACATAACATATTCATTGTACTGAATCCTCACCACGCGAGTTCAACTCGCACTTGTCCGTTTTTTTTAATATTCATGTGCTAGATAGTGTTTACCCGGACTTCGCGAATCAGGAATCAGGTCATCCTTTGTCTTTCGTAATTCACTAAGAATCTATTACGATAAATGTTTCTCGAAAAAGGATATTTGCGCCGATTCCCTTGTTCACAAACTAAACTAAATTTAAGTTCAGTGCATCTTTTTCTTTCTATATGATTAAGAAGAGGACAGAAGATAAATTTTAGTTTAGTCCTGTCAAATTAATCAGCGCCTGTCAATACTCCATACAAGTTTAGACGTGATTAAAAACTTGCCTACTAAAATTACGTCAATTTACGTCAAGCGCTGATTAATTTGACAGGACTAAACTAAAATTGATCATCTGTCCTTTTCTTAATGAAATAGAAAGAAAAGGATGCACTGAACTTAAATTTAGTTTAGTTTGTGAACAAGGGAATCGGCACCATTATCTGAAATCAAAACTGCTAAGCTTCGTCGGATTTTTCGACTTTTTCATCTTGATCTATTGAAAGACCTACAGATTCTACATAGAGGCAGATTTCAATTTCTTTGAAATCGAAATCACTCGCATTACCTTTAAAAACAATTGAAAAATCCAAATCAAAATTATTATAAAGCATCCGGTTACTAAGCTCTTCCATCTACAAACCTTTCCAAGAAACAAAATCAAAACAAATAATAATTCTCAAAACATATAAAAATAAATATTGCTAAAGCTCAGCAAAGCTATGGGCAGCCGCAGTGGTCAACAAACCAGGACAATGCCATCGTGCAAGGGCGTCCATTGTTTAAATGCAATCAGACCTCAATCACACAATGGTTCGAATCACTGGCTGCATCCAATCAATCATTCGATCTTATATTCAATCGCTACATCTAGATATTATAAACCATCTTAAAAAGTATGGAGTGGACTATAGAGTTTCTTGCCCATTTTTCTCCATACGAAACTTAAACCTTTTTCGTGTAAATGTTGACATTCAAAAGTGCCTTTTTAAGGGACGCTTGAAATAAATTATTTGACTTTGACTTTGACAATTTTATTGCAGTCGTCAAAGTCATAATAATTTATTCAGGTGAATTGTTTATAAGTTAAAATTGAACATCTTAAATTTTCCCATTGATTTTTAGGGTTCCGTATCCAAAGGGACCTATTACTAAGACTGCGCTGTCCGTCTGTCTGTCTGTCTGTCCGTCTGTCACCAGGCTGTATCTCATGAACCGTTATAGTTAGACAGTTGAAATTTTCACAGATGATGTATTTCTGTTGCCGCTATAACAACAAATACTAAAAAATAGAATAAAATAAATAAAGGGGGCTCCCATACAGCAGACATGATTTTTTTGCCGTTTTTAATGGTACGGAACCCTTCATGCGCGAATCCGACTCGCACTTGGCCGGATTTTAATGGTAGGTAGCTAGCTACCAGCATAAAGTTTGTCGGTTTGACAGTATTCAATTAAATTATACAGTAACCAAATAAGTACATACTCAAATGACGTCAAACAAAGCTGTATTTTTTTTTAATTAACCAACTGATCACGTTTTAAAATTAATTATGTTTAATCATGTTTAATCATTATTATGGTAGTACTCATATAACATTAGTACTCATATAACACATGTTTAATCATTATTATGGTAGTACTCATATAACATTGTACCAACTACCATCTGTATACACGTTGTATCACCCTATGTAAAATTTCTACATGAATATCTGTAAATCGCATGGTGTACACACCCCTATACAGTGTGTCCCTGGATAAAGTGCACAAACGAAAATGGGTGAAACTAGACCATAATTAATCGACAAAAAAATAGAAATAAATCTTAACAAAATCGTAATAATTATTACGATTTTGTTAAGATTTATTTCTATTTTTTTTAAAAATCGATAATAATTATTATCGATTTTTTTACTTTTTTATTGCCTATTAAAGACGCCTGTATTGAAAATGACTTTTATTAGTTAAGGGAATTTCGTTAAAATAAAAACAATAATGTTGACTGATAATTGATGCTGCATAGTAAATACAAAGAAACCCCTTAAATACAGCCATCAAGTAAAAAAATACATTTCGTTGAATTTTTTTTGAAAAAAATGTCTAAAGTGGTCTAGTTTCACACATTTTCGTTTGTGCACTTTATCCAGGGACACACTGTATGTCACACTGTATGAGGGGCTTGTGGCTAAGTAATAACAGCCGCACGGGTCGATCGATCAGGTTAAACTACGCTTGCCGCGGTTGGTCCGTGGATGGGTCTTTACATACCAAGACCCCTCTGTGCCTCGGAAATCACGTTATGCCGTTGGTCCCAGCTGTCATTTGTAGATGTTTGACAGTCGTTACGGGTCGTCAGAAGCTCGAAAGTCTGAAAACCAGTTTTACCAAGGGGTATCGTGTTATCCAGTAACTGAGTTGTGGAGGTCAGATAGGCAGTCGCTCCATGTAAAACACTGGTATTCAGCTGTATTCGGTAAGACTGGAAGCCGAACCCAACATAGTTGGGAAAAGGCTAGGCAGATGATGATGATGACACTGTATGTCAAGCTATACATATCCAGTACCTCGCATGGTATAGGATTTCCGTAGAATAAGAGGTCAGCTTATATTGGAATAGTATAGCTTAATATGTAACCGTGTGTACATAATAAAGAGTATTCTATAAAATCCCGGGACATCGACACGCAAACTGTAACCATGAATTCAGTACATGATTCTAGACCCAACAGTCCAATGAAATTTCTTGCCGGGTATTAAGACGCTGACAACACCTAAACAGCGGTCACTGTCAGATTGCATGGAAAAGAAAGAGAAGCGCGATTACACAACGCTTGTAATTTATTGCAAAATATTAAGCAATTATCTATTTACTCAAAATTGAGTTGAGTAATCGAAAATAACAAAAACAGGTTATGCTTTCAAATAAGACGTTGTTGTTATTCATTAAATACGTAACGTGTGTTGATATTTAATACAGATATTTTGGATTAGAACTCAAGGTAAGAGGTTAGTTTAACGTTAGTTTATATCGAGATTTTTTTTCAAAACGTATTTTGGTAACAACCAAGTTTTTTGACATATGTTCAAAATTAACATATATTTTTTCCGCTACCACAAACTATACAGATTTGGCATTTTTTTTCTTAAGAAAAGCTTATTTTGGTCGATTGGGTCTTGTCAGCGGCTTAAAAACATTGACGAAAAATTTCTACCCTACGGGGCGTCTCGAATAATGTGTGCTGAATTCACAGAAACGCACGCGTCGATGTGGTTTACACTCTGTATACCAAGGAACTTAAGACTTGCACAGGTCGCAACTGACATTAAATTCGTCAAGCAAAATCGAAGCCTTACGCTGCGCGTGCGCCTGACGTCATACGCGCGAAATAACGTCACTCTGTGGTCATATACCATGACTGTACCATTTATTGGTGTCGCGCCAAGCCTTTATTATCGTAACATTTTTACACCTCTGATCGTGTTAGAAGTAATATTAGGGTCGATTTTATGTTTAATTTGGACTATGTTTTCAATAGTTGGAAGGACGATAAGTTTTATATTGAGTTATATTGAAAATGTCGATGCAGTGAGGAAGTACTTGCAAAAATAGATAATTATAATACGCTAGTGAGTAGTATTAAATGGAAAAAGTAAAAATAAACTAATGATAAACATCTTGGTTGTAAATTAAATTAACCAAATCTGATACCACCCACTAAACTGTTAACCCACCACGGTTATAAACGCCTAAAGAATTTAAACAGGAATGTGCTAAATGCAAAGCCCGTACAAAATTCCGTTATTTAACAACTAAACTTCAAATTCGCATCATAAGGCATAAATAACAAACGAAACTTGCAAGAATCCAGTCTCACTTCTGAAGAAGGCACGATGTTACACGAAAGCTCTTGAACTTCGGCACACTTCGGAGATATTCGTGTGGTAGAGCGAGAGGTTGGTGTGTGGGGGAGAGAGAGGCGAGAACTTGTTGCAAAACAACCGGTCACATTCCGCTGAACGCAGCCCAGTGACCTAACTAAAGCTCAGGTACCATTTGGACCTATGGACCTTATACGAATTGAGCTTACGTTAAAAGTACTTGCAGTTGTACAGGATTATGAAAGTTTTTGAATGGACTTAGGTACAAAGCCCATTCAAAAACTTGAATACAGTCTAAATTTCAGAGAGCTCTCATTCAGATTCCAGACTATCACAGTAAGGATTCATTGAATGGAAAAAAAAACATTTTGTTTCTACTGAAAATAATCCCAGTGGGGTAGTACAGGCTGAACAAAAAAAGGATAGTGGTCTTATTTCACCAATGTGCAGAGATTACATAATATTCTTTTCTTTTCTGTGAGAAAAAGCATCAGAGCAGTGACAACAGATGAAGTTCAGGTTGCAAAAACCTCTTCGTATGTAAGCTTGCATATTAGTCGAATTATCTAAGTCTCTCTAATTATTTCTCAGAGTTTATACACTTATACTCCTTATTTAAGTTTTAATAAAAATTGGAAGTAACTAAAACTCTTTCTAATTAACTCTGATTAATTTAATATTATATTTAATGGATCCACCGTTTTCGAAACTGACGTAACCAAGTTATATAATGATGCGATGTGCGTCAACAATTTATGATAATGAGTTGCATCACAGTTTAGCTCGTACTTTTGCCCGTTCTAGTATTTATGGCACAGTCATTAAATTAGCTGCTCACTTCGATATATTACACTATAATTCAAGGTCTTTAACTGAAACGACTGAATTTAATCTATTATTATAGGTTCTAAATCTAAACCTGTCAATTTAGAGGTCTGTTTTCAACTTATTTTGATAAAGTGTTGATAAAACTTTGTTGGTAAAGAATCAGTCTCATTTGGTAGAAATTTATTCAATGTCATTTCGATATAAATCATTATCATTCTCCTGCCCTTATCCCAATGTATTTGTGGTCGGCGCTACATTTCCCTTTCCTCCATACTTCTCTATTAGTTGTCATCTCGGTAGTCACCCCCCTTTCTAGCCATATCTTCCTTCACACAGTCCATCCATCGTTTCTTAGGTCTTCCTTCAGGTAATAAGAGGTTGAAAAATAAATAACAATCATGATCATTTACCTTCTGACTACCACGTATACTATCAATTATAGTATTTAATAAAAAATGTGTAATCATCATCATTATCAATTCAGCCGAAAGACGTCCACTGCTGGACATATGCCTCCCCACGCACCGCCACTTCGATCGGTTCTGTGTTTCCCGCATCCAGCTTATTCCTGCGGCCTTCACAAGGTCATCAGTTTGCCTTGTATGAGGCCTTCCAACGCTACGTCTTCTGGTACGCGGTCACCACTCCAGAACCCTTCGGCCCCATCGGCCATCTGTTCCGCAAGCAATGTGCCCTGCCACTTAAGTTTGGCAATTCTTCGGGCTATGTCGGTTACCTTGGTTCGCCTGCGGATCTCTTAGTTTCTAATAATATAACAATATTGCCACTCAATTTTAATTGAATTATAACAACTTATAATAATATAATTAAATAAAATGCTAATAAATAATTTAAGTATAATTAAATTGCTCAAAATATTGCTTTGAACAAAATCTTTCATGTTTTTCAAAATTAAACTTCTTCTAAATTAAATCGTCTCAAGGTACGTCGTTATTACTAAGATTAAACTTGATAAATAATATGCTCCTAACATCCTTAAATATTTTTTAACTGAAAGCAGTACACAATGGTCCACCTGAAGGACTAAGTGCGGAAACCAAACCCTCTAACATAGAACATAGAACTGAAAGCAGTTCATTTGGGAGCACCTCCTCAATACCTCTTTTTGTTTCAGCAAAATTATTAATACACATAAATTATCATGACGGAAACATCATCATTAAGTTAGTAATGACTCATTTGAGCTTCAAATTGTACCTCATATATCAATCTTACATAAACAGTCAATCTGCCCTAGCCTTTTCCCAACGAAGTTGCGTTGACTTCCAGTCTGGAAGCACATGGAGCGATTGCCTGTCTGACCTACTCAACCCAGTAACTGGATAATACGTGCAGCCTGTGGGTGAATCACACCCAAAAAGCATACGAAGCCCTCCGTGTCCAATATAACAATGTCTTCAGAGCGCTGATGGGGGCTGCCGCGACACTGAAGTGCCTCGGGCATGTTTGCCTAAGCTAGCGTCGACTGCTTCTATGCAACGATGCGTCAGCGGAGTACGGCTCTGGGCGTGGCAGCCCAGCAGCGTGCTGATGATGATAACGGACAGGCTCGACGTCCATACATTAGACGCTACAGTGACTTGCACGTCACCTACAGTCGTCGGCCACTAATGTAAGTGTTGATAGTGCGGTGTTTTTGTTTTGTTTTTGTATTGTGTTCTAATGTTAATGTATTGTCTGTTGTGTGTATAATGTATTAAATGTTGTGTATGAGTCATGTAACTTGAGTGAATAGATTAATAATAATAATAATACGATACTCCTTGGTAAAACTCGTTGTCAGACTTTTGGTAACTTATCAATCTCACATCACAGTCCATCCATCGTTTCTTAGGTCTTCCTTCAGGTAATAAGAGGTTGAAAAATAAATAACAATCATGATCATTTACCTTCTGACTACCACGTATACCTACTATCAATTATAGTATTTAATAAAAAATGTGTAATCATCATCATTATCAATTCAGCCGAAAGACGTCCACTGCTGGACATATGCCTCCCCACGCACCGCCACTTCGATCGGTTCTGTGCTTCCCGCATCCAGCTTATTCCTGCGGCCTTCACAAGGTCATCAGTTTGCCTTGTATGAGGCCTTCCAACGCTACGTCTTCTGGTACGCGGTCACCACTCCAGAACCCTTCGGCCCCATCGGCCATCTGTTCCGCAAGCAATGTGCCCTGCCACTTAAGTTTGGCAATTCTTCGGGCTATGTCGGTTACCTTGGTTCGCCTGCGGATCTCTTAGTTTCTAATAATATAACAATATTGCCACTCAATTTTAATTGAATTATAACAACTTATAATAATATAATTAAATAAAATGCTAATAAATAATTTAAGTATAATTAAATTGCTCAAAATATTGCTTTGAACAAAATCTTTCATGTTTTTCAAAATTAAACTTCTTCTAAATTAAATCGTCTCAAAGTATGTCGTTATTACTAAAATTAAACTTGATAAATAATATGCTCCTAACATCCTTAAATATTTTTTAACTGAAAGCAGTACACAATGGTCCACCTGAAGGACTAAGTGCGGAAACCAAACCCTCTAACATAGAACATAGAACTGAAAGCAGTTCATTTGGGAGCACCTCCTCAATACCTCTTTTTGTTTCAGCAAAATTCTTAATACACATAAATTATCATGACGGAAACATCATCTTTAAGTTAGTAATGAATTTCCGACTCATTTGAGCTTCAAATTGTACCTCATATATCAATCTTACATAAACAGTCAATCTGCCCTAGCCTTTTCCCAACGAAGTTGGCGTTGACTTCCAGTCTGGAAGCACATGGAGCGATTGCCTGTCTGACCTACTCAACCCAGTAACTGGGTAATACGCCTGTGGGTGAATCACACCCAAAAAGCATACGAAGCCCTCCGTGTCCAATATAACAATGTCTTCAGAACGCTGATGGGGCTGCCGCGACACTGAAGTGCCTCGGGCATGTTTGCCGAAGCTAGCGTCGACTGCTTCTATGCAACGATGCGTCAGCGGAGAATGGCTCTGGTGCGTGGCAGCCCAGCAGCGTGCTGATGATGATAACGGAAAGGCTCGACTGTCCATACATTAGACGCTACAGTGACTTGCACGTCACCTACAGTCGTCGGTCACTAATGTAAGTGTTGATAGTGCGTGGTTTTTGTTTTGTTTTTATATTGTAATGTTAATGAATTGTCTGTTGTGTGTATAATGTATTAAATATTGTGTATGAGTCATTTAACTTGTGTGAATAAATGAATAATAATAATAATACGATACTCCTTGGTAAAACTGGTTGTCAGACTTTTGGTAACTTATCATTTATCAATCTTACATAAACAAGATTTATTAATACAGCCCTACATTTAACTTGAACTGACAGACGTAACCGACTCCGTTAGTTATATTTAACTTAACTGTTCATTTATTCTGGCACCAATAACTACGTTTATTAAGTTAGTCGTTAGCGATACAGGAATTCCATAAACGACAACTGTTTCTACATTTTCCTGTTGAATAAGAAATTAAACGGTGAAGCAATCTGGATATAAAAATCTTTTTCAAGTGGTTAGCGACTAACCTGGTCAGTCGTTTACATGACCGTTCTTCCTTTCTCAGTAACCTCTCCCCGACCCTCCGTACTCCTTTTCCCGCCTCAATACTCTCTTTACTTTGTACAAATAGATTTCCTGTATATTAATGTATATATTAATGTAAATCATGAGACTGTACCTTCATATACTTACAGCAGGCATAGCATGACGCTTTCTATTTCTTCGAAGAATGGACACGGCTCTTTCTATACAAAGTGACATTTCGTATCTCCATTTTTGACATCTCACCGTAGAAATCCTTCTACAATCTGTCATTTTGTCTTTCGTTTCTAACGATCTTTGTCTAGGTCCTTTTTTATGTAGAAGGATTTCTACGGTGCGATGTCAAAAAAGGAGAAACGAAATGTCACTTTGTATAGAAAGAGCCGTATCTACTCTTCGAAGAAATAGAAAGCGTCATGCTAAGCCTGCTGGAAAGCTTTTTGTTTTTATTACTTTGACAACTTAATATTCACTATGGTATCCTCGTTATAAATACACCAAAAACATTTTCTTCATGTAAAATGTTGCCAAGACGAGACCACATGGCTCACACTGTCAAAAAGTTATCAAATCTCATGTAGAGCCAAGCTTCTAACTCTACACGCCCTACCCTTTTTTTTTGTTCCGAATGGAAAATCCTCACGGATGTCCTCCCTCCTGGGGCGGGCGGAGGGATCTGTCACTCTTACTGACTAAAAACCACCCTGGTGTTTGCACCAGGGATCATGGGATCTAGTGCGACTTCTGCGATCCCCGGCTAGCCGGCCCGCCATTTCTAGCCACCTCAGGCTCGCGGGGAGAATGAGGTGTAAAACTCCCCCCGCGACGTCCAATAGGGGCGCGCATGGAACACTACGCGCCGCCACCTCGGGTCCTGCAATGTGGGGGGCGACGGATGTCCTCGAGTCCGTCGCCCCTGGACCCATTTAGGGGACTGGAAGAGGGCGTTGTCCGCCCTCCTCCGACGCCCGGTGCGTCTGCTGCGGGCAGGGTGAGTGGAAGAGATGCCCTAATCTTACCTAACTACACAAACTCTACACCTTATTCAAAATATGTGGCTTGGCCTACATGCCTAAACCTGGTCTGCCTAAATCTAGTCTATTAAGCCTACAACGTTCTCACATTTACAAAATACACAAGTATCTATGTAAAATATTAATAAAATAATATAAATAAAAACCTATTTAAACCAAATGACATGTTTGCCATTACAACAAGTCTGAATTAATATCTTGTCCACAAAAGCCACTAATACATAGTTTGATATCAAATTAGTAGGTATATAATGTCAAATAATGAAAATATTATGTCAAAAAAGTATGTATAAAAAAAATAAACATCGTAATTTGGGAGCAGTTAATAGACATTTACATAGTTATGCCGTTTATGAGGTACCAGGGAAGCCACATGTGCAGAAGGAATTATTGCCAAACTTCCTTGTCTTCAACGTAGTCTTTAATCTTATAATATTCGTTTTGGATAAGGACCCGTGATGTGGGTTTTGAACTTCCCATCGCTAACTTCTGTAACCGTTAATTGTTCGTTACTTTTCTGATAAACAATAGTTCTTGTAGTAATGAAACGGCCTCGTAGGTTCGAACCCAAGCAGGTCTTTTACTTTGTGTAAATTATTTCATCACCACTGCTGTCAAAACGGTGAAGGAAAACATCGTGAGGAAACCGAGAACCATACATTCGAAGACATGTGACATCTACCAAGCCGCACTGGCCCCGCGTGGTGGATTACGGCTCCCTCTCTGTGAGAGGGGAGCCTGTGTCTCAGCAGTGGGAACATTATAGGCTGATTATTTATGCTCCATTTCATATCACATCTCTGATTCTGAAATGTATCACCTATTAAAATTATTTTAGTAATTATGATCTTTACTAAATTATTAAAAAAAAAAAAAAAAACCCGACTGCAAAAAACGAACTGAAAAGATGGACACAAGATGAAAAAGAAAAATGATCCTTTAAGTACCAAAAATAAATAAAAGCAAATGGGCCATAGGATGTAACGAACGCCTTAAAATTTACATCCGAATGCATTTATTTTATTTTTATTCGCAGATGCAATATTTAAATGGAATGTGGAGTTGTCGAGGACCTACAACATTTATTGGTGGAATGAGTCCAATATGAGTCCGGTAGAAATAATTTAGTAAGGTCCCTGAATTTGAACAGAACTGATGTAGGCATGTTCCATACAATTCTATCCCTACCAAATGGCGACGATGGGAAGGGTTTGTTCAAATCCATGGCCCACGTCTGTTGTGAAAGTATAATTGGTTAGGATATGATGGGACTGACATACGCTTTGCGTAAAAGCCCCTAAAAACAAATAAAAGAAAAAAGAAAATATGTTTTTAATATATACACCCTATGTCACTCCCGCAATAAAACGAATCTAATGATACCCCATATGTTAAAATCCGTGAAGTCGTTTAGGCTACAAAATGTGCCAAAGAAATAGACATACATACATACATACACACGAAAAACATAATCCTCCTTTTGGGGCAATCGGGTAATAAATGGCATAATCTTTCGAATTAAGCAATGTACAACAAAAATCTAGACTAATTTGAAGTTGCATAAATAATCTGCAACATTACAAAATACGGTAAATACAGTTTAGTTACTCAATAAAGCTAAACTAGATTCCACTTATTAATTTAGACTGCACAAAAACTTCTTACATTAGTAATTAACGTAAAAACAGGTCCGTACAACAAAAACTGAACCGTCATTAATTAACTGGAATTAGGCATTACCAAAGCAAAACTGACGTTTAGTCTAACAGAAAAAGGTATAATAATCCTAACTTATATTTTTTTTTATTTATTTATTATTTATACAAAAGAACACAGGATTACATAATTAGATAGCAACCAAAAACCACTAAGGTTTAAACTTGTGCTATCATGAGTCTATCTAAATATCATACAATACAATGAAGCATTTTATATGTACGCGATATTGTCGATACAATTAATAACATCTTTACATATTTAATAGTTACAAACATTTTATATGTACGCGTTATTGAAGACAACAATAATACAATATAATTTATTATATAAATATATTTATATAATATACTGCCTAGAGAGCAGTGGTGGCCCAGTGGCAACGGGACTTACGAGTTGTAGATCGTAGGTTCGAACCTATACAGGCGCTTTACTTTGTGTAAATTATTTCATCACCACTGCTCCCCAAACGGTGAAGGAAAACATCGTGCGGAAACCGGCATGTCCTAGAACCAAAAGTTCGAAGACATGTGACATCTACCAACTCGCACTGGGCCCGCGTGGTGGATTACGGCCCGCTCCCTCTCACAGAGAGGAGGCCTGTGTCCCAGCAGTGGGAACATCTGATTGGCTGATTATGTATGTATGTTATGTTATATACTGCCTCGTTGGTTTAGTGTTCGCAAGCGCTACTGCTGAGCATGAGGTCCTAGGTTCGATTCCCGGGTCGGGCAAAGTGTTACAGGATTTTTCTTTATGGAATTTCTCAGTAGCAGCTCGGAGTCTGGATTTATGCCTGGTTGATGGCAATAGGCTCGCCCCCTATTACATGGGACTTAAACATAACTGGCGAAATGTGGGTGTACTACAGGTACACCTCTGCCTCTCTCGGGGAAACAAGGCGTGATTTTATGTTATGTATTTTTTTAAAGTGAGTTTGTTTGTTTGTTTGTTTGTTTGTTTGTTATGCTTTCACGCTAAAACGGCTGAACGGATTTGAATGAAATTTGGCACATGGGTACACCTGTATTGGGACATAGGATATTCCCACCAGATCGAGACTTATGCGAATGAATCTCTCTCCTTAAACATATTTTTTATTTTATTTGTTCTTTGCACCTGTTTTGATTCTTAGCGCTAGTTTTATGATTAATTATTATTGAATATATTATATAGATAACTTTAACATATTTTATGTATGTATGTATTTATTGTATATATGTGAATGGTACACCACAGACTACCTGCAGTATTGTCTCTCCTTCCCCCCTAATCCTTCCAAAGGTTGTCTTTAAAAGATCGCTTTTAGCAATAAGACCGCCCATTGTGTCACCCTATGTAAAATTTCTACATTTATAGCTGTAATTTTTATGGTGTACATAATAAAGAGTATTCTATCTATCTATCTATCTATCTATCTATCTATCTATCTATCTATCTATCTATCTATCTATCTATCTATCTATCTATCTATCTATCTATCTATCTATCTATCTATCTATGTATGAATCCGTGGGGCGCAGCTAGATATACATAATTCTGTTTTTTGACGGAAATAGTGACCATGTGTGAAATATTGCTATTGGCCATACCTTTTTAGTAGAAGCTACAAAAAGGATATTTTTAAATGTATGAGTAAGTAGCGATTGGAAGTTGACCTAGCTAATTGTTAGGCCAAAACCTGAAAACTACCTTTACCGTCAAAACATTTTACCCAGAGACAAAGTTGACGACGGAAATAGCCAACAGTTGGGACCTAGTTCTTCACCAAACTCCTAAACTCCTTTTAGGTACCCTAGTGATACCAAAACCAAGTTATAAGAGTATTTTTCGTTTCTCTCGTGTTCTTTATTCATCTAGTCCATTAGTTGTTTCCTTTGCTCGTTGTCTATTCGTCCTTTTCTCATTCTTTCTACTCCCAACTGTTGACCTCGGGATCGAGAGCCTGGATGAGTTTGTGCGGCGCCTCGCAAAGGGGATGTACACGCGTGCCGATGCTTGGCCCCATGTCAAGCAGATAGCGCCCTGGCGTACGCAACCCTCTGACGCGAGACCCTTGCCCCGCGACCTGGTAGCGGACGAGGGACCCCATACACCGGACTGGACGCCACGAGTAAGTCGCACCCAGGTTACACGCGGCTTACTCAATTTAATTGAACTCTACAGATAACATACATCTATTGCGTGGCGTCTACTAAGTTAACATACTCCTTTTTATCAAGTTACTTATTTCAATGGGGCGCCTTACCTTCAACTTCCATATCATACCACCAGTATGTAATCGGTACACATCCTTATAGATTATAGCCCCACTACACTTCAAAAGGCACTAAAACTGTATAGCATATGCCTACTTTGTTTATAATCTAAATGGTTTAAGTAAACGACATTAAGAAGGTCGAAGTGACGTAAGAAATTCCGGCGACAGTTTCGCAACTCACGCACAGGTACGAGTATTCCGAACGAATCGTGCGCAGCGTTGCCGTCAGTTACAAGGAACTTGAGAAATTTATAGTTACACATGAATATGTAACGGACATGGTAACTTAGTAGATTTTTCTTATCGCTTTGGAAATTGGTGTCGCCAGAAATGGTAGGAATTACTTAAGTTCCTGTAATGAGTGTGGTGCTATGTATGTTTTTTTTAAGTGTATCTAATTTCCTTATTGATTAATGGCTTATTAGTTTTTAACGCTCAGCATTCAATGCTACTTAATGCTAAAGAGGTTTTCGGCAAAGACTTAACAAAATATGTAGGTCCAAAACAGGTCAAGACAAAATAGAAGGCGCTGAATTGCGCTGATATAACTAGCTAACTATATAAAAAGGAAAATGTCAATATTCTTCATAAATATAGTTATTGAACTGTAGGTAAGTACTACATAATTTCATCTCACTAAACAATTATGTCGAATCCAGGCAGGTGCTTCACTTTGTGTAAATAATTTCATCACCACTGCTCTCAAAACGGTGAAGGAAAACATCGTGAGGAAGCCGGGATGTCATAAAACCAAAAATTCGAAGGCATGTGACATCTACCAACACGCACTGGAACACGCACTGGGCCCGCGTGGTAGATTACAGCCCACTCCCTGTCGAAGAAAGGAGGCCTGTGTCCCAGCAGTGGGAACATTATAGGCTGATTATGAAACAATTATGTAAAACTAACCAATATTTTACCCGCAAACTCAACATCATCTATTACCCAAGATCGCATATCAATTAAACGTATAAAAACACTGCCTCCAAAATCCAAACCACCATTAATCTTGCCACAGCCTACCACTATCCTACAGTATACCCATATTCGCTGACACCGCCATATTTAGGGATAAACGACTCAAAACTGTTACGCTGTTGCGCCATCAATTGCAGCAGTAACAGCTATGTGTAAGGTTCTGCATAATGCAATCGCCGAGAAAGGCGTTGAATGCTGTGCGCATGCGTGCTGCAGTTCCGTATACATCGTGTTATTATACTGTGGAATTTGAATGGAATGTTGTGCTCTTATTTTTAGTATGTGTCAATATTAAATTGACGTAAAGTCTTTTTTTAAATCTTGGAGACTAATTTGACAGGTGCAAATGTCAAACTCCGTATTGAAAAACCAAACAACAATAATTTGAAATGTCAAATTAGTCTCTGGGATTAAAAACGGACTTTAGTTGCATCAGAAGTGTTATGTAATTTGCATGTCACAGTACATCTGGCGACAGTTCTCTAGCTAAGATAAATTTTAGCATGCTTGAATCAGGAAAGAGTTTTACGAAATTCCAAGTAAGGCGTTTTAGAGGAAATACCTCGTTACTCCATGCTATTGCTGTTTTCTTTTCTACTCCAGGCGTTTTCGGTATCAGTGTCAGTGTCAGCGAGAAGGTACAAAAGGGTTACCGAGGCCCCTGGCAACACAGGCAACGGAAGGGACACGGTTGGGTTTTAGTCAGTAAGAGTCTGACATACCCTTGAATTTATTTGATAATTTCCCTCCCAAAAAAAAAGGTTTCAAGTGTCCTATGGCACTTTAATCAGATGATTTTTTACGATAGAGTTCCCGGTCGTGTTTATTTATTTATCCATCTATTTATCATAATTGGGCCACGCGACGCGACAGTCGACGCGACGGTCAGGCCATTTGACGATATCCTCGGTCCGAGTCGTTATCAAAATACGTCATTCATTTTTACCAATACTACGATGGATAGCAAATGAATAGCTTTAATCGAATATGGTCCCTATTCCTAAAAAGTCAACCTGCCTCTGAGGACCAAAAGCCGAAACGTAGTAACAAAACGGACATCCGAACAAACACAATTATCGGAACAGTGACATACTAATCTATTATGTGTACCGAAGAATAATGTCTCATTGTTTCTGCTTAACCATGACGACCTTGACTTAGTCTGCTATCGTCCCAGACTTCCATACCTGCTGCTAATGTATATAATATTATTAAAGAATTGGACAGAAATACCTAAGAAGATGGTCTGCATCTTCTATCGACTGATAATGAGTCTTTTCCTTTTTACCTGGTGCTTCTTGACAGGCCTACACTGTCCTCTCATACCTATTAACACTGTAATTTAAAAACATTGTAAAAGCCAATTATTTTTAAAAGAGTAACCGTTGCATTTCTTGCCGGCTCTTGTCCATAGGAAACGACCAATTGGAACCGTGCACCTAGCTTCTGACGTTTCATATGTGCCCAAGTAGGTTTATGTGAAATAAAATATATTGATTTGATTTGGTTCATGGTTTAATGGTCACTTTAACACATTCTTTATGATTGTCAATTTCGGATTTCTAATGGCTACGTGATGTGAAATAGCACTGCATTTATTTTTCTGAGTATCATTTTTCTACCTCTTTTTTTTTGGAAGGGAAATTATCAAATAACTTCTCCCTCTCTGGGCGGAGCGAGAGATTAAAACCCACTCGTGTTCCTTCCGTTGCCTGTGCGTTGCCAGAGGCCACGGTACCCCTTTCGGACTTTCCCGCGACCCCGGCAGGAATATCATTTTTCTACCCCTAATAGTTTCAGATTTTTTCACACTCAACGAATCATTTTGAGGATCCTCGTTACGATTATCGTCTCTTTCAGTTTTTATGCTCAGTTTGTTGCCACTTTTTCTGAATGTCTGCTTAGAAGATTCTTCAGAATTTCTGAACTACTTTCTCTCTTGGCTGCTGGATTCTAATATTAGAGATGGATGTTGATTGTTTTGGATACTATTTATGTCACAGAAAATAATAGATTTGTTTGTTATACCGACAAACTTGACATGGAATATCTCTGTGAATACCTATCAAGCTCAAAAAAAGTCTAAAAATTCTATATCACCATTACGAGATCCGTAAAGTGATACATTCTTGTAGACCTCGCATGTAAACACCGACAATTCATTTAAATATTAACACATTACGCTTCGCGGCGCATCTTTTTCTAGTTGTACTCGTAAAATAACGTTCTACCTTCTTTTTTCTTCGCGCCGTATACCAAGTACGTACACTTCAGCTCGCCAAATAGTGTGTAACTTATGGAGTAAGCCAGGTCATTGACACCATTCCAACGTTTTCCAACACTCGTTAAAAATCCAACTTTAACTTTCTGTGGTAAGGTTGAAATTACTTTGGATAGTAATGTGTTATATAACACCGATTCATATGGTAATATTGATAATGTAGTAAATTAAAAAAGTTCTTAATGTGAGGTCTTACTAGTAGATCTTGATAAAGGCTTTTATTTGAAAGCTATTATGGAAAGAGTTATTGGTCAGACACCTGTTTGCTTCAACGTAGGCATAGAAATATGAATTAAAATGATAATGTCGGACATAATCCTGATATATAAACGAATGCTGTAATTAGATGACAGTATTTAATAAACAAATAATAGAGTTGAACTTAATTTATTACAGATAATCAGCCAGAATTACCAAAAACAAGATTCATTTAGAGATTATTTTTTTACGATGATCATTTAAAAAAAAGTTAATATAGCTCCCAAAGTGATTCGATCACATGTAAATTTTATTAGACAAGTCGTATTGGAAATATGTAGATCGTTTGTGTCCAGCATTGGCTCACAATACAGGCTACAGATGAAAATGGTGAAGGTGGTTTATGGATTCAGGATCTTAGCTACGCTTAATCCCTAACTAATGTTACGGCACTCCTTGATTACTTCCCATACTTTAAGGGGGTGCTAAGTACTCGTGAAAGTGACTTTTACTAAGGAACCAACACTGAAATAAAAAACCCGCTGTTCGACATCTTTATATGTATATAATTCTTCTGTACGTCTGTATGTCACTGAACTTCTTCATAACGGCGGGACCGGTTATGATGAAATTTTTTGAGTGTGTTTAAGAGGGTTTCTGGATGGTTTAGATTCACAATTGGACCCGCGCTGCGATCGAGTTCTAGGAAACAGGACAATGTCTGTCCGGTCAGCTAGTTTTATATAATATTTTTCATATTTCCGTGTTGTTGATTTTCATGTTAATTGATTTTCTCATAACTCAATGTATGTATCTCCCTAATTTAACTTAGCATACTGTATAAGCTAATAGATTAATACATACATATGTATTTATATCTCCATCAGCGAGTTCACGATATAGAAATTGACAAAACAAAAGGCAATAAAATAAAGGATGACAGAAAAGAGAAAACACCAAGATAACACAAGGGCATTTTTGCTGCATGAAATATTATTACTAATATCATACATTTTCGGGTGCTGATTTTGTATCTGAAGTCAGATTTTTTGTATCAGATTTGTTTTTGAGATATAATGAGAACGAGATTTCCAAGAAAAAATATTTAAATTAAAAAAAAACTCCACTACTTATTAAAAAAAACATCTTTTATAATTTTCATCTTGCATGACATGGTTCACAAGGGCTGTTTTTAGTATTAAAAACAGCCCTTGTGAACCAAGTCAAACAGGAAAATCTAATAAAATATTTTATTTGGCACCACCACCATGATGGCGGACTACTGCTGGAGCAATCCAACACTAGTCCGCCATCATGTGGGCATTCCAGTGACCCTGGTACTGCTCCTCCGTAGTCCGAATATCTTGATGGAACCGTTCCCCTGGTTCTTCACTCAGATTACCAAGATTTTCAGGGAAATGGTCCAAATGGCTGTGGAAGAAGTCGACGGTTAAATGGTAATAAGGCATAAGCGACATTTTGTTCGAAAATGAGTTCTGAATGCCATCTTACCTAATCTCTATTTTTAAGTAGGATGGAATTCATAACTCATTTTCGACCAAAATGTCGCTTAAGCCTTATTACCATTTAACCGTCGAAGTGTACCTTGATGCTCATATTACAACCAAGCTGTTGGAAGTGCGACAACATCTCTTCACATCAAGGAAATCCAAAGTGATAAAAATACACCCGTTTTACGAACTCCGACATACTTGGAACAGTTTTGAAAGTATATTCACCACAAATGTTATAGAATGGTTTCACAGATATTTCTTGACGTGGACATTGTAATAAAAAAAGACTGTTTAAAAAAACTGTTCGTTTTTATGAATGTTAAGTGTAACTAGTATAAAAATATGGTCAACTAGATACGCCCGCGTAAGTTTTGACCCCGTGGGTATATCGGGATAAAAATATGGCCAACTAGATGCGCCCGCGTAAGTGTTGACCCCGTGGGTATATCGGGATAAAAATATGGCCAACTAGATACGCCCGCGTAAGTTTTGACCCCGTGGGTATATCTGGATAAAAATATGGCCAACTAGATGCGCCCGCGTAAGTTTTGACCCCGTGGGTATATCGGGATAAAAATATGGCCAACTAGATGCGCCCGCGTAAGTTTTGACCCCGTGGGTATATCGGGATAAAAATATGGCCAACTAGATGCGCCCGCGTAAGTGTTGACCCCGTGGGTATATCGGGATAAAAATATGGCCAACTAGATGCGCCCGCGTAAGTTTTGACCCCGTGGGTATATCGGGATAAAAATATGGCCAACTAGATGCGCCCGCGTAAGTGTTGACCCCGTGGGTATATCGGGATAAAAATATGGCCAACTAGATGCGCCCGCGTAAGTTTTGACCCCGTGGGTATATCTGGATAAAAATATGGCCAACTAGATGCGCCCGCGTAAGTTTTGACCCCGTGGGTATATCGGGATAAAAATATGGCCAACTAGATGCGCCCGCGTAAGTTTTGACCCCGTGGGTATATCGGGATAAAAATATGGCCAACTAGATGCGCCCGCGTAATGTTTGACCCCGTGGGTATATCTGGATAAAAATATGGCCAACTAGATGCGCCCGCGTAAGTTTTGACCCCGTGGGTATATCGGGATAAAAATATGGCCAACTAGATGCGCCCGCGTAAGTTTTGACCCCGTGGGTATATCGGGATAAAAATATGGCCAACTAGATGCGCCCGCGTAAGTTTTGACCCCGTGGGTATATCGGGATAAAAATATGGCCAACTAGATGCGCCCGCGTAAGTTTTGACCCCGTGGGTATATCTGGATAAAAATATGGCCAACTAGATGCGCCCGCGTAAGTTTTGACCCCGTAGGTATATCGGGATAAAAAGTATCCTATGTGTTATTCCTGGTTACAAACTATCTGTGTGCCAAATTTCATCCAAATCCGTTCAGTACTTTTTGCGTGAAAGAGTAACAAACATCCATCCATCCATCCATCCATCCATCCATCCATCCATCCATCCATCCATCCTTTCGCATTTATAATATTAGTAGGATAGCTGTATATCAAAAACTAGAGCTTGAATTAGTAAACAACAGTCATAGAATTCCATGCAACAAAACAAAAAGTCTAATTTTGTTCCCTTGTGTAATGATCCTAACATGTTCTATAACATCAAATTGGTTGACTCCATCATCACTGTTCACACAATATCTGAGATAGTGGTGATACATAAGAACGTTATTCAACAACCCATGCACATGCTGCAATACTTAAAATGAATGAGATAAGTATCTTCACACCGGCGGCAAACATAACAGCATAACAACAAACCAATTAACAGTTTGAATGCACCGCGCACCACCCACAAGATTACTTATGTTATGTGTATGAACCAAAGTTTGTAAACTTTGTATCTGTATTCTGTTGCATGTTGAGAATGATTGATTTCTGGCACAAAATAGATAAGTACAGAAGGTCAGCTTCATACAACGAATGAAAACGGGCGCACGCACTTAAAGACGCGTGTATACGGCTCTGCACGGCGAGTCGGCGACGGTATCGTCGCCGACTCGCTGTGCAGTGAAAACCTCGTGTTTGTAATAAACGTTAAATTAAATTAACAGTCTTTTATTTCTGTGAATAGGTTTGTACAAACAGATTTACACGTGAAAAATATTAAAAAAAAAAAAAATAACTATTTGAGGTCGGCGTTTCCTATCTGACTACTCTGAGAAGAAAGGCCGAAACAAACTCAAAGGTCACAGTCTCTTTTAAAGTCCAGATATAATAATCTTGGTCAGACCAAGATTACATTTGGAAAATCATGGTCTTAAAATTCCATTTCAGACACCAACCTGCATAGGTTGGTGTCTGAAATGGTCTTTTGAGGAAAGAACCACACAGATTTAGGTGACATATCCAGTCAGTGCACGCACTTGTCAGTAATCGTGCAGCTCAACTCAGAACTTAAGGAGCTCAACGATTCGACGAACAATATTAAGGAAAAGACATTTGGGAAGGCCGGATAAATTACTCAAACTGCCAGACCAAGATTAAAAACTAACTGTCACTTTACAGGGGAAGATAAAACTGTATGAAAAACGGCCGTCATTGCCATTCTCCGAAGGTCTCGTTGTCATCAATAGAAGGCATCTTGAGCTGTGCACGTTTGTTCTAAATACGAGGTTTTCTACTCAACAAATAAATAACAACAAAAAAAAACGTCAGAAGTGAGTCACGCGAGTTCAGGGGGCCAACCATCACCTCTTATAGCAGTATTATTTCAATATTACTTCAGCGTGAGAAAGAGATGAAGCTATAAGTCCTGTACAGCTCCATCACTTTCCCACTGTGCAGTAATATGGCCCCCTGTGCTTTTTCTCCATCCCAAAAGTGCTCAACGTGCCTAAAGAAGTTTTCAGTTTAAAATTCTTTACGAGGTTTTCACTGCACGGTGACGATACGAAGATCTCAATCTGTCTTTAACAAAATGCCAGTCGCAAGTGCACTTGCACTCGCTGTACAAAAATATGTATAAGTTTATATTGAACACCGATATTGCTGTTCGTGCGTTCTCGCCAGTTGCATGGAGCCGACCTTCTGTATATCTATATTGTGTCTCTGGTCCACCTTGAGTATTATAATATTATGCTTAATTATCTACAATTAATACTGAATGAACAACTATTACCTTGCTTATCTGATTATGGTGATGTTTTGCTTGAGAAATCAATGAAGCTGAGTGTGGGGAGTTTCTGCATGAGATAAGGAGGAAAAAATCTTATCTTTCAAGGGGATGGGCGGTGCCGTCCTCAATAGGAGCTGTGTTATTTCTTGTAGGTCGTTTCTTCTTCGGCGATGCAATTGAAAAGTGCATATCTGTCTTGACAATCACGTCTTGTAATGCAAGTGCATTAGAATTGCATCGTATTCTGGATCATTTATTATTTTAGTAGGTACCAGTTTTTTTTAGATTAGTTTGGTTTTAGGTTCTTCTTTCGTGTTGACTAACTGAATCATGTATTCTGATTATAATCAACCGATTAGACACACGAACTAATTCTTCTCTAGATTTCCAAATCAAGCGAAGATGCGGTAAAAATCTATTCTACGAGTATATTATTATAAATGCGAAAATAACTCTGCCTGTCTGTTTGTTACGATTTCACGACTTAGCAGCTAAATGGATTTCGATAACATTTGGCACACAGGTAGATCATGACAGGAGTTAGGATATAGGATTTATTTTTTATCCGAAAAGTACGTTTCCGTGGGATAATTTCCAATGACATATATTATTATGTATAAAATATCACGAACAACATAAATTTATTCTAAGAATGAATAATTAGCTGCAATACATTTAATGTTAGATGTAAAGGTCACAGATGCACATAATTATTGAGTAGTGGCAGATTGCCAACTGCACACAAGGACGACTGCAACTTAATTTCCATGAGTTCTTAGTTCTTACGAAACCGATGATATCATCATTTTGATCATCTACTGTTAGATGCTTATCATTCGGTGCTGTGTGCGATCCATGTTCTTATTTATTTATTTATTTATGATCTCCAAGAAAATATATACACAATACATGACACATAAATAAATTGTAACATCAGTATTAAGTAGGTGTACTTCTTCACTTATAGGAATCCACAACATCCTAACTACATATATCCTTGCTAATATTTTAAATGCAAAAGTGAGTTTGTTTGTTTGTTTCGCTTTCACGCTAAAACGGCTGAACGGATTTGCATGAAATTTGGCATATGGATAGACCATGACCTGGGTTAGGACATAGGCTACTTTTCATCTTAGATCACACACGAAGTCGCGGGCAATAGCTAGTGTAGTAATAACTAAGCTAACATGTTCTTCATGAAATACCTCACCACAACCCGTTTCTGTGGCCTACTCCCTAAGCACTAAATCCGTAGTTTCGGCAGAAGTTACGGGCGTTTCCTACTCCGTATCACCTACGGACATAAGATTACTTCGGAGCCCGAACTGAGAATGAATGACAACATGATTTCACAGTTGTCCCTACTCGCAATGTATCTTTGCCCGTTCAAAAAAAAAATATTTGACATTTGTTTTGACGGATCAACTACTTTCGGACGGGCCCGTATCTTCTTTGACGGACTTAGAGAGTGGTCCCCCTGAAAACTCATGTCAACGTAGGTAGATACTATCTTACGTGATTAGTAGTTGTTCTTCTGAAAGCGCAGCATGACCACTTCTATATCCTAACTCTACGAAAATAAAGTAACATTTCTTTTCTTTATTTTGGACGAGAGCAGCGGTGGCCCAGTGGTAACAGCCGCGACTTATGAGTTTTAGGTCGTAGGTTCGAACCCGGATAGGCGCTTTACTTTGTGTAAATTATTTCATCACCACTGCTCTCAAAACGGTGAAGGAAAACATCGTGAGGAAACCGGCATGTCCTAGAACCGAAAATTCGAATAAATGTGACTTCTACCAACCCCCACTGGGCCCGCGTTGTGGATTACGGTCCTCTCCCTCTCACAGAGAGGAGGCCTGTGTCCCAGCAGTGGGAACATTATAGGCTGATTATGTATGTGCCACAGAAATCTTTCTACAATCTGTCATTTTGTCCTTCGTTTCTTCAGTTTCTAGTAGAAATATATATAGCATACTACACGATGACTAGCAGCCATATCTATCAATCAATCATTTGTTTTGTTAAACATAGGTATGGTTACAGATAGTATAATAATTGTCTAAAATATGTGCACAATGGCGCCGATTCCCTTGTTCACAAACTAAACTAAACTTAAGTTTAGTGCATCTTTTTCTTTCTATTTCATTAAAAAAAGGACAGAAGATAAATTTTAGTTTAGTCCTGTCAAATTAATCAGCGCCTGTCACTACTCTATACAAGTTTAGACGTGAATAAAAACTTGCCTACTAAAATTACGTCAATTTACGTCAAGCGCTGATTAATTTGACAGGACTAAACTAAAATTTATCTTCTGTCCTTTTCTTAATGAAATAGTAAGACAAAGATGCACTGAACTTAAATTTAGTTTAGTTTGTGAACAAGGGAATCGGCGCCAATATTTTGCTAATATATGGCGTACAAAATTAACATAAACAAGCAATTACAATTAAGGTGGCATGCTAATAGATTACATTAATAAAACAATTAAATTTAAAATATGTCAGGTAAACGGTCATTACAATTTTAGATAAATAAACATATTCATACTTAATCAATAAATAAATCATAAATGTCTAATTAGCAAGACGGGATCGTCAAACCTCTGTTTATCGGTAGTAAACTCAGTGGTGGAGTAGTAGCATCTGTCTAAAAGGAACTTAAACACAGACTTCTTACAGGATCCCAGACACTCTTTATTTCTAATAGGTGCTGGTATACGTATATGTATATTTTTGGGGCCATACCTAGCACACTTTTGCCAAAAAATGCGGTTTTATGAGAGGTAACATGGTATTTTGATAACGCCGAGAACGCACTTTTCCAAATAAATTAATGTTACAGCGAACAAACACTGCCATTTCATATACTCGTATGTTCATAGACGGTAGAGTGAGCAAACAAAGTTCTTGAAAACTTTCGATCGATTGTAAAATGGTAAAAGATCGCAAGCATTTCTTCTGAGCTTTAAGCTATATTCTAATATTCACAACTGCTAACGTTAGATCTGGCCCTATAAAAAAACATTATATAAAACATTTTAAGACAAGGTGGACAGCCCTTAGGCGCTGAGAGGCACGTGCCAACATGTGCTGAGCCACGTAGCTATTAGTTATAGTTGGGTTAGTTTTTAAGTTTTACTAACATAGTTTTTAAGTTGTTTTTACTAATACTTTCTGGAATATGTGAGTTCCGCAATACCTAAATGAGAATATACAAGGTGTCGTTTTGCATCCTCGTCAAATTCAAGGAGGACTATGCTAATGATTCTCGACACGAATCAATAATACAATAAGTAGGTCTTTTCTTTTCTAATTTTCGGAAATCGGCACGTGTGGGACACGCATGTTAAAACGCCACCCGTGTGATACCGCACTCTAACTGCCCTTTTTCACACACACTACCGCATACGCAACGGGGTAATTCTGTTCTGTGAAGGTGGTGTATTCTAAAATACTGTCAAACTTAAATAACTAAGAAAATAAGTATGTTTTAATTATTGAGCAGGTATCGTAATTTTATTTGATTATATGTGTTTTTCATAGCAGCCTCCTGAAATTTGACGAGGATGCAAAACGACAACTTGTATATATATATATATATATATATATATATATATATATATATATCTACTTAAAAATGGTAGTTCAATAACTTAGCAAACACTTATTAGTTAGTTAAAGAGAGTTTCCAATAATTGGCACTCACTCCGAGCGTGACTGCAAACTGCAGCTTAAAATCGGCGTCTGACGGCATTTTTGCCAGTTTCTTTGTCTTGTTGTGCCAGTGCATTGTCTTCCTTGCTTTTCTTCTAAGAATTCAGTAGATTTTATACTTTTCACTGTTTTAATTTTCGACTACGCTCTACTGCTTATTCAATAATTTTCTATTATTATTGAATCAGGTTGAACCTGATTAAGTGATTGGTCAATAATTTCTAGAGTTAATGCGTTGTTATGGGTTGTACACATACTCCAGTTAATTTAACTAGAGGCCTTCGGTCCGATACACACGGGCGGTTGTGCGTACGATCTAATCCCTCGTGTATTCCATTTTCCGTTAGTGTGGACCGAGGCTCTGATTGGTCGTTGAATTGAATGAATTGAGATTCTTTCAAAGAGATCTAATATGGTGAATGTTAATTTATTACAAATAATCTTTACCTGCGTACTAAATGCTAGAAACGAAATTCTTTAGTTTTAGATTTTCTAACTTTACTTTCACATAATACTCGTATATAACTAGGTATTATTTATTAATGTATTAATTTATGGGCGATCGATCATGGGCTGATTTGTTCATATTTCATATTCACCACGAATGGACTGCTCACTGTTCTGAAAACGGTAAAGGAAACAATCGTGCGGGAACCAACCCGCACGGAGCCCGCGTAGTGGATTATGGCCCACTCCTTCTCACAGAGAGGAGGCCTGTGTCCCAACAGTGGGAACATAATACGCTAAACTATTTTTGTGAGGCTCGTGCTCATAACAGGAGGAAAAACGTGTTTGTGTGGCAATTCTAAAACTTGGCAAAGTTCCCTATACTTTCAACTTCGATGCGAGATAACCTAGTTTTCGTACCCTGATTATTATTCGTATACAATACAAGTCTATTGCACCCACAATGGCACTTGCCATTGCCTTGCCACTTGAAAAGTGTCCGACATTTTTTTTTAACATTTTTTTAATTAAAATTCATTTATTTCAAACAACAGTGATCCACATAGTGATGGTATTACAAAACAACTTATATTCTAGTGATAGTAGTGGTTTATTAAAATAAAAGAATGCACACTCCACGCAGAGACGACCAGACAAGAAAACATGTTTCCTACTTGAGCAACCTCCGCATAAAATGTCTGATATTTGGAGTATAGCTCTCTGCCACAGCGCTCAGAATATAGTTGCGACCACGTTGCGACTACCTCGCACTCTGCTCAGCAGGGACGCGGTTTTTTTGCGAATTATGGCTTGAACTTTTAACAAAACCTTGCTCCATTGCCTCTCGACAGTAAAATACGACTTTATCAACAATTTGTCTCAATTTCAACGGGCGTGTTGGATATAAGCATCTCCTAAAAAAGGGTCTTTGGGAGATGCATATGTTCCAGCAGCTGTGCTGATGTAGCCTGATTATGAAAGGCTAGATTTAAGATACAGTTAAATAATCTGTCGTTTGTTTAACAATTCGTCATCTGCGCAGCCTTTTGCCAACTATGTTCGGGTCGGCTTCCAGGCTAACTGGATGCAGCTTAATACCAGTATTTTAAATGGAGCGACTGCTTCCCTGACCTCCACAATATAGTTACTTGGTAACACGATACTCCTTGGTAAGACTGGTTGTCAGACTTTCGGGCTTCTGACTACCCGTAACGACTGTCAAAAGACTACAAATAACAGCCGGGATTGCTTTCCGAGGCACAGACCGGTCGCGATATGATGTAACGGATGGTAAACCGTCCACGGACCGACCTCAGCAAGCGTAGCTTAATCTTCGATCCATCCGTGCGGCTGTTATTACTTAGTCACGCCTTTTTAACAAATCTTCCTAATTAATTGTAATTTCTTCTTTCCAGTCTTGTCAGCAGTATCACCAACTCGTACCACAAACGGCGGCAGTGCGCACGCGTCCCCTGCGCGGGAGTTGTCGCGCGACACGCCAGACTACCAATATGGCCGGTTCGACGCAAGCGCGCTGCACATCGCGCATGCGCTCAAACAGACAGAGCTGCAGAAGGCGTACCATAGACCCAGGGAGAAGCCGATTGATGCTTATTTGGTGAGTTTAGAATGTTAAGAAAATCGTGAAAAATTGTAAACCGTTTTTAATAAATAGTTTGTTCTTAATGTCCATTTGATGTTTCTGATAAACTGACAACCTGAAATGGCAAGGAAAGATCTCTTTCTAACAATCAAATGTCTTGTGGTAATTATATATATTCGATTTTACCGATCTCTGCTCTATTTAAGAAACACACTTCATTGTCAAATAGCAAAACGATGTAAGGCTTCATAGTGTAGATAAGAACACCTATGATGCTGTATAACTCTTTAAATTGCTAATAATTACTAAACGTGTACTGCTTGCTATAAGTATAACCAAGATGTAAAATCTAAATATTTGCACGGCTGGAATGCCGAATATAGTGAAACCCATAGATCCTAAGAACTTACATATGTCAGCTACCGATATTCTTGCAAATAAATATATAAAAAAATAGTTGGTATCTAAGAACAAACTATTTTTTTGGAAATATGGTCAGGATAACCTGTTATAAGTT
The DNA here is from genome assembly GCA_905333075.3 of Atethmia centrago. Taxonomy (NCBI): domain Eukaryota; kingdom Metazoa; phylum Arthropoda; class Insecta; order Lepidoptera; family Noctuidae; genus Atethmia; species Atethmia centrago. The sequence goes on from HG995379.1 coordinate 8,017,687, forward strand.
AACAGTTATAAGCTCTCAAAAACGGTGAAGGAAAACGTCGTGAGGAAACCGGCATGTCCTAGAACCCACTCCCTCTCACAGAGAGGAGGGCTGTGTCCCAGCAGTGGGAACATTATAGGCTGATTATGTAATTTACGGTATTCAAAAATTTAAACTGTTCAATATTTTTTTTTTTTATTTTCAATTATGAACCATTCGTTGATTAATATTATTTTGTGATACAATTTCATCTTATTATATCTCTTAAAATCTTTATTGTGATAGTTATAAACACAAGTATAAAATGGCTGTCATTTGTTGTCAGTCAGTTAAAGTCAAGTTGATAAGGCCCTGCAGGCTTAGCATGACGCTTTATATTTCTTCGAAGAATAGACACGGCTATTTCTACACAAAGTGACATTTCGTTTCTCCATTTTTGACATCTCACCGTAGAAATCCTTTTACAATCTGTCATGTTGCCTTCCGTTTCTAACGATCTTTGTCTAGGTCCTTTTTTATGTAGAAGGATTTTTACGGTGGTATGTCAAAAAAGGAGAAACGAAATGTCACTTTGTATAGAAAGAGCCGTGTCTTTTCTTCGAAGAAATAGAAAGCGTCATGCTAACTAAGCCTGCTGGAATGACGCCCAGATCTCTGGTTATTAGGCTACTGTTTTTCCAAAAACATAATTAATCTATGACACAAATATCATAACGCTTACTGCTTAAACTAAGTTTACTTGAAGCCTACTTTAGGAAACTCGCTGGCCTCACAGTCGATGCCACCGGTTCACAAGGTCATAACCACCGTTACTGCTCAGCCCAGTACAGGTATTAGCGTAACGGTTGTATGAATACATATATGTAAATATAATGAATGGCCAGTTATGTGGCTTTAAATGTTACGCTCATTGTGTCTGACGAGCAATGATTATCTGCGATTGATTTCGCTTAGAAGTTTTATATGTAAAACTGGTTTCTGGTTTTGTTGTTTGAGAAAGGAAACTTGACCGTAGTAATATTTGTTTTGATAAATAATAATAATAGTAATTGCCATTTATTCTCTCTTCACAAAGCTGACTTAAAGTTAATGTTTACAAGAAAATGTCTCAGCTGTATTCTACTTTTGTGAGAGACTGGTGCCTGATATAGGTTTTTGGGAAAAACCTGTAATACAGGTCACCAGGCGTTTCACAGCTAGAATTAGCTATTACAGAGTTACCGTGCAAGAGTCGAAATTGAACAATAATTAAAAATTGGGTAAGAGTTAAATAATAAGCTTAACATACTTAAATAAAAGCCCATTGTATATTTTGCAGTGTTTGATTTATTTTTTGTCATGTATTTTTGTGGTGTACAATAAAGTATAGGTATATAAATAAATATAAATAAATAAAAGATGAAGTAATAACAATAAAAAAGTATCGTCAGCAAAGGTAATGATCTTGAAGAAAAAGTTTGCAGAGGTCGTTAATGTACACCAGGAAAAGTGTGGGGCCAATTTTACTAACTTGTGGTACACCAAAATTGATTGAGAGCTCTTCACTGAGTGAGTCGTTTATCCTTACTCGATGTTTCCTGCCAGTATGATAGTCCTCCATCAGTTTCAGGGAGATTCCTCTGATACCGAGCCGTTCAAGCTTTTTTAGTAGGTGCGGAATAGAGACTGTGTCAAACGCTTTTGCAAGGTCGAGGAACGCCGTAATGCATCTCTTCCTGTCGTCCATGCCGACTACAATAGAGTTTACAAACTTGTGAACTGCATCATTGGTACTTTTTCCAGTTTTAAAGCCAAATTGTGAAGACGAAAGGAGATTGTTTGCTTCCAAGAACTTATCTAGGCGTTGATTAATAAGCCGTTCCAATATTTTTGACAGAGCTGGTAAAATGGAGATGGGCCGATACTTATTGACACAGTCTCTTTTTCCGGCCTTATGAATGGGCTTGATAACAGCTGTTTTAAAAGCTTGGGGAAAAACTCCCGTTGAGATTGATATGTGATATGGGAGAAGAGAGGTAGTTCGCGTATCTCTTAATGATTTTGCTGCTAGTCTGATCGATTCCCACTGTACAATTTTCCTTCAGTACTTCAATGAGGTTGCAAATTTCTAATTCATCGGTAGGAAGCAGGACAAGCGACTTACAAGGAGTTAATGATGTGTGATCACTGGTGTGGGAAGGTGTTGTAGGTTTCGAAGTGGAGATTTTATTTGCCAACTTTGCTCCAACGTTCGCAAAAAAACGGTTGACATCGATAATGTCCGCCTCGGGACTATTAGATGACAAGAGAGATGACGAGAAGTCTGCCCTCTTATCAGTCCCACTATTTTTTTTAATGACATCCCATAACTGTTTTTTGTTACCCTTTGCATTTTCAATTTCCTGTTTTTCATACCTCTTCTTTGATTCCCTTCTATAGTTAACAAAAAGCGATAGAAAGGAATGAAAATAAATGAAAGTGGTCAGCATTTGTTGGGGTGTACCAGCTAGTAGAAGCATATTTACTCCTAGGATATGAATCAGACCTACATATCAATAATCCCCATTAAAAAAATAAGAAAAATAACGGTTATCACTCTTTCGCTATTTTGATATAATAAACTCCGTTTTTTTTTTTCAAGATAAATACAAAGCAATGTAATCTATTTACCATTTATATTAATAATAAAATATATACTTAGTGCATTAATTTCAACAATATTACACAATAACTGTCGTTATTTTGCCGTTATTTTTCTAATGCTAGATGGAATAGATGAGTATAGTCTCAAAATTAGATTCTTAATATTTGTGTATTTGGACTATCTGTCCAAATAACTATAAAATACTGAAACGTGCTACGCTCTTTCTTGCCTGAGGTGAAGACCCGAATTTTACGAAATCTGGCAAAGAGGCAGCTCGGGCATCTGAAAACAAAAGGCGATAAAATACATAACGTTTTAATTAACGAGCTAATTATATTTACAATGGCTTTATTCATCCATCTCGTGTTGACAGACCAAATCGATCGAATTCGATTGCGCACAAATCTATCGCAACACACAGTTAGCTTCGCATGACGAGAACAATAAAATTAATCACGCTACAATAGTTGTTATTATTGTAATAGTTATTATTGCAACTGTTTGGTGAACTCACAATCTTTGTGGTTTTACGAAAGTACCGGTCCAGTCTAATTGGATAATCAGCGGTACTGCCAATTTGGTGGGGAACAAAAAACAGTTGCTTTTGTGCACTTAAAGGGCCTAGTTAATGTAGCCCTTAAAATAGTTTATTTGTGAGAAAAGCAATCTAATTGTTGGCAGCAAAAAGCGTAGTAACGTAACTACTGTTCGTAGTTTTCTTTCATTTTCTTTAACTTGTTTTGTGAGGAAAACCTCGTAAAAATGTATTAATTGCATCATTACTGCCATAACAAATACAAAACAAGACAATCTAATTCCTCGTTTTTGTGTGAAAGTATTTCCGTGTCCGAATGCCACTGGCTACAATTTTATAACAGTGTTGATTACCCGTTCCACGTAAACATTCAGTCAATAGGCGATGTTTCCCCGCCAATTATGTAGTATAGCTTATTTTCCTCGGAGGAGGTGCAATATCAGCACATCTGCCTCGCATTCCTGTGTCTTGGACTAGAACATATCGCGTGTGCTCGTGGAATGTGCGCTTCAGGTGTTTGGCCCAAGTTACAGGGAGAGCGGGGAAGATGCGAGAAATAAAGTCGAAGGGAAGGAACTGTATCTGGCGTTTCCTTGTTTTAAATCGAAAGAAAAACTTAAGATTTTGTACACTGAAATATTGTCTATCATTGCCATTCTCATAAACATCCAATTTTGCTCTGTGCAGCATTTTTTTGTAAAACATTTGCTCCTTCAATGCAAAAACTATCTAGGAATCCACTATGCTATTATTTGAATTTCACTCTACTGTATTATTGTCCATATTTTACATAAATATCTACACTGATTTTGATAATTTTCTTGCCATCTCATTCGACGCGGACTGCGCAATATTCTTGACACTGTTTCTGAATTTGTAACATTACATGTTTGAAAACATGCGTGTGAGTATAACGACATAATTATATACTTACACATTGTGTGAAATCATTATTTTCTATTAATATGCATTCACAATCATTTATTACGATTGTAACATGCAATATTACAAGTGTCCCTAATGTAAATGTAGCCAATCTACATTGCGTAATCTACAATGAAATACACGCACTTAATGACAGAAATGCGTGTGTAGGTATTGTAAGTTACTAATCTAGAAGAAAACATTTATAAACTCGGTCGTTTCAATTACTACATAATTTTGGATCGAATAAATTCCGTATTGGCAATACTCGCCCCCACATGGAATTGTAACGTAACTGGTGAAATGTGGGTGTATGAAAAACATTTCTGCCTTGCCCTTCGGAGAACACAGATCTGATGTAACATTATGTAAAATACAATTATATTACATTAGCAAGACTCTGGAACACTAAGGTATTTTATTTGCAATACCTTTTTGACTCCCAATCAATTATGAACCATAACTTCTTTGCAAAAAGTTTCCAACGGTTCCAAGAATAATTTCTAAATCAGAATTCGAGTTGTATACGTTTTTAACCAATCCCGTATTTTTCTATAACTTGTACCACAACAAAGCTGCTCTCTCGAATTGTCAGCCATCTATAAACAACGAGAAATCTGCCGTGACTCGACGATTACGTACGAATGATCAGCTCAGATAATACTTGATGAGACAAAGGAATTATTGTGCCAGGCACTACAACGCCCCTTTACACGCTGGGGCCAATGCGGGCCATTGTGGGCATCCATTGCTTCACTGGTTATAAAGTGGTTGTTTGAAAATGTAGGTAATGGGGCAGTAAACGTTATTATGTGCCAGACAATGTATGACTGTCCAATTGATGGTCATCTTTAAGGTGATGTAGATGCTGTTTTGTCTGTCAAGCAGGCCACCCTGCCTGTTGATCTAGCAGTTCGTACTTTGCAACAACTGTATTTAAGTAATGCCAAGGCACTGTATGTGACTGTACAGTCGACCACGCGTCATTGGTAAAAGAACAAGAAACCAGTTCCACTGACGTCTGGTCGGATGTACAAGGCCTTACACCAGCTGATAATTAAGTAGGTACGTCTAAAAGCAATTACTTTTAATCCTTATTACAGGAGACTTCACAACAAAGTTTAAGAGGTCGACAACACCTATAGCGCGGTCACTGTCGGACTGTATAGAAAAGAAAGAGAAGCGCGATGACACAACGCTGGTAATTTATTGCAAAATATGAAGCAATTATCGATTTAAAAAAGCTATAGATTGTATAAAAAAATACAACACTATTATGCTAATATGTTGCATGTAGAATAATCTGACAAAAATCAGAATGATTGAATGTATATTAGTATGGTTTGTAATCGTTAAAATACATTTTTAGACGGATCTTCGTGATTTTTTCTATCGTATCAAATTAGTTATATTATGTTTTCAACACACTATCTACCTAGCATATATCCTTAAGAATATCATATATTTTCTGATATTGTTTACTGCAATGATCATATACTTTAAGGCATTATAAAACTTATAAAAGTTACGTTTAGGTCCTGTAGTCCCCTTAAATTCAAGTCCTACTATTCAAAACTAATTAACAACAAAACAAGTTTTTACGTAATCCTTCTTATAATTTCTGCGCTGGACGATCCAATTTTATAACACCCACCACACCCAGCCTTTCTACCTCCGACGTGAGTCACCGATTGACATTTCCATCAGTCCGCGCCTTAAATGTCGAAGATTGTTTTGTATTCTATATAGGTACATAAGAGTTTCTAGCCACGTATGTGGTAGAAAACAAGTGGATTAACATTTTAATAAGCAATACGTTTATAGATATGATGTATGGCTTATAAAAGGTAACGGCGAAAGAAGAAATATTATTGTCATGTTAGTTTAGTAGGGTATCAATAAAAGCGTGGATGTGGATGGCTTTAGGAAAAGGGGCGATTAATTGTGTTTCTGAGGAAAGTTATGGCTTGAATGGAAGTAAACACTGAGGTGACGCTTGATAAAGATACAGTATTTTTATGTCACAAAGCGACGCGCGCTTTACTTGTGGTAACCAAGTGTAATGGCTTTAAGAAAAGGGGCGATTAATTGTGTTTCTGAGGAAAGTTATGGCTTGAATAGAAGTAAACACAGGTGACGCTTGATAAAGGTATTTTTATGTCACAAAGCGACGCGCGCTTTATTTGTGGTAACCAAGTGTACAAACACGCTGTGAATGTATGTGTGATGATGAGTAGCGTCAGCACATAACACATACACACACGCATACACACACTCTTCCGACTTCGCCATTGTCTCGGACGCTACCGAGAGCTCCTACGTTTACACACACATTCACAGCGTGTTTGTACACTTGGTAACCACAAGTAAAGCGCGCGTCGCTTCGTGAGATAAAATTACTATACATGGAAATAAAAACATGCTTTGCCGACCGACTTTAAAGACTCCTAGAATGACAAGCTATCTTAGTTGTCCATATAACTACACAGTTCCTAAAAGCCATCAATTTCTTAACTAAATACATAAAAGATCCTTCTAACAGCTCCAACGTAGGAGTTACAATCAACAATAAATATCCTAATACAAAACAAGGATTTTCTCAAGATCGCTGCAATAATAATTACGAGGCGATTTAGAAACTTCAGTTCAATATTAATTTTATAGTCTACTAGCTGCGCCCCGCGGTTTCACCCGTATAAGTCTCGATCCCTTAGGAATATCGCTATATAAAGCATCCTATGTGTTAATCTTGGTAATAAACTATCTGTGTACCAAATTTCATCCCAATCCATTCAGCAGTTTTTGCGTGAAAGAGTAACAAACATCCATCCATCCTCACAAACATTCTCATTTATAATGTTGGTAGGACTCGCCTGTCCACCTACAACACCCTTTCCTCTATTAACTTTAATGGTAGGATATCCTTATGGGATTGCTTTTCACACGAGACGAAGGAAATGAAATTACTATGATAACAGCTTAGGGATACGCTTTTCCGGCCACCGTAGGCGCGGGCTTTCGGGCGGTGAGCAATGGCTAGCTCGCCGTCCGATAAGGACCAGAGAGCCTCAAAGAGATATCAGCACAAGTGTAGGGGTCCACTAGGGCCGATGCCTGCCCAGGTCGCGGAAAGGTTCAAAAGGTTTACCGAGGCCCCTGGCAACACAGGCAACGGAAGGAATACGGGTGGATTTTAGTCAGTAAGAGTCTGACACACCCTCCCGCTCCGCCCAGAGCGGTTGAAGTTATTTGTTAATTACCCACCCAAAAAAAAAATGTTTAACATAATCATTGGTAAAGTAAAATTGCAATTATTTATCGATGTTAAGACTCTGATATAAGAAAAAAAGAGAAGCGCGATGACACAACGCTTGTAATTTATTGCAAAATATGAAGCAATTATCTATTTACTCAAAATTGAGTTGAGTAATCGAAAACAAAAAACAACCAAGTTCTGCATTCAAATAAGACGTTCTTGTTATTAATGAAATACGGAACGTACGTTGATATTTAATACAGATATTTTGCATTGGAACTTAAGGTAAAAGGTTAGGTTAGGTTAACGTTAGTTTGTATCGAGATTTTTTTTCAAAACGTGTTTAGCTAACTACCGAGTTCTGAGAAATATGTTTAAAATTAACATATATTTTTCCGCTACAGCAAACTATACAGATTTGGCATTTTTGTTTTCTTAAGACAAGCCTATTTTGGTAATTTGCCTCCTGTCAGCGCCTTAACATCAGTAGTGGATGCGCGGACAAAACAACAATGGATGGCGTACAATTACTGCTTGGAGAGAAATTAGGCGAAAAACTACAGTTTGTACAAAGGAAAGGGTGCACAAAACCTTACTTGATGAGTTGGAGGCCTGTAGCGACAATACTTATGCAATTTCACGAATCCTTCATGTTTTCTCGCGTTTCAGCGCACGAGTTGCACTGGCGACGCGGTTCTAACACACACACAATCGCCATATTTTTTTCTTCTCTCGTTCATATGATATGACGCAATTTCGCGGGGTGGAGCCACTTAGTGTACCCATCTTGCTCACTCGCGAACGAAAGCCAATGTGCAGGATGGGATAGGAGATAGGAAGTTGCAATACCAACTATATCTATTAATTCGTTTTGTCAACATAAAAAGAAAGGAATGGACAATAAGTAGGTACCTACTATAATTCTAATCGGATCAGCGCAACCAAGTAGTTTTTTTTTTTTTTAGAGCCTGCTGTGTCACACTCCAGGGCAAAGACCTCCCTCCACTCCTTCCATCTTTCGCGAGCCCACGCGCCCTCCTTTTAGTTCTGACGGAACGTATCCAGTTCGTCCCGCCGTCCTACGTGGTCTGCCGCGAGCCCATCTCACTGTCTCAGGGCACCAATTCTGTGCTATTTTGACCCACAGTTGGTCCGGTATGCGGGAGACATGCCCAGTTCCATTTAAGTTGGGAAGCCTTTTGCCACGTCAGCTATCTTTGTTCTGGAGCGCAGTATTGTGTTTCGAAAACGATCTGATAGTTTAATGCCTAGTACGAGTATACTGCGCTCCATTGCTCGTTGGCAGACCTAGAATTTGGATTTCTGGATAATAGTCAAAATCCAGTAATGTGTCTTTTAATTCTCTTGTGTTTTATTCTGATTCTCATACCCAACGCATTGCTTATAACCAATCAAAGTCATTATCATAGAGGCTTGCAGACATTTTATTGTTATTGACTAACAAAAAGGCAGCTTCCCCATTTCCTTGACCTTCTCTTACTTGCTATTTACGACACAGTATGGCAAAGCGGTACCTATTCAGGATACTATAGCCACCAAAACAGTCTGTGCACAAAACAGTAATAAAATTGGAACTATTGCTCACCCATCAATCATATATGGTCATTACTGAATTCAAACACCAGTGGTGGCCTCCCATAAATGGTAGCACCACCAACGTCTTTGTCACAGCATGTGGGAAGATTTTCTTAGTTACGTAATCATTGTACTGTTACCGAAGAGTGGGAGTCTATGGCAGACCCAGTTCTTTTGTAAGCAAAAAGTATGAATTGTTGTCAGACATTACGTAGTAAGCGAATCTTTCCCATGAATGAATCTGAACTCATGTGAATATCATTCATGAGTTTTCCCTTCCAATGTTACTAGCGAACATGGTTTCTGCTTTGATTTTAATCACGCTGTTCATTAAGCTACTGTTGTTACATTTGGTTCCCTGTAAAAAAAAAAAATGCTAGTTCTTCTATCACATGAAGTATATTTTTTTTAATCTAATGATCATCTCAATTTGCGTTGGGTTCCCTTTTTTGGTGTCGCGGGAGCGGGTTGTCATTCTACCATAAATCTTTATCAGCCTTGACCTCAGTACCTATATTGACCATGCTTATCATTCTACTACTTTTATACCAATTAATTTGGGGTCGGCGCAACATGTCCCTTTCTTCCATACTTCTCTATTAGTTGTCATCTCGGTACTTACACCCTTTCTAGCCATATCATCTTTCACACAGTCCATCCATCGTCTCTTTGGTCTTCCCCTACTCATATAGCCGTCGACATTCATACTCAAAACTTTCCTCACGATATTTTTTTGACCACGCTGCTTTTAAAAAGTTTGTGCAAACACAAAATATAGTAGTGCGAGTAAAGAGAACTAAACCATTTGTGTTAGTGTAGTGTATAAATAGTAAATGAATAATACTGCTATGCGATACATGTAATACATGAACAGGGTTTTTATTAATCAGAGCCTAAGAAAGTGCTACGGAATTGTGTAAAGTGCAAGTTGACACTAATCTTATTTATAATACAAGTAAATTGCTTATTAGTCTATTAGGCTAGATTGTAATAAATTATTAAGTTCTTATTAATAAAGGAAAAAACGAAATATGAAGAAAATCGCGGTGCTCACTAACTTCTTCCCTCGTCTTGCCCATTTCATATCTAACAACGATAGTCATTTACAATTTGTCACTTTTCTAGGAGACATTTAACCAATGGCTAGCAGGGCTGACTGCAAAAGGGGTTTTAGTCCATCCAGGGTCCGTTGGGCCTACCTTAAAAGTAACTCTCACTTATTTTTGGACATGAGCCTTTTAAGATAAATCAACAATGAAACCACCAACTTCATATTATAAAGTCCGAATGCGTACGATCGACAGTGCATCATGTGCTGAATTAAACATAATATGACCCACAGTGTGCGGATGAGCAGTGATCGAGGCCATCCATGTCCTTTCCTTTGGCACTAGCTGGTGAAAACCGGACACATCGGCCTGCTGATTATATTCTGCAGATGTATTAACAGGAGAACAAAATGATACAGTGCCTAGCGAATGTCGGAGATGTAAAAGTTTACGAGTAAATTTAATTCTAGTTAATGGTCGAAGATTTGGTGGTACGGTCAGTACTCTGCATTACCTGACCCCCACAATGAAGAAGAGGGGAAAAGGGATCGGGTTATGAAGAGCACTGATTGTACTAGGTTTAAAGTTTGACCCGAAACTGAAACGTACAGGAATACACTTTTAAACTGAAACTCAAATAAGTTTACACATCGACCAGTCCTGCTTGTCTGACCTGAAAATTTACAAGTAATATAAAAAGGCTCCAAAGGTGGTCTATTATTAAAATAATTTAATTCAATTTTCAATTTTAATTCAATTCATAGTAAAGTAACAGCAAAAATAATGTGAACAGCGATTCACAACTCACGCGCACTCACAAGCTCTCCCTATCCTTGAACTGTTTTGATGTAACTTAGGTATACCGTATGACTTGAATTATTTACTAGGTAAACAAAACAAACGTGAAACGTTGTAGTCCTAACTGCACACGAAACAATCCAATGGCCTTTAATCTACAGTGCAAAAAGACTCAACAAATCTTGCACTGGACATACCTCAGATCGGTGTCAGCGCTATGAATGGCAGTATCGGGTGCACACTGCACTGCCCGGCCTTGCGCCCACGCAGCGTAAGCGATACCCCGCTATTGTACGTGGGCATCTGCTTGTCGCATTTACTTGTCCTTACAACGTCATAGAGTCCAAGTAGTTTATCTATTTATAACTACTTCTTTGATAGATTGAGATTGCGCGTTTGATGCGTAATTTTCATCAGTTTTTTTACTCAAAAGTACACTTTCGCTGTAAACTGGTGCCGATCCCCTTGTTCACGTATTTCATTAAGAAAACGACAGAAGAAATAGAAAGAAAAAGATGCACTGAACTTTAATTTAGTTTAGTTTGTGAACAAGGGAATCGGCACCAATGGTCAACTTTGTACGGTTTAATCTTGATAATCACGTTATTATAACCGGTTTCTGAGGTATTTTAACTGGAGATTATCTATTCGTTAATGTTATTTGCTATTGGTTCGAAATCACTATTCTGAACACTCAGGGAAAAGTTAGTACTTACCATTTAAGCTTCGCTTATGCAGTTACCTAAATATAACTAACTTGTCGAATCAACAGTTATTGAAACTCTATGAGGACTTCAGATACTCAGAGCATTATTAATTTTGTTACCTACACCTAAAAACGTTACGGTGTTGACTTCCTTAACCTTAGAAATTGTCCACAATGACTAGAATTTAAATAACTTATAAAACTAACAACTAACGAGTACAAACTGTTTGGTAACACTTTTACTTTCCAACTAATAATATTGCAGCGTCATTTAAATACCCTATTTCCGTCTCATTTCCTCTTATGAAAGCTCTGAATTGTGTGAAAGAGATAACGGATCTTCATTGTCGATACGGAAGGTGGTTTTATCATAAGGAAGACTGGGCCACAATGGGAATGGTTGTATAACGCTTAGTATAGCAAGATTAAGCAGTAAAAGTTATGTAGGTACATGCCTAGATGACAGGTATGTGTGGCAAGATGTGTACTCATCATAGACAACACATTCCTTTTCTTTGACAAGAAGAGAAAGGCTTTTAAAGGGCCTACGGGTTGATTGTTTCTGAGTAGAGTTATCTTAATTAATCATTTTGTTATAACAAGTGTATAACAAGTGTGTGAGGGGCTTGTGGCTAAGTAATAACATGCGTGTGCGTATCATCTGTATGCAGATGACTTGCAGTTGTACTGTCAAGGGAGGGTTGATGAAATACCTGACATTATCGACAAGTTAAATAGGGACTTGACAGCCATTAAAACCTGGTCTGATAGATTCGGTGTTGCAGTAAACCCTAATAAGTGTCAGGCGATCATCATTGGGAGTCATCGTAGTATTGGTAGTGTGGATGGTTCAACCTTGCCACCTGTTCTCTTCAATGGAACGATTGTTCCGTTTAGTACTGACGTGAAAGACCTAGGCTTGCACATCGACTGTACCCTGAACTGGCGTACTCAAGTCGCTAGGGTGAGCCAGAAGGTTACTGGAACTGTGCGGGCTTTATATCGACTGAAAAATGTATTACCATCAAGTACCAAGACAATGCTTGTGCTGTCCTTAATTTTCCCTATCATCGATTATGGTGATGTGTGCTACTATGACCTGAATGCAGACCTCCACGACAAGCTAGACTGTCTTCTCAATAACTGCATTCGATTCGTTTTCAATCTGCGTAAATATGATCATGTCTCAGCGCAACGATCGCTTCTAAAGTGGTTTCCCATACGCCAGCGCAGAGAGCAAAGGGCGCTGACCACCTTGTTTTCATTTCTTGACTCTCCCTCTTCTCCTAGTTATCTCGCCCCCCACTTTCAGTATATTTGCGCGAACCATAGTAAAAATCTACATTCATCACACAATCGTCTTCTTCAATGTCCCACTCACCGCACTGACTTTATTCACTCTTCCTTCTTCGTTCAGTCTATCTCTCTGTGGAATGCGCTCCCCCAGGAAATCAGGATGGCAACCAACCGATTATCCTTTAAAGTTAAAGTTCGCGAGCACATTCGTACGAAGCTGGCAGTATCATCACAAGGGTAATGTTTTCCCATTGTTTGTCTTATCTGTTTAGTATATTCGTGTATTTATTTGGTCTTATATTTATGTATAATTAGGTGTATGTATTATATATAATGTTTCTAATAGGTATATGTACGTATATACTTATATTTTAATAAATATTTATTCCACAGTTTTCGTTATTGCACCTACCGCTGTCTGTCTCTGCATCACCCAAAGGTTGACTGGTAGAAAATGCCTATGGCATTAAGTCCGCCTCTGTACATTTGTGTGCGTAAAGTATTAAATAAATAATAGATAAATAAATAAATAAATAACAGCCGCATGGGTCAATCGATCAGGTTAAGCTATGCTTACCGCGGTTGGTACGTAGATGGGTGACCATCTTTACATACCCCCCGTGCCTCGGAAAGCACGTTAAGCCGTTGGTCCCGGCTGTCATTCGTGGATCTATGACAGTCGGTACGGGTCGTCAGAAGCCCGAAAGTCTGACAACCAGTCTTACCAAGGGATATCGTATTACCCAGTAACTGGATTGTGGAGGTCAGATAGGCAGTCGCTCCATGTAAAATGGTATTCAGCTGCATCCGGTTAGACTGGTAGCCGACCCCAACGTAGTTGGGAAAAGGCTCGGCAGATGATGTTATAACAAGTATATACTATACTTATTTATATTTTGCAATTGACATCTACTATATGTATATAATTACCTGCTAACGCATAGGATTTTTTTTTGAGGGTGGGAAATCATCAAATAACTTCTCCCGCTCTGGGCGGAGCGGGAGGGTGTGTCAGACTCTTACTGACTAAAACCCACCCGTATTCCTTCCTGTTGCCTGTGTTGCGGGGGCCTCGGTGACCCATAAGTACCTTCCCGCGACCCCGGCAGTCATAGGACATTCTAAGCCTAACTTTTTTAAATAAAGATAATTATTTTCTTCATGTTTTGGTTCTATTGGCAAATCATACTAGCTGTAAAAAAGGGTGATGGGAAGTAACATAATATTTCGTTATTTCTAATTAAATAAAGAATAATGGGAGAAAGTTTCTGCCAACATCTAATTAAAATCGCCCTAAACGAAAATATAGTATTTGAATCGTGTATTTAGACTTATAATTCCAATGAAAACTGTTTTAAGACAGTTAAATCACGCGATTGCAATTACAGAGGCCATTAAATTAGACCAGGTGGACAAGTGAAAGCTAAAACGCTAGTAAAATCATTAGAAATTAGTGATCATTCATAATAAATCATCCATATGTATGTGTACATATAATAAATCTCTGCCATTGCATGAGAAACATCATACATATAGTGTTGCCCAAATTCAGTCTTGGTCTTGCAGTCTTGGTCTTGTTCTTGCGTTTTTGCAAGACCAAGACCAAGAACAAGACCGCGTATTTTTAGCAAGACCAAGACCAAGACTGACCGTGCAAGACTTGAGCAAGAACAAGACATAGCCTGCAAGACTCTTGCGTCTTGCAGCTAGGACTTAGCGCTATTTCACTGAGTAGTTAGGTGTAACAGTTCGGTGTATAGGTAGGTACGCTTAGGAATTCTATAAGACGCAAAAAACTGTATCAAAGAATATGAAAAACTGGACCTATGCGCATTACGACTAATACCATAAACATAGCGAATAAAAAAATATCTATTAAAATCAAACTGAGTGCATGCATAGTTATGTTTTAACCATCGGCACTTTGATAATGCGGCATCAAAGGTTTTGTACTTACTTCTCAAAGAAATTTGCCGCTTTTCGGAAGTACTTACATGGTTATGATACACGCGCCGGCGGCTTCTTTTGAAATCTAAAACAATCGTTGCCGCCACGCCGAAATCATAACATTTGTGACACTATTTGATTGCCGCCATAGGGCGTAGGTATACTCATGCAAAATAATTTCGAATTTTTTTAAGAGTACCTACAGGTGTTCCAAAGAATAAATAAGTTTCAGAGTGCTTAGAATGAAAATGAATACATTATACTGCACGCAAGTAGTATTATGATTAGGATAAAATGGTAAGGATAGGTAGTAGATGTCATATTAATTCATTCTAGTAAGTATATATTATAATATTGATTACTTATATGGTTTTAAACTAATTACTTAGGTACTATTATTGTACATTTAGTCATTATATTTCTTAAGTTTTTACAAGAAAAAATAGCAAAAAAGTGTTCAAATATCACCCGTTTAATAAATATTGTAGCCACTTTTAAATATACTTGAAACGTGTAAAAAAATTCTACAAAACTAATAAAATATTATAAAAAGCGTAGGTACTTACCTACTAATAAAATAAAAAGCCTGCGATAAGAGTTTTGTATTACTTACCAGCCCGAATATCTCTGAGAGAGATGATGAGAGTAAGTATTTACTAGCTGTGCCCGCGACTTCGTCCACGAGGAATAGTAACTTTGGAGGTATAGTGACGTTCAGGACTTATTTATTTATTTTAAAACTTCTTTAAACTTTTAAGTACAAAACTTGGTGGAGACAAATATGTTACATTACCGCTAGTCATTGTATCATTCAATCTCTTGCTAGATAAAATTGAATCCATGGTAAAACAGTTAGATGAGAAACCTAATCGATCTGAAGTGGATGAAAGGCTCATTCTAGCTTTCCAAGCAGCTCGAGACAAAATGCTTAAACATTACAAGAAGAGCAACTGGATTTATTGTACTTCTTTAATTTTAGACCCAAGGCATAAGGCTCAGACTTTTGACCTGACAATGTGGGGGAAGCAACTTAAAACAGAAAGTCTGCGCAAGTTCAATGAACTTTATGAAGAATATAAAAGTCTACACTCACTGAACAAATCTCTGGAATTACCAGAAAAAGAAAATAAAGTATGTGATGAAGATGAAGACGTAATAGACTTTGATAAACTCTATGAATGTCCCTCGACGTCATCTGGATCTTGTCTTCAAGGCTTAGTGATAGACGAGTTGGAGGAGTACCTGAGAAAACCAAGAACTGCCAGCTCGGAAGACATTTTAGATTGGTGGAGGACGCATGAGACAGAGTATCCGATTTTATCGAAAATGGCCCGTGATTTTCTCTCAATACCTGCAACTTCAGTACCTGCTGAGAGGTTATTTTCTAAAGCATCATTAGTAATTAGAAAACATAGAAATAGGTTAAGTGATGAGTCAGCCAGATGGTTACTTTGTATTAATTCTTGGTCAAAAAAATTGATATAAAGTATCATAACCTAATGATAAAGCTGTTGATTTGTGTTGTATTTTATTTTTTATTCAAATAAATGATAAATCGTAAAACTCTTTTATTAAATTTCTTATAAGTTGAGGGTTCAATCTCTTTCTAGACAGATAAGTATTGTTCTTTAAAATACAGTCAAGTTATTGTAATTAATTTGTTTTTTTACATGTTTTAGCAAATGTAAGCTTATAAATCATAAATGTTTATTAAGAAACAGTTACTTCCATGGAAAACGACATATAGGTCAGTTGATTTTTCGAATTTCTTATCAAATCTTCAGTTATTTATTAATCTGCTTGATCTTTACTATGGCTATGTTAATTCAAGCTCACAATGTTCCAATTCTAATACGTTTTTCTAAGATTTAAAGTAAACTTTAATAAATAGTAATAGACTAATAGGTAATTGCAAGACTTGCAAGACTCTT
Organism: Atethmia centrago; assembly: GCA_905333075.3. Lineage (NCBI taxonomy): Eukaryota > Metazoa > Arthropoda > Insecta > Lepidoptera > Noctuidae > Atethmia > Atethmia centrago. The sequence goes on from HG995379.1 coordinate 8,034,327, forward strand.
GCTGCAAGACCAAGACCAAGACCAAGACTGGGAGCGCAAGACCAAGACCAAGACCAAGACCAGGTGTATTGGCGCAAGACCAAGACCAAGACTGGCTAAGTCTCGTCTTGTTCTTGCATTTGGGCAACACTACATACATACTTCATGAACAATTAATTGTGCGAGACAAGAATCAAGATATTTATGATACATTTAATTTTTAATGTATCACAGACGCCATTTGTCACAACCAATTTAGCTTGTCAAGTATGTTTGATGAAGTTGTCAGACATCTTATAAACTGTTGTGTAGGATCTATTTTAATTTCCGTTTATTTACATAATATTACAAGAAGATAATCAATTTACCTCATTAATAACCCGATAAATAAATTGTAAAAACAAACTGGCCTCACCGTTAATTCGCGCCAAAAGTTTGACAAATGTTTCTATTAGTCATGGCGGATGGCCACAGATAAAATATAAACACCCGAATATTTTGACACAAAATAGCACTGAAATTACGTTGTTTCCTTTCAAGAGTCTGATTACAGTGTTTTAAACCGGGTTGTAATTAGAAAAACAATTACCTACCTGCACTAACCGAACTGGGAACAGTTGCCAAAAACCTGAATCATTTGAAAAGGCTGGTGACCCGGTGACCTTCTGCACCGCAAGTTCCCACGTCTGTATGTATGTATTAAATATACCGTTACATTATTTAACACAATGTTTAAGTTTTAGGTCGCCAAGATAAGCTTTACTTAATTCACACAAAAGAGATAGAAATATGTTCATTTATCTCATAATTTCATCTTTAACATTCATAGATTTTAAAACTTGGCATGTTCTTTGAAACCGGATATAATTTTCGTATTCTGGCAATAAATCTAAAAACATTATCTTTTCTGTTTAAATTAAGATATTTTTATTAAGGAATGGAACCAATAAATTAACCATTCTGTCAAAATAGAATGGCGGCCCGCGTTCTCTGCAATCACAGTTAATCCTAGACATTAATAATGTTACGAAACTTAGTTAAAAGTATCCACTTAATGGTCTGGGATACCAATAACCAAGTATGCTAAGGCTACTGAATTGAAACGAGTATCACAAATCGATATAAACTTGAATACTATCAGCGATATTTGCAACTTTCCGCTTTATATTAATTACAGTACTAGATTATCCAATCCCAGTCCGAATCGCATATTTCTCCGAGTGACTTAAATTAATTGGAGTTATTACTTCCTATATTTATCATATTATCGCGAAAAGCACTTTATCCACTTCTGAGCTACCTTTGATATCAAATTAGAATGGTAAATGAGTTGGCAACATAATAGATCAAGGGACTGTCGCAAGTCGCAATGTTACAGAGGCTACTGCATACAATGGTACGTTGGTTTCACGTCGGTTGCTTCATTTGTGGAAACGAGATCCAACTAAGTAGATTGTAAGTCATCAAGGGACGTTAGGAGGAGGGCCTCATATTGGCAAGCGTAGTGTGGGTCGCCTCCCAGCTAGATGGACCGACGGCCTTTAAAAGGTGGGTGGACAGACTGGATGCGGAAGGCGGAGGACAGGGTATTGTGGCGCAGCCTGGGAGAAACCTATGTCCAGCAGTAGACTGTTATAGGCCTAGTTGATTGATCGATTGAAGGGACGTTATATTGCGTCTCCGCAAGCCTCTCGATACAAACCGTCTACCCACCTACTGCTTTTACTATAAAAAACTTAAATTTAAAAATAAATCGCTGAAAAATAAACCGCGCTGAAATCCGGTTTTTCGTCTGTGTTCTGCAAACCATCAAGTATATTTGAGAAGTCTTATAAATCTTCTTTTTGAGACTATTAGGTGTTTAGTTTTCGTAATGCACTATTTTTGCCAAAGCCTCTGTTTTGGTCTTCACTCCGTTCAAGGACTCATCGTGACTCGTAGACTACCAACAGCCCAGCTCCAAATGACCACCTTCTACAAAAAAACAATGACTATAATCACAGAAGTCTGCCTTACAATTATATAAAGACAAATAGTAGCAACCAGTTGCGGGTTCCCACAAGTTCAAAGCGAT